>CM031858.1:23826841-24045268 GCA_018697195.1 Certhia americana
TTCCTTTCCTTTCCTTTCCTTTCCTTTCCTTTCTTTTTCTCCTCTTTTCTTCTATTTTCTTCTATTTTCTTCTATTTTCTTTTCTTTTTCCTTTTCTTTTTTCTTTTCTTTTCTTTCCTTTCCTTTTCCTTTTCTTTTCCTTTTCTTTTCTTTTTCTTTTCTTTTCTTTCTTCTGCTCCTTCTTTGAAGTACTTTGACTCAGGTGTCCTGGGCCCACCATGCAATGATAGTTGTGTCTGGTTGATGGCTTGGTTTCATAACCATGTCCTATCCATCTAATATTTGACAATGGCTCTGCTCTACTACAGGGTGTATAAAGGCATAAAACAGTGAATGCTCAATAGAGCCTTCAATCTTCCAGTGCCTCAGTTCAGACATAAAAAGACCATCTAAAAATAGTTTCAAAGTAGTCAGAGCCCAGCCATTTCATGCTATAACCATTATAGAAATGTTCTTCTTGCCCCCTGCTGCTGCCAGGACCATCTATTCCCAGAAACTGCTGTCTCCTGTGTAGATGGCCCACAGGAATTAATAAAGGGCAGAGAAGTCAGATTTTTTTCACTAACAATTGTGGTGTGATTTTTGTTTCTCAGAGGTCACCACTGAGACGAGGGTAGTTGTTTTCACATGACACAAAGATGGGCATGGGATCTTTTTGTTTCACCTTTTGTTTGTTAAGTATGGGCTTATGCTGAAGACATAATGTGTGATGTGGCATTTGTCACTACTGCCCATGGGTAAAGCTGCAATAGACTAATAAAGGCCATGCACTTTGATCTAATCAAAAACTACAGGATATGCAAACATCTTCCAAGGGTGGCAATCCATCCAAGGGATTTCAGTGCTTCTTCAAAAACCCCAGAACCTGAAAGTATGACTACACCCAACTCATGTCCCCACCAAACACCCCAGCCAGCCAATGGCTTGATATATACTGTGTCTGTCATCATAATGGACACTGGCCAACTCTTTAATCTCAACTCTTGAAAATACTTCAAAGACTAAAAGCTTCCCTAGAAAGGCAGTGGAGTGTGACAGAAAGAACTTAGTAGTTTAACTTTTGCAGAATTTTTTAGTAGAGCTTTATTGTCAGTGATTTCTTTTCTTATTATAATTCTCCTCATTACTATTTTCACACCACTCCAAAATCAAGATTTCAGCTGTGAATGTGTTGTGGGTGGCTGATTAAATAATCTATTTTTACAAAAATTTTGATAATAAATCTTGGATCTTTATCTTCCAGGTACCAGAGAAAGACTCCCCAAAAGACAGAAAAACCCCAAAAGAAAATGTGTATCTTAAAAGGATCAACAAGAAAATCATTCAACCACCAACTCACTAATAAAACAAATACTTTTATTATTATTCATGAAGGAGCAAAAATCCTGCTGTAAATCTGCAGACTTTGTTCTCCATGTCTTAGCATGGATCAAGAAGATATACATGTTATTTACAGGAATTAAGAATAGAAGGATCAGGTTTCATTTTATTTTTATCCCTTACTTATAATTTAAATGATTGTACATCTCAAATAGACTTGCACGGGCCTTAAATAATGTGCGAACTATCCATGCAAATAATTTGTCTATTAAGTGCAAGTGTATTTCCAAATGAGGGATAAATTTCTTTTTGAATAACAGTTATACTGAGAGTCTTGTTAAGTAAGGGAAATGCGTAAACATGGTTGAAGTGCCAACAAACATCAGAAGGGTAGAGAAGAATTAGGATACCAAACCATGACTTGGAACAGAGACTGAGTCAAAATCTAACATGAGATTAAGATCAGGCCTTCAGCCTAGCCAACCATTCCTTCAGGTTTAGCCATTCATGCCAGCACTTGTACTTGCCTTGGCAGAGAATTGGTGAGATGACCTATGTGAACAAATAATTTTCCACAAGGGAATAACTTGTTCAGAAATTAGACCCAAGACTATTGGAGAGTGAGTGGAAAGTGGAAAGTCACCCCCTGAGAACAACTGTGAGTGATTAACTGTAAGAAGGCAAAACTGCTGGTTTTGCCTTTTGAGTGAAGTCTCCTGCAGAGGTCTCAGCTGCATTCAGATATCTTTAATATCATCACTAGTGCTCAGTATCTCAAGACATGATCACTTTGAGAATAGCACCAGTCATTATGAAGATTGGAGTTAATCATATCCTTGAAATTTGGAGATAAAGCTCTGGCAAGTCATGGTGCAGGGAGAACGAGGTACTTCATTTGATCCAGAAAAATTAACTGGACAAGAAACAAATTTTTGTCTCTTACACAGAAAAAGAGAAGGGATATTTTTAGAAGTGAAAAGCTGAATAAAAATTAAAAATATTGAGGAAATTCAAATATGACCCTAAGATGAAACATACAGTTTGAGCCACCAAAGAAAAAAAGTTATTACCTCTGCTCTATTCAGAGCTGGTAAGGTCACCCCTGAAGAGTTGAGTTCAGTCTTAGGCACTCTACTTCAAGAAAAATGTCGACCAACTCTCCAAATGTGGACAAAATTCACAGGAGCATAGTGAAAGAGTAAAGGAAAGATTTGGTCTCAAAGTCCATAGTGATGGGACATTGAGCAAGAAAGACTGAATTAAGAAAAAGAAGAAATTTAATCCAGTGCTAATTCTAGTGAAACCTTGGAAGAAATTCCTTGAAGAGGTAGGGAAATATCTTACCTTTATGTCTTCTCCTCTCATCATTCATGTGTTTTTCTCAAATACTTGCCAAAAATGACATTGATACAGCTGTAGTACCAGATGACCCTTTGAGATCCCCCCTCAAGCCCTATGTTTCCATGTTTCTGGGTTCTCATCCCTGGACACTTCCTATAATGCACCTGTTAGAAAGCAGCAAATGTTGTTGCTTTCTCCCTCTTTCTCACTGTGTGAGTGTGGTCAGTTTCCAAAAATAAAAAAATAATTTAAAAAAAAAATCCACTGCTAAAATATTTCAAGCTGTATTTCATATGGATTCTTTTCTTTAACACTACAGACACCATGTGGTGCTGCTGATAACTACACAAACTCTCATAGCACTTTGTTGTTAGGAATACATTATGGCAAGATTAAAGCTGGTGAAGCTGTGCAGGTATATTTTATGTACATCTCGGCATGTCAGTAAATGGAATTCTTCCAGCAGCCATGTAAGACTGGAAAGAGAATCAAAGGTAGGAATCATCGTGTTTGCCAGGAGAGTTAAGTAATTACTGTTTGGGGTAACTCTGAATTTCATTAGTTACCTGGCCAGTTTTTCTCTGGCATTTGAGCTCTAAAACCAGCAGAGTTTCACATACAGCATTTCCTTAAATGTTTTGTAAATAAAGTCACAGAGGAAACCTATGTATTTTTGCAGCAAAAGAGTTATAATTTTCATTACTGCAAGCGCTTATAACTCTATCATTATAACATCTAGATCTTCATAATGTAACTTAAAGTCTGGAATAACTCTCTTGATTTGTGTTAAATAATTCATGTGTGGAGATAAACAGGAAAATATTCCAGTCTGTGATATCTGCTGTAACTAGTTCCTTATTTAAGTCCCTGTGATTTTTACTAGTCCATTACCTGTGAGACTGATGCTTTGTACTTTACTTTGCTAATATTCATCTTATACAGAGGAAAAGCATATGCTTAATTCTCATTTATCACAACTTTATATGATGAAAAGGGAAAAAATTACAAAATTCATAAGAAAAACAAACACAAACATTAATAGAGACCTTTATGTGTGTGATTGGTAGTTTTTTCTTCTTGAAGATAGATTTGTTGCCTTTGAATGTCCATTAAGGTACCAGCAATTGCAACTACAAAACATTGTGTTTGTTTTTAGAAAACAGTCTTAGAATACATATGTCCCAACAGCAGCTACGCTAATAAGAAAATTGTACATTTTAAAGCACAGCAGTTTGGACTTCAGTTCCATTTTCTGAAGCCTGAAGGCAGAGGAAAAAATCTCTGGTAGGAAATTCTTACAAGTCCAATTGTTTCAAATCTTCAAATCTTTGGAAGTTTGCTGTCTTGGAAAGTTAAGGAAGAGCAGTTCTGAAGGACAATTTGTTTTATTTATTTATTATATAGTTAATCAGAGAGCCTCATTGTAACCCATCTGTGGTTACAATCATTACAGGCTGAAGAGGGCTGCTGCCATGGCCTTCAGGGGCGCAGCACAAGCATGCCCCCATAGCTCTAAAGGCAAGATTGCAGCAGAACTGCACACAGGCAGCAGATCCAAATCCTCTTAGCAGAGCTTCCCTCCTCAAGACATATCCCCTCTCTTTTCTTTCTCCTTCAACACAGGCTGCAGATATTTTCCTAAAGTGTCATAGAGGTCTGACATGAACGGAGGTGTCTGAACTTCATAGTCCAGAAATGCCTGTTGTGCCATGTTACTAAAGAATTCAAGTTATTTGGTCTGGCAAAACATGGCCACTAAAGGGCAGACAACTCTTTTCAAATAAATTCAGGCTAATTAGAGAGCCCTGGGCATCCAACCCAGCACAACACAAACTTGATTTCAGCTTCCATACCTCTGTGACCTTGCTCACAAGTCACATGAGGGCTGGTGTCAGTAGACAAAAGGAGGAGGGGGTGAGAAATCATGCAGTCATAGAACTGCTTAAGTTTAAAAGGAACTCTAAGATCATTGAGTCCAGCAGTTTAAACCAGCACTGCCAAGTCCACCATTAGTCCATGTCCCCAGGTGCCACATCTACTCATCTTTTAAACACCTCCAGCAGTGGCAACTCAGCCGCCTCCTTGGGTGACCTGTTCCAGGGTTTGACAACCCTTTTTGAAGGAATATTTCCTAAGATCCAATATAAAACTCTTCTGGTGCAACCTGAGGTCATTTCCCCTTGTCCTATCATTTGTTACTTGAGAGAAGAGACGGACTCCCAACTAATACAACCCACCTTCAGGTAATTGTAGAGAGCTCTGGGCAAAGAGCAGGTTTACATTGAACAAAGTGACTGTGGGGTCTAGACACCAACACAGTGTGCCAGAGTACTTGAACATCTGCAGTGGACTTACCCTCACATCCATTGTAGACCTACTTTCCTTAAGCTATGATTTCGTGCAACAGCTTTTTCCATGTGGCTTAGTCTACCCCCAATAACTTCTGAACTGATAATTAATCTCTGCAAGATCTGATGGAATAGCAGCTATGTCAGAGAAACAGTTCCTGAAAACACCAGCTAAAGCACCTGGAGGAAGAAGACTTAAATTAGTGCCTTCATGGAGGTATTTACCTCAGGAGAGCCAGTCAACACAGGCTACCCTATATGCTTTGAAGATGTTTTGCTTCTTTCTTGATAAAGGATGAGGAGGCAGAGTTGTTGTGGTGTTGGAAGAGGGAAGGTGTGGACAGAGATCAAGTGAACAGAACACAGTCACACCTATTCATTATAATGTGATGGATGCACACCAGCTCAAAACCAGCATGGTCTACCAGTGTGCTAAATATGGCAAAACCAAAGGTCATATTTTAAGAAATAAAATATGTAACTTTGAGAAGAAAGTTAAGCTGAATCAAAATACTTCACCAGAGAAATAATTTTTAACTATTAAATGTTACTCTCCAAATCTGTTTGTTGTTCATTCTAAAGAAAAGTAATTTAGAATGGTTTTGAATGGGAGACCTGAAAGATCTTTTAATCCTAATCCTTCTGACATGGGCAGGGACATTTTTCACTAGACCAGGTTACTCAGAGCCCCATGCTTCCAGAGATGGGGCATCCACAACTTCTCTGGGTTGACAGTTCCAGTGCCTCATCACCTTCACAGCAGAGAATATTTTCTTAATATCTAATCTAAACCTACTATCCTTCATCCTAATGCCAATTCTCCTTGTCCTATCACTACGTGCCTTTCTGCAAAGTCCCTCTTCAGTTCTCTTGTGGGACCTTTTAGGTACTGGAAGGCTGCTTTTAGAGTGCAGAAATTTCTTTTGTCCAGGCTGAAAGCCCCAGCTCTCTCAGTGCGTCTGACAGGCCTCTCCAGCCCTGTCTGGACTCACTTGAACAAGTCCATGCTTTTCTTGTGTTGAGGGCCAGAGCTGGGTACAGCTCTGCAGGTGGGGTCTCACAAGAGCAGAGCAGAGAGACAGAATACCTTCCTTTATCCTGCTGGCCATTCCTGTCTTGATGCAGCCTGGGATGCAGTTGGTCTTCTGGGCTGCAAGCGCACACTGAGAAGTCATAATTGCGGTTTTTGTCCTCAGACATCCCCAGGTCTTTCTCCTCAGGGATCCAGTCTCTTCCCAGCCTGTATTAGTGCTTGGCATTGCCTCTCCCCAGGTGCAGGACCTTGCACTTGGCCTTGTTGAACTTCATGAGACTCACATGACCCATCTGTCAAGCCCAAGAAGGGCCCTCTGGATGCCAATCCCTTCTCTGCAGTGTGTCAGTGAAGCACACAGCTGGGTGTGCTCAGTGAACACGCTGAGGGTGCTCTCAATCCCTCTGTCCATGTCCACGTTGTCAACAAAGATGTTAAACAGTGCCAGTCCCAACAGCAGGGCTGATGTTCTTATTTTGCCAGTCACAACATGGAGTTGTTGTTTTTTAACTTTTTAACTTCATATTTTACTGAAGTTCCTTTAATTTTCCCCTCTTTTATTCTGCCTTGGAAAAAAAACCCCAAACCCTAATTTTCCCAGCTTTTCTAAAAGGAACTCTCAGGTTTTCTGCTAGCCCACACATCACTTAGGAGGTTTCATTAATTTTTTTGCAGTAATTAAAGATCATCATTTGTGTCTTGTTAAAAGCATATACTGGAGACGCTGACAATGCCTGCAGTAAGAATATGTCACACCTTGATGTGTTTATTGTTGAGTTTAATACAATATATTTCCTGCCCTGCTCATGATTATAGAAAGAACACAAATATTTTGACTAAGAATGAAAATTGTGTTTTAATCTCAATTAATTAGAGTAAGTTGCCCATTTCAGGAGCATGTGCTGGCATGTTGAAGGTTCACAAAAGTTCAATTTCACAAAGCTGAAGTAGAATAGATTTTGAATATTTTGGCAAGATTTTAACACTTCAGAAAAATGTCAAAGTATTCCTTACGCTCTTCCATATAATACAGGATAAAAGTTATGCCTTGCTGCCGTATTCCATGGAGACTCTTTTACAGCAATTCACAGATTTCTTCTCACTTTAGTCTCTCCTATTACCTATGGGGTTTTAGGACATGTCCAGGCTTTCATTCTGTCAGAGAATCAATACATAAACAGGGCTTATATCTAGTCCCCAAAGATGAGGTGCAAGTGTAGGTGTATAAGATGAAAAATACTGCATAAAATTCCTCTTAATTTGAACAAATTTTTGGATTAATGTGAAAAAATATTATCTATGTGTTTTGACATTTTCTAAATTCCTTTAAAATTAATAATGTTTATGTACAGGTAGAAATACATTTTGAAATAAATTTTGTTTTGAATTACTGACTTTTTTTTTCTGTTTTCTCAGATATTCTGCCAGTCCTTTCTTCCACTTTTTGGCAGGCTGAACCTTTTTGAGAAACCAAATGCTTTCACAAACTTTTTTGATTGTGCAGTCTTCTTGTTTCAGTGAAAAAAAAAATCACCCAAATTAATTACTGTGCAGAAATATCCCCATTAATCAGACTTGTGGGGAGTGTGTTCCTTTTTTCCCTCCCCCTCTCTCTCCCTCCATTGTCTCTAGATGTTCTTTTGAGGAATTTCTTATCTACAAACTAAACTAGAGTGAATGTCTCTATCTCCTTAAGGTCTTCTGCCTTATTTTTTTTTTTTTTTTCCAAGTGGGATGAAATAGTCCTGGGATGCTGGCATGTTATTACAATTCATTAAAGCTTTCTGTCCTGTTTACCTTTTAAATTCTGGAAACGATCAAGTGTCCATGGAAAGCGACACTTCTGCACTTCTGCTTGGGATCAAGACACAGATGATGATTATATTCTTAGAACAGTTATTATTCTGACAGCAAACTTGCTGTCCTCTGCAAGACCCTGACATTCTGAGGATCCAAATTTCTGCTGCATTATGAGAGTGGGAGAGGAAAGGCAGTGCCTTGTGGTGGAGGGGAAGGGCAGCAGTATATGCTTAACCCTGGCTGGTGTGGGTGGGAATGAGGTTTGTAGCTGTCCTGGGTTAATGCTGAATTGTATCCCCATTTGTCTGTTTAGCTCAGAAGTAAGTTAAAACTCGATCTGAGAGTGAAGGAGAAGCGGTGGAATGTCTGAGGTGGTTGTTTTCAAAACATGAAGATAAGAGTCTTCAGCTTCCCTTCACACACAGCCTGTGTTGTCTGCAGTAGTTCTCTGGACTGTGGGGTTTTTTTTCCCCAGTCCTTTTCCTTGGAACTGTTTGAACTTGCTCTGGACTAAAAACCCAGCAGAGCCCCAGGAGCTCAGACCCATGTCCCACCGGGCTGACCTGGGCCCAGCATTTCCCAGCATGAAGGGACTGACAACAACTGAGTGAACCAAGCTACATCCCACGGGAGAGAGACTCTGAATTCATCGTCTCTGTGGAGCAGCGAGATTTTGTTGTTCAGTAGTGCTCATTTCTTGCACTGGGAAGTGCTTTGCTTGTTAAATAAACATTTTTTTTCCACTTTCCTCCAAGGAAATCTTTTTTCCCGAACCAGTTGGGAGAGGCGCCATTTGGATTTGCTTTCTAGAGGGACCCCACTCAGAGGTTTCTTCCCAAATTTGCCCTAAACCAGGACACTAGCCTTGACACCCTCAGCCCTGCCTCACAGCTTCAGTCCCCACATTTTTCCTTGCAGGAGCAAAGTCCAGCCTCAGTCATGATATGCTTCCTCCTACCTCTACTCCAGCATGTTGGAAATCCTCTCACTCCTCCATCCCTCAGCTGACCCAAGAGCAGCCTCATTTTCTATTTCGTCACTCCTAAATCTCATGGCAACCGCATGTCTCTCCCACTGATGTCCAGCTCAGCTTTCTGTCACTGCATGTCCTGATCCTCATGCCCAGACATCTCAGCTGCTGCTCTCCAAGCACCTCGTGCAGGGTGGGGCTTGGGCTGTGGGGCTTTATGGTGAATGTATCAAAGATGAAAACTTTGGACTTTCTAAAGCCAAATTCTTTTGTCCTTTCCACCCACAACATCTTTTCTACTTCGCATTAAAGAAAATGTTAGCTGAAAAATAGGGATAGATCCTCTGTGAATATGTTGAAAACACAGCTTTCATTTTATTTAGAGCAGAACACCTAAAAAGACACTCAAAGGTACTTTTTTCATTTTCTCAATTAGAACAGCTGAAATCTAGTTGTGCTGACATATAGTATTCAAGTGGTATTTGATTTCTTTCTCTGAAATATTAGATATTTAATCCAGCAGACTGCAGAACGTTAACAGCTGTGTTATGCAGATACAAGGAATAGCTACTGTGGTGGTGCAGGCTGAGAACACTAGATGGTCCCTGTGATCCAGTTTTACACTTCAGAGCCTCTGCATTTCTCTCAGCAAGTACAATCATGCTATATCCTTGCAGCCAAGGGGAGAAAAAAACCAAAGTTGGCCATCGGAAGTTACCACCCAGAACCACATCAAAACTGCAAAAGTAACCATGATGGTTTTCTCAGCCTTTATAACTAGGGAGCGACGTGGCACTCTCAGTCTCCCAAACACAGCAGCACAGTCCTTCGGAAAGTTCCTCAAAAACAATTGGCCAGAGGTTTTTCCCTGAATTTGGATACACCCTATAATACAGACTGGCAGTTAGACTGAAAAAGACTAGATGAAAAAAAGAAAATATAAAAATACAATAAAGAGGTTCCAAAAGTAATGGTATGTGGGTTTTTTTCCCACTCTCATATGAGTAAGTTTGAGACTGTGCAGCACAAGGTAAGGATTTCATTTTAAAAAGCAGCAGTTACCTATCTTGTTTTCAGAATTAAAGCCATGGAATGAATAAAAAAATCAGTTGAGCCTTATTTATTGTACAAATGATCTTTAAGCCAAGTTTTCAAGTCAAAATTTTTTGCAGAGATCCCACTCAAGGTTTAAAACACTTTTTTTCTGATATCACCTGTTTTTTGCCATGTGAGAACTCCTAAAGAATATTTACTTTTTCAAAGCTGTAGTTCTTGTAATAATCAGATACAATTTCCATTCAAAGTCAGTCTTGAGCTGTTTTACCATATGTTCAGACATTTTAAATGTCTTTCAAGGGTTAATGAGGAATAGGTATCCTAAGTCAACCCTTACTGAAATTTTCCAGATATACCAAAGTGAGTTCTGTTAAATGGGTCACCATCAAATTTAACAGAAAAGTCAGGCAGGAGGAGCCTGGAAAGAAGTGAAAAAGCCTGCTGCCTTGCTACTGTGAAAACAAAGGAGCCAGACTGATGTTATCGATGAAAAAAAGGATTGGCTATGAAAGGAAGTGTCTCCCGTTTGGCTTGCTTGGGAGTGAGGGGAGTCAGAAAATGTGAGGAATTACATCTATTTCCATGTGGTCTGAGTATCAAAACTCTGGGAGGATTGTGAATACTGTTGTCAGGTCCTGCAGCCTGTCCCTCTCCTGTTTTCCTGCCTCCCTGTCAGCCACATTCCTCCTGCTTGAAACCAGCCCCAAACACCATAGACATGCTGCTGCTTCTCTGCCTGAAAGGGAGGAGAGCTGGACACCAGCTCCAAGAGCCGTCTCCAAAATTTTGGATTTCCTCTGGCACAGGCTGTGGCCAACGTGGATGAATTTGACGTGAACGCTGCAGAAAGGAAAACGTCTCTTCTGGAAGGAGCTGCACCCTTCTGCCACAACATCCATAGCCTCCCTGGCAGTCACTACAGCCATCCCAGATGGAGCACCTGCACCCCACCCAAAGGTGATGGGTACCTTGAACTATATAAGTACCAACAATGGCTGAGATTTCCTCACAAACAGGAATATCCCTTTGAACTTGGGAGAGAAATTGCCTTGGTCAGCATTATGTCTCTGAGTCTGGAGAACTGGAAAATATAGGCTATATCCTGCCACCCCTTTTATGATCCATCTTCACAAATAGCTCAGTCAGAAAGTATAGCCTACATCTGGGAGTAGGTTATCCGGTTAACAATTTTGCTCATGTTATCTGCAGCTTTTTCATGTCACAACCCTAAAATTGTGACCTGTATCTTCCTTGGCCTATGTCACTCTTCCTCTGATTATTTCCTCTCTGTTGCAGCCAGGATAGCTGTTGATATGGTGATGGTAAAGAGAAGCAGGAATGGCCTTTGTATGGGATCATAGAGATGTTTGTTCCAGCCATGCACCAGACAGTCCAGGGTCAAAGGCAAGGCACATGGAAAGGGTTCAGGTTCAAGTATATGGGTGCTGGGAGACCATCAGGGACCAATTATCAGGGGACATGGGGCTACAAAGGTGGGGTTGGGGTATGGAAGCCAATGGGGAAATTGAGAGGGAGTGACTGAGGGACACAGGGACAAAGAGCGTGTTAACAGGGCTGACTGAGGGAGCAGAACAGGGGTACATTGGCAAAACAGAACAGGGGATCCTGTGAGAGAAGCCTCTTATGTCTCCTTAACATAGGCAGAGCCTTTCCACAAAAGCCTTTTCTGCATAAGACCTCTCCCTCATGCCTTCTGCCAGCTCATTTTATTCTTTTGCTAATGAATTGTCTGTGACATCTTCCTTCCCTGAATCGTGCCTCCATCATCTTACACTGCTAAGGGTAATTCTTGACCCTCCAGGTGTGTTGATTTTTGTTGGGTTCTCCTACCTGCCTTGCCCTAGTCCTGATTGCCCTGGCATTGAACGTCTCTGGTTTCTCATCACCATCCAGTGAGCACATCCAGCTAGGAGACACAGTACTCTGCATATCCTGCTTGAGGATGCTTTGGTTGGACTGTAGGTTGCCTGCATTGCTTGCTGGGTAGAAGCTTGGGAAGGCCAGGAAGAAGACACATAAGCTGCATGTATCAGGTCCAGTACAAGAATTTCAGGTGGGGCATAGGATAATTAACCACAGTAGAGGCTTAGGTGGTACATGGCACTTCAGAAAGAACACAAGAGCTGAGCCACCATTAATATTTATTATAGTTGCCATGTTTTCATATATTCACATCAAGCCTTTGTCCTCTAAATCTACATTTGGTTCATAAGGGCATCACCACTTGCGTCTATTTAGCACACAAACGCTACCATGCAAATACACTTTGCCATAAATGGCACCTAAGAAAATACAGATGCTTTTATGTGTATCTACAGATAGTTTTTCTCTGACAGGGAAATTGCTAGAGTATCACTAATAACAAAAAAAGCATTTCTAGGCTAAATTTTAGAGGTTTTGTTCACACACAGTAGGGTATGTGTTGTCTCAAATATCTTTCCAGACTGGTTCAGCTCTTTGTCTCTCATGTACATACAAACATACACCATACACTCACTGACACACACATGCAGACATATGCCAACACACTTTATACAAAATTTAGACAGCCACATTTTGGGGGTAAAGCTTCTCATTTAGTCAGACATGACCTCAAATCTGTCTGTATGTATGTCATGATTTGAATGACAGGTGTCTGCTAAGGAAGGCAGGAGCCTCCCTTGGAATGGAGAATTTAAACCCCCTCACTCTGAATTATTATAACTTTGAAATTAAGGGGCTCTCGGGCAAAGTTATGGGAATAGGAATAACAGTTCTTTACTAGGGGAACTAAAATAAACAATAAAACCAAAACACATGCAGTATTACAAAAGAGAAAAAGAAAACAAACAAACAAACAAACCCACTGACAGAGTCAGGATATAACCTGACACCCTGTGGGTCAGGGTGTTGGTGGCAGTCCCATTCAATAGTGGCTGCAGTCCCAGTGGCAGATGTGGCTCTGTTGAAATGATGCTCCTGTAGAAAGAGTGGAGTTTTTTTGCTGAAGATCCAGTGGTGATAGATGGGCCTGGTCTTCCTCTGGGAATCCTGTGGAAAAGGGTGCCTTGGTGTTCCAACTCCCAGATTTTTATCCAGGTAGGAACATTTGGCTCCTCCCCGTGGATGGAGCACTTCCCCCAACACCCCAGTTTCAACCGATGGTGATAGAATACAGGGTTTGGGTTACATTTTGCACTGCAACCTATGACAATGTAGCTATTAAGTTCTGACATCGTTGTTGCAATCCAGGTGACTGCTGGACACTCATTACCTGGATCTATGAAACGCAGGGAGCAGAAAAGACTGGCTCAGTCATCCAAGGAGATGCTCAGGCATCACAGGGCTTGCCACAGACTTCACAACCTGAACTTAGATGGTGCCTCCAGCTGTGCATTCCAAGACATTACAGCTCCTAGCCCCCAGAAGAGACACACCTGCACCTCTGTATTGCAATGTCCTGGTTTTAAAGGCATGGGGGTTTTTGCCAGCTCTCTTTATTTTATCTGGAAATGAATGTGTGAATGTTCAACAGGAACCTGTTGAATGCTGAAAGGCCTCATGGTTGTAATACTGTAACACTTGCAGAATGTTATCCAGAGGACCTAGAGAGGACCTAGTGTACTAAACCATTCTGTTGGTCCTACCAGATGACCTGTCTCTCAAGATTACAAGATATTAAAATAAGTGTGTGGTATTGAGAAATAAATAAATTTTAAAAAATAGTCTAAAAATCAGCTGATGGGTCCATGTTAAAACCAGAAAAAAGTTTCAAGATACTTAAAAATAAATACAAATAAAATGCTACTTTCTCTTTTGTGGCAAAGACTCAACACTTATTTAAATAATAATATTTATATTTTCCAGCAGTATGCTAGAAACTTCAAAACGCTTTATGAATATGTCCTGGATTTAAAGATTAAGAAAATTTAGGCACAGAAAATGTAGATGTTCTTTTCTTGAATCTAGATAACATCCAGTTTTTCCATTCTGACTTGCCCCAAGGCTCCCAGCAATAAAAATGGGCAGGTCTTCAGACTACAAAGCTGTATTTATGGTTTGTAACTCAGACATCTGCAGACTCTGGATCATTTCACCAGTGTTCCCCCTCTGTGGACCAATTTGCTCATTCATGTTCTTCAACCCTTGCAGGTAAAATTCAAATGGAACCCAGCAGGATCTTCTTCTAAGGAACAAGAGCTGTGGTCCTGAAAAATAAATAAATTTACATTATTTCTCTGACTTCCCAAAGTTAAGAAAAATTTTTATAAAACTAAATGTAAACATCTGAAGCAGTGCTATTACTAGGAAATAACAAGAGTTTGAGGATGTAAGTGCATTCTCAGAGGGCAATTGAAGCACAAAGAAAAGCAAAGAATACTAGGGATAACTTGGGGTTAATGAAAGCCATCAGGAAAGGAGGTGGAGATGTCTGAATCTCCAACCAGTATCTTCCGCCCTGGCACAGTGCTGGTATCCAATCATGTCTGAGCTGATGTTCCCTTTACCACTGGTTAAGCTCTTTAACTGGATGCTGTGTGAGACCTTAGCATTGCTTTGCAGTCAGAGAGAAAGATGAAGACTCCTACAGAGACACTCTGGCTGACTTCCCAGGAGCAGCTCTGTAATGTAACTGGTTTTCCCCAATACTGGCCTCTGCATTTTTCCAGCATTTTCTCTTCCCTTCCCTTCCACCACCTACTCTTCTCAGTTTGAGTTCTGTTATCTCTATTATGTGCTCTCTCACTCTCTTGCTTTCTTCAAGCATTTATTTAATTATAACTTTATTTATCAGCTGCCCTGGGAATTTCATCCAGTCCTCCCTCCCCTCTCCTCATAGGAAACTAAGGTGGGTTGGAACTTCATAAGGACTGGATCCATCTGGTGTGGGTGTCCCATTTCCTCAGTGCAAAAGGCATCAACTCTTTTGAAGGGGAATGCCTCCTGAGGTAGCTTACCCCAGCTGCAAAGGGAAGTGACCTGGGATAAGGATGGAGGAATGTGGAGCAAGAAGTTCACATAATTCCATCAACTATATTGGTTAGGAATATTGTAAGAAAGTTAGATGGCCCTAAATTCCAAAGTACCTCCAGTTTGAGGAACAAATACTAATTTTGTTGGAACAAAACTGATCCCTGTTGAAGATACCTTGTTGATTTTGCTTTCCCACAAAAAACAAAACAGCCATAGCAACAGTACTGAATGCTTCCTTTTTTCATTGCTGCAGGGATATCCAACAGAGACAGAGAATTTAATATTTTAAAGCATCTTTCTTTCCCTCTACCTGGTTTTGCCTTTTCTCAGCATTCCTGAGAATCTTCTGCTGTTATTTGGTAACCACATTTTTTTCACAGATTCTGGTGATATTCACAGAGTTGTGCCAAAAGGCCCCTGTATCTGATAGCATATTATCAATTCTCTGTTACTTGCCAAACCATTGCATTGCTCTTCCTTCTTGGCACCCTCTTAAATATTTCACCAAACATCCTGAAGACAATAGCCCCCATTGTGACAAATATTCAGCAGGCTGGAGGGCTCTGTTGTTCTTCCACACCACCCCATCACAGATTCATGCCCCAATACCCCACAGTCCTCCACAGTCCACTCCCACTCCTACTCTGTTTTTCCAAGTACAGGCTCCTGAGACTCCCATGCACATTACATGCATTTCTTACCTCAGCATGCAGCACATTTTATTTTTTTTTTTTTTTTTGGTGATGAGATAAGACAAAAGAACAGACAATAACAATTAAAAAGTGCTCTTAGTGTAACAAAACATCTATATAAAAACTTCCCCAATGATTTGTGTATATGTTTATAATTAAGGCCAGGTGATTCCCAAGGCTGATTCCCAATCTCTTACCTTAGGTAAAGTGAACTATACCAAGCTATGTATCAAATAAACAGCAGGGTTTTTCAGCACTGAGATATGATCTGAGTTTTCCAAAAATATTGTCTAAGACATTAGGGGATAAAGGAAAAAACATGAAAAATGGTGCTAAGAAAATGTCCCTGCTGTACAGTAAAACTGAAATTATCTGAGGCTGAAGACATGGGAAATCACTGGAGCTTCAGTGTGATTTGGATTAATTTGAATCTTTATTCCTTAAATTCTCTTTCTTTCCCTGGTAAATGCAGAGCTGCAAGAAGAATCACTAGATCTGAGATCACTGTTTGAAAAGGGAGAAGAGCTCTGACAGAGGACGTGTCTTTCTGTGTCCCTTGCCCTGGCTCTGCTCCACTGTGTCCACGTAGTCAGTGGGCTGCACACCAAAAAAAAGAAAGAGGGGGGGGGAGAAGGAAGGATGGATAGAGGGAGGAGCCCAACTAGGCAGTTACTTAGATGCACAATTTTTCTTCACCCCATTCTAAGGACAGAAAAAACAATTCAGGAGAAACTGCATGAAGCAAGAGTAATTCCTCTCAGTCATCTTCACTTCTCTCCAGTCATGGTTCTTGCAGCAGGCCAGACATCAGCAACAGCGTGGCCACAGGCTCTGCTGAGCAATCCCAGCCCCTGGGAGCAAGACAGCCTGGAAGCAGGGGAGGAAGAGGGGTATGGATACCTGGGAAAACAGTTCGAAATTCTGTTTCCAGAGCTCTGGCTTTTTTTTTTTTCCCTTTGTGCCTTGGAGGAATGGTGCTGGCCATACCGTTCCTGCTTTTGGATTAGCTTCTCATTCTCATCATCTGGGATGATGACTGACTGCAAAGAACCTCACAAATTTTATTTTAATAAAGGGAAAAAAGAATGACTGCATGTTGCTGTTGTGACAAACTACTTCCATAGACACACAGACAGCCCTCTCCGGCTGCATGAAACAAAAATGTTTGAAGAAATGGAGCACACACAGTTGTAGTTAAAGGAAAAGCTGCAAAAGGAATGCCTTTCTCCCCCTGCTTCCTCAGCCATGTACTCACTTGCAAGTGACTACAGGCTTGCAGCAGAGACGTGTTTTCATTGGGAAAGGTCCCAGCAGGCTGATTGGGTGGGCCATTGCCCTTTGAATAAATGCCAAATTCAGCAGTCTAGGAAGAAGGAAACTTTTAAAAAAATTTCTGCTTCAGGCCTAGATCAACAAAAACTGGAATAGACATACTGGAGGTAGAATTGTCGGGGTTCAGGCAGGAAGGCAGGTGTAACCAAGATTTCTCTCCACTCCCCTACTCATCTGAAAGCTCTTCTTTCCCATTAAAGTAAAAACGGTTTTGCAGAGGTCTTTCTCTTTCATTCCGCAACCTTTATTTTCCAGTAGAACCTGTACAATGCAGAGTTTTCTAGGGCTTGGCAGCAGTGCATGTGGCACCTGCCCCCTCTGCAACCCTCCTGCACTGTAGCTCACTTCAAAACAGCCCTCAGACCTCTCAGCTGTGTGCCTCTTGCTAGGGAATGTGAAAAGAAAGTATGAGTGGATAAGTAAGCAGCAGCTGGGGAGTCTCAGAAGGAAAACACTGACCACATATTCAAAATGTGGTAAATTGAAACAACTGGCAGCAAAATATCTGTAACTTAATGATCTAGTCTGATTCTAGATAGTCTCATAGCACAGGAAATGTTCTGGACGCTGAATTGACCTGTTTCTGGTGCAGTCATTTTTTCAGCCTGGAATAGTTTGTTTAGGCTACATGGCCTTCCTTCTTCTTGCCTTGTCAACTGATTTTGCATGGAGAGGAAAACACTTCATGATTCTTCAAGGTTCAAATCTTTGCTATCTAGGATGCAGTTCTTTTTCTAACATCTTTATATACAGTCACCTATGGAAAAGGGGCTGGTCCATAGTCATAATCAGTAGGGACTGGCACAAAGCAGACATGCAACCACGTAATTATAGGTAGGGACACAAGTGTATTTATAGGACCATGCAAATACCTAGGACATGCTCTCATAAAAATTATGTTTCTCAGTTGTTTGTTCTTAGCACTTTAGACAAAGGTCTTTCTAACTGGCAGGACATAGTTGTTGAAATATGGGCCAAAATAAAATAACTGAAATAACTGTCATAAAAAATCTGCAAGTTAAATTCAAGGATTTCATGTAAGCCATATATCCTTATAATCAGCATCAAAGGACTCAATGCTTGATCCTTCCTTGTGTTGAAGGACAAATCTGTTCTTACCCTAGTTTTGTGGCATTGGACTAAGAAAGCAAGCAAAAAAGAAGGAAGCAGAGCTATCATTGTCTTTCACACTTTTCCAGATTCCCATTAATCTTAGTTTCTTTCTACCAGAGATGCTGGAGAAGAATATGCTGCTCTTAAAGTCCGTTTCAATAAGATTCAACTGCTTTATTTCAATTTCTTTCGCTTTCCATCTCTTCTTATTGTTCATACAAATCCTCACATAAAAACTTCAATTTTTAATTTTATTTAAATTTTTTGAATGTGTATTCTCCACATGGAGAAAGAGAAAATTGAACGGCTGATGTACTAAGCTTTTCTAGAAAATGCAGATAAAATGAGCAAGTCTGGCCTCCTTATTATTATTTGTGACTAATTACCTGATTTTTTAAACATGACAGGAAACTGATCTTGCTGCAGAAGTTTTGCAGCAGGGGATTTGGTCTAAATCCTTGGTGTGGACTTAGTGGGTTCATATGAGGTACATACCATATTGGCTGCTAAGGAATTGAAAGCAATAACTCCTTAGGGCTTCTGGTAAACCAGCTACAAGAGACTGTTATGATACAGGGCCTGCATAAAAATCAATATTCCCACCTTGTTGCATGAGTGAAGAATAGTGTGTAGGAAGGTGGACCGAGTGAGTGAAACTGGCCCACAGATGGACAAAGGAAAGTTTGGACAAGACGGAGCTTCCCACTGTTGCCGTTCTTTCGTGAGTCTAATTGCCATGCCTGGCACTGTGGTCCAGAGAGATCCCAGCAGACTGGCCAGAGTCTATTTGGAATTCCCACTCTATCATTTAGAAGAGCTGTATTTGGCATGCAGAGGCTGAGGCCTGAACTCCTCTGGTCGATCCTAAATGGCTGTTGCTACCGACAGCCACGTCACGTCTCTTGCCTCAGCCTGCATTTTTCAATTTCAGAAAATTCCCTGTCATCTTCATCCCACAGACCTTTGCCTTGCTTCAGCAAAGCACTTGGGAAATATTTTCTTTGTAGTTCTGTTTGCATTAGACATAAGTCACATCTCTAAATTTGATGTTAGCTTGATTTTGCAGTAGGTTTTTCTTTAAAGGCACTGAAGTAACTTCTGTTCTAAATAGCCTATAGTCTAAATTAGGCTAGCATGGAAGGCAGACAGTTCTGGAGCTGCTTTGGGAAGAACTGATATGTACAATGAATGTATATACAACAGGAGATGAGTGATCATCCCAGACTAAAATTAAAGTGCTTTTAAAGCTGTGAAATTTGAAGCTATTGCATAGACTTTCAAAGTGGTCCTTTGCAAAAGGTTACATTTCCAGTATAGCACACTCAGTTATTCTGGCAGCTTTATACTTCCTATACTTCTGCCAATAGCTGAATTTAATTACTGTTGCATTTATGGAAATACTTACCAAACTAGAAGAGCTACATGCAAATTCCATCAGTTTCATATAAAGTGAAGCAAATGCAGAGATGTTGGCCTATGGAGAGAATGTGGAGAACTCTAAAATGGAGCTTTGCACAACTGCCTCTAAGTTTCATTTCTTCCCCTCTCCGGTTCAAATTAATTTTAGCATGCATTAAAAAATGCAAGAAAATTGGAGAAAAGCAAAAAATTGGGGAAATAAACTCTTCTCTCTACTGCAGTAGAGTCAGCAGTCCCTCCCATGTTGTAAGAGGTGAAGTCAGTCAGGGAAGAAAGGGTGCTGAAGCTTTCAAAAGCAACAAGGGTGAACTGTACCCCCCCTCTTACAGTGCCTCTGGCAGTAGTTTTGTGCAAAAAGTACTAAGAGCAGAGCAGGCATCTTGCTCATTCATCTTTAATCCAAATACCATCTGCATCATCTCATTTTCCCTCCCATTCAGAAGGTGAAATGTCTTGTGCAGAGCTTCATGGTCACAGTCCTTCAACCTAAACTAAAAACTTCTTTCTGTTAAGGTCATATTTTTATAGATTCCTTTTTGTTCTCTGCTCCTCTTGTATCCACAGGCTGTCCTACAGCTGAGTGTCTTACTTTTTATTGGTCTTCACGTTTACCCTGTGCTTGACTCATACAGTGATGCAGTTACCACCAGGGAAGGGGATCAGGCAAATAAAAGCACTTTCATTTAATTTCATTTCATTTCCAGTTGTTAGCAGTCTAAAGAATAGATACTTGACAAAGAAAAACCTAATGAAGATGCATTTCTCTGTGATTTAGGGTAGGAGAGATTGTACTTCCTTGACATTTAAAATGTCAGAGGAAATAAGGAAGACTGATAACACAATTAAAAAATATGATTTTCATTGCTGGATAGCATTATACATATCGTGGATCAGTTATTCTAGGTACTGAGTCAGTAGAAACATGGGAAAGCTAATTTCTTAACACTGATTTTAGCTGGATTAAAATCAGCCTTCTAAAGTGAAACTCAGTCACTCTGAAGAAAAAATATAGTCTCCCTGAGCAGTAGAATTTAATTTTATTTTTTTTTTGCATTGCTACCATTGCTTCTTTCTGTAATAACTTAACACTTGTGACTGAAGCAGCAGAATAAAATCACTGAGTGTTAATATCAGTAGATGTGAAAGTGTTTCATGGCAGCAAGAGGTTAACAAAGAATTCAAGAGAGGTTTTTGGTACTGTTAGGAAAAGTAGTGACTGGAAATTATTATCTTTTAAATCTGAGAGCCATTGCAAACAGAACAAAACAAAATGAGACAAGCAAACAAAAGTCCCAAACAAAAAAGGAAGAAAGTAATAGAGAAAAGGCTGTAGTGAGGTGAAATAGAAAAATATACAGGAATGAATTGTAAGTAACTATACTGCTACAGGAACATAATAACGAAATATTTTGACTGAATGATTTAGGTATTAAAATATTATCTCTATTGTAATTTGATTGATTGTTTAGAACATTTAACATGATGCATAGGTGGCAAGCTGGCAAGCTAGTTTTCAATCCTCAGCTCCCAGATAACAATAAAAATTATTTCCACCTTATAATATTGAACAAAATTCTTCTGTTGTCAGAAAGGTTGCAGGTAACTCCATAGATGTTAATTTCAATCAGGCTGAATTTCAATGTGTGAAAATTTTACAAACTGTCACTATGAAAAATAATGTGACTTCAGGTTATTATATTCACTTTAAACACAGTCTACTGGTAACTATTGGGATGGAAAGAATTCCAAGCATTCCTGATAATTTTTTCTTCCAGGATTTTCCAGTGTTTCTACTTCCAAATTTCAAGTGAGGCTAATAGCTTTGTGATTCCTTAGATCTAAAAGTATTGTTATGCACCTATCTATGAAGAAAGGTTTATAGAAGAGTTAGTAACTTTTATTAGCATATCCATGGTAAATATAGGTTGGGAAATGTTAATTTAATAAATTAGACAATTTGAGGAAAGAAGGATAAATACTACTGATGCCTTCTGGAGGCTGACCTGGAAGAGAGACAAGAGAGAACAAATGAATAAAGTTGGAATATACTGAAAGGCCTCAGTGGTACACTTGGGCAGCACAAGAGCCCAGCTGGGCTACACCCAAGACACACCCCAGAATGGTCACAAAATGAATGACTGATCACAAGATCTCACACTTTTGTAAGTTCTGGTCCATTAGCACGTTGGAGTTACTTGTCCAATTACAGCTTCAGGTTATGAAGCTCCATCCTCCTTGTTTTTACTTCTCACTTCACTGTTGGTTTTGTTCTTGGGCCTGAAAGTTGTATTGGTTGTCTGTGGTCCCGAGCTAGAAAAGGAACTGTTCTGTCTACCTGCTCTGTGAAGGGAGCTTAGTAGCACTTAATGTGAAACCCAGAACTACCCACTAAAACAGCACAAAATCTGAAAAATATAAAAGCTAAAACTTAAAGCATCACTATCTATGGAGAAAGAAGATGAGATGAAATAAGAGTCTTTTACTTACATATATGGAGCACTGAGAGGGAAAAGAAAAAAGGTAGTTGTGTATCAATGAACAGTTAGATACACGTGAGGGATAACTGATGTATATTCCTGTACTTTCTTTTCTGAGTTTATACTATTTAATGTACAGCACTTGCTTGGTGTCTGGGACAGTGCTCTGTAAGAACATTTGGGGAACCAGACAAAGTGCATAATTCTCTAAGGAACCACATGTGTTTCATCCTTGAGTTTGCCATAAAAGACATTTTATATGTGCCATGTTTCTATTGTTGTTGTTACTGGCACAGAGCCACAAATCCCCTCTCCTTTGCAGCACTCAGGTATGGTAGATGCAGAGTCATGTTTCCACTGCCCTTTACTGTAGTCTGACAAAGGAAGGCACCATGGGATGCTCACAACCAAATTCAAAACTCATGAATCCTGCTAGATGAGCAAGATCAAACAGTGTCATATTTCTTTTTAAAGTGATTTTATGGGGCAGTTTTGCCAGCAACAGAGAATTTCCAGCCATGTGTCAAAACTAATGTTCTTTAAATGTGCTCCACAAGACCTGAACACACATCTGCCCATGGGGGTAAGAGGTGTGATCTACACAGATCTGTATCCTAAGTCTAAATATCTTGGAGCACTTGCAAAGAGCAAAGATGACTTCTACTACCACAGATCTCTAACATTATATCTGTTGCAATGGGTGCCTTCAGGAAGTAGTCCCTGAACAAAATTTCTTTCTTGACACTTCTGTTGAATTATAAACCTAGTTTTAAATATGGAGTTTTTCCTAATTTGGCCAATACTAAGAATCAATTTTATTTTGGAAATATAACAATATTTACTTCTACTCTACAAAAGAAAACAGTTTGTCAAAAAGACAAGAAAGACTAGAACCATCCCAGATAATGTGGCAACCTGTTGGTGTGCTTCTCTTCCTGTCCCTGTCTCCGCAAGTTTTGTTTAAGGAGCCCTTGCCTCTGTATTCCTTCTCTGGTGTTCTGGGATAAACACTAAGATCTATTTTTTTTTTACCAGCTATGATATTCACTTTAGAGCTTTGCTAATGTGTAGACAATTCTGAAACCACTGCAGATGTCATAGTCCATGCTCTGATTTTGACTAATGAGGTACTGATAGCCTGCTGCAATGAAATGTCAAAATAACACCCCCAGATGATTGTTTGGATCTCCTGTTATAGCTGGAGGCCTACTTCAGGCACAAATTCCTTTGTTGTTGACATCTACCTTTAGAGAAGCATACTCTACCCTGGGAATTCCAAATCAGAAAATGTGATGAGTTTTATATAGGGAAACAGAGCATAGGAAGGGATCATCAGGTTCAATGAGCCTAGTTGCCAAACATAAATTACAGTGTAGCAGGTTTCTACTTCAGAAAGATCAGCAGAACAATCACCCCACATGACCCTTCTAAGGAAAGTATTTCCTATTGAATTTTCAGGGCTTTTTGACTGCTGAAAATATCTTTCCCTAGATCAAAAGCAATATAGCTGACAAGTATATATGTGATAGTCTTAAAAATAAATAAATGTAATTCCTTTCATTGATGAAAATCACTCCTTATTTACCTTGTGAGCCTTTCAAATGACAGTTCTATCTGCAGTTTAATTCGGTTATGCCAGCTTTGATACTGAAAGAAGACTCATATTCTGAGACTTCTTTACTTGCAGCCTAGTTGGATCCATCTTCAGCAGTTTCTTCTTGTTATGTCTCATGGAGTTTCACAAAAGCTGCAGCTCCCTGCAAATCTCTCTGTAATAATATGTTGCAGGTAATTATTGGTTTCTTGGAATTCACTACCCTCTACTTCAAGCCATAATTAAAGGAATCAAATTTTGGACCAGTCTCTGGAAAGCTGAAAATAGGAGTTTAATTTACAAATGTTAGGGTGGAATGGGAAATGAGTGAGCCAAAATCAGCATACTACGGTGCTTCTTTGCAATACCCTCAACAGGGCATCCCTTTCGTTTTGGCCACCAAGACTTACCCAAGGGGTCTTGCATATATATGGGGTGCTGAGAACAGCAGCAGGTCCTCTCCAGAAAGAGCAGAGTGCATTTATTATCAAGACAGAAAGATATTGCTTGAGATTACATGAATGTCTACTGTCAAAAGGAGAATATTTCCATAAGCAAAACAAATTGTTACAGACAAGGCCTCTTCTTAGACCTGTTCATGAGTGTTGCCCACACACTGCTGCTGAATTCTAAATTTTAAATGAGGATCTGGGGATATGTTTTGTTTTAAACAAGTGGACACCTTCAGGGATGCAAAAGGGTTATATGTAAGGATAAGGCTTCTGCTGTGCTTTCTGTATGTATGCCACCTTTATGTTATATGGCTGATTGCAGAAAACTCTCAGAACTCTCTCTGTGTTACCAGACTCCTGGATAAACCCAGGTTATAATTTGTCAAGTTTTCTTTTAACCCTTTTCCAAAGTTCTTCAGATATGGTCTTCCTTACCAAGTGCTGGGTTATATTCAACTCCAATAAAATATTTGCAGCATTTTTATGGGATGGTCTGTACAGATCTGGGAAGCTCCACTGTGAGATTAGGTTTCATGACAAGATAGGCTCAGAAAATTCAACAATGCAAATAACCTGGATTGTATTAATTTTATGGGCTTTTGTTGTTTTGTTGGGGGTTTCTAAGTTTTAGTATCCCTGTGAAGGATATTTTTAGGAATTCTCAACAAAAAAAAAAAAAAAAAGTGGAGCAAAGTACTTACCTAGATACTGATTTACAAGTAAATCTCTGCCTTTCTTCTTTCACCTTTTTCTCACTACTTACTGGCTCATTTTTCTTTTTTGCCACTGTCTCTCAATTGTATAGTTGGAGGACATTTTGCCAGTTTTTTAGGATCTAATTCATTTTCTCTTTCCCCCTCTACTCCAATTCTCTCAGTACTTTTAGGTCATCTTTGAGGTTTAAATTAGAAACCCTGTGGCACAATGATCTCCCCAGATCTCTCTCTTGCAGTTTTAAATAAAGTGCTTTACCTTAAAGATTCTTCAGATATGCCTCAGGGGGGTTTTCTCCTCCAGTTCATTCATGATATTGAAGATCAAGTATTCATTTTTGTCCCTTCCATTTTTCTTCCCCTTCTTTACAGGATAAAGGTTACTTTTTTGCATAACTCTTTTTTATTCATAAAGTCTCTTACTAATATCTAAGATTAAATATCCTCTCTTGTGCATCAAGCATCTTCCCATACTCTTAGAATTACTCCCAATACCTTTCTTTAGCAATATTTTTTCTTAGAAATTGAGGGATATATTTGTAATGGAAACATGCACAGAAGAGAAAATTTCTATCACTTTGTCTCAACATCTTGATTTTCTTTATCCTTATTTCCTTATTTCCTGTATCCTGTGACAGGAGGGAAGATTAAGGGCTGATCATTGGCTGATTCCTAATCTGCCATTTCCTTCTGAAAAGGGATGATTTAACAGAGGAAAACAAGAAATTGGGGTGATGGATTCCAATATCCAAGTCTTTGCTTTGACCCCGGGCAAGAATCTGGGTCTTTGTTTCCAACATCACAACTAAATGTCCAGCTCCACAGAATTATTTTGGATTGCATATCTTTCCTGCATTACTTTTTTCCCTTTCTCCCTCTCATTTTAGATCAGCACACTTTGAAGGGCATGAAACCCCCCTGATTATTCAGGACTGGAGAAGTCATCCCCACATCCACTGTGCCTCCTTCCTGACATGAAAATCTCACCTCTGTGAAAAAATGGGTAACCTAGAGTGATTAATTTCTGAACTGGCGACCGAAGTGCTGGTTATATTGGCAAATGGTCATTGTTTCCTGTGGTTTCCATGTCTGATTCTATCCAAATCCCAAGGAATTGGATAACTGCTCAAATGGAGAAAAATGTGTAGTCATTTTCTTACTTGATCTCCAGTACCTGATTACAAAGGTCAGGATGATACCATCAGAGCAATACACATGAAACTGTTTTAAAGATGTTTTCTATTTCCTCAGAACATACTCCATTTCCTTTGGGAAAGGTCAAAGCACAGAGAATGGGGGAATAAATGAGCACTATGCTAATAAGCTTCCTGGAGCTATCATTTACATTAATTACATGTTTACTCTGTTTCCTTTGGGTATGCTAACAGAAAGACATGAATTTCATGGGGAATTTCACCTCTATAAGTAGTAACATGAATGTTATATGAGAAGGACTAGAAAAGAAAGTTGGAATAAATAAGATCTCTATAGTTACAGACAGCAAAATGGGAGATGTTTATGGTTTTCTTCTAATATCTGACATCCCCACACCCACCTCAGGCTGTAGTTCTCTTACATCAATGTCTGGAAAACCGAGCATTTTCATTCATTATAATTTAAGTGCTGCTAATGACTGCTGCTCTTTGAGATTTTACCAAATAAGTGAAAACAGACATTCCTAATATTTTTCTTTGGAAAACTACTCCAATCAGAGTAATGATCATTAATGTCTGTTTACCTGTGTCTTGGGAGGCTTACTTCCTTCACGCATTCCTATGTTCTACAAACCAAAGTAACTTACTGATTTCAGTGGAGCTAATCATGGGAGAGAGGAGTCCAACACTGCCTTGCAGAAAGACATCTGGAGTTAGTCCCACGTGGCCAGAGTTAATTTTCTTCCCTCTGTTTTCAGGCTTCTCCCACTGCTGTACCTCTCACATCTTTTCACCTTGGGATTCTTTCACTTGCTTTTTGTGCTTTGTTAGAAAATTAGGAGAAATGTTACAGAAACAGGCTCTTACAAACCCTTTTCCCAGTGCTATTCAAGCACTGGAAAATATTGTTTATTTTTCTGCTGGTTTCTGGTTTCAAGCAAAACCTCTTCAACCCCATATGGCCAATTTTTAACGCTGCTCACAGCAGGAAGCAATAGTTTAATGGCTGACCCTTTTGTACCATCACTGTTTCTGCATAAAATTGAGAGGAGAAGAAAAGGAGACTTAAGCACCTCCAAAGTTCAAATAAGAAAAGAAGTTTGGGATGTAAAGTGGAGAGCGCTGATCTAAGGCTAAATATATACATTTACATATGGAGATGTCAAATCCAAAATAATACATAGGTTAATTCTTGTATGCAACATTTTACTGACTTGTGTTAAGGCAGAAGGAGGCTGAAAGTACTTGTTCCTCTAACAGAAATGCCAGGCAAAATCCCCATATATGATTTTCCCATACTCCTTAAGGAGACACAGGGTAAAAAGCAAAATGGTCACCTGTGTTAGGCAACACCTCTATGTTGCTGCAGATGTAGGACAAAGCAAGGCTGGTGGCTTGGCTGGTGGCCACAGCTTCCTGTCCTTCACTCTATAGGGCTCCTGCCAAGTGAAATGGCAGGGATGGGCATCTCCATATGATTTCCTGTTTTCTAGTATACAGTTTTAAAGTGCTGTAGTTTTCAGGAAAATGAATTAGTACATAAGAATATAAAACTATGCTATGGACTAACAGATAAATTTCAGTGCAAAATTTGACCGGTATTTATTCATTCATTTTTAATGTTATGCAATTATTTCAGGCAGTGTGTGCCTTAGTGGTGTAGCACTCTCATAGCTGTAATATTTATGTATCCACATGTGCAAGACTTCAGTTTGTGTAAGCCTCATCTAAATGTTAAAAAAAGGACCTCACAATACCTCTGGGCTCTGCTAGGAACTTGTCCGAGCACAGACACCTGCAGACTGAGGGGCTGAATGTCTGGCCAAGTCCATAGGACACTCCAGTAGCAGAACACAGCCATTGCAGACACCAGTTAATGTACTGGTCCTTCCAGTTTTTCACTGGTTTCTGTCTTTCAGATTCAAAGGCATTGAAGACAATGCCTTTTTACAAACCAAGTGGAACACCACAGGCTCTCTAGCGTAGCCTGTCCATCAGCTGAACGTGGTACAAACACTATATGAAAATAGGAAGTGATAGATCTTTTCTTCATGGTATTTTCAGGTACCAGCAACAGCAGTAACAGCGTCTGTAATTCAGCTACTGTCCCCCTGTTTGTGATGAGGAAATGGGATCAATTGATGTTTCTGTATGTCATTTATCTTGAAAATTGGTTGGGAAAAGTGGGTTCTCATATATTTGATTACAGTAGATTAGATTCCCTGCTACAGGTAGTTAAAGATACAAGGAAAAAAAATGGACTTTAAGCAGAATAGTAAAGGATGAAGTCTTCAGCTTTTTCATCACCAGATATGCTAAGCAGAAGGAGGTCCTATGAGGGTCTTGCAGCTACTTAGGAAAAGAGGACTGTGGCATTATTTAGGTGGCTATAATCACTGCATTCAAGGCATAAATTGGCTGGAGTTTTTGGGAGGAGACTGCAACAGCCTGGTCCACAGTACTGATGTCTGCAAGAGGAAAATGAAAATGCACAGGCAAATAGATCTGTCAGCAGAAGTTCAACAGAAGATAGATCTTCATTCATAAATTGATTCTTCTAATTATCTACTGGGATTAGAGTTTAATGCCAGATTATAACCCTGTATTTTACAATGCCAGTATAATATTCTAGCAGTTGTTTTGAATGTAAGGAGTTAGAATGTTCCAGTGAAAACTATGATGGGAAAAGTAGGTAGAGCAAAAGCAAAGCTATTTGAGCTCTCCTAAATAGTGCAGGGAACTGTGTTCAGAGGTATTACAGAAGGGTTTATTGGAATTGCCTTCAGGAGGGAAATGGGGGGAAAGTTTTCTTGGTTGCATATTCATAACACTTAAAAAGTGTTGGGATTTGATTGGCTCTAAAGTTGTGCTGCATTTGATTGGCTTAGAAACTGTAACAGGAGAAGAAAAAGTAGAAATTCCATCCTGCTTTAATCACTGCCCACTCCGAGCTTCCCTAATGACTTCCAGATGCATTCTTTTTATGCTATTGTTTTGGCACAGTTTCCAGACAACTTTTGGGTCTGTTAACCAAAGGAAAAAAAAAAAAAAAAAAAAAAAAAAGAAAGAAAGAAAAAGGGAAAAAGGGAAAAAGGGAAAACTCTGCCCTCCCCTCTCTTCTAACAGAAAACAGATTTCATTCTAGTTATATAAATGTGTGATGAGCTGGAGAATTAAAATGCCTGTTGCTTTCTCTCTTCAATCTCCAGGAAAATTTCTGATATAAAGTGAAATAAAAATGTTCCTTGTAGGGAAAGAGTTGAAAGTAGATTCTATAGAATTTACTGATATTTGTGTAAATACCACAAAGTTTAATAAACTAAAAAACATTAACTCTACAAACCTAAATCTCCCCATCACAAAATAATTTTCATGCTGCTGTCTGTCTCTGCCCTGTTAAGTCATCTAAAGGAAATCATCTTACTGCTTAATGCCTCGGTTTCCCCCATGTGAAATGGTCACAATGTTGCATAGCCACAGTATCAAAAATTTCTATGATCTGCAGAGGGAAATCACCTTGTAAGGTAGGGTCTAACACACCTAAAGGATGACACAAGAGTCATGATGCATTTGCTAAGCTGAAGAGCAAAACAGCAGTCCCCTCTCCAGTGGTGTGTTTGATGCCCATGCAAGGCTGCCAAGTATTGTATTTATAAGGTGCTCTGTTCCCTTTGGAACAAAATAACATTTTCTAAGAACTTTTGTCTTTGAAAGACAGTAAACCACTCCCTTCTCCTTAGGCACCTCACCAACCCTTACTTTTCAGAGAAAATTCAGGATGCATTATTCTGTATCTTTTCAGAGAATTTCACCATTCCTCTACTCAGATATTCTTTCTTCCCCTAACATTGTTGTCCACATCAAAACGTCCACCCCCCTTGTTGCCATGTCTTCTAGCCCTCCCATCCATGATGAGAGGGGAAGAGGTATCTTGTGAAGAAGATGTCCTTTTATCAGTCCTGGACTGCCTCAAGAAGTCTGAGGTTTAGGTGCTGGCATCTTCGGCACAAGAAGAAATTAATTTGCTACCAAAAACCCCATGGAGTTTCTGAAATGAGCAGGGACATCTTCAACCTAGATCAGATTGCTCAGAGCCCCATCCAACCTGACCTTGAATATTCCCAGGGATGGGGCATTCACCATTCCTCTGGGCAACCTGTGGCAAGACTTCCTTCACTCTCATCATAAAAAGTTTCTTCCTTCTATCTAATCTGAATATACCATCCTTTACTTTACAACTGTTATCCCTTCTCCTATCACTGCAGGCCCTGATGAAAAGTCAGTCTCCATCTTTCAAATCTCCTTTAAGTACCAGAAGGTCATTCCAGAGCCTTCTCTTGTCCTGGATTAAAAATCCCAATTCTCTCAGCCTTTCCTTACAGGAGAGGTGTCCCATGCTTCTGATAATCTTGTTGGCCTCCTCTGGATCTGTTCCAACCCATCCATGTCCTCCCTGTGCTGGGACCCCAGAGCTGGGTGCAGGGTTCCAGGTGGGGTCTCTCTCACCAGAGCAGAGCAGAGAGGCAAACCCTCCCTGCCCTGCTGCCCACGCTAATTTTGCTGCAGCCCAGGACACGTTTGGCTCTCTGGGCTGTGAGTGCACATAGCCAGGTCATGTCCAGGCTCTCACCCACCAGCACCCCTTCTGGGCAGGGCTGCTCTCAATCCCTTCATTCCCCAGCCTGTGTGGATACCTGGGGTTGCCCCAATCCAGGTGCAGCACCCTGAGATGGCCTGGCCGTGTTGAACTTCATGAAATTTGCATCAGCCCACTCTTTGAGATAGATGATTACCCTGAGGCTAATTGCTTTGTGTTTCAGAGATACTTCAAGCTGTAGCAGACTAGATGGTCTCCAAGCAGCAAGCACTTTTTGAGAATCAACATTCTCAGTTATAAATTCTTGAGTAACTTTATTTTATGTAAAAAGTAAACCAGCTGCTCCTGATAAGCTGGGAGAAGGAGTATAGAAAACTTTCAAAGTATTGGCCAGAATTAGACTGAGATAAGGAATTTTACAACCCAATTTTTGCTTAATTTTAAGATGTATTAGAATAGGTGGATGTCTGTTATTAGGTATTGAGAAAGAACCTATTTCAGTATTCAGTACACTAAACAAGTGCAAGTCAAAACCAGTAATTCTCAGCAGGACAACAAAATCCATAGTAAGAAAAGCAACTTTGATTTATCCCTTCTTATTTATTAATTAAGTAATTTTTATTAGACAGAGAAGATCTATGACAGTTTTTTATTAAATAAAACATTTACTAATAAAATCAACATTAAAATTACTTGCATTTTTCTGCCATGAGAATATCTAAAATGATACAGAGAACATTACAAGTTTTAATTGGTAAGAAAAAAACATTGTCTCCCTCTACAACTGATTGCACCAATCTGGAATTAAAATGAAATCTGGTGATAGGCACAGATCTCTCCTGAGAAAGTAGTTTAATAATTCCTTAATCCTAGTAAAACATACTCTTTATTATATTTAAATTACAGACTTCGAACCTATATTTTACTGTCTCTTACAATATTTTAACATCTATGAAATGAAAATATTCTCTTTGCCCATAGTAATATAAACAAGGATACACCTTTGGATTCACAATGAAGTGTATCTATACCAGAATACCAGACATGCCCAGAAGGATTCTGTACACAGAGGTGAGCTGTCAGGTTGTTGTGGCTGTTCTGGGCCAGGAAACCTTTTTTGAGCACTGTGTTAAATACAGGGACGATTTGGGGGCTGATACCTGGAACAGGCAGAGTATCTCACAACTGTTTGGCAGACTATGAGCTGGCATGGGCCAAAAGCAGCCCAGGGACCATTTATAGTGCCCAAGGAGACCTCCTGTTTAATTTCACCACTGTGGTCACAGCCAACATGGTCGAGATGTAAAGGGGGACGTAGGAATTTTGTACACATCCAAAGCAGAAGTTTCAGACAACTGTGAGGCAAAATAAGAAGTTTCACATCAGAAAATCCATATTATACCCTTTGAAGTGCAATGTGCAAAGGTATCAAATAATTTTGGACAGGTGGCTCTAAGATTCACTTGTCTTTGCCAGATTCTTCAGTCCTTGATCACCAGCATTACTATTGTCATGAAAAGTTCCCAGCTCCTGCCAAGCTTGTGCAATGCTGGGCTCTTTGTGCAGACATTGAAATAACTCTTAACAGCAAGCCTATTTAAAGTTTAAGAACTCAATCTATTAAATATAACAGAAATGTAGGACTGAGAAATTAAAAAGTCAGCGTAATCTATCACTTTACTTCTAATCAAGGGCTAGTATTTTTAGATTAATGATTACTTACATTTAATATCCTTTTAAAACTTCTAAGGGAATTATTTCTGTCTCAAGTGTAGCAGCAGGTAACTACCATTAGCAGAAAGCTTTTCTCTAAAAGAAAATGTCTCCTGAAGAATGAAAACATTGCTTGTTCTGCCCTAAATGAAGTGTGAGCAACCTTTCATATGCTGAAAAAATGCAGATTATATGCCCATTCAATCTTAACTTCCTCCAAATTAATTTGTTAAACCTCTTCTCTACCTGGTTGAAAGACTGCTTGCTCCTTTGCTTGCTCTCACTCTTCAACTCTCCAGTTTGTTCCCCATGCAGCTCAAGAGTGAAAAAAGCTGAGACTTCATCAGTGTGGAAAAATGCCATTTAACTGCTTACACACAATGTTTTTATTAATACACCTCTGAATGACATGGGCAAAGCTGCAAAGAGGCTGTGCCATTGACTCACACTCAGTTTAACCTCCTCTGTACTCCCCAGATCCTTCTCTGGGTGTTACCACCCACCTAGGTCAACTATTCATTGTATATTTGTGTATCTGTTTGCTTTCCTTCCTAAACTTATTTTGCTAGTGTTTGTTTTTATTGAATTCCAAGGGTTTGCTCCCTTTCTCCAAGTTGTCAAGATCACTCTGAATCCTAACAATAATGGCTTTGAGCCCCCACTGTTGTGTCACACTTAAATGTTTTCCTGTTCTGTTAAATATGCCCTGAGTATCTTGGGCAGAGCAGAACTCACATACAGCTCTTTCAACATTAAAAAAAGGCCCAGAATCAAACATTTATAATGAAAGACTATTTATAGAACACCATGTTAACTACATTGTCAGACTGTCCCACTGCAAGACTACTTATCCAAACCTAATTTCTAAAACCTGTCTCAAACCTCTTTTTTCTTCACCTTTATGAATTCTACCTTCAGTGATTTCTCATGAGTAAGTTTCTCCCTCCCTAAAACTCTAAGAATTAAGTGCAGTGGCATAATGTAGAGGGAGAGTAATTTATTTAATGCAGATTTATTTTTGGCAGATATTCTTGCAAAATTTTTCTTACTATCTTCACTCCCTATGCATCTGCCCTTCCTTCAGGAAAGGCCTAATTAGAAATCTCATCCCAGAGACAGAAAAGTAACAGCCCCAGGATATGAGTTACCTTTTCACTCATAGCTGACCTGGTACAGCATTGGCAACTCTGCTGGTTCAAGCAGGAAATTGAATTAACTGACTTGTAGAGATCCTGATCAACATATCTGACCCCATGAAGTGGTACTTGCTACTGCTGAAAAGAGTTTTCAGAGTTTTTCAAAATTTTTCGTGTATACTTTTTTTTAAGTAAGTTTTTTTCAAGTCAGAAAATTTCCCTGATGATTAATCGGTTTTACTGTAATACTGGGTATTTTTAAACATTTCAGTAATGGTTTTGCTTACAAATTTAAAAAAATATTGTTTATCAATCCCCTCCCCCCATGTATCATACTATACACTGAAAGGTTTTTATAAAAAAGAGCAATTAAAAAAATAATTCAATTCCTTTCTTTTTTAGTAAAATAGGTGTTTTTAGTAAAAATGTTGGTAACCAAAACTATCCAAAACAAAAAGTAGTATGAAAAACTTTTCAAGCCACATAAAATGGCATTTACTAAACTTTCAAAAGTAGGAAATTCTTCTGCATTCTTTTAATAATAATAATTTTTTAAAAAAAAAAGTAGTTAAGACACTTATTTTACAACATTGTTCTCTCATTTTTCATTGGTGATCTCATATTTTCTAAAATCTCAATAATTTAAGGCACTTCTATACAGAAAAGTTAGATTCCCCCTCAGTTTATATGATCTTGAGCCCTGGTGCACCTCCTCCTCAGGATCCAGGGGGCAGTTTAACAAAGGCTATTCCTAGGTTTTGCCCAGGCTTTGTGTTCAGCCTGGATATGGTCTGTCATCTGTATCTTCCTGACACGTCATGAAGTGAAACAAGCCAGCTTCTCCTAGCAGAGATTCCCCACAAGATTCTTTTTATCCTACTCTGCACAGACTGTTTGAAGCCCTGCCTCTGTGCTCCATCTGTTCTACAGTTTATTTTTTCAGCTCTTTTGTTACAGATATGTGGATCGGCTCAGATGAAGTTAAAAAAAATAAAATAATGCGGTATACGGGGTTTATGTTGTGGCAAGGAGCAGGGAAACTCTTTTAGGCATAAATGGGGAGAGCAGGGAAGATTCAACATTTGCCATTCACTAAAACTGCTCTTCCAAGTGCTGCCGAGGAGAAAATAGCTCAGGCTCCAAGCGTTTTCTGAACAGAAACTCAAGCACCGCTATGCTTTGCTGCAAATTGTTATTTACTTCATGACCTCAGTGACAAACTGCATTCTGTTCAAGGTATGGACCTGAGAACTTTTCTCCCTCTTTACATTATTTCTTTGTGATTTTTTCAGAGATATTGGTAACTCCCTAGCATTGTTTTTTCACAACCAAGTATCTTTGAATTTAAAAACCAAAAGCTTCAGAGGTGATAGGGCAACTTCTTACCCACAACACTAAAGCACAGGCAGAGAAGAGAGGGCAAAATGTCCTTATTCATGGTGACAAGGAAAATGTTAAATTCTCTGGTGTTCCAAACCCATAGGATGCAGAAATACCATGGGAAAGAATGTTGACAAAATTTATGCTTGTGGGTTAAAGATGCAAATGCTTTTACAAGAAAACTTGCAGGTCAAAAAGCAAAGGATTCCCTTCCCCCCTGCTCTACTTGAATATTTCTTCCAGGGATTTGAGAACTGCAGGATGACGTGGAAAGGGGGGTAATAAAACCCTTCGAGTCTCCGGGTGTTCCACAGCCTGGCCTCACTCACAGCAGCTCTAGACACTTTAAAATTAAAAGTCCCTCGGAGTGAGTCATCTTGCCTCCCAGCTTCTCCCCTTTTAGAAAGAGTAGGCAAAAAAGGCTGAAAAATTCCCCTGCACAAGTCTCGATCTTGCAAGCTTTAGTCAAACCACAACAGCATTTTTTTAAAATGTTACTGAGGAACTGCAGTAAACAAAACTCAGATCCTGAGATCTAACAATTCTCAGTGTCAGTGTATCAGGCTGTGCTGCTACAAACATTTTCTGTGAAAAGGAAAATAAGAGACAGTCTTTGTTTTTCTTCCTGACTTTTCTCAGTTTTGGCGGTTTTGTTTTGTTTTGTTTTGTTCTTGTTTGGGGGTTTTTGTGCTCTGTGGCTCTTAATTTGGAATTGTTGATTCTCTTCTTGTCCCGATGGTCACAGGGGACGTACAACATGCATACCGTATAATTGGGAAGCGGTTCAGGAAGCTGCCACGTCTGTAGGGCTCCAGCGCACAAAAGGAGGCGGAGGTAGCAGGAATACCTTCTACTTGACGAACTTGGAAATTCTGGTGCCACATCAGCAGGAGCATAGCCCAGAGCACTGCTCTTCAGTCACTGCAGAACTGAAATCTACAGAAGGGATGCAAGGCACTAAACTGCACAAAAGCCTGCTAAAATCTGCCCTTCTGCCCCTCGCATCTCAGTGAGTGGGGGATAGTAGACACTTTAAACCTCTGTTTACAACGAAGTGTCTAATTCCATTTAGTACACTAGGAACTTCCTACTTCTATATCCAAAAGCCTCTCTGTCCACTTCTCTGTGAATCAGGGAAGAACTGAGGCACAGAGACTGAGCATATATCAAGACCATGCAGTACCAATTTCACATGCATGTACCTGACCTGACTTGGGGGTCAAAGCCTAACAGACAGAGACAGCCAATGTTGCTCCTACCCTAAGCCCAGGTCCTGATGGCTTCTGATTCTAGAATCAATTCAGGAGTGTCTGTCTGATGCTGCGACTGCCATGAAGACATAAATGTCATTCTTAGCTGGCTTTGATTCCATTGTGCTCACATTCTGAGTAGCCAGCATTCAGGAAACTCAGGCGTTTTTTGTTCTAGAAGTTGGGAAAGGGACTTTGAGCCAATGTATTGGCTCAAAGTTTGGGCCCGTTGAATAGCTTTTTAACAGAGTGGGTTCATTTATAAACACTAAAGTGTATTTACAATTCTATGAACTATGAAGAGGTGATCCAGGAAAAGTTCATGACTATTAGCAAGGCCAAACAGTGACCACCTGTACAGGCACTCTCTGTAGGGATAACAGCACAAGCATGAGCGTCCCATTTATCTGCTCAGCCCCTAAAAGTAGTGAAGTATGAATTAAAGAAAACCCTTGAGTCATGCACATTTTTATACCTACTTAACCATACATCTGAAATAAGAGTGTCTGTTCACAAAGCCATGGCTGTACCTATCTCAGACATGATGTGTTTGAGAGCCTGCTGAAGTGTCTTCTGTAAAAATCAACCTTGGAATTATCAGAGTTAGGATCATAGGCTGATTATTAAGTTTTATTATCATGTGTACTTGGTCAGGGATGTTGAAACATGCAGAAAAAAAGAGGGATATAAAACGACTTGACAGGGATGATAAAAAGTTTATGTTGGGAGCAAAAAGGAGAAACAAATAGCTGAATTTAGAGAAAAAAGTAAGAAATAAATGAAGTTTCCCCAGAAAGTATATTTTATCTACAGGGAAAATTTATTCTTTTCCTTACTTACAGAAGCAAGTCGACTCAGATATTTAAAGGTGGAAATTAATGTATTCAGGTACCCTTTTTCAAATATTTTTGAAAAGTTTGAAGGAAACCAAAAATACAACTACAAAGATGCTTGTTGGATCATCTAGTAAATAAATACATTTATGGGCTTTCCTCAGTTGGTGACTGATGTTCAGTTATCTCTTTTGCCTATTCCAAGTGCACTTTTGAATCATGTAAACCTAATCTCCTCACATGGGGAACAGAAGCAATTTCCCATTTTCCAGAATGGATATGACTGAACAATTTACAATTATTTACCATACAAATTCTGTGACTGTGTGAATTGTGGAATGAAATAGGTGCACAAATCCAGCCGATGTCTAATTGCTCTGTATTACATACTTAATATATACACATCCATGTTTATGTGCTGAACACTGATATGAACTCAGTGCACTGATAACTATTTTATGGCAAAAATCAAAGTGGCATGAGGTGGCTGCAGTGTCATGGCAGGACAGCAACCATCCAACTCCGTTACATTAATACCCCACCTCTGATAGAGACCTTCAGGACTTAGATGCCAAGGTGGAGGAAGTATTTATTTTTCTGGAACAACATCTGGCTCGTTAATGAACCCCACAGGTGGCTATGCTGGTGGTTTCTAAGTCCCTTATGTGGTTAGGCTCTGTGTGGACAGCTTAAAAAGCCCATCATGTCAATGACTGGCTCATTCAGCCTGAGCTATTTTCGTTGGCCTTAGTGATACTGTGGGATCTGTGCAACCTCAGCAAAGCCTCTCCTGAAGTAGGTGCTTAAAACACCTACAGTTCAGACCGGAAATAGAGATGGTATGTTTGTTTACATAACGTTTAGCACAGGCAAGCTAACATCTGGACAGTCTTTCTGAAACTGTTTATCCAATTTATAATTTTTTTTGTTCTTAATAAAGAAATAAAACATTATATGCATAAATTGAAAGGGTGTTTTAAGGCTATAAAGTCAAGCACCCAAATTCAAAAGACTGGAAGAATTTAAAATGTATGGAAAATATCCAGAGTTAAACAAACTGTATTCTTTCCTCTTAAGAAACATTTTTGCATACTTAACACATCTCTGGATAGATTGCTTTAGACTAGCTGCAATTTTCTGTAGGAAATCGAAATTTTAATTCATTACTGCAATATTGCCTCACACCATTTTTAGTGCTCCACTCAATAGCTCATTGTTAGCAATGTATTTCTTCACAATTCCTGATTTTCCCCACTGGAGATTTAAAAAAAAAAAATTAAAAACCCTAGCTTTTTACCTCTTTCCAACTTTTTACACAGTGAGGAAGATAAGATGCATTAATAACTCCACTTAGGTAGCAAAGATCAAAGAAGCAGGGGTTTACTTCATTTCTGGTTCAATTTAGGTCAGTCAAATTGGTCCAAAAAAGAGTTCAGCAAAAAGGCCTCTTGGTCTCCTTTCTGCTGATGCTAAGGGAAGTTATTGTGCAGCTCCACATGGTGTTAATAGAGCAGGGTCAAACTGGAATAGCCTATCTTCACCTGCAGGGTGAACAACTGGCTTCAGTAGGACCCAGGATTTCAACCCAGAAGCTTTACCACAGGTGTGTAATGAAGTCCACAATTCCTCTGATTCCATAACTGAATAGAGATCAAAATTCCTCATTAGTTGTGATCTTTCCAAGATGAGGTTAAAGTTTATCATGAGTTTCATAGAAACTGTTTATACTCAGTTGTTTCTTTCTACTTCCTACAAAATCACTGAATTTCTAAATTCTTCTTCAACTTCTACTCAACCAATATGCTAATTCATCTGCATATAACTTATTGCACAGTTTATATGTAAATTGCCTGCCTGAAATTACATCAGCTAGATTTAAGGTTATATGTTCCATTAAGCATAAGAATTACAAGTGCTTCTGATGGTCTGAAGAACATCTTGCAGCATGACAAGATGTTCTCTTAAAACAAAGAGAAGTGCAGTGATCACCTGTGCCTGCAATGAATGTAATGGAAATCAGTATAATACGTGTTTAACCTATCATAAGGGGAACATTAATGTACTCTTCTAATCTATTATAAGAAACCCAGGAAGTTCCTTGATTGCAGGGATGATTTTTTGAGCATTCCTTTCTTTTTCTGACCAAATTACCTTCCTTCTTCACTGGGGCTGTGGTGTACCCAGACATTTGAATGCTCAGTGCTGAATCAGAAATACTAGACTCAAGCCATATCCCAGCACCAGCTGAAGGCAATCCCCATCTCTTCAGTCCTCTAGGGCTGGGGTTCCTTCTGCTGGGCAGTGACACGTGGAAGAAATGTGTGCAGCCTTTGAGTCTGAAGACAGTGGAGAAAACCCCAGATCTGGAATTGGTTGGTCTGGTGGAAATGAGAAAGATTTCAAGCCTTTGGATGCAGAGTGTGAGATGTTGTATAACAGGGTTTTTCTGCACAGCTGAGAATCCTCCCTGTCCTTTTCCTTCCCTGTCCAATAGGACTGCAAGCCCATCCACACCTGCCTATGTAAAGGCTTTGTGTTGTTGCAGTACAGAAAGAAAATGAAGGGTGGATATCTACATTCTGAATTATGTCTCTGATTAACAACTGCCCAGACTGAACAACCTTCAAAGAATAAACTGTGAGCACAGAAACCCTCTCTTCTGAAAGAAGAGTTTCCTTTACTTCTGAGAGATAAAAAACAGAGGAAGGGTTTAAGTCTCCCACCTTGCAAGCATTTGCTTTTAACACCAACCTACTGGATGAAGGATATCAGTTCTGTGTATGCACCACAGTCTGGCAGTACATGAGGTGTTCACAACATTTGTTTCTTAGTTTACTTGACAAACCCTAGATGCAATTGCTTACATTTCCATTCACTCTAATTAATATGAACAATATTCTGTACTTCCCAAGGCTTCCCAAGTAGCCTTCTTTGCGTGGATTTTCCTTACACCTTAATTCAAGGTATGCAACTTCAACACAATTCATTAACCTAATTTTTGCAGTATGTTACATATATTATTAAATGTTATAATTAAAGCTTCTAGACCATATACACAGAATTTTCATGCCTTTGTTCCTATCATAAACCAGACATTATCCAAACAAAACTATTTTACTGCCCTTCTGGTAAAATAAAAGCATTTTTCTTTGAAAGAAAAAAAATATTTTCATCTCAACAGTAATTATAAATTCAAACATTAACATTTCTCTGTCTTTTCTTCCACCTGCTCCTGCCTAATGGCACAGCTGGTTCCAGGGTCATTAGTGTAGCTGGAGCTGCAGAAATAGGACTCACTCTGGTTTGCCAAAGGAACAATCCAAAGATTGGAGACCAGGGGACTCAGAGCCCTTGGGCAGTGGTGGTGGTACTTGCTCTGCTTTCCTGCAGACATAGTTTGTCCAAGGAGCCCAAAACCTGGCTGAACCATAGTTCAGCCCTAAACTGACAGGCTAAAATGTTTTCCTACAGCTTCCAGCTTGGTCTTTCTCTTTCTAGTTCAAGCTAGTAATAACAGCAATAAATGAAGCTTAAATATTTTCTTTCTCTCTATCTAAGGCAGAGAAGATAACAGCATCATGAGAACCTGCAAAAAAAGAAGGAAATTAAAAAAAAAAATAAAAAAACACTTTGAGAAAGCAAGCTAAATTAAGCAGGCTGAAACATGGTCATTCTTTCCATAGGGTTTTGTTTATACATTGGAGCATATCTCTCAGGCTGTGGCATCCAGTTGGCTACAGTTTCTAGGTTAATGAGAAAGGCTTTGCATTAATTCCAGCTGCTTTTATAGCTATGAAATGGAGGAGGGGGTCCCACATTTATATGAACTTTTCTCAGCTGGAGGCTCTACAATGCCATTAATCCATAAAGTGAAGCCACTTACGACTGGGGAGCCAAGCATCAAGAACTTTTATTTCTGTATGGATGGGGATTTGCCTCGAGTGAACCCTCACCACTGCAGAGTATTCCCCTTTTCATAATCTTTAGCTTCGCTCTGAAAGTGGGGTTCCTGGAGCTGTGAAGGGTTCAGTTGATATAGCTGTACATTGTTACCCTCTCTGAATTGCATACCTGAGAGCTCATCAGTTCTAGGAGCACACAAACACTTTGCAGGCAGACTTCCTCTTGTCATCCAGACACACTGATGTCTTCACTGGTCAGCTGCAGGTTGGTATGGAAAATGAACTCACTCTAACAGCATTCTTTTTAACTTATTTTCATATCAGTTTTAGAACAACTAATGGCCAGGAAGAATTCAGGCTGAGAAAAAAAATCAGTAACCATTTTCACAGTCAAAGAAAAAATAAAATATTTCTTGCATTTCTGATTTTATCCAATTCTTTCAAAATGGTCTAGTAATTAGCAGGCTGATAAATAGGTGTCATGACATTCTTCTGAAGTACTTGGCTTCTTTAAGACTTTCTGTGATTCTCACTGCAGAAGGAAATTGAGGCTAACAGCAAAAAAAGAGGTGTATGTGTAATGTGAGGACACAAGTTCCATAAAAAAATGAAATTCATTGCACTTAACTAATGAGTTGCACAACATCTAATTTCAACAGAACTCAAAAGATGGTTTCTTTAAATAGAGGGTAGTCCAGTTTGTGTGTGTTCATTTCTAGACATCATTGGAGATGTGGTACCTCAGTAAAGGAATTCCTTTTTTCCCTAAATACCTTATGACCATTTTTTTCTACTTACAGATACCGCTTCCTTAGCTAATTAAAGTCAAATATTTTGAGATATCACAATATGACAATTCTCCTGGAACTACCCAAAAACCTGCCACTCAGACTTGTTTCAGTTTTTTTTTATTCCACAGTCAAATATAAATTAGAAATATTCTAAAGCTTGTCTAATAACAGTTTCCAGAAGGGTAGGAGTGGACGACTACAACACAGCAGACAGTCAGGTGCTGGCAGGGGGGTCCATCAGGAGCTGAAAATTCAGCATACATGGAATCAGGTCCAGGGTCCTTCTGGGAAGTCCTGTCACAAGTAATAGGAGACAAGTCAGAGACAAGACTGCATTGTGGGTCAAAAGCTCTTTCAAGACACAAGTTACTTACTGCACAGGGCCCAGGTACATCCAGGAGGCACAGTCAGAAGCAGGGCTGAAGAGAGAACACCTACAGCATAATTCAGGTAAGGACTCATGGCCCAAGGCTGTGATGAAAGGGGACTCCTGGAACCAGGAGTGAGGGTGGAGGCCCCAGGGTGACATTGGTCACCATTCAGGCCTATTATTGGCCTCAGAGTCCTGACAAATGCCTTCTTCAGGTTTCTCCTACTTCATCTGCAGTGGGCCATTGTCTGATGTTATTTTCACCATTTTGAGGAATTATGCACTCCCACTATAGAAAAGCATGAGGACAATTTTTGTTGACAACATACCTATTCTGTCTTAGCCATTGCTTTGAACAGTCCAATGTGAAAGAATACAGAATCATCTCAGCCTTCCCACAACACATGCAGTGTATGTCACCTCTGCAGAATAGTACATTCTTCAGGAAATTTTTCAGAAATTTGGAGGAGGCATTTCCTTTTTCTGGTGCTATACACATAGCAAGATGAATGCTCTTTTCTGATGCAAAACCAGTCTTCAAACCACCAGTGACACCATTACACTTCCACAACACAGGGAGCCAAAATAAGTTCTTAACATTCCTATGATCCACACAGAGATGGGACATACGTGGCAAGTTGGGCACTGTGCTGGTGCTCTGTCCAGGAAGCAAATTTCAACATAAAGGATCAGTTGGTAACTGAATGTCTTGATTGCAAGTTTAGTCCATTTGACAGCCCCTGCAGAACTGTTCTGTAATGGTGAAGAGAAATGGAATAATGAACAAGTGGGCAGCTATTTTAATATTAAAGCTGCAGAAGCCACTGTGCACTGTGAGGACTCAGCAGGAAATGCAGCCATGGAAATTCTCACAGTGGGGAAACTGGGCTCTCTCTTCACCTTCATTTCAGACTGAACAAATATCACAGGAGAAAAAAAATCGCAAGGGCTTCTGAATCTTCCTAAACATTCTACTTACTCCTGAAGTTCAAGAAGCAAATACAACTAGACCCATTCTTATTAAAGAAAGGGGGGTTTTTGGAAAAAAAAAAATCACAGGAAATCTGGTAGAATTATCACAGATTTAAGATAATATACAGTGACCTAGTCTTGATTCATAAGTGAACAACAGGAGCAAATGTTCCATTAAAATGGACTCTGGAAAGAGTTATTATTTTAGCTATGGAATTATTTTAGTATATAATATATAATATTATATTATTTTAGCCTGGTTTTGCAAAGCAGTGCATCACCAGAAATCTGTTTATTCCTATTGTGTTTTTTGTTTGATGTTAAGACAAAGTTCCTGGGGTAGGAGGCTGGTAAAGAAAATACATTCTCTTGCTACAAACTGTTAGCAGACAGAGCTTTGCTTTGCTCACTTTAAGTATTTTGCTTAGTTTGGCCCATAACTCTATTTTTTCTGGAAACCTCTCATTTTTCTTTTGGTCTGCCTTCCAAAACCACAGTGAGCTGAAAAAAAAATTCTTACTCTGGTGCTCCTCTGCTTCAAGGAATGCTCACTTTATACATTCCTATATACCTGTACCCTGCATTTTCAGGACCGTATTTGTACAAATTAAAATATTTATCCCACCACTTTTTTTTTTTTTTTAAGAAAAGGACAGAAGTTTCAGCCAGTATATGGGGGATGATCCAGCTGGCTTCTCCAGTGGAAATGATTACCACAGAAACATTTGCAATCACTTAGCTTTTCTCTCCCATGATCCTTAGCAGAAAAGGCTGAAAACAATTCAAAATAAATGTAGTGCGATCTAAATGGGGAAGGCAGAAATGAAAGATAATTTGTAGCAAACGAAGAAGAAGCCTTTCTCACCATTCAGGGTCCATTAGCTACAAGATTTTACAGTTTGTTTCAGCAATCCTGTTACAAATGCCTGGAAAATTAACACGTATGGAGCCTTTATATAGTCTGCAGCTCAGCTACGGTCACCCACATCTGTTTCTGGTTTAAATTATACCTCCCTCTGGCATGGATTCAAAGAGCAGCTGTGGAAGTGAGTCTGGGTCTGGGACTTGAATGGGGTAAATGGATGCTGCTCCATTGAGAGAAGTGCAGCTAAACCCACTAATAATGTCGTGCTACATTTCTGGAGACCTGTATTTCTAGAATTTTCTTCCCTTTCACTTCCTCTGTGTCCAATCAACTCTTCCACACAGGAAAAATAGGGTTCCCACCTTATGCATAGGATTCAGTTCTATAACTGTATGTGAACTTCTTTGTAACACCAAAAAAAGAGAGCTTAAACATCATTCAATTCAGAATACAGTTCATGGTCCTATCAGATTGGTAAGTTTTGCATTTAAGAGGATCATTTTTACTTAAGTACACTAGCAGGGAATACCATGTGATGTGTCTGTGGGTGTGGGTGTGGGTGTGTGTGCACATCCATACATATACGTCCATTGGATGTTTGTATGTGTGAAAGACTTTTCATATAAAAATAACTTAGTAAACAGAAAATTCCTTACCAAACAGTTTCCTCTACCAGAACAAACTACATTTTCCCATTTAATTAGGTAACTTCCCATGCTGCATCATGAATAAACTGAAAAATGGAGAAAATCATGCCTTAGATTGTTTCATTTTATCATTGAGCATTTTATCTCACAAAAATTAATCTGTAGATTCAGAAATTCCTTATACATTTTGCATGCAAGAATGATGAAACGATACTAAGGGTGCAGGAAGGTGTCATCATACAGTTTTGTCGTATAAAATCCCAGTCTCACATAAGCTCCTAAATAAGCACAATGGGGTATTTAACTTGTAGAAGAGAGGCAAAATTTGGGTCATATTCTGATGTCCTATGTTTCCTACTAGTTGCCTGTAGTAGCACTTATTATAGCAGGTATAAGGAGCAAGATCTCTTGTCTGGGCCTGTGGGCAAGAGGCACAACAGAGCTCGACTCCAAGTGGCTAAACTCTCTTGCACCTAAGCTGAAACTAAGCCCTTTCCTTATGATTTGGGACAGGCAGCTGTGGGTGAAGTAAAAGCACCCTGCATCTCAGCCCAGCAGCAGCTGGCTTTTGCCAAGTGGAGGTGTAGCTTTTGGGAGAAGCTACAACCTGGAATACAAATTAAATAACTGTAGGTCACAGAAGCTGCACACCCAACAAGAAATCCATAGTCATCCAGGAATATGACTCACATTTCACTGTTTCTAACTATAGGAAAATCCTTCCTCTTCTTATATTTGTTACCTAAATGACTAGTCAAAGCAGATTAGGAATTATTTAGAAAAATAGTGCTTCCATTTTTACATTCACCATCAACTAAGCAAACAGTAAAAGTCAGACCTATGGCAACCTGCTTGGGAAACTCTTCAGAAAGTTTCATCTTAAGTTCAACACAGCTTAATGGGTTTCATTGTATGTCAGTTCTATTTTGTTCAGGATCTTCATTTTTGGTTTTTTTCCTTCATTTGCAATTGGGTTTCTATACTCCTAGGAAGAATTCAAAAAGACTGAAAACTAGTGAACACTGAACAAGATAAATTTTCATTCATCCTAGAAAGAATGGTGGAGAAAAGGTACGATTGGAGAAAATGGAAGAGGAAAAGTTCCCAATAAACATAACCTTTCTTAAAATAGAAGACCTTAGTACAGGTTAGCTTTGATTAATTCTAAAACAAAAGAAGTAGCAAAGGGATACAAAGGTGATATGTTGAGTAGAAGATTTTGTACATGAAAAATAAAGGTGGAATGTAAGTAGGGATTCCAGTAATAAATACCAGACTACAATGTAATTTTAATTTTCAGTCTGATTTTTTAAATGCAAATTAATTAATATGAAATAAAGATGAACATTTAAATGGTAAACTGGTTGAAGCTAAGAACTTACAGCTTGAGAGGGGCAGCTTTGCAGCACAATATTTGTTTGATGACTTTGTAAGGCAAATCAGCTTACTAAACTGCCCAAAAACAAGTACAAAAATTAAAATTAGTGGTTTTCAGCTGGCTTAGTGAACAGAGCTTGTTCACCAAAAGTTAGATGAGGGTTCAACTTGGAAAAAAGGGGCTACACAGTCAGGACCACATGGGAACAGAATCACATTTTTTGGTAGTTGTTGAGATGTTAAACCAGCTCAGACCATCAGATGCAGCTGTACCATAAGTAGGAACAGCACCAGGTCCTTCAAATAGTTTGTCCTTAAAATCCAGCAAACCTACCATGCTTCACGCTGTCAACACACAGATACAGATGTCACATGAAAAGGAAACATCAAATAAAAAGGAGAATATATAGGTGTTACAGAAAGGGTAAAGACCTAATTTTTTAGCCTTTTATTCAAACTGTTTCACCCATCCTCATAACAGAGAAGTTCTGTAAAGACTGTCTCACTAAAAGCAGCAAACCCCTTAGAATTTTGCCAGATAGAACACATGGGCACCTACTGGAGAAATTAGCAACATGCTGCATCAATTGCGCCTGGTATCATCTCTATATCAAAGACGACACTTTGGGGAAAAAAAATCTTCCTCTACTTTTTTTTTTTTTTTAACTTAAGTGAGTAAACTTTAGATCGCTGCTATTTCCATAATTATAGGTTATTTTAATATGTCAGTTTGTAAAGACTTTCTGTAGCATATTTTTGTTTTCTCAGAATCTTAGAGGTAGGTGGAAGCAGCTAAGTAGAGAGTGAACACATAACCATGAGACATTAATGAAATAAATTTAAAGTATTTACTAGAATCAGAGAAATAATTGACTGGGGTTATGGGCTTTTTCAATTCAGTCTTGCCAGTCAAAAGAATTTGCAGAGCAAAAAAACGGTTTTGTCCTCCCTTTTAAAAAACACTTAGGAAGGTATCATTCCTCTACAAGTATTTTACCATTATATGAAACAACAGCTTCTGCACTTCTATGACACATCTGGTTCTATATGTGTTGATTTAAAAGCTTTTACCAAACTATGGAATATAGAGAAACCATAAATTTCTGACAGATTAATTGTTAGTGTTTAATTTGTCTTTCATAGATTAAAATACGGCTTTGTTTCAATGCATGTCTGACATGATAAAATATAGGCTGGCCCTTCTGAGGCATCACCACTGCCCAGAAATAGGCAGCAATAGCCAGGGTTAATCTGCACATCTAGCAGCAACTCCCATGTCAGAAAAGTAAAGCACAAGCCAACTACTCAGTCCCAAGGAGACAGCCATGGGAGGTTAAATCCAGGATGTGATTTCAGTGCATTAATCCTACTACCACATGGGAAGGCAAAAAAATCAGGCAAACTTTTTCCAACTTTTGCCTTATTAGCCAGAGTAGGAAACCCCCACTCATCATGCTGTGAACTGTGAATCTTCCCCAGAACCCAACTCACCCCAGGCCCTGGGGGAACTTGGCTTCCCAGGCCAAGCACACAGAGCTTGCCATGTGCTTTCCAGGTACTGCAGGCACAGCATCAGAGCACTTGCAGCCTGTTCTGGGGAGAGGCAGAGACTGCTTTGTGCTTAATTTAATGCAACAGTCCCCTGCTACTCTTTGGGAGCCGTGTGGCTACTGCAAATATTTCATGTTCAGACTACAGAGGGGGAGGGCAGAATGTGGCTTTTCTCCTTTTTTTTTGAGACCTCATAATTCTACGCATAGATTCTGAGAGCTGAACTGCTTGTGGAGCCCAAGAGAAGAAACGTAATGGTGAAGGAATCCTATTGCAGCAGGAGTAGCACTGCCACATGGCTAACTAGCTGGAGCAAATCCTGCCACTGCCCTCCAGGCCCCTCCTTAAGACACAAGTAAACGTGGCTCAGCAGTAAGCTCTCCAAACCAGGGCTTCAGTTCTCAGATGGAGGGATTTCAAGGAAACTGCCTAGGATTGGTAGGCTTTCTTACAGAAGTACTTCCTTTCTTTCTTCCTCCCTCTTCTCTTTCTTCATTCTTGCAAGTCCCTTTCTGAGGGACTGGCTGCCAAGGCACTCCAAGACTATTCTGATAGGAATCAGAACAATCTTTTCTAGGCTTATTTCTTTTTAGCATCTGTACTGCTAGGTAAATGAGTTAGACAGGTGTTTCTGACCACGCCTTTCTTTAGAAATTAAAGCACTCTTCATTTTTCAGCCTGTTTGGTGATAGCTACCATGTATTTACTCCAGACTAATAAGAGGGCAAAAGAAAACAGCATTATCTGATATACAATACCATTAAAAAGGGGAGGCCCGTTCAAGCATTTTTCGGAAGTAATTTCCAACAATTCACATCTTCATTCAAGAAGTGTGGTGCACACAGAGCAATTACTCAATCAAATGCCACTGAAGGCTAAAATGAGAGTTTCACTAAACATGTTTAATTAAGAGAGAACTTGTAGTGCCATAGCCAGAGACTTTGGCTGAACCAGTCCTTCTCTGCTGCCTTTCATATATTTCAGAGTAAGAGATATATTTAGTTCTTTAATGTGTGTGTTTTAAAAAGTATGAGTTGTGGATTTTTCCAAATGATAAATGGTTATTATACTGACCAAAGGGTGTGCCCTTCTCTGAGCTTTCAACTTTAGGGTCCAGGTTCATATGCTGCAAGTCAACACAAGATTCACTGCTTGTGAAATGGTGCACAGCACTGACAAGAGTTAGAGAAGTACAAAAACCAAAAGGCTTTATTGTCAAAAGTGGGTTCTAACAAAGTAGCTAACATCTATGTGCTATTGTAGGCCCCCTTCTTTTCAGGTAAGCCCAGCATTCTGCTGCAGAAAGTGAGGGTTTCTGCTCAGACTTCCTCTAAGACTAACAGCCTTTTTCTTCTGAAGGGTTACATGAAAGAAAAGAGGAGTTCAAATACAATTATTTGCAGTCAGTGATGATTATCTTGTAATTTTTCATAACACTAACAGGTTTTTAGTAGCTTCTCTCTCCCTCCTCTCTTTTCATTTTCACCCTCCCTCGTCACTATTTCATAATAGGGGGAATACTCAGCATGAACTTTGCCTGGATACTGAAATCAAGGCATTGCAAACAGTTTTAATAAGAGAAAGGAGGAGGGGGAAATGGCTGCAGCTATAAAGAGCATTGGGAGGACTGGAAAGATCCTGTACTTTCCAACAGCTGCACTGCATCAAGGCAAACCACAAAATAGTTTTGCAGCAGCTCTCCAGTGCACAGAGAGAACACAAGTCAGACAAGGCTGGTTTGGGTGTTGGGCTTTTTTAACAGTAGAGGACAAGAGGGAGAAAGGGACAGGGAAAAAATCCCTACCCAATATGTGCAATATGACATTGTGTATATGCATCTGCAAATATACAGGTAGCTGGCAGTAGTGCTAACCATCATATACTACCCATTTGCTGTGATTTACATGCTGAGGTTTTAGAATAGAATTCATAGAGTAGTCAATTGCAGTTTTAATCTACTAATAGAGACAGCAGTAGAGGTGAACGTATATCTAAGGATGTAGATAATTTTGATTCTTCAACTAGAGAATCTCTGAAAAAATTACATTTAGATTACTAGTGACTCCAGATTAAAACTAGTATAAATGTCAGATTGTCTTTATTCTTTATTCTCTTCCTCTGACTCTCCACAAAAGTACAGACCCTATTGTAGTAAGAAAAGGATGCGTTGATTGTCTGTGACATTGCCTGAAGTTATTCAGATACTTCTAATGAGAGGGTTAAAAAAACTAACTCCTCCCAGGACAGGAAAAACTTCAGCTGCAATCATAAGAATGTCTGAGCTGAAGTCCCCTCTCCCTCCCTGCCCCCATTCTTCAGCCTGCACTATTCTTAAATAAACTATTTGGGTTGGAAAACATTCCTTGCATGTATTCTGACTCATGATTTCTCTGCTGCTTTAGAACCTTGAAGTGCCAGGCAACTAGACAGAAGTTTCACTCTGCCTAATCTGCTGGGGAAAAAAGGCAACTCCCCAGTTCCTTGAGCACAGGGAGTCCAGTCCAAAGTAAGTCACCACTCTGGGTGCTGGCTGTTGCATGACATGTGAGGAGGAAACATGGGCTCTTTCCTAGATTTCCAACTGCACTCTCAGATGGACATGAGATGATTCATAGCTGGCTATGAAGAACACTTTCTTTTCAGCTTTTTTTTTTTTTTTTTTTTTTTTTTTTTAAATAGATTTTTGGGACCAATCCATCAAAAAGTAGCTTTCAACCATTCTGAAAGAAAGGCTGACCACTCCATACAGACTGCAACAGAAAACTTTTGGTGTAGCAGGGAGATTTATTTTGATATTGAAACCAAAAGCAAAACATAATTTCATTAATGTGTTTACTTTCCAAATCATTACATGCAGAACAGATTTAGGTCCTCCCTTTCATAAAGAGAATAACAAACTTTCACAGGTACACAGTTCTAGATAAACATAGGTACAGATCCATACAAACAGTCAAATTAGTTATGTTTACATATCAGCTGTTTATGTCACTGTCTATATTCATGCACTCAGATCATGTAAGCTGCAAACTAATACAATTTATCATACCCCTTAAGGTAGTAGAGATAAAGTAATCTCATTTTCCCATGTTTGTCACAGATTATTTGTCATATTCAGAGACATTGATCACAGCTCAGCTGGTGACAGATCATTTGTTGGGCCACCTGTAGGCAGAAATTCACATCTTTGTGCTTATATTGTCTATAAAGACCTGTGAAGACAGATAGGGCTCTGTGTTTCTTTTGCCAGTTACAGTGACTACAGAGTATTTTATTCCAAGGGGTACTATATGCTTCATCCGCCATCAAAGGTCACACAGTATGGTAAAGAAATTTTAATATCTCATAACAGTGAAATACAAGAACTTACAGAAAAGGAAGTGAAGAATGTTCTGTATGAACTGGAGCAATCCAATTCACTTTTCATCCAGGACATGCAGCTGTCAATTATCAGCTGTGCAGACCAGTTGGGTGAAGCAGCTCACAGAGAACAACCCAGAAATGGAAAGTGAGACCCTGTGCACTGCAGTGTTTGCATCCACTCCCCATCTCTGCCTGCTACTGCAGCTCCACTCATGACCTGCTGCAGTCCTTCCCAAGCAGAAAATTGTTCCTTCTTCTCTCACAGCTGCAACTCCCAGCCCATCAGAAAAGAGGCAGATATTTGGCGCCAGATGAACAGCATCCATTTCATGAAGCTCCTCCCCTTCCTCCTGTCTCATTTCCATGCTATCTGAGTGAGCCTAGCTGTTTTCCCACCACATAGAACCCAGTTAATTACACACTCATGTGCAGTGCAGGAAGTGTATGAGAACCCAGGTCAGCTAATTATGGGAAAAGTCCTGGAACATTCAATTACTTATTTATTTATTATGGGGCAAATCCAGAAGTTATGGACATTTCTGAAGTGCTGCTTTCTTTGAAAGGTGGTAATACAAGCAGAACCATACCTCAAGCCTGATCATATAGCAAAATAGTTATTTGGTGGTTCTCTGTAAACACACATATTGTTTAAATTAGAGCTTGAAGACAGGGGCTTCCTGTTTGCTCTGGTTCTTTTACAGCCTTATTTGATCAGCAAAGTCTCTGCAAGTGATGATATAATCCTTTTCTGGCAAACTCATTAAGAAGCATACGTAAGAAATACAAAAAATAGCTAGAGCACAGCCACCTTGCTGTATCAAAGCTAACGTCTCAGGCCTTCAGAACCAAAATCAGCCGCAAATTTCTTTAGAACTGACTAATAAAGAGCAGGTGACCAAGACAACATCTTCTAAGTAGCATTTTAATGGCCAGATAACCTCTGCAGATGTATTTGTAGTGGGAAGATGGCTGAAAAGCTGAATTATACCCACTATTGAATTCAGATAGCAAGAATGCCTTATTCCAACCTTGTTGTTATACCAACTCAGTCATAAATGAGGCCTCACATTCTACTGGGTGGAAGTCTAAATATTCAAGGATCCCCTACAACTGTGGTGAGCAATCTAACAGAAATACGCAGGTGATGACTGAAACATAGCTCTTGAAATATTAATTACTTGAAGAGATGTAATGCCCAGGTGCAGGCAGGGCTGAGTGAACAGACACAACACTAAAAGTTCTGACTGGCATTAGGGCTCAGCCACAAGGTCTGCTTGTGCCAAAACATTAACATTTCTGTGTCACATGAAATTAAGGCTGGCTAAAAGAAGAATATTTAGCACCTTTGTTGAACTGCATGTCTTCAAAGCCTGCACCAGCATGAAACTATTAGCGTGCATCACACCTCTGCAAAGCATGTAAATGAAGGCTCTTGCATGCATAATGCAGGGGCAGAAAAAGGACCCAGGAGGTAAACTCTCAGAGGTTAGTTGCCAAATCAGTGGCTTCAGCTGATGATAAATGCCTGTCTTAGGGCAAATGCCATCATGCTGCCTTTTCATATAACTTGTATGCAAACACTCCATTTGTCGGAAATCAAGAAATTGTCTGGGAGCTAAATGACCCCTCAAAATAATGAGATTCTAAAGTCTGTTAAAGTGGAAAATAGTGCCTCTAACTGACCTGAGTCTGTTGACTACATTAATGGCCTGGAAACTGAATATTTGAGTATGTAACATATCTATAATGTAACTAATTAGTTAGATTTCTAAGTGAAATTTGATGTAACCAGTAACCTGGAGCATAGTAAGTAGAGCAGCAAAATAAATTGAAAACCAAGAGAAGAAAACTATGAAATTTATACTGCAGCAAGTGAATTGAAAGGTATTCTTCACTTTTATCTGCCTAATTTTGGCAAGGATGTTGAGAATGAGAGCCAAATTGCTGACATTTTTGTCAGTGTGATTCTTGCACCAGTGAAATTTTGTGGGGCTGCAACAGATTCCACCAGGTGTGAATGTAATAATTCTTTGGTTCTGAGTCTGTAATAAGTGAGCCCTTTCTCCTGCTCTGACCTTAGCTTAGAAGCACTTATTACTTTGGAGAAGTAAGAACTGAGAACCTGAAATTTGTGTTAAAATTGGTACAGTTTGATTTTTAACAAACAGCTGTGAAATGCAGCCCTGTATACAAATGACCTGGAATACATTGATAAGAAGCTTTCTTTGAAGTCTTTGATACTGAACTCCCCAGAGCCTAAAGTGTTTGACATTGAAGTATATATTTTCTCCTATTTTTGAGATAGTGTTCCAACCTTAGGTTAAAAGAACAAAGAGCACACTTAAATTTTAAAGTCTGAAAGGTAATAGTTTAAGAATTAATTTGAAACATGCTCTTTTTACCAAATGAAACTCTAAATTATTAATACTTTCCAGGCATTCTCTCTGTATTTTGAATTAGAGTGGGAAAATCCAGCTGCTTAAATTGTCATGTCAGCTCTTCCATGTTAGTTACTTAGCTAATAGTTAGTTACTTAGTTAATATTCCCTTGTAGAACCCTGAAGCATTGCCCTCAAACCAGTTGGAGAGCTGTTGTTGGAAGTCAATCCAGTGCATCAAGGCTGCAGAGGAAGAGGCTTACAAGGAAAAAATAATACTCAAACTTTTGTAGCCCTGATTCAATACCACCAGCAGATCATATATCTGATATGTGTTGGTTTTGTTACCTATGTGTCACATAAATTCTTTCTATAATTTAGCCCCTCCCTTATAGCAGATGTGAAATACTGTTGTTCCATGTATGATCAGCCAACACTAATCAAAACCTGCTTCCTAGAATAAAATAATCATACTTCTTTTGGCTAAATAAATTGGAGGTTTCTTCTAATATGAGTTGTGTTCTCTTTCTGTTGAATTCTTTCCCTCAGTATTTCCTCAAATGAGGATGAAAGGAACTTCTACACCATTCTTTAGGTTACCCAATAATTTAAAGTCAAATTTGTGAAACAAAAGAATTTCTCATAAGCCAAGATAACCCTGAGAAAATAAACCTTTTCTAATCAGGCAGAATAGTTAAATTTTCATAGAGCTTTCATATTGATTTAAAATAGAATAAAGCCACTGTTTCCCTATAGCTTTTTAATTAAATCCTAAGATACGAGTTTTATGACAAAACTCTCTGTTCAAACACAGTCTTCTGGGTTAATTCTGCATAAATATCAAGAATGTCCTTCCTCTTGTCCCAAACTCATGTTTGTGCCTTAAAAAAGGGACTGCAACCTCATGTGTTTCTCTTCAGTTGGGCCCTTCCCTGAAATAAGGGCAGCAGAGCAGTTCCAGCAATTTGGAAAGTGCTGAGAAATATGAGAGCCTGGAAACAAAGCAATAGGAATTCAGCTGGGCAACCCCAGTCAGAAATCATCTGGAATATGGCAACACTGAGATGCAGGGTAAGTTATGGATTTGGAAGTAGCTAAAGAAAATTAAATTCACTCAGAGCAAAGAAAAAGATCTCCTGTGCAAATTAAGATGCACAATCTCTGCTGCAGTTTTCTTTTTCTTTTGTTACCACTCAGACTCCTCTGATGATCAAGTACCTGTACAGTGAGGTTGGAGTTTGCACAGGATAGACAAACCTTGTCCTGAGCTGATAATGAAGAACATACATGAGGCTTGAATATTGAACCATGCACCTACCTACCTAAGTTAGATGCACTAACTTTTTCAATTATTAGAGTTTAGAATATTAGAATTTGACAAGCTGAATAAACTGATACGTCTGTATACACACAAAAATTGCAAATGTCTTTGGAGCTTGGACACAGCTGATGCTGCTAATGCAGAGCATGAGTTTAAGCACCGATGAGAGCACGAAGTATCTCAACCTTTAAAATTAAGAGAGAGAAGCACTAGTAGTTACAGTAGAAAATAATACACTAACCCTTTCACATTCTGTTTTTGAATGCAAATAGCTTCAAGCAATAATTTCTAAAAGTATTTAAACTGAGGTGGAGTTTATAAACCAGTTCAAGATGACACAAACGCAGTTAGACTGTAACACCAGAAGTACACAGCAGCTTTCAGAAAAGCTGAAAGCTGCCTCATTTGAATGTTCTTCAGCTCCATTACAGGGATACACAGGGAGGCACATTTCACTTGCAACAAAAAATACTTCATTTCATGAAAATAGTGTTACCTGAGAGCTAGAGAGAGTTTGGCTCCAGGTGACTGGATAATCCACAATCTAAGTCTGCTAGGGTCATAAGATAAGAATGGATATAGTTATGTGCTCTAAGAAAGGATGATCTTCTCATTTACAGTTTAGCCAAATGAAAGGCAAACACTCATGTGTTGAGCAGAGTATAGGAGGCCTGACCCCCCATTTCTTGTCTATAGCAGTTTTATAAAAAAGAGACACCATCTTCTTTGGTATGAAACCTTTCAGAGAAGCCTTCCAAAAGCCAAAGACCTTTTAAAGAGTATTCACTAAATTAGCTAGTCTGGATTTTTTTCAAAGCACTTTAATCCTTTGTTGATTTGCCCCTTTTCTGTTCAATGAGACCTTTTTGATACAAATAACTTAAGAAAATATTTTTTGTCATCAATTTGGATAGTCTATGAGGTGATGGTAGCCTGTAGTCCCCGTTCTGTGGTCACTGCAGGGGAGGCTGAGCAGCTGCTGAATCAAACCTCCTGAGACTATACAGGCTACTTAGTCTGTAGCCCTAAATTATCCTGAAAGGGCATTCACTCTGGACTATGCACACAGCTCATGCCCTTGAGCTTCACAGCACAGCATTCCCTTTTAATGTACACCAGCTGTGGTCAGCTCAGAGCAGAGCAGTCTGCTCCCTCATGATGTTACCCCACTCTGCACCACTACCTTTCCTGTAGGGCAATAGAGACTCATTTCCACTAAAGATGGTGCTAAATTCCCAGCACTGTTCCTGAGACAAACCTGTTGACTTCCTGTGGTGAACCTACTGAGACTGAATTCCACCACACTGTTTCAGGAGTGGGGCCTTCATGCACAAAGAAATTTCACAAAGACATCCTAGGTTTTAATCACTCTTTCTGTAATTTCTAAAATGATAAGAAATTGAAAACCTCAAAAATACAGTATCATTTGTAAGACAGCAGACATTTGTATGTGCGCTTTGCATGTACTTGCACTGGGAGCTCTTCTGTCCAGGTCTTATCCATACATCCCACTAAGCATCTTTTCACCGATAAAAAGCAATTTATTAATTAAAATATTCTCCACCATATCTGTTTAGCACAATCAGACTAAGCACAGACAGTTTAACTATTCTTATGTATAGTCTGCTCAGTGTACAGATATAATATAGATTCTGATAGACATGACATGATCCTACTTTTCTCAGAGTCCCATGGATACAGCTGTCAGGACTTTTCCATTCAATTTTTCAATAGCAGTCTAAGGCATAATCTACTTTTCCCAAGAAAGATCCAGGAGAAGAAATTAAATCTGTAAACTATACAGGAAACAAAAATTATTTTAAATACAAAGGTTCAGAACTAATAAATATTTTTTAAATTTAAAATGGATTCTATTAACTTATTTGGTTTTATTCTGTGATTCTGTGATGCTTGGGGTTGTTCTTTGCAAGGTCAAGAGCTGGACTTTGATGATCCTTGTGGGGCACTTTCAGCTCAGGATATTCCATGATTCTGTGACTCCATGTTTAAAGAACCTAATTTTCTCTCAATACTGTGAGGGCATTTCATTCATAAGTATGTTGGAGCATATCAGGTCATATCAAAGTGTGTCTAATGCAGTGTCTTGTTTCTGATGGTAATCAATAAAAGACATTTAAAAATAATAAACATAAGAGGTTGTATTTTATTAGTCTCAGTGCCTTTAGCTTCTTATGGTGTAGGAAGTACAAGCCTCAACTCTCACTTGTGAATTTGCACTTTGTAGAGTTTCTAAGAGTCCACTGATTTATTGCCTAATATTTCAAATATCCTATTAAAGTTTGACATGTGAAAATACCATGTTGTGAAAAAAAGTGGAGTGCATCATTACAACAAGGCTGCTTATCATGTCAAAAGGCTATAGAGGAGTACATCAAGGCAAGGATGAAGAACCTTTTTTAAAGAGAGGAAAATACGGTAGAAGAGAGAAGAGAGGGCTGCCATCTTTATCTATTAGTGGTATTTAGTAACAAGCAAAGTTAATACTAAGAAGGTATTTTGTGCTGAAGAAGGCCAACAACATTCAACAAAATAGATTTACATCTGAAGCCCAACAGACATCAGTAAGGGGACTCATCCTCTCTACTTGTCTGCCCACTGCATTTCCACTTCAGCAGAACTGATGGAAAAATCCACAAAGATATAAAGATTCTGCAAGTTTCATGAAACTGGCAGGTTAGCTAGAGGGAAAAGACTACAATCAGCAACTCCAAGAAGAAAATGCTTCAATGTGAGTCCAAAACTGTCTGGTTTAGCATACCAGCTGGTTAATCAGTACAAATATGCTGGCCTGCTTGGGGTCAGCACTGGCATGAGTTGCTTTTTGCCTAGCTGATAGCTGCAGAATAGGAAGCTGAGCCCAGTGAGAGGAGCATGTACAGATATGAGAGGGTAATCTAGGAGAAGGGAGAATCTGAGGTTTTTAAGATGTTTGCCAAATCTATTCTTCTGAAGGTGTGTGAGACAGTATCACACAGAATCCCACACACAGGATATTCTGAGCTGGAAGGGACCAAAAGGACCACTGAGACCAGCTCTTAAGTGAAGAATCTGTGGCCTTGGCTTGCTTATGAGCACCATGCTCTGACCAATCTGTTGCAAGGTCTGTGGGTTCCACCCCTCATGCAATCACCCTGGGCTTTTTACAAAACCACATGCTGTTACAACAAACAACGTCCCATTCAACTTTTAACAAAGCACAATCAGCTTTATAAATGTTTGTAGGGAGAAATAACACTACTGCATGTCATTCATTGATTCTACCACTTAAAACTGGGAACATTGTAGTGTACAATTTTGGGGACTAGCAAAATTATATACTCAGCCAAGTCTTATACGAGTGATTTCAGCTTCAGAGATTTCACATTTGCCTCTGTGACATAAAAAGTCAAGTTCTTGTCATTAACAGTCATTAAGTCCTTGTACTCAGATGCTATAGCATTTTTCCCTAGTCTGAAGCAGTAGATTTGTTTATCTTTTCAGTGAATAGGAAACAGAAAGTTGTGAGAAGGACATCCGAAACTAATCAACACATAAGATTTCCTGTGCATTCTCCTTCCAGAATGAGGGATTCTAACTCCACATGAAGCAGAACAGAGATCTGTCCACAGTTGCTGTAGGAGATAAAAGCATTTCAGGATGGCAATTGGTGAAAAGTTTTAGTCATGGAAAAGCCAGGACTGACCGGGCAATGCTGCTACTGAATAAAACTTAAATCCGTATGCTGCCTCATTTTTCAAAGTAGGATTTAAATGCACTTGAAAATTACCTTCACTGCCTGTGGGAGTTTAGTTGCTTCAGATTCTAATTTCAGTGATCTGCACTGTCTGAAACAAGCCTTTACTTGCACTGCTCTTATTTTTGACTATCAGTGTGCATACCAAGTTCTATCCATATAAAGAAGGATCAGGTTGAAGGTGCTTCCTTTATTGAGACAGATTTCTTTCCATTAAATTATGGGTTATATGCTCTTTGTTGTGGCTGAAAATTCCCACTTGATATGGAAAACTACCATTTATTATTATGCTAATTGAAATCCAGGGCATGAAGATAACAAAAAGACTAATTCTTTTCACACATGCTCTAAACTGTTATAGTTGAGAGTTCTTTTGAGGGTTTTGTTTTGTTTTTTTAATTTTAATTGTGCAGCAAACTTTTTCAGTGCCTTAATTTTAAGGCAATAATTTGTCAGTTTCCTCTAACATTGCCTGATTTTGATTACAATAGTAATTGTATCAAGCAATAATTAGAACTTAATATGATACTATCCACAAAATTACATACAAAGACATCTTCACACAGACCAAATACAACCCATGATCATGTTTCCTTGGTTTCAACTACTCCACTGATCTCTACACCTCAAAACATTTCACAGTGCATTCTTGATGCATGCACTTCTGAGTTCTTATCGCTCCCAAGCCTGTTGGGAATGTATCTATACTGATCCTCTACAAGTGGTATCCAAATGATCTTAATAAATAAAGTTTTCAAATTAGCTTTCAGACGTAAAGTAATTTAGCATATCAATAATTTCATTATTTTATTGGATGACTTTCAGTGTCACAGAGCAATAGATTGAGTTGATAATGACATGAAGAGAGGTCGGTATGTCCTGAATTTATTTAAACATGATAAATTGGTTTGGCTCCAGTAACAACCAATGGAGCCTTCAATCCATAGGTGGATTAGGCCTTTGTTTTGACTTCCTCAATCCCTAAATATGTAATCTTTGAGAAAAAAAAAAATTAAAAAAAGATAAAAAGATGATATATACTTTGAATAACTTAAACACCACCCAGAAAGTTCACTGACTTCCACTTGCTGCTGTGGAGGTTTACCCCTTTTGAGAAGAATAACTAGACATCTCAGTTTTAGTAAAGCAGCCTTGAGACATTCTCTTGTTTGCCTTTACTGAGGTATAATTGAGACAATTTTCCATTAAATTCGTCTACTGATCCCTCTAACAGCATTCCCACCAGGGTTGTCTATCAGTTGCTGCTTTTTGGGAATTCATGACCATTAATCCTGCTGAGGATAATGGATGATGATTTATTTCAGACACCAGACAGCCACTGGGGAACAGAAACTAAATGAAGCAGCAGCCATAGCTGTTCACATAGAACCTGTTTATTTCCCATTAAAAGTCAGTTTGCTAGACTACTTCTCAGAACCACTTTAAATGATTCTAAAAGAACTGTCTTAAAATATCAAAGAAGTATTAGAAGACAATGGCTATGAGCTGGTTGAACAAAGAACAATGTTCCTGCTTCCTTAATATTTACTGGCACCCCGTGGAATCCCTCTAAGTTATGATGAATGGAGAAGCCAGGTCATGACTCTGTGTACCTGTGTCATGCTCTTACATCTTTGTGTACCTTTAGTGCTATATAGGAACAGTAGGACAGGCCACAGGAGCCTTAGCACACCCAGTCCTTCAGCACTGGGTACAGAGGAAGTTCCTTGCAGTATCTTATCTCTCTGCAGGAATTTTCTGTAAGAGCATAGCACAACCTTATTTTCTCTTTTTTTTCCCCTTAGTTTTCTTTTTTCCTGTTTTCTTTTTTTCTTTTTTTTTTTTTTTTTTTTTTTTTTTTTTTTTTTTTTTTTTTTTTTCCTTTTTTGGTTTTTTTTTTTTTGTTTTCAGGGGTTTTTTTAAACTGAGCAGTCAAGAGGAAAACAGTAATCATGACACAGTGAGTTGCAGTGAGGGAGATATATTGTACCACTTCCATATTTTCTCCACTGACAACATATTAGTCTCCTTGCTAATGAAAAATACCAATTAACCAAGCCAAGGTGTGCAGTCTGGAATAAATAAACAATTCCACTAATGATAGCTCTAAGGAAGCTGATATGGTTATACAGCAGACATCAAGCAAAAACTACCCAAGGTTCAGCTTAGTGCTGCATGAAATCATAGAGACCCTCATATACATCAGATATATACAAAGGATATATAATCTACAAAGGAAGATTGTAGCTAGATCACATCACTGAACCTGCCCCAGTAGTTTCCCACTGGGAAGCTACTTCCCTTAGGCACCTTTGTTGCTCACCCACTACTGCTGTATGGTGGGGCATGCATCCATCATCTGAACAAATGTGTGAAAGTTTGTGTTGGAACAGAAGAAAAGAAATTAATAACTTATTTGTCCCAACCACAAACACTGTTGCTCTCCCATTCACATCAGCTGGAGGAGAACCTGGATTTGAGAGCACACCAAATGCAGTTTTCCACCCTGGAGTATGAGGTTTGGGGACAGCCTAAAAAGATGCAGATCTTTCTCCAAATTCTAGCATTGTTCTGTGTTTTCTTGTAGTATGGTGCTGGCCAGACAGTGTTAAATTGTTTGGCTGGATAACTGTTTGGTCCCTCTACTCCACTCAGTGGGTGAGATCCCACTACTGTATCCAGCTCTAGGGTCCCCAGCACAGGAAGGACATCAGCCTGCTGGACTGAGTCCAGAGCAGGGCCACAAAGTTTATTAGAGGAATGGAGCATTTTCCTATAAGGAAATATGAAGATATTTGTGTTTGTTCAGCTTGTAAAAGAGAAGACTTTGGGGTGACCTAATTGTGGCCTTCCAGTACCTGAAGGGAGCCTACAAGAAAGATGGAGAGAATCTTTACAAGGCTATGTAGGACAATGGGAAATGGTTTCAAACTGAAAGAGAGTAGGTTTATATTACATGCTGGGAAAAATTCTTCACTGTGAGGTTGGTGGGGCACTGGAACAGGTCCAGAGAAATTATGGATGGTTGCCCCATCTTTGAAAGTATTCAAGATTAAATTGGCCACCCAATCTGGTCTAGTGAAAGGCATTCCACAGCAAGGGGATTGGAACTAGATGGTCTTTAAGGTCCCTTCCAACTCAGACCATTCTATGATTCTGTGATAGTGGCCCAGTAGTTGATAGTAGTTGATAGATTCTGTGATAGTGGCCCAAATCTTCCCAGTGCACCTATTAAAAAGTTAGTTTGCATAATTTTTGATCTGCATTCTAACAAGTTTTCAAAATAATGAAAAATAAATATGGGTTGACATCACCTGGAAAAGCCTCTCTTTTAAAATCTGCCCTAACAGCAAATCTTGCAGAAGATATTTTTTTGTTATCATGAAAGTTTCAAATTAAATTGTGCCATAGGCAGTACTGGTTTTAGAGTGAAATAGTTCCTTTAAACAGGTATGATCCAAAGTGAAAAAGAATTCTTAGATGTTTGCTTGTTTAAGCTTGCTGATCAAATCAGTTCTGGTATGCTAATAGCTGCAAAAGCTTTCATGTTACTTCTGCTACTTCAGAAATACTTGTACTAGTAATGATATTTGCACACTAGCAACCATTTGCCATGATTGTATTTTATGGACAATTTCTGAATTCACACTGTAGAACCAAAGTTACTAGGCACTACCTTTTTAAAAATTTTTTTTTTCTTTCTCCCAAGTTTCTAAGATTATTTTTGAATGCTTAGGTAGAGAAGATAAGCACTGCAGCCTGTCTTCACAACAGAAACTGTGATAGTGCCTGTTTGACAGAGATACCTTGCAGGAAGATCTGCTTAATAGGCCTTTGTCACTTACCCTAAAATCATTTGGTGTGGCTTGAATAACTGCTGATGCTAAAGGGAGAAGAGATTCCCCTCTTTCCCTTCCTCATCTTTCCTTGAAATACAAAGACAATGGACAACTGGAAATGAAGAAAATGGCCAAGGACTCCATTGGTTCTGAAGGTCAGGTATGCATATCTGAGACTGTTGTGGCAAAGCTGTCCATCTTAGAGAACTTCAGTTATGAAATTTTCAGCATGGTGGATTGCTGAAAAGAGACTGCCATGGGAAAAGAGCCATATCAATGAATTATTCTTCTGCATCTCTTTTTTTCTATCTATATGCAGCAGTCCTGAAATGGCTGGAGCATACCAAGAATTCATCTCTTTGGAAGCTTGAGTAGTCTCATACCATCTCAACTGCTTTTGTGCTGCTGAGCTTCTGGCTCCACGCCTCCCTCAGCCACCTGAATTATGGGAGGCACAGTGATTGAAAATCCACATCTTTGCAGGGGTTTTCTGTTCTTTGGGTGGGAGTTTGTCCTTCCTATGTGAAACTTCATGGGTAGGATGGATGGGAAGAGTAACTTAGTTTGATTTGGTCAGGATATATGTGCCTGCATTCTTGCAACTTCCACGTATTTCATTAAGAGAAAAGGACCATAGTTTATTGAAAATGTGTTTAAAATAGGTTTATATATATGCAATTAGAACAGGTTTGTTTCAGAAGTCTCTAATTACTGTTATAATCAGTCAATAACTATTCTGCTGATGCATCAGAGTCAAAATAAAGAAAAACTGGCTACAGAGTCAATGATTGATTTCAAGGAACAAGTTTGAAAAAAATAAAAACTGTTCACTGAAAGTGGTATCAGGAAATACTTGTACTTGAGCAACAGTGCTTTGGGTCTATAACAATAATTATCTATTATTTTAACTTGTTTTAAGTTCACTGAGATACTTTAGGTTTATGCTGGTATAAATTTTCAAGTAGTTGTCTTCACTGTTCCAGTTAATTTAAAATCCTTCTTGGTCTAAACTGATGCCATTCACATGAAAGATAATCTGAAAGAATACTCATGTACCCTTTATGCCACAAACTTTTATTACAATGTTGCAATCACATCATTTGTTGTGCTACCATTTTGTGGTTCAAACACACTTCGTTGGATAACCTTTTTCTAATGCTGTGGATTTTCCTATCCAAACCGCAGGCTTTTCCATTTCGCCGGCACTCCTGATAGCGAGGAACTGTCCTGCCTGCGGAGGCAGCTTCAGGCAGGCTGTCCAGCCGGGAACGGCTGGCTCGCCCGGACACGCGTGGATGCGGGGCACAGGGATGCTGCTTTCGGTGCTGGCAGTGCCCCTGAGACACAACCACTGCGGGGTGCCCGCTCAGGTGCACATCCATGACCCATCTTTCCCACACTTTCTGTACGCGCTCCCCCGACGGCAGCTGATAAACAGGGGCTGGGTACACCCCCGGCACCTCTCCCAAGACCTGCTGAGGGTGAGAGGGCTCTTTGGCAGCGCGGTGGTCAGGAGGCGGTGCCGGGCCGCTGCCGGGAGCCCTCCCGCAGGCTGTCGCGGTTCCTGCCGTGCCTGGGCGGGATCCGCCTGCTCGGCGACCCGCGGCTGGGGGAGACAAGGGGAGGGAGGACAGGCGCCCTCCTCGCCTTTTCCGCCCCGGAGAGGCCCCCCCATCCCGAGGCGGGGCTCCCATTTGCCTTCGTCGTTACCTCTGCTCGGGACTCCCTTCGGCGAGCGGAGGGGGCCTGGGAGGGGGCGGCTGCCCGCCTCGGAAGAGCCCCTGGGCGGGGAGGCCAGAGGGCTGGCCGCGGCTGCCGCTTGGCCGGGTCGGAGGCACCACGTCAGCTCCCCGCAGCCGCGGGGCCGTGATGGGCGACCCCAAGTGACTGCAGCCCCGACCCCGGCCCCGGGGCAGAGGAACGATGGGGAGGCCGGCCCTCGGGGGCACAGCGCGGGCAGCTCCCCTCACACCCACCTCGGCCCCCTCCCCCGCGAAGGGAGAAGCCGTCTGCCGGGCAGACGTGGCACACAAGCCCGCCAGCTTTCCCTCAGCTGGGTGGGCGGGTGGCCGTCGCGAAGGGGAGCTGCCGGGAGTGCCCATCCTCCCGGGATGCCCATCCACCCTGCCCGGAGAGTCCCGTTCAGCCGGCCGGGAGGCGGGGAGCGCTCGGGGCGGCGGCTGCGGGGCACCCCGGGCTCCCCTCACACACACACACCGCCCGAGCGGCCGCGGAGCCGGCAGGGGAGACTGGCAAGGCTCTGCCCGCGCCCTGGACGGACGGAGGTGCTTTCCCGGGGAGAGCGAACAGCCGGGACGCGAACGGCTGCGGGCGGGCTGAGGGGCTGTCGGTGTCCCCGGCACTCGCTGACCGCGGGGAAACGCCAGGGGCGCGGAGTGACCGTGCTAGAGGGGTCGTGCTAGAGGGTCCGGGGATGGGGAGAGATGCCTTTGGTTGCAGTGGGACTGCGGAGAGAGGTTGAGCAGGGATGCAGCCTCCTCCCGGCTGCCCCGGCCGCTTCCCCGCGGGGCGGGAGGCGCCGCAGGCCCTGGACAGCTCCCGCTTTGAACGCCGTCGGGGCGCTGCCAGCCGGCTGCCCGGAGAGGCTCCCGGCCGCGCTCCCAGAAAAGCGGGGCGAGAGGGGCGTGGGACGGCTGAGGGGGGGTGGAAAAAAAAGAGAAAAGGGAAAAAAAAAAAAAAAAGAGACGACGAGTCAGATTTTCCTCCCGAAAGCCTCAGTGTCCACGTCCTCAAAGCATGGAACCAATTTAGCGTCGCCGCCCCCCGCCGCTGCCGCTGCCAAGGCTGCTGTGGAGGGCTGGAGACACGGGACACGTGACGGCCGGGGCGGCGCCGGGACCCTCCTGCGGTATAAGTAGGGCGGACCGGGGCTGGGTTAATTTAACGTCCCGGGCAGCAGGTTTCTGCTAAGGTTGGAGTTACTCCTCGAGACTGTATGCCTGCGTCCCACAGGCGATAGCTAACCAACCGACAAGGCACCACAAGGAGTCTGCATGTCTTGCAACTAGACATGCTCAGCTTTGTGGATACACGGATTTGGTTGCTGCTCGCAGTAACTTCATACCTAGCAACAGGCCAACGTAAGTGCTTTCTGCTTGTTTGTGGCAGGGGTGGTGGCAGGGGTGGCTGTCCGGCTCTGCTCTCTGTGCTTTGTCTCGACGCCCGCCCCACGCACGGCAGTCTGCGGGGAGTCGTCGCTTCACAAGCGATAGAGACCGGCTCATAAACTGCCACCTCCGTCCCAGATCAGACTCTAGATTCTTTCTTTCCCTCGGAAAAAGATGGCAAATGGCCAACGATATCCCTCTACGGGGGCGGGGAAGAAAAGGAAAAAAATATAATAAAAAAGGGACTACATTTCCTCCAGACGGGCTCGTGCCTAGAGGAGGACGCAAACCCTCACCTCCAGCGCAGATGCTGGGAGGAGATACAGATGCAGGCCGGGAGGAGAGTGCTTGCGGCGAGCGGAAGAGCCCAGGCTGCACTTCTGTGAGACTTGAGGGCGCTTTCGGAAGCAGGGAGCCGGGGGAGCGGCAGAGCGGCCGCTCCTCCATCCATCCCTCCCTCCATCCATCCCTCCCTCCATCCATCCCTCCATCCATCCATCCCTCCCTCCATCCATCCCTCCCTCCATCCATCCATCCCTCCCTCCATCCATCCCTCCCTCCATCCATCCATCCCTCCCCTCCCTTCCCTCCCGCCGAGCTCCGCGCGCGGGCGCCCCCTGCGGGCCGCTCGGGGCGCTGCGGGGAGCGGGCAGCGCCGGCAGCCGCAGGAGCAGCGGGACGGGGCAGGAACAGTGCTCCGCTCCCCAGCCGAAAGGCAGCGCGGCTCCCCGAGGGCGCAGTGCAGCTCTCCGCCTCTTGTTGGATGAGGCATGTAGTGCCCCCTCATCGCAGTCAGCGAAGCGCGCACACACACACACACACACACACACACACACACACCGCACGCTGAGATGGGAGGGAAACGCGCCCCGCCACTCGGCTGGCGGCGAAGCGGAGCCTTCCTGCAGGGCAGCGCCCTGTGAAGGGCCCCCCGAGCCCCTGGCCACCATGGCTTTGACCCAGGGTTTGGCTACATTCCAGGGCGGAGGAGGGAGGGAGCACCCATGCGCTGCCCTCTCTGGCCGCTCCCAGCGCCCGGGATGATGCCCCCCCCCCCCCTCCGGGATGATTCCCCCCCCCGGGATGATGCCCCCCGGGAAGGTGCCCCGGGTCGCTCTCGCCGGGGCGGGGGGCAGCGGGGGGGCCGTTCTGGACGGGCATTCTGGGGACATCCCCCTCCCCCGGTGACGGGCGGCAGCTGCGCTTTCGCAAAGGAGACGGAGCGGTTCGTGTGGGGGTCCCCGAACCGAGCACCCCTCGCTTCCAGCAGGGAGTTTGGGTCGGCTCCGTCACCTGCGGGCAGTAACGGCTTTAGTTTTGTGCTGGGTTAGCACAGGCTGGCTGTGTGTACTGCCGCGGAATTCCAGTGCTTTCAGCATTTCAGCGCTGTTACCTTTATCTGGACTGCGCGGATCATCCCGATTTAGTGTGATCATACACTGCCAAAGTGACACGTTGTGGAAAAACATCCAACAACCTGTTAGTTAGTGGTAATGTTAAATTACTGGCATTCAAGTGTGGTGTGAGACTCTTTTACAATGGTGAGTTTAAGTTAAAATAGATTTTTAGTTCCTTGAAGTTAAGAAACTCAGAAAATTTGTTTCTCTAACTAAGGAAAAAGGTGCATACTCACACTTAGTAGTGCATAACATACAGAGATAGTTATTTACAATTTGGTGTTTATCAGCTTCAAACTGTTCCCTGTTACACAGTTTTACAGGAAAATGTGGAAATAGGGATGTTTGGCTAGAACTTTTCCCCATAAAAAGTAGGATTGGGCCATGTGTCTGAAAATTTCAGATTACTCCTCGTTTAATATCCTCACATGTGTCAGTCCACCTGGGTGTATTAATCTCTTGCATGAACACATGTGGAAATATATAGGTGTGGAGTTTTTCAGTGGAGGTATGTTGAAACATATTGAGAGCAGGTTTATAGTTGATATCTGCCTTTTTACTGTATCAGCCATATTCCTCGTTGTGATTTAACTAGCAAGTCCCTTTTGAATTTGAAATACATGGTAATTTCACCTATGAGTCTTTCCAGTCTAAGATAATCATCTTAACAGTAAGAAATTACATTAGGAAATTGTTTATTGCATTAAGGAAATGAACAGAATTGCATTTCAAATTAAAAGCAGCAAATTTAATTTTGAATTGAAAGCAAGTTTAAAATTTAAAACTTTTAAAATAATTGAATCCCTGCTCTAATTATCTTTTTTTTTTTTCCCTTCTCTTTGCAGATGTGAGTGAGGTCAGTATAATATTTTTATCTGATATGTAACACTCCATTGAACAGGCTAGGCTTTTCTTGTGGCAGTATTATTTTCTAGCATTCATTCCCAAGATGGTCATGGAAAAGTGGTGATTGAATCCTGAAGGCACTGCCTGGAGAGGTACCCACCCCAATTTCACAAGTGGGACGGCCTTTTTAAGAGACTGCCTTCATAGGTGTAGAGACCATGAGGAGAAAGTAACGGCGCAGTGCTGTTTGGACATTGTACCTGCCAGTTTGGATTGGAGCTGACTCTACTTTAAAGCCAGTTTTACAGTCTAAATTTCATTGCACAGTAGGATTATGAAAGAGCTCAGGTGTGAATTTTATCCTTTTTTTAAATTCTAATATTCCAGTCTGTAATAGCTATAAAATTGTCAGTCTTCAACCCAATATTTTAATATAGTTACATGCATCTTTGCTATATATAACCTCCTAGTCTTCAAAGTAATTTTAAATCATAGGGCATAGTTAAATATATTGGACTGAGAAAAAGTATAGTTATGTAAGAAAATGAATCTAAGTTTATGCATTATTTTAGTTAAAATAATGGCAGGAATTGTAACTTCTTTTTTTTTTTTTAAATTCTCTTCCTTATTTTTTTTCCAGGCACCTGCAGGGCGCAAGGTAAGCATGTTTATTTTTCTTGTGTGGAAATGAAGACGATATCAGGTAGTTTTCAGCAGATTACTATTTTGTTGAATATTGGATGAGAGGAAAATTGACTATATTGCTTATTTTCAGTGTTCTCTGAAAATAGCAGTAGCATTGAGATGAATAGGTAGGAGAAAAGGAGGGAATGATCAATGCAGCCAGGGTAAATTCAAATATTGAGTTAAAGGTGATTTACCTGTGAGCAGAACTAAGCCTACCAAGATCTAAATGACATCAAAATTCTTATTTAAACAGAGTTCTTTTGTAAAGTTTTACATGGATTAAATAGTACAGCAATATCCATGCAGGTCTAAAAGGCTAAATCAATTCTTTATTATTTCTAAAAGTCATTACTGTTAAATTAGAACTAATTATTCAGTTTTCAACCCAAATTATTCAATTATTCAACCCAAATTTTGCAAGTACTTCTGTGGTCTGTGCAGTGACTCTTTTAGTTCACACAACAGTGGCAGTGGCTACTCTATTTCCAGTAGATTATTATAGACAAAAATAGACTGTCAGAGGAAAATAGCTGTGAACCTGTATGTGCAGCCTTCTTTTCCTTTTTAATGTACATTAATTACTCCTAATGTATCTGTTTCCCTGTATTGCCCTGGAAAATTTCCACAGTAACTCATTGAGTGTTATTTTCTTCCGGCAGGGCCCTAGAGGAGACAAAGGGCCACAGGGAGAAAGGGTAAGGAATTGAATTGACATTTATTTATGATCTTTGAACAGTAGTTGCTGGAAGACCTGTAGGAAAAACCTAAGTTTAAGCATTGCTGTGAGATTAAATGATTGTACCTGTAGAAGCTTGCATGTACAATTTCATTAAAACAAGAAACCAAGTTACCTATGTACCAAGTTCAGCCTAACTATGGTCATTGTGCATGAGCAGATGTGGTTGAGATCATAGGGCAGCCTAGCTGTTCAAGTGATGATTTGAAAAATGTTTTTCCAGCTGCTCACAGTGGAAATAATGCATAGAAATGCAGAGGGAAAAGTTGACATGTAGAGATGTAATCTTTGAATAATATGGTGTACGGGTAAGCTCTCTACATAAAATCTGAATAGACTAAACCTGTTCTGAATATAATTCACTGTCTGTGCCTCCAACAATGTTGTGGAAAAGCTCTTTTCTTGGCATTTGTTTTCTACCTTCTGCTAGTCAAAGTTATACTGCTGAAGGCTGTACCATGAAAGTAACCATAAATAATGACAGTTAAATAATTTAATTGTAATGTTCATTCATATTGCTGATATCTGCTTTTCTGGTTTGCTTCTGTGTCATTGCTGCTTTTTGTAAAGTGGTATTCTGAATGTCACATACTTATCTGGGTTGTGTGTAGTTCTGTGTCTTTTTTCTATCATCTGAAAATGACAATAGTATTGATGAGGGAGCTCTTGAATATTTCTGAGATCATAGTACTAACAAATGTAATGGAAACTGTTAGGTAGACTATATCAGCATGGTCAGCTGGATATTTGCTTTAGGCTGTCACTAACTAAATGTGTTTAATGAAATGAGATGCTTTCTTTGTTCTGAAGGCAACAAGCCTAATTCTGCTCCTTTAGAAATCCATTTATTATGGATTTCATTAAGTACTGAACTGGGTCCAAAACTCAACAAATTAAATACCTCACATAAATTGCCATGATGTCAAAATTTAACCAGCTTTGTATACTGAGGATGAAAGAATGCAAGGACAAATGTTAGTGGACTTAACACAGGTAATTTCAACCTGTTGTAAAACAAGTTCTGACAGTGGTAGCAGACAACAGTATCAAAAATCTGTGGAAGAACATTGCTAAATTTTAATTGGATTTGTAATTATACCAGTAAATTGTCTATACTGATAAAAAACTGGCGTTGGACTTGCTCTGGATCCATGGAAACTCATATCAGTAGGGCTGACCTTTTCTAATACTCAGTTGTTCAGATTCTAAGCTCTTACTAACGGTCTGCCAGGCTATGTGCATCCACACGGGTCACTTGGGGTTCGTATGTCCAAAGTTTGTCACTTAAGATGAAACTTCCTAATTTGGACATTACACTTTGGTAGTGTAAATCCAATGTTGCCCCCAGAAATCTTCTCAAATACAAAGCTCTAGTACACATCTGATACAAGGTGTAGCAAGGTAACATAAAGTCAGACTATGTTTATTTTCTCAAGCATTTATTGAAATACATAGCATTGCTGTAGTGTGTGCTGTGGGGGCCTGATTGTTAGTGAAGTTACCACAAATCTCTCTGAAGAGAGATTTCTTCAGCCACTTCTAATTTTCACTGTATAATTCTGTTTTTTAACTCTAGGGTCCACCAGGTCCACCAGGCAGAGATGGTGAAGACGGTCTGCCAGGTCCTCCAGGGCCCCCTGGTCCTCCAGGTCTTGGCGGAGTAAGGCATCCAAACTTTCTATTACCAGAACTCATAAGCTGTGCTCTGTGACCAAGATGAAATTTATATCTGCTGGAAAACACTGTTGTTGAATTGAAGAGTGGAAGAAATATTCTCTTGTGAGCCATAAGAAATTGATGATCCCACTTCCAGTGATACCCTTCGTGGGGTATATATATTCTATGGAAAATTTGGATTCTGTATTCAACAGGGACTTAGGAAGAAAAGCAAATCAATCCTGTTATTTAGCATTAAATTTACACAGCGAGAATATGTATGGGTTAGGCATCAACTAAATGAAACCAGTGCTGTTATGTAGATGGGGAAAAAATCCTTTGTGGTTGGATTCAAGAGACAGCAACTGTATTGGAATAAGCGAAGAAGATGACTCCTTAAGCTAAAAATCAATTAAAAGTGCCATAGAATTTTAGAATATTGTGCTTTATAAGTTTTTCTTTTTATCTGTATGCATACTGCAGAGCTGTAAATGGGCCATTGCATACACACTTTGTGAGTCCATGTCCATCAATTGTTCTCTGCAGAATGCTGAATTTAACTCTTTGCTTGACATTAGCTTGCATAGGGAGCATGAAGACAGAGACAGTACTGTATTTATCAAGTTTAGTAAGTCCTTCTGCATGGAAGAATACTCTTTTGACTTCAATGTGAATAGCAACACTTTATTTTGCTAGTTGCAAATATCAAACTGCTTTCAATAATTTTTCTTTAAATTTTAATATGTTAAGGAGACAAACAAGGAAAGAGGGGTTGATTGTGCTGTGGAATATATTTTTCTTTTTTTTATAAAATATCAAAAATCCATTGGAGTGCTTCTGAGACTGCATGTTTCTCGGATGCCTCTGAAACCAAAGGGCCCACCTTATACAATAGCTACCCAGGGCTGGTACATGAATTTTACTTATGCATATTTTTTCACTGCTTTGCATAACTTCCCTCATTAGAAACTAGGCAGAGAAATTTGAGAGTTTCAAGAAGGTTTTGAATTTTAAATGAGCACTGAATTTACATTCCTAAATTTCAGTTCACACTATTGAATGCCTCTCTGTCAGTTCTGCAAAGATATTTAGGTTTGAAAGGGCCTTCCCAGTAAAATCAAGTCTTTTTGGAAACAAGTGAATAGAAATGTATTTATAATAGTGCTATATTTACCGAGTTATATGTATGCTGCTTTAACAAACATCATAGCAAGTATAACAAATCAGATAATATTTAGATACACGATGTTGATTAAAAATAGTTTTTAAAGTGAAGTTTTTAGTATTATGATTTCAACCTTTTTATCCTCTACAGAACTTCGCAGCTCAATATGATCCATCTAAGGCAGCAGATTTTGGCCCAGGACCTATGGTAGGTGTATGACATAATATTTGATAATTCAAATGAATAATGTGTTTAGGATTTTCCATTAACTCTAATTCAACTGCATCAGATTAAAAATAGTGTTAAAATTAGTGGTTTGATCATATATTGACTCAGACTGGAAACTGATCTTTAATATAGCATCCTATATTGTAAGTGTTTTAAATAGTCTGAGGACTTGAAATATGGTCTTGGATCTGTATATTTACATTGAATATAACACTGCTGGGTCTTGTGCTTTAACTCTGTTTGTTGACCACACTTTTATGAGTCAATGAATCTCATAATCTGATCTTAGATAACACATGTACTTTGATAAAGTATTACTTTACCCATACTGAGACAGAAGATTGTGTTTTAGGAATGAGATTAACTGTAAAGCTGCTCTCTAAAGCAGACACAGGCCTAAAAAGCAACTCAGCATCTTGGCTCCAGTTGGTGATGATTTTTCCTCCATGGGTGTATAAGTCTTTTGATACCCTTGGATTGCACAGTTTTTTTAGGAAATTGGCCACCTCATTTGGTTCTCAACATCTGAATGTTAGTACTTCATACTGTTAGGCTGTTCTGAAGAGGACTCTTTCTGTCTCACTGTATACTACGTACAAATGGAATTTAAGGAGTCTGTTGCCACTCCATATGAATTTCTAACCCTTCCTTATGCTAGCAAATATTTTCAGTGTACATAGATGGCAAAATATGGGTAAAATCACCACACACACTGACATCACAGACGGTGCATCTGATGGGTGAGAAGCAGGATGAAGGATGAACAGGGTTATTCTGGGTCAAGTGCTTGTCTCCACTTCCAAAAACACCCTAACATTAAATGGATTTTGGAAAATACTTTGGCATCCATTTAGTTATGAAATATAGGAAAATAGGAGTACCTTTAATCAAGTTCTGCCCTCGGTGTCTGATGATTAATCAGAAAACACAGACAAGGATTTATTTGAGGTGTCACCATTTCTGTGTTCCAATTTTTGAGTTGGTTAAGTTCATGTGACAGAAACAGCAGTAGAATCTACCTATTGTGAGGAAGTTTTAAGTTTCAGAAATAATAAAAGGAGGGGAGAAGTAGTTATAGAATATAATTTGTGAAGAAATTTCACAGGATTTATGCGCCACATGTGAGTCAGACTGTCTAGAAACCATTATTTCTCATAGAATTACTGCATATTTTCATATGCAATTTAACTTTCATGAGTAAATGCCTGTAATTAATGTGCATTTATTCCTCTTATAAACCTTAAAAAGGTTTTCAGTCTTATGGTAAAGCTACATAAACCACTAAAAAGTTGGCATATGATTTTAATCTTGTAATGAGAAAATCTAAAAGACTTTCCGAGAAAGCTTTAAAACTAATTTAAAACATAATTATTTCTGTTGGAACATCTCCTAAATCATTTGTTTGGACTATAGAAGTCCAATTAAAATTCCATTTTGCAATTGTTTGCCGGGTTAGTAAACCTTAAGATAGCTGTTAAGAGAGAGCATAGGTCTATTTCCTTTTTAGAAGGGATTTTCTCACCCTGTGTTTTCAAGATGTATGTAAATTTTAAATGATGTCAAGGAGAGTATTAGTGACTTAATTTGCAAGTGATATGAAGAGAATTTAATCAACACCAGAAAACAATGAAATTTAAATAGAAGTAGATAATTAATGGAAATAGATGTATACACAGTACGTATCAGAGTCTTTCATATTTCGTTATGACCTTCATCTTTAAACTCTGGAAGTTTCTTCACAGGAAGGGTAGAGGAAAGAATTCAAAAAAGAATGAACCAGTTCACTTGCTAGAAAGCCAGAATAGATGAAGAAGATGAATCATAAAATTCACAGACATAATGGTACATTTCTAATCATCCCACTGGATTCGGTGCTGGTCCCTTGCCATTAGAAGATGTTTGCACTTGAACTGCCTGTATAAGACCTCTTGACTTCCTCTAATTTAATTTGAACATTACACAATGGAAAGTGTGATGCTAACCAGCATTCTAGGAATGCTGGGAATTGGTGTTATAGGTGAGTTTATATAATTGTAATGTTCTTAAGAAGGTTTTGTGATTTTTCTTCCCTAGGGTTTAATGGGACCCAGAGGCCCACCTGGAGCATCTGGACCCCCTGTGAGTAGTCTTCTGTCTCCTACTGACATTGACATACCTGTAAAATTACAAATTATCTTGTTTGGATACTTATAATATCTCACTCATTTTCTAGGGTCCTCCTGGTTTCCAAGGCCTTCCTGGTGAGCCTGGTGAACCTGGTCAAACAGTAAGTACATATCCCATACAGACACTCTACCATTAGGAATAGCACACCAGAATAGGATTATAATGCCAATTTCTCCTATCCATGTACACTTCTCCAAATGTTTGGATACTCCTGTCTGATCTTGTTACAGAAAAAGAGCTGAACTCTCAGATTCAAGATCTCTCCAATGGGAATCATAAAGTGCAAAGTCAACTAAGCTCCACCTGCACCCTAACTCAAGTCAGAAAACAGTGGGAAGATGTATATGAAGACTGATTCTTTAAGTAATTCTCAATCTTCTTTTTAACAGGGACCCCAGGGTCCTCGTGGTCCCCCTGGTCCTCCAGGAAAGGCTGGTGAAGATGTAAGTGGTTATTAAATGTTTCTCATCTCTTTTAGGGTGGTGATTCAACTCTAACAACCAGATTATTGTTAAGCTAAGCATTCTACTGGCCATATTTTTTACATTGTTAAATAAAATAAGCTTCTGAAAGAATTATTTTATAGTACAAGATATGCAGTATGCTGGAAATGCACAGAAAATCAGATAACTTCCAAATCACTCCAAATACATTATTTAACTTCCTGAATACAGGGAGAAGAAAACTTAAAAGAGAAGAATCTCCCTGTATTTACAGAAAAAGAGAAGCCTTGCCAATGTATTTTCTTTTTTCTTAATGGTTTGTGTTGCTATTTTATAAAAGAAGCTTTCCTTCTTAGTGCATCTTTATTGCATTTTTTAGGGTCACCCTGGCAAACCTGGAAGACCTGGTGAGAGGGGTGTTGCTGGCCCTCAGGTGTGTAGTGATCCACTGGATACAATACAAACCAGTTCACTGATCAATGAAACCTTACAACCTTTCTGAATTTCACCACATTAACAGTCTAGTAATATTCCTTATATGGATTAATACAGTTTCAGCCATTGCCAGCAGGGATATTGTATAGTTATGTTTTTATTTTTTCTCCCTACCCCATTCCCCCTAAAGCAAGTAATGAGTAACAGAAGTGGCATAGTGAGGAGTTACACAGGAGAAGGTGTCAAGCAGGCACCTTGGCATAGAAAGTTAAAAAAGCTGTGCTATCACATAGTAATGCATGAAATTTCTGAGATTCAGAACTGGAAAAATCAGGTTGATTACTGTTAGTCTTGAAACAAGTCTGGTCCTGAGAGGTTAGGATCTAGATTCTATTCCTTACTTGAACGATAATGACCCAAATCTACTTGTTAATTTTATTGAAAGACTTATTCATCATCCTTCCTTTTAACTGCCCTGTACAATTTGAGAAACAATCATTCATGCACTGTGTGTTTTTAGGGTGCTCGTGGTTTCCCTGGAACTCCTGGTCTGCCTGGCTTTAAGGGAATTAGGGTGAGTTCATATACACCTTTCCCTGAATATTTAAGACTAACATCACTGCAGCATACTGAAAACCCCTGGAAATCCTCTGAAAGTGAAGACTGCATGAACCTCTTCAAAGTTTTTAATATCACCTGAGATGAAAGACTAATTATCTGTGAAAAATGAGAAGACTATATTAGGAAGTAATTTTACATGGGAGGAAGGCTTTATGTTATAAGACTAAGAATTTGCATATAGCCATTTGAGAGAAAATATGTATCAGTAATTATTTTTCTACTCAATATAGGGACACAACGGTCTGGATGGTCAAAAGGGACAACCTGGTACTCCTGGCAACAAGGTAAAGACAAAATTTGAAAATGTAGGATGCATTTGTAGCTCTTCCTAGCAAAAGACATGTGAATACCCATCCAATCAGTCTTCCATATTGCCATTAAACATTGTCCAGTTGCAGTAATCTAGAAGTCAGTGGATCCATGTAGAATAAAAACATGCAACTTGTCATGAGGAAACATTCCTGTGGCCTGTCTTGAGCCCTCAATCAAGTTTTAAGCAAGTTAGTGTTTTCAGTGAAGGCTGCAGAGTTGGTTTCTCAATCATTGACTATTCAGCAGCACTTCAGACTGATTTTGCTATCTCTTCTCTTCTCTGGATTGTATTCTACATTTGGGTAGGTTTTTTTAAAGCATGCTAAAAAGAAAACATTTCGTCTTTTCTACAGAACTCTATTGTGTGAGACACATGGTCAGTGTAAGACTTCCTGCTAAAAATTTGGATACATGGAGTGCTTTTCTGACTTAAGGCTTTCTGATCCTCACAGTCTTTTATTTTTTATCTTTATCTTCATATTAGTGCACATTTTAACACTAGCCTTTAAAAAACCTCTTAAAATATATTCTGAAATACAGTCTAGAAACATCTATTGTAAACTCTTTGTCTTTTAGTTTTTTCTTCTCCCATTCCACTTCAGCGACTAATATCAGTGTTCTTGAAATACTCACTATTGCATCATTGTGTTGTAGGAAATCCTGACTGATTCACAGGATATTGGTATTCACAGACTTCTAATATAATAATGAAATACTCAAATACTAATTCTCCATCTTTCTTGTTTCTAAGAGCTTAGCACTACTTGATTATAGGGTTTTTAATTGCAACATAGCATTCTTCAATATCATTGCAAATTGTTAAACTTCAGAAAAAGTTTAGATGGCAAAGTCTGTTCATCCACTGGAGATTTAAAGCAAACAAAGCACATAAGTGAAGGATAGAACAGTTACTAGTAAGAGTGCTAGAAAACACCAACGTATTAAACCAAGGTTGTTCATGATATAACCGTACTGAAAGCAGCAATAAAGGCAAAAACTTGCTCTCTTTGCAGCATTTAAGACTAGGTGCATTCAGGTGTATTCAAGATACAAGTGCTCTAATACAAATCTTGTCACCGTAGACCAGCCTAGACCTGTTGAGAAAGCTGTTGACAATACAGTACTGAAGGGATAGGAGCCATGTTTTAATGGCTGCTACTCAAATACTCTGTACTATTGGTCTTAAGTTCAAAATACCTGAGGCAGATCCTTATTTTAAGCCATTTGAGAGGACTTTGAAAACTTATACTAAGGCAGAATAAGGCATCCTTCTGCTTCTGCTCTAGCTAAAAAACAGCTGCTGGTTGATCTGAATTTGTAGTTGACTATTCAGATCTAATCTCATAAATGTGTACTACACAGTAAATGTCAGCATAAAGAAAGGGGGTAAAGAAAGCTGAGCAAGTGACACAACTTTCTCTGTCCCTCCCCTTCAAAAATGATTCCATCTGGCTGTGTGTTGGGGGTTGGGTTGATTTCTTATAGAATTTTTTCCCAGAAGTTGCTAAGAAGCTAATGGTTGGGTGTTCCAGTATATGCAGGGATAATTGAAGTCTCTGAACCCTCAGGACTTGATATGCTATTATTGTATAGTGTGATGCAGAAACATGGACAGTACTGTGTTATAAAATGCTACAGAAGACTCTAGACAGTGGGATCCAGTAGCTGAAAATCTCTCTGATAGTGTTAGGCTATCTGTCCAAAGCATCTTTTAAGTAACTCAAGCCTTCAAACTTTCTTCTTCATAGGGAGAGCCTGGTGCCCCTGGTGAAAATGGTACCCCAGGACAACCTGTAAGTATTCGTTGCTGCTGTGGAAATTATAATCTGATAGATTTCGTTCACCCAGCATTTTTTTCAATATTTGTCATTATTCACACTCCAAATACCCAGATACTCTAATATAATAGTAATATGACTTAGCAGAGGAAAAAAATACCTTTATGTTCAATGAAAATATATAAATGAGTTAATTTAATTTTTCTTTCAAGGGTGCTCGTGGTCTCCCTGGTGAGAGAGGAAGAGTAGGTGCCCCTGGACCAGCTGTAAGTGGCTTCCCATCTGTCTGTCTTCATGAACCAGCCACTTACTGTGGCCTCCTCTGATATTCAGTTCTCTTTTCGAACCATTTATCATGTTCTTTCCTCACAGGGTGCTCGTGGAAGTGATGGCAGCGCTGGCCCCACTGGACCTGCTGTAAGTTTGTCTTGCTTTTTGACCGCCTGGTTCCATTAGATTGTGTGCTTCTCTTCTTGTTTTTAGGGGATTTCTTGGGCTTTTAAGAAGTTGATTGTGTTGATGTTTTTAACATAATTCTTTGCTGCTTATCCGACCATCACAAAGAGAATTAGTGAAACCTAAACTGTTTGCAGACAATATCATGAGAGCCTCGGGATTTATATCTAACACATCCATATCAAAAGAACCAAATATTCTCTTGTTTGCACTGGTGATTTCATGAGGAGGTTTTCTAGCACATCTCACTGGGAAATACCCAGTGCACAGAATTCTCATTTCCAACAGTCTAACAGAATAATTCTCATCCAAAAGCTAAAGAGACTTTCTGCTTTTTAACAGATACATACCGTGCACTTGTTACAAATAGCTATTATATACATCCTGTAAATTATGTATACAGAACAGGACATAGCTTTGCACCTGCAGCATTGTCCTATCAGCCTAACAGGACTAACCTTTTTCATTCACCACTGATACCTGAGTTGTGAGCTAGTGTGAAAAGCCAGCAAGATCCGACTCTCTTCATCTGACTGGTAAACAGTAGCTATTCTAATAAAAGCTAATCCAATGTAGATTTGTCTCTTTAAAAGGAGTTAGTGTTGCCCTAATTTACCACTGACTTCAGGAAACCTCATTTATCTCAACTACATAAAGATAAGTACAAGGATATAGTTTTGAAACTGTAAAACAAATCTGGAATACAGCCGAACCATAGTAATAACAGTTAATAGTTTTTTCTTCTTAGCTTCAAAAATAGAGTCTATGATGAAGCTGTATTTGGTTCTGTTTTGCAAAAGTTGGTTTTAATACCCCTTGTCACTTCAAACACCTGTTGTGCTTTAACAGGATAGAATGTGAGCATGGCTGTGAATTTCTCTTAAGTTCTCCCATGAGGAGTATTTAAAAAATATGTGATTGGGCTGTTAAATAGCAGGCAAACTAAAATCTTACAGCTAAGATATGATGTAGTAGAACCAAAACATTTTAGCTGAAGTAATTTTGAATGAAGGCAGTTGAGTTGCTATAGGAAAAATGTTCTTCAAGCTGCTGATGGCATAGGTTGTTATTCACAATGGGCACAATGTTGCGTTATGTCCCAGTGTCTGTCCCAGGCTGAAGTTATTTTTCACGTACTTAGGATATGATACCTTAAATATTCTGCAGTTATTAACACTCATTTCTTAAAACTAAAACAGAAATAATGTTTTATCCTTCTTTCCATTTCAAATTTAAAATGTAAAAAGTCATTGCAATGAAAATTCTGGAAGTATTTCCTAAAGGAAGACATATTCTATAGGGTATTTGGTCTTTTTTTTTTGCTTATGCAAGACTAGTGACAATTCCAGGTAGCCTCTTTATAGCAGTAGGTTATAGAGTGTCTGAAGCCAATTCCTCTGTCATACCAGCTGACACGTTGTATTACCTTGGATTTGTGAGGCAGTTTTATTATAAATATTTCCAATTGAAAGATATTAACGCACAAAAATGTAGATATCAATTCCCAATATCAATTAATTAGTTGGATTTTTAATTAATCATTGAAGAAAAACTGTCCCTTTTTTTGTATGCATTAAAAAATTAAGGCTATTGTCCCAATGTAATTATAGATCTCACAGCAATAGGTAAACATAGTGCAATCAGTCATCTTGCCTTGCAGATGCTTGCCTCTGCTCATCCTCTGTTTGTTCTTTCTCAGGTGTTTGGCCTCAAGGCAAGGTTTTACCAATTCTTGCTTAATTTGCACTGCAAATGTTGTTTAAGCATTGACCTGGCTCTTAACTGTTTGTAGTGAACCAAATCTGTCAGTTTGGAACTGCAAAATCAACTAATATGTTGAGGTGGTAATGTGTGGAATAGGTAAATGTGCATTTTTTAAATCTGTTTACTCCAACGAGCAAGATGTTTCTGTTGTCACTGAATAACTTCACACACAACTGTTTCCCTTTCACTTCCCAGGGCCCTATTGGTGCTGCTGGTCCTCCAGGCTTCCCAGGTGCTCCTGGTGCTAAGGTATGAATATCTGCTTCAACTGCTACATTTGAGAGTGAAGATGAAATGTACTAACCGGAGTTTCTAGGCAGCAAAAATCTCCCACCATCTATGAACTAAGAGTGCTTTCTTATTAGTTACTCTAGGGATTCATCCTCGTCCTGATCTGTATTTGGAGAACATCAGATTTGAATGCTAATTTAAAATACAGCACTTATTTCACAGCTGAAGATTGAAGCTGGGCAGGTTCAGGAAGACACATAACCCTTCTACAGCTTCCTATGTGGTGCATCTATACACACTTCCCAAGGGGAACATGAATCATAATAATAAATAAGTGAGGCAGCAGTTAACATCACTTCACAGAAATAGTGGAGGACAAAGAAGCTGCATTTGAGTATTGGGCTGCTTCCAGTCTTAAGTCCCTGAAATTACAATGCAGAAATTGCATTAAAATTTTTCAGGTTTAGGGCTGTACCATGTTGCTCTTGGGACTATGATTTAAATTATTCACTTTATTGCTCAAATCATACCATATTTTACCAGGATAAGTGCCTCAATATTCTGAGTGTCCAAGGAAGGACAAAGCATTGGAGGAAAGAGTGTTGCATATATTTCATTTACAAATTTTTCTGATCATTTCTCACAAAATCCATGTCATTCTGTGTATCAGTCAAAATCCACTTTTAGAAGAACAAGAGGTATTTTTTTCAAGACCCTTTAATTTTAACTGCAGGGAAGATGAGAAAAAAATTGAGATTCCATTCTGGTTATTCTTTTCAAAAGGCAAGACTTTTGAAAACCATTAAGTCTTCTCTAGTGCAGATGTAAGCATGGTTATAGCATGTAGTTTCAAGAGAAGACTGTCTACATATCCAGGGGCAACTCTGACTTAACTGCTGTAGAGAATTTGTCATTATATTCAGGTTCTTGTTGTCAACTTAGGGAATACAACCTTCTGAAAACAAAAGCAAGAACCTTATTTTTATGTCATTTACTCCATTGTGAACACTATTGCATGGCACTCTGATCAGGCATAACTTTACATTTTGTATCTATACAAATGGCACCTGAAAGTGCAAGATAATGGCCTGTTATGCCTCATTTACTGTGGCACCTCAGGTCAGTTCTGGAGGCATATGGATGCAAATGAGACTGGAATTCTAATTCTGATTTTTTTTTTGCAACTTTCTGCATAAACATCTGGGTTTTCTGTCTTAGCTTAACTTAAATGGAGCCTAACTAGATATGCCAACTTGAGTGCCTTTAAAATACATTAAAAACTCTCAGCTGCTTAGTTTCCTGGTCTCTGAGGTGGGAATACACAAATATAAATATCTTCATGCCAGCCTGATACAGGATTGCTTCCCTATTGCCATAAGACTCTATACAATGATAGAGGGTTCTGTCCTTCTCTCCAACAGGGTGAAATTGGACCTGCTGGTAATGTTGGTCCTAGTGGTCCTGCTGGCCCAAGAGGAGAGATTGGACTTCCTGGTTCTAGTGGTCCTGTTGGCCCTCCAGTGAGTAACTTGCTGGTTTTATCTATTGTCAGATGTGTGCACTTTTGATTCTGAATTAACCAGTATTATTATCTTTTTTAACAGGGCAACCCTGGTGCTAATGGTCTTCCAGGAGCTAAAGGTGCAGCTGTAAGTGCAACTACACTCACACATATTTGCTCCAAAAAACCCCAATTCTGTTAGTGCAGCAGAAAAGACAATGGGTTCACAAAACCTTTTTTCCCCCTCTGTTGGACAGGGTCTTCCCGGTGTTGCTGGTGCTCCTGGTCTGCCTGGTCCCCGTGGTATTCTTGGTCCTCCTGGCCCTGCTGGTCCTAGTGGTGCTAGAGGACTTGTTGTAAGTGACCTCCTATATTGCATGTATTTGAAAACCGAATACAGTGTCCACAGTTGTAGAAGATCTCCTCTGGATACATTGTTCTTATGGTGCAGACTTTTTTTTCTTGATGCACTATAATTGAACATTGTAGTTAATTTCTGTATCTTATTACTTGCTTTAGATGCTGAGACTAAAAAGTTTCACTTTGCACTCCCTGTGAGTGCAAGGAATAGTTGGACTCAATGACCGTTGTGGGTCCCTTCCATTGCAGAATATTAAGTGACTGTGAGGTTCTGTCCATATGGATAGCTTTGAGACCAATGTGGCAGCAATCTCACAACAAAATGGCAGTGATTCTCCCAGATACTTAGTGGGTATCCTCAGTAGAGGAACCATCCCTAAATGTGTTTTCAATACTGTCATTTCTAAGCATCTTTAACATGTTTGGGTTTGCACCTTTTAAGTCAAAAATACAGTCGTGCTTATTGACCATTTTCACAATAGAGGGAGACATGCCATTAGGTGATAAAAGAATTTTTTGTTTTATGAGTAAGCTCTCTAGGTAGAAGAGAGATTTTTGGAATGATGCCTAATTCTGTCATCTCTTTTTGTTTTGGGCTCTAGGGTGAACCAGGCCCCGCTGGTGCCAAGGGAGAAAGTGGTATGAAGGGTGAACCTGTAAGTATGGCAAAATGTGAAAGCTTTTTCAATCAAAAGCCTGATTATATCTGCAACATGGCATCTGATATCTTCTTTTTCCCTGTTTGTCCAAAATAGGGTGCTGCTGGACCTGCTGGACCTCCTGGCCCTAGTGGTGAGGAAGGCAAGAGAGGCAGCCCTGGTGAACCTGGCTCTGCTGGTCCCCCAGGCCCTGCTGGTCTGAGAGTAGGTTTTCTTTTCATGTTCCAGATGTAGAAGCAGAAAGGAAAGTGGGAATCAATCTAGAGTCCGACAGGCAAATTAAATACTTATAAGTAATTAAATTTACTTTAATGCTGATAAGCAGTGGTAATTTTCAATTTTGAGCCTTTTGATTAGTTGGGACCAAACCCATTTTTGCTTTGCATTAATGCTTGTTCACTGTCTTATCCCTGAAGTATTTAGAGATTGCATTGATTTATCCACTGCTTAAAAATACTGAATTATCTTTTGATTGCTCTTAAAACAGACTGGGCTCACACATGATGGGGGGCAAAAGCTTTCAATTCAGTGTCTTCATGAATTGTAAACTTTTCACTGGATGAGAAAGCCACTCCATGAACTTCAGGATGCATGTAGCTTCATGAAGTAAAAGAATCCACAGGAAAATAATAAGAAAAATGGCAGTGATTCTCCCAGATCTTTTTTTGGCAAAGATAAAGAATTCAGAATCATTAACTCTCTACAGGGAATCCTGTAGAGGATTCTGTGGGATCCTAGCTGCTGGCTTGATCAATTACTAGTTACGATGAACACTTAAAATGATACAAACAGATAAGAGTTTAAAGAAATCTACAGGAAGTGAGAGAGATTTCTTTTACAATACCTGTTTACACTGATGTGTATGTCCTTAAAGCTGCACTTGCCTCAAATTCAGCAGACTTGCTTGGAAGACTGAAATCTAGTAGGCACTGTGCACCTCACAGGAGCAGATTTATTTTTTTCCCTTTTTTGATTTGTTTTGTGTTGACCTGCAGGGTGTACCTGGATCTCGTGGGCTCCCTGGAGCTGATGGCAGAGCTGGAGTCATGGTAAGACTTTTTTCTGGGTCTCTATTTCTGAACCACATTTTATATACAGGTGTGCAATGCTTTTTTCTACCTCTGCCTAATTTCATTGATTTCTTTTGGTAGGGACCTGCTGGTAACCGTGGTGCTAGTGGTCCTGTTGGTGCTAAGGGTCCTAATGGTGATGCTGGCCGTCCTGGTGAGCCTGGTCTTATGGGTCCAAGAGTAAGTTTGAACTCTGTAGATTAAGTTTGAACTACATAGAAAAAAATTACTTACAATTAATGGACAAAATTATTCTGAAATCCAACTGCAAAAATTAGTTAGGGCACTTCCACCACTCAACTGAAAAATCCCATTAGGAATGATTAAGAAGCATCAAAATGTTTATTAAAATCAGTTACTTTTGTTAGGGTAGCATTTGATTGCCTTGGGATGGAGCACAGTCCTCTTGTACTGGATATGCATTGATTTCTGTACAAGGTTTCCACTTGTGATTATTTACCCAATGTGATCATTATGATCACAACTGAGGGGTGTGTGTGTTCTCTTTAATGAACTCAAAGGAAAGCAGACCCTACTAAAATGATGTGAAATGGCTGATCTCAATTATTTCTTCTTTCTTTTGCAAATGATTTGACTGAAAACAGCCATTCACTTTAAGTGGTGTTGGCTGCAGCCAGAGTATATTCATCTCATTACACTTATACTCCTTATTCCTTCTCTTCCTACCCTACCCTGCGAAGTGAAAGTTTGCAATGCATATAGGAGTATTAGGCATCTGCAAACTGAATTGAAACACACTATCCTCCAAAGCAGAGCCTAAATTAGTTTCTCTGAGTAAAACATATTCTATAATCCTATACTGATTTTCAACTGGCATGGGAGCACACACCACCAAATTAACAGTCAGTGTGCTTCAGGTGGAAATGTGATAGCACCTACTGTCCTGTTTAAACAATGTACATAACTTGGCACCTCTGTGAGTGTGAATGTATGCATGTGGGAAAAATGGTGGTTATGTGTTTAGTGAGTAGGTTTCCTTCTAAAAACATGAAACTTTTCCTTTCTCAGGGTCTCCCAGGTCAGCCTGGAAGCCCAGGCCCTGCTGGCAAGGAAGGTCCTGTTGTAAGTACCTTGCTTTTATTCTGTTCCCCCACTGCATGGAAAGAACGAAGTACAATTGTATAAAGCAGACATCTCAGCACTGAGCTGTTGCACTACTGTGTAAAAACAGCAAGATTTTCTACTGTATTACTCAGAAGATCAGTGTGAAGCTTTCCATTCATTTCTGTGGGTCTCAGATCAGGCCTGTGTCCTGGAAGAGGAAGAAGAAATACATAGTTCTACAAAAAGGAGAAAAAGGGAGGGATGCATGAGCATGTGATGTATCAACAGTGGTGAAAAGTTAAATTACATTTGCTTCTTGTCAGTACATATTTCTCCTGAAGCTGAACTCTAATTAACACTCAGCCATTTAATAGTATGATTTCTTTTTCTAGGGTTTCCCTGGAGCAGATGGTAGAGTTGGGCCAATTGGTCCAGCTGGTAATAGAGGTGAGCCTGGAAACATTGGATTCCCTGGACCAAAAGGTCCCACTGTAAGTACAGTTCAGAAACTTTCTATTACTATGAAAGCATTTCCAGACTAATCTGTAGGGTCTCAACTCTATTATTAATCTAACACATCTCCCCATATCCTCCTGTGCTACTCATGAGATGGCACCCACTTACATTCAAGAGTTCTGTTTCAAATTATTTTCCTATTACCTAAAATATGATTAAAGAAATGAAAAAGCAGTTTAATTAGCTTAGGGATATTTTGAAATTGAAGTGATTAGAATAATATATGTCTATATTATTATTCCAGCCAGTACATTTTATCATTTCTGTACATTCGCATCTGTGAAAGTTCTGTCAAGTTTGGCCATTGAACCAGTTCCAGAGTACTGTTATTTATGGAGCACTCAAAAACTCACTCAGCTTAGAAGAAAAGCTACCAGTGACTTCAGTGGAGTTCCTTACATGTCCCACGGAGGCCACAGATAGCAATCATGTTCTGGACTTGAGTGTTGCTCATACACATGCAAACGTATCTATTGCATAGGATACTATGTGGAGTGCCATGAATTACAATCTCAAAACATAAAGGCATCAAGTTTTGAAAATAAAAGACATATATTTTTGAGCTAATCTAAGTGATCCAAAAAGAGAGATGGAGCTTGTGTGTATTTTGATTTGGGTTAAAGAAATATTGCAGTAAATCTTCTGGCAGTGAGAGTATAAGTCTCTGCTTAGTAGTTTAAACTAGTTTAAACAAGTTTTAACGTTGAAGTGGTGGTTAACTTTCATATCTTTTTCTTTCAACTTCAGGGTGAACCTGGCAAACCTGGTGAAAAAGGCAATGTTGGTCTTGCTGGCCCACGGGTATGTGGATATATTTTCTTTATCACCTTCCAGAGAGAAAAAAAGTAGATTTTCCAAACATCTATAATAAGATAGTATTGGTGCAGAAGTATGAATAGATGATAAAATTACAAAAGCCCTTGGGAATACAATCTTTTTAGCCTCATGTCAGTGGGGACTATTACTTAATGGATAAATGAAAACTCCCCTTCTTGGGTATTAGTTGGGTATTTAATCATGGGGTATTACCCTATGAAGAGGAAAAAATAGCACTCCCTGTTCTTAACTCTTAGAGCACTATGTATGGTTTCTAATTCATACTGCAAATTTCCAGCTTTTTACTGATAGTTGAAACTTACTAATTCTTCCATGTAAGGGATCCAAAAAACAGTTTACTGTGGGAAAAACGCTAAGCAAGGTTTCTATATTCTGCTATTCCAAAAGTTTTCTTACGTATAAATGTGCTGCAATAACTAAGAGAATAATGAGAATTTAAAATTTTAAGCACCTTTAGTACTTCTGTCTGTGACACCCTTGCAAGCAAATGGTTAAGTTCAAAATACTGTCAGAGATGTTTGGTTTAGGTACATAATCATTTAGAGATATTACTTATATCAAATCAAAACTTTGATAATAGCTTTCTACTTGAACATATATAGGGTGCTCCTGGTCCAGAGGGAAACAACGGTGCTCAAGGTCCTCCTGGAGTCACTGTAAGTAACAGCCTCCACACTAATCCAATTTGTGATTTACTTTTCATTAATGGGGCTTCTCATTTTCAAATCCACTTCCCTGTCTCTCTTCTCCCAAGTTAATCACTTATTTTCCATTCCATCCAGGGCAACCAAGGTGGAAAGGGTGAAACAGGTCCTGCTGGCCCTCCAGGCTTCCAGGCAAGTAACTGTGAAGCTCTGTTCAATCTTATCTCTGGTTCCCGAAGTGTGAAGAGCTTCTGCCTTAACTATATTTATATTCTTGTTTCTTTGCACTCAGGGTCTGCCAGGTCCCTCAGGTCCTGCCGGAGAGGCTGGTAAACCAGGCGAGAGGGTGAGTGACAGACACAGCATTCCATGGATGGGGCAGGCATTGCATGAGGGCTGTGTTTGCAGTGGCACACGTGGTGAAGCAAGAGCTTGTTAAATCTATTTGCCTAAAAAAATCAGAGTAACATGCAAAATTTAATTGTCCTTTTTGCATTGGAACTTACATCATACTTCCTTTTTCAGAGCATGAAACAGAGCAAAGACAGTCCTTTGTTTTTTGGGCCTTAAGTAGCAATAAAATATGCTGCTTCCCCCAGAAGAGACAGTACATGAAAAATAGTTTACTTCACATTTCTTTCAAAATCTTCAAGGTTCAATCTAACTTTCACTACTCCAATTATGTTTTTGCACCTCAGCTGATTTCAGGGAATGTACAATGGCATCCAATTGAGATGGTTCAGTCGTAATTCATGCTCTAGATGCTGCACAGTTTAGTGTGAGATGTAGTTTTATTTAGTTTTTATAGTTTTATTTGTGTCCCTGTAAAAGAGTTTACATTACATATACCTGAAAAAAGAGGTTGTAATTTAATTACTAACTCTTCAGATGAAAAAAATATTATCTAATATGTACCTTGAGATACTGTGCAGCTGGAGGAAAAGGGCTTATTTCCATGTATGTAATAGACTGCCTTAAAACTTGTCTGAAACTTTTCAATTTGCTGCTGCAATTTGAGAATTTCCATTTGTTGCTAAGAAACAAAGTACAATTTAAGCAAATAAAATAAAATTTACCACTATATCTACTCTCTTCTAGGGTCTTCATGGTGAATTTGGTGTCCCTGGTCCTGCTGGCCCAAGAGTGAGTAACTAATTTGAAATATGGTACAGACTGTCTTAAAAATGTGTTCAATAATAATAGTAACTATATACATTTCCACATTCCTCAAGACAAAAAGTTCTTCTCTGTTGCAGAGTACTGTATTGCAGCAGACTCCCAGGGAGGAAGGATAATCTCCTCTTTGCAGGCGTCAGGGTATTTGAGTTAGGGTTAACACAGTTTCCAGTGTTAGTAAACTTCTGTGTAAGAAATATGATTATTACTCAAATAATAATATCCTGTATTAACCTCAGAATGAGACTGTGGAAGAAAAAGGACTGATCCTGCAGTGCTGCACTGAAGCCTGATGAATATGAGAGTTTTCACCTGCAGTGCCTCTGCACAGATCTTCTTAGCCTGACCATTTCAGTTTTACTATCCCTTGCTAGGCAGCTCCTCCCTCTCCAGTAGTCTTTGAATAAGTAGTGGGCTGAATTAAGAAACAGGAATAGTCATTAGAAGGTCTTCCCTCCCACTTCCCTTTAATTCTGAACTGTCAAAAAACATCCTCAAAGAGCTTTGTGTGGATGCCTTCCTGCATGGTAGGAAGATCCCATTTATGTAGAGCAAGAAGTAATTTATAAAAGGCTCAATTAATTATTTGCTTTCCAAATCTGCCTCTAAAGAGATTGATATTTAACCTACTTCTGTTGCTTCTTTTCTTCTGACTTCCAGATTAAATGTGTCCAGTGACAAATATTCCTATTCACTCTTTAAAGTTATTTCAGTCAATTTAAACAGTACTTTTGCTCCTATGTTTTAGTGCCCTGGGTCTGTATAAAAAAACATGTCTGCTCTAAACTCTCATTTTGCCAGTGCATCCAAGCCAAGTTCCCTTTGTCATAGCATTTGCAGTTATTTCCCTCTGCTCTAGCCTGCCCTAAGCATCACATATCCAGTCGTCTGTGTATTTCATCCAGTATTCTAAATGAGGTCTTACTGATGCTTTATACACAAAACTAACACTTCCTAAAAATACCTCACTGCTTGTGCCAGATCACCCTTTTACATATCTGTGTCATATTTTGGCTATTACCTTTCCCTTTCAGTCATTTTTTCCATTTAAACCTCCCTTTACATCAGAATTTGCAGTTTTGGTGCCTAAATACATGGCCTGGTACTTGCACTCTTGAATTTTATCTCTTTGCTGTGACAGCCATCTAGCATCTATTCACTTCTTCCTGTGTAGTCTGCCAATCCTTCTTCCTGCTGACAAATGCTTCCATGTTTGTGATATCTGCATATTTCCTTTTTTTCTGCCTCTCTGTAACTTACAAAATGTATGAAAAAAATTAATTTAGGAACATCTCTTCAATATAAATTAATCTGTTGAACCATTGGTACTTTCTACTGGTGTGCTACCTCACCTTAACTTGGTTCTTTGACCACATTATAGTTCTTGTACAAATTCAGAATTCTTCAGCATAACTTAAGAACTCCATTATACTTTATCAGATTATTCACTGATGTACACTTTGATCACACTGAGATAATTTGAGCTATCTTTAGTAAAACTAGTGTTTCTATCTTTGATAGAACTATTGTGCATGTAAATTGAGTTTCTGGCTACTTCCATGTCTCCAGATCTATGATTCAGAATTTATTCTTATACCTATGTACAGCTCACATTAGTAGGCTTTAGGTGTTACCTTTATTATCCTGTCACCAGGCATTTCCCACTGTAAAAATAATTGTTTGCCAATTACTATCCCTTTAATTTGCCTAGAATCCATTATTTGTCCTAAAACAGAATCACCATTTGACAGTAAAATGCCAGACACTGTTAACAGAACTAGCACAGTAGCCAAAATCCATGTTTAGGAAGTATTAATGCTTTAGTTGTTATCTGTTGTCATGATGCAAGGCTTTATTACTTCAGTTCGATACTTTTATGTCAAAATCTCGAGCCAGATCTTATGACCAATTTAGTTAATAGCTGCACAATTCTAATTAAAGGTTTGTTCAGATAAAAATGCTGTCATTGCTCCTAGCCAGTGCTTTCAGCTACAGAACAATTCAAGGAAGCACTCAGATCAGACTGTGTCCTGTAGGGTGAACGTGGTCCTCCTGGCGAGAGCGGTGCTGTTGGTCCTGCTGGTCCCATTGGAAGCCGTGGTCCCTCTGGCCCGCCAGGCCCCGATGGTAACAAGGTATGCCTTTTCCAGCTGCCATTGCCTTACTGTTGAATTCCTGGTGAACACAATCCAAAAGTTCCATCCCAGCTAGTCCATGCTAATATTAAATGGGTTTATGTTTAGTACTGTAGATGATGGGAGAGGAAGTCAGTTTGAATACCAGTTGTCAGCTGTACGAGTATGCTGCTATTCTGCTTGGAGGTAGGATCTGAGATTCTGACCAACATTCATGCTGACTTCTGTTTATACCCATGCCTACTTGTTCACAGGAAGCTCTTGTGTCTAGTGAGCAATATTTTCCCCCAAATATTAAGGCATTTGTTAGTGGTTATCTAGGAAATGATGATGTTGGCTTGATGCTAAGTGAATCTGGGTCTTAGTTTTTTTGGATTTCCATGACTAGTCTTTCCCCAGAAGCTTAGTTTGGAAAATGGACCTAAAACCTCATGAGCCCCACAGAATTTGAGAGAGTGTTCACATCTAGCATCTTCACTAGCTGGAAAAGTAAAACATAAAACCAAAAGTAAAACAGTAAAAAGTAAAACATAAAAACAAAAGTAAAACAAAAGTAAAATAGTTCAAGACAAAAATGTTACAGCTCACATTGTTTACAACCAAGTAAAATGGTGGGTAATGATGATTTTGTTCCAAATTGTGTTTTTTGACTCACATGATATGACTAACTTACGTGATATGCTGTTGCTGCTAGGGTGAGCCTGGAAATGTTGGTGCTGCTGGTGCTCCTGGTCCTGCTGGCCCTGGTGGAATCCCAGGAGAGAGAGGTGTTGCTGGTGTTCCAGGAGGCAAGGGTGAAAAGGTAAGATGGCTTGTTATTGCATGAACAGGTTTGAGATGCCTAAATTTCATAAACTTGGAAAAACCTGGAGGTTACCCCAATGTGATTTTTATTTACTGTGAAACTATTGAGTAATAGTCAGCAGGTAGAGATTTTGTTGGTCTAACAGACTGACTGTCTTTTCTAAAGTGCTATCTTAAAACTTTTTAAAAAACACTATGTATAAGATTAATGCAGAACACTAGGCTGTTTTTTAAAAAAGAGAGAGAGAACAGAGTGCTGATCTGATTTCTTGACTTTAGTGATGGCCTGAAAATAACTTTTTGTTATAAGAAGCATGAGGCATTTTATGTGTCCGCCCATATGACATAATTATTTTAGTAGCTGTTTCCTTGCTTCGTATAGAAAGTATAACATGAGTACCCAGAAGAATTTTTACATATGGATATCTCTTGACCAAAAGAAAAGAGATTTTGAGGGGGATTTATATTCATCATTTGTAATAGACATGGACATGGTTTTCAGTTTCTAATTCCATTAAAAATTCTTGGGACTTGGGAGAAACCAAAAAGGTTTCCCATGACAGAAGCAGGTTTATTCTGGAAAGCATGCCAGTCCCCTGTCCAAACATATACTCTGCAAGTCAGTACCTACTCAGCAATAATAACAAAATAATAATCAAGGCTCATTTCTCTAGAAAACCTAGCATGATAAGCTTTTTGTGTGATGTCTAAGTAATGTACAGACACTCAGCAAACAGCTCAAGACTTCTTTCAAACAAACTATTGTGTTCACTACCAAATCAGTTTTTCCCATTGTGTGTTCCAGGGTGCCCCAGGTCTGAGAGGTGATATGGGTGCAACCGGAAGAGATGGTGCTCGTGTAAGTATCTTCTGGTTCTATTTGATTTTACCTTGCCACACCTCAGAATTTAAATAACTGAGAAGGATTTTCAGACCTTGCATTTCTCACTATATTGCATTGCTGCTTGTATCTGCTCATTTTTGGCACAAATCAATGTAATTTTTGTTGCCTCTTGTCCAAGGATGTTTGAATTCAGGGGGAGAGAGAGAGATATAAGTGATCACTTCTCATGCATCCAAGCAGAGAAATTGTGTGTGCAGAGTATTGCACAGACATTGCACAGCTGTTCAGTGTGACAGTGTCCTCTTTAATTTCATGGACTTAGCCCAGACAGTTAATTTTAAAAGCAGCCTGCAAAGTTACACAAAACTATCCTTAATTCAAGATTTCAGGTTCCTTTCTTAGAATTCATACTTCAGGAAGGAAAATAACAGAATAGATTTTGTTTCATAAAATCATGTATCCTTTATATTGAGAACATCTGAAAGAAAGTTAGTTACACCCCTTTCTCCAGGAGGAAGGAGAAGGCTTATTTAAAGTAGTTGATCCTATTTACATTTTATTTGAACCAGTGTCCTTTCTCTTGCCTTATAGGGTCTTCCTGGTGCTGTTGGTGCTCCTGGCCCTGCTGGTGGTGCTGGTGATCGGGTAAGTCTACTCTTTGAACAAAAAAATGCCTTGTTGATACAGTTCATTCACACATGAATATTAAAGATGAGTTCCTTAAAAACGAATTCTATCTTTCTAGTTTGCACCAACTCTTTCAGTTTTTCAGTTTCGGGAGGCAAGGGCTGTTGGGACTATTCAGTGAAGCTTGCCATAGGACCCCAAACCTTTTTCTAAAAGGGCAGGGAAGAGGATGTACATCTACATGGCAGTGGGTTATATTTGGAGAGGATTCTGAGTCAGTCTTGGGCTGCATTTTTCCCAGCTGAGGTTAAACTCCACAATCCTACTCACACTGTTAGAGGAGGTTTTGATACAATGATGAATAACGACACTTTAGCTCAGAATGATACTTTATGCTGCCTTGAGAATCGTTAGAAATTGTTAGTGCAGGGTGTATCAAAACCAGAGGCATTTTCAGTAACACCCTCTTCACTAGAGACTGAAGGAGACTCACTATATGTGTCTGTACCACAGGAACTTTCCTGTTCCAGCTGCAGTGAGGCCATTTCCCTGTGTCAAAATGTTTTTTGGGCTGTCTTTTAGGGAGAAGGAGGTCCTGCTGGTCCTGCTGGTCCTGCTGGTGCTCGTGGTATCCCTGTAAGTAGCAATTTCTACAATTATTCCCGAGTCAAAAGAATGATGCTCAGAAAACTGCCCTTTTAAAGACCATTCCAACCAGTTGTCTCTTCTTTGTTCTCTCTCTAGGGTGAACGTGGTGAGCCTGGTCCTGTAGGTCCCAGTGGATTTGCTGGACCCCCTGTGAGTTTTGTTTGCACATTCTTCATATTGATGCCATAACCTTCCTTTATGTCCTCTGCAAGGTTTTCAGTTCCTCATTTTGTCTGCTTTTCTGCCCACAGGGTGCAGCTGGTCAGCCTGGTGCTAAAGGCGAGCGTGGGCCCAAAGGACCTAAGGGTGAAACTGGACCAACAGGTGCCATTGGCCCAGTCGGTGCCTCTGGACCACCAGTAAGTGAACTGTGTCTTTGTGAAATGCATAGCTCTCAACCGTGCCATGCAAGCAATACATTAGCCTGAAAGCTTTGAATTCTGAAAAGGTAATGAAAGGAAGAAACAAAACTTCAAGCTAGGCTGTGAGAAAAGTTCCCATGCTGATTTTTCACACATTATGTAAATTTTATCAGTCTATTTATGTGGGCTCAGATCATGAGTTTGGAACTGAAATGAAGAGAAAATAATAACTAATTTTCAACTTGCTCTGAAGATCAGAAAAATCACTCTGTCTTGGACCATTCAAGGGGTGATTGTGGGTAATTTCTGAGCTGAGGACGTTGAGACTTTTCTCTCAAAGACGGATGTGCTGTAACAGTCTGATTTTCAGACTCAGTCGTCCTGAAGCATGTGTGCAAATTTGTCCGTACACCTGTTTGCACATAGGCTTTTCATGTACTGACACCTTTATAGCCCAAAGTTGTGTAGTACTTCACCTGCACATTATTAGGGAGCTGGCTGAAATGATGCAGAAAGTCAAACCCAAGTACTTCAAATACCTCAAAGTCTTGCAGGATAACGTGGCCTGCATTACTTATTGTATGCTTTTTACAGACCAATACCAGGCTCTTGTGCTATGTGACTGTATTAGTCACAAGTGCAGACTTGATGATTTTGCCCTTCTTTCACAGCTTGGCTTCCAGATTTGTTTAGATGCATGTAATATTTGCAAGGAAATTAATCTGAATCATAAGTGGCTTGTGCAACTTTCCTCGGGCCTTATGATACTGACTTAAAATGTGAGAATTTAATACACTATTATCAGGATAGGCAGCATGGTTTTGGGCCCAGTCCTCCTCCTGCTGGTGTAAAAATCGCCCTTAGCTTTCACAATAGTGAGACTGTGCCCTTATTCTAAATAGGGAACATTAATTGTCTTTGCTTGATCCATCTCTCTTTTTCAACCCTTCTTACTTAGGGTCCCATTGGTGCTGCTGGTCCTGCTGGCCCTCGTGGTGATGCTGGTCCTCCTGTAAGTTTTCAGGTTTTTAGTACTGACATTGCTTTTCATGAAGTTATTGTTTCCTTTAAACCTAATCTTCATTTTCAAATTTGTTTTTAGGGAATGACTGGTTTCCCTGGAGCTGCTGGAAGAGTTGGTCCTCCTGGCCCTGCTGTAAGTAAATAATAAAGAATTCTAATGATAGATAAGTCAGAAGTTGCTTTGCTTAGGGATAATCCTAACTTTTCATTCATTGATGTGAATCATAATTGCACTGGAATAACTTTAGATCCTAATAGAATTGGATGATAAAAAAATCTTATTTTTCAAACTCCCAGAGTACAACCTGTGCATTTAATTTGTGAGTTTTTATAATCCATCAAGCATCTCTTGAAGTACACAACTATTTCCAAAACTCTGTGTTTATTTGCTTTTGTTCTAATTAATGGCTATGCAATTACTCACGATGGAGAGGAATAAGATCATGTCCAATATGCAGAAGAATGATAAGGTTATCATATGTCTACATTTTCTAAAGTATCTGCAGTTCTAGCCCCTGTCTTGAGCAGGTCAAACTCACTGTGTTTTGGAATGTGAATATTTTTTATTTTTCAGCAAGAAATTCTCATTCTAGATTGTCATTTGTAGTTTTTTCTTTTCAAAGGTTTACCAACCTTTACCAAAAGGCACTTCTTTTCTTAGATATTTTAGATTTAAATAAATTTTAAATCCCAGTATTCAAAGCAAGTAATCCTCTTGAATTGGAAGATACTGGGTTTTTTCTCATGTATTTTATAGTTGCAATTAATATCTCCAATGAGAGACAGATGTATATTTTCCCTATTTTCCCACCAAATTTTTCCACTTTCACCTGCCCAGACTCAAAAAAAAAAAAAAAAAAAAAAAAAAAAAAAAGGCAGTCAAACAATTCTACTGCTTCCAGCTCTTCACTGCTAACAAAGCAATAGAAGATGCTGCTTCAGCGTTCAGAGCAGCTGATGACCTGTTTATTGCAAGGGATTATTTTTTCACATGGACTTAAAATGAAATTTATCTATGTTATCCCCAGGTGTATATTGTAATGCTTTCACATTCACACTCAATCCTAGGGCATCACTGGTCCCCCTGGTCCTCCTGGCCCAGCTGGCAAAGATGGTCCTCGAGGTCTGCGTGGTGACGTTGGACCAGTCGGCCGCACTGGTGAACAAGGTATTGCTGGCCCACCTGGTTTTGCTGGTGAGAAAGGTCCATCTGGAGAGGCTGGTGCTGCTGTAAGTTACTGAGTATCACATCTCATTAAATATATTTTTCTTCATGTAAATGTTTTGGCTTCTGAGATAGATACTTTTGGTGTTTGTGAAGGGCTTCTCTACTTTATCCACAAATTTAGCAATGCCTTTAAGCAGAAGTTGCACTGAGACACGAGACCTTGTTTATAGGCATGCTTGACAAACATGCCATAAAAAGTGGACCTGATCCCTGGGTCAGAGTTTTCTTTCTCTTTGTCTTCTGTGGTGAAGTTACATCTTTCTCTAACTACAGAAGAAATTGATATTTAGTCTGAGAAAAGGAAGCACATCTTCTGCTCTGAAATTGATCCTCATGGATAGAAAAAGAAGGAACCTGTGAATGTCCATTTAAAACAATCTCATACCTCCATCAGAAACTCTCATTTGTGAGGATCACAAGGTTAAAGTTGCTTGCCTACAGGTTGACTTAGAATTATGCAAATAAGTTAATTACTTTTGAGTGTCTTTAAGCCTTCAGATCCAGAATTATTGGTTTTTTTAAATGTCATACATACTTATGCCTTATTGAAGTAAGCACTTATGTGAAAAAAAAAAATTGTTAAAAAAAAAAAAAAAAAAAAAAAAAAAGAAATTTCTTCTGTGATCTGCAGAAATTGCAACCGAGAATGAAATTTGGTTGCATGGTCCGATGTGTATGTTACATTTATTTTTGTCTGTTAATATAAATACTATTCTCTTCATGTCATAGGGTCCTCCTGGTAGCCCAGGTCCTCAGGGTATTCTTGGTGCTCCTGGTATCCTTGGTCTCCCTGGCTCTCGGGGAGAACGTGGTCTTCCAGGCATCTCTGGAGCAACAGTGAGTATATGACTAGTTAACTGCTTCAAACAGAAAACATGTAATCAAAAAAGAAAAAACCCACACGCACACTTGAGGTCCTGTCCTATGGGAAACCAGGGAAATGCAGATTATGCTGTTTCCATTGCTGTTGGAAACAGAGGATATGGACTAATATGGACTTACCAGACCTAGATCAATGGAAGAAATTATGGGTTGTTGCAGACAAACCAGAATTATCTGCAAGTGAGCAAATTTCTGAATGTCAGAAATGTTAGGAGGTTTCTAATAGCAACATTTAGAATGAAGATAAGATTTGATATAGATAGGTATGTTTTTTGTGTCCTGATTCTTTTTTCCATCCTGAACCTATTGCAGAGAAATGTTGCCCTTAGATAAAGGCTAAAAGTTCTCTAAGACTGGTTTGTGTTGTATTATAATGTCACATTTTGTTACAACTGTTCCTGTATTAGGGTGAACCTGGTCCCCTGGGTGTTTCTGGTCCTCCTGGTGCCCGTGGTCCCTCTGGTCCTGTGGGTTCTCCTGGTCCAAATGGTGCTCCTGGTGAAGCTGGACGTGACGTAAGTTGTCTTTTATCCTCTTCAGGTTGCTTTTCATTTATTCTGATCCAAATAGAAGCACTTGTAAAAAGTGGATGGAACTGGAGGCTGTTCTGCCAGCAAACTTGTACAATGTCTATAGAGAAAATTATATCAGGATTGCTATAGGCATGGATTCTTATGCCCAACTAGGTGACAGACTTTTTAAAGCACAAGTTGTGTCTGAAATACATCCTGAAGTCACTCTCAGAATCTTTTCATGTTTAACTTAAATGCCAAGAAAGATGGAGTGGGGAAAATACAAATCTTTCATCAAAGTATAAAAATTGCAGCCTGATCAGGGAAGCAATTTTGATAACCTGAAGCATAGTTAATACGTTGTTAATACAAATCTTGCAGAGACTTTGCAGGATCACAAAGAGGACAGAGAATAGTAGGTAAAAATCCTGAACTTTGTTTCACTGGAATTTTCTGAATTGCAATGAAAAAGGAGGTTTTTTGGACACAGCCTAAGTGCTGAAGTTAAATTAACATTCACAAAGGAAGCCATTTAACCATGTGAAATACTACAAGAAAGTAATTTAGTTGTGCCTTAGAGAAATGTTGCAAAGCCCAGTAATTTTTTTCTTTACTGAACTTTTAAAACCTAGAATATTTGAAGACCATTTTAATTTTCTGAGAACAATAGTATATTTAAGGCCTTTGCAAATGGCATGGATAAGGAAGAGGCTTTTTCTCTTTAAGATTTATGCTATCCTATCTCAATACATTCCTACTCTCACTGTAAGCAATTAGACTGAGACATAGTTCTGTGTGAACTGAAAGGTGATAGAACTTAGTATTTTTTTTCATGATATTTTAATAGGGCAATCCTGGAAATGATGGTCCTCCAGGCCGTGATGGTGCTCCTGGTTTCAAGGTAACTTGTTTCTTTTTGTTTTATTTCATTGTCATGGAAGAAATATTCCAGTATGCGTACGTCAGTAATAACACAATGTGTCTCCTGTTGCATTCCTTTGTTCCCAGGGTGAGCGTGGTGCCCCTGGTAACCCTGGTCCCAGTGGTGCTCTGGGTGCTCCTGGTCCTCATGGCCAAGTTGGTCCTTCTGGGAAGCCTGGAAACCGTGGTGAACCTGTAAGTCCATGAGATAATGATATATCTTAACTCTCTGGATTAAGATTTTAGAGGACTAAGACTTGTTTTTCATACAGACATATACAAAGTACATCCCACCTTTACAATGTATAGAGTGAATTACTTCACTTTCTCCAGAGATGTGTTGAGCATGGAACCTTTATTAGAACAATATACAGCAGTGACATGTATTCTCTATTCTTGTTTCAGGGCCCTGCTGGTGTTGTCGGTCCTGCTGGTGCTTTTGGTCCAAGAGGTCTTGCTGTAAGTCTGATTTTTAAATACATTACCACACTGATGCAAGAAGAGAAAACATGCTTTATCAATAAGGACTCATAACTGTGACCAAGGGGCCTGAAAAATAATGTTTAAGGACCTGAAAATATTTAGGAACTTAGAATCTCAGTTAGCATTCTCTTTTGTGGGATCAATCCTGAAGCTTTTGGGATTGACACTCTTCCTGGGTGTGTTAAGGGGATGTGCATTTTATACACTGGGATATGGCTTAATGTAGAATATTTACAATAAATTCTTGCTTTGGCAGGATTATGTGCTTAAAGCCTTCTAATTTATTCCTTTGACACCTATATCCCTTCCTAGGGCCCACAAGGTCCACGTGGTGAGAAAGGTCTACCTGGTGATAAGGGACCTAGAGGTCTGCCTGGCTTGAAGGGACACAATGGATTGCAGGGTCTTCCTGGTCTTGCTGTAAGTAAATGAGTTTCAGCGTTTTTAATACAAGAGAAAAAAAACCAAAATAAGGTCACATTAGCAAGGAATTACATATGCACAAAACAGCATGTTAATACCACTTACTCCACTCTGCAGCACCTTTCAAACAAAGAGTCATAAATAATCTCTGTAACATTCAACATTTTTTGTACAAAATGGCAAATGATGGTATTAGAACTGTGACTATTGGCATTAGTTCCCTTGAAGCTCAATTGCATTTGGCTAACAAAGAATTAAAAAATCTTCTGTCTTTGTTTTAGTATTACTTCTTATTTTGGCCAGAAATTTAAAAACTTCTATCTCAGGAAAGCCAAAGTAATCTATGGCTTTTCTTCTCTTTAAATTTGGGTATCAACTTAAGAAATCCTGACTTTTATTTTAAAGCCTTCTCTGAAGATCAGAAGAGACAATATAAAGAATTTTATAAGTTATCCTCTTAAATATATCTTGGTGCCCTCTCTCCTTTCTTCCCAAAACAAGCATTTTATACCCTAACTCCACTAATGAATGTCATTAGCCCTAGATTCCCATTCTCTGAGCCCAAACACACATTACATACAGTTCCTTCTCGAATCAAGCAAACACAAACATGTTCCACAGCTCCACAGCTCTTTTTTTTGATGTCTGTGTATCTTTCACAATAGGGCCAACATGGTGATCAAGGTCCTCCTGGTAACACCGGCCCTGCTGGCCCAAGGGTATGTGAATTTCAGAATATATTCAGATAACTCCCATTCTCTTTGTGCAATATATATGTATGCTCCCATCCATATAAATCCCTATTTTATCATTTTTACTGTCATTTAAACTGTTCAAATTTCCTTTTAGGGTGCACCTGGTCCTTCTGGTCCTCCTGGTAAAGATGGTCGCAATGGTCTCCCTGGACCTATTGGCCCTGCTGGTGTGCGTGGCTCTCATGGTAGCCAAGGTCCTGCTGTGAGTATAACCTTAGGTTTTTTTGTCCATTTAGCACATTTATGTTACACTATAAGCCTAGCAATTACATCACTTCAGAAGCCTGGCAGATTAATAATGCACATGGTTTGATTTCTTAAAAAAGATATTTTAATATTAGAGAAATGTTTAATAGAAAGAAACTAAAAGGTTTTGTTTATTCCTTGTGCCAGAGAGCAAATGCACAAAGGAGATGTGGTAGTCCTGCACAGTGCATCTTCCACTGCTTCAACCCATAGCAGTCACCACAGGGCAAATCCATGTGTGCTGCCTCCGATTAGAGCTGAGGATTCCAGGAATTAACCAGGACTATGCATGTGTGGAAGCATTTCATTAAAAGAACCATATCTCTAACAGAATGCTTTTTGTCTTCTGCTTTTGAAAAATTTCAGGGTCCTCCTGGTCCTCCTGGTCCCCCTGGCCCTCCTGGTCCCAATGGTGGTGGGTATGAAGTTGGCTTTGATGCAGAATACTACCGGGCTGATCAGCCTTCTCTCAGACCCAAGGATTATGAAGTTGATGCCACTCTGAAAACACTGAACAACCAAATTGAGACCCTGCTGACCCCAGAAGGCTCCAAGAAGAACCCAGCTCGCACCTGTCGTGACCTCAGACTTAGCCACCCAGAATGGAGCAGCGGTATGTTAGTGCCAGATGTTTGCCCTTTCTTGCTCAGGGAGCACTTCCAGGGCATTAGCTTTCTTCAATGAAAGGTATCCCTGGCCACTTGGCAAAAATACTAAATGACCAATGAAGAAGTTCTTTCTGCCTCCACTGAAAATAGATGCAGTTACATCCTGAAAAGCTCTTTGAGATATTGTTGCATATTATTGCAATAATTTTCAAAAATAATACAAAAATATTTAACCCTTGCTTTCAAATACAGTTTCTTACACATTAAAAATCAAAAATATCTGTATCCCTCTTATCACCTCTAATACTACACCTAGCTGTGATATTTATGGCCTGAGTTCCTATATCAGACAAGTGAATATGAACTGAATGCAAAGTTTATGCTGAGTGAACCATTGTTCACATTTCTTCCCTCAATGGCAGGCTTCTACTGGATTGATCCCAACCAAGGCTGCACTGCAGATGCCATTAGAGCATACTGTGATTTTTCCAATGGTGAGACTTGCATCTATGCCAACCCTGACAATATTCCTGCTAAGAACTGGTATATCAACAAGAATCCCAAGGACAAGAAGCAGCACATATGGTTTGGTGAAACTATCAATGGTGGCAGCCAGGTAAGTGATGTATGGCAAGGTGATTTCTTCCTCTGCTGTCTAAAGAGTTCCCAATTCACTGACTCTCAGGAAGCAAACAAATTAAGTTCTTAGGGGAGAAATATGAAAAAGCCAACTACCTTTCATCTCAAGGGCATAGAGCTCTGATTCTGGTTCAGATCAGTTTGTTAAATGTATTTCTCAGTATTGTTCTATCTTTTCTTCATGTCTGCAAATGATCAATTCTGCCTGACTTAGTGGTTATTGCTAAGGGAAGGCTGGACTGGAATATGGTACATATAAAGACAGTCCAGAAAATGTCTGAAAAAATAAGAAAAACATAAATCTTTTTAACTGATATTTGTTACATAAATTATATACAACATTATTCCTGGCAAGATAGTTATATGACACATCACAGATTCTGAGTGCCTGCCACCATAACATTCAGAATTGTTAGTGTAAGTAAAAACAAGAACTACTACTTGAATGTTTGACACTCTCCCTGCAAATTGCAAATACATCAGTTTTGTACAGCTAAGGAGATATAATTACATAATTCTTAAATGAAACTGAGTTGATATTATGATGAAGTGTTGAAGATGAGATTTAATCACATTGAATCAGAATGGTCTAGAGTCCTGTTCCTCAGAATGGCTAAAAGTAGATGCTGTAAAAAAAATATAAGAGTGAAGAAAACATTTGTACTATTATATTAATAGTACAGTATTCATTTTAATATTAATATTGTACTATTAATATTATTTCATATTAATAATTTTATTATTAATAATAGAAAAGACACTTATATTTTAAACAGCTTCAGAATTCGATCAAAAAAGTTTCACAGTTTTATTGAGACAGGCATTGTTTGTGTGTAGCTGTGTAAACAGTAGATTTTCTTCCTTGAACTTATCTGATTTTGTCTCTGAATCCATATGAAATCTTAACACTGTATCTTGGAACAGACCTCTACAGTTAAACTACATCCACTCATGTCTGTTTGTTAGTCTACCTACTACTATTTTTATTTCATGTTCTTTAGTTTTGGATTTGCAATAGAAAAGTGATTGCAGGCTTGTGATTCTTTTTTTAAAAGTTCCTAGCTGTCTTGGTTTAAGCTCAGATAGAAATTAGGCACCACTGCCACTTGCTCAACTCCCTCTCTCTTCCCCTCAATCCACCCTAGTAGAAGGGGGAGGAGAAACAAAGTAAAAGTGGCATGTTGAGATAAAAAGAGCTTAATGATTGAAAATAAAGTACAATAACAATGGTAAATAATAATGATAATATAAAGGAAAACAACAGGTGATGCACAATGTCATTGCTAACCACCTGCTGCTGACTGGTGCCAGAGTGCCCTGCTTCCTGAGCCCAGACTGGCCACCCTTTTGGGTTATTTCATCCCAGTTTATATACTGGGCATGATTTTTTATGGTGTTGAATATCCTTTTGATCAGCCCAGGTCACCTATCCCAGCTATGCTCCCTCCCAGTTTCTTTTGCCCACTTCCTCACTGGCAGAGGATGAGACACAAAAGAAACCAAAACAAAACCAAACCACAAAAACAAACAAACAAACAAAAATCTTATTGACTTAGCATAATCATGACTTAGTAAAAATCCAAAACATCAATGTGTTATCAACACCATTCTCATTCCAAACCCAAAACACAGCACTGTATCAGCAGCTGAGAAGAAATTAACTCTACCGTAGCTGAAACCGGGAGACAGAGCAGCTATCATGCATTTTCATTATGAACATCCTCTTTTCCCCAGAAATACAATTGACTGGGTTCCTCTTTGTTTTTCAGTTTGAATACACTAGTGAAGGAGTGACCTCAAAAGATATGGCCACGCAACTCGCCTTCATGCGTCTGCTGGCCAACCATGCCTCCCAGAACATCACCTACCACTGCAAGAACAGCATTGCCTACATGGATGCGGAAACTGGCAACCTTAAAAAGGCTGTTGTGCTGCAGGGATCCAATGATGTTGAACTACGAGCTGAAGGCAACAGCAGATTCACTTTCAGTGTTCTCGAGGATGGCTGCTCTGTAAGTAACGCAGAAACCACCGGTGCGGTGACTGCCCAGGCCTAAGCAAGTGATTAGGGATAGAGTTGTGCCTTAATTCAGAATTATTTTATTCGTCAAACCAGAAAAATTCTTCCCAGTGAAGAGACATAGCCTACAAACCAAATCATGGCAGATTGTTAACAAGTGGGAAGGAAAAGGTTACAAACAAATCCTACCTTGTACTGTACATGTGGCAAAAAAAAAAAAAAAATTCAGGGGGACCAGACCCAAATTCTATGTAAACAGAAGACTGATAAGAAAACAGTGCACAAGCTATAGAAGGGGCAGGATCTTTAAGTCCTGAAACAATCAGGCAGGGCTCCCTTAGGATCTAACATGAATGTGAATAATATGGTAGCTTGCATACATCATCACATAGGACTACTGAAGATTCAAGTAAATATTTTCTCTGTATTGGAGATCTAAATAGTTGGATGTGGGTATCTGATTTGTAAACAGCAGAAGTAAAATTAATATAAAATTATTTCAGAAATTATCCATTCAGGTAAAAAAATTCTTAATACTGTGAACAATGCAATAACAACTGCAATGAATCTTCTCTTACAGAGAAAGAACAATGAATGGGGCAAAACGATCATTGAATACAGAACAAATAAGCCATCCCGCTTACCCATCCTTGACATTGCACCTTTGGATATTGGCGGTGCTGACCAAGAATTCGGTTTGGACATTGGCCCAGTCTGTTTTAAATGAATGAACTAAAATTAACTTAAAGCCTCTCCCAAATTATTCTCTTGTCATTTCTTTTTGTAATGAAAGCTGACTCCTTCCATTTCTTCTGTTCATCTACTTGCTTAAACTCTGGGCGAAAGAGAAGGAGAAGAATTGATTGGAGCATTGTGCAATGAAATTTAATACAGCCCCAAATGGACTTGGAAGTCTTTCAAGATTTAACACCTTGTTTTGGGAAATGTCAACCTTTGTAAAGAAAAAAAACCAAAATAAAAAGTCATGAAAGTTTGCACCACTTGTGGCCTTTGAATATCTTCCACAGAGGAAGTTTAAATCCATGACTTCCAAAGGTTTAAACTACCTCATACACTAAGTCAAGAGTGATCCACATCTTTTGTAGGGACTTCTCCATATGATCTGAGGTACTTTCAGTTCCACTCAAAATACAGTGGTGCTAATTGCATAATTACAGAGTAGCTTTCCAATACTTGAACTTTGATGGTGCTAGTAGCATTTAAAGTATTGTTTCTCTGTTTCTTTGAAGTCTGTCTTAAAACTTAGGATGTCCTGTCTCACCCACAGCTTAAGCATGTGGATAATTTTTCTTCTTTGTTTTCTTCCTTGAAAATCAGGTGTTCCTGCTTTGAAATTTCATTTCCATCTTCTACTATGGGTAAAAAAAAAAAAAACATTTCTCCAAAAAAGAAAGAAAATGTATTTTGTATATGTGAGATGTTTAAATAAATTGTGAAAAAAATTAAATAAAGCATGTCCAGTGTTCCAAAAGAAACTATTTAATGAATTACTTGCTTAGATGCATTGAAGATTCTCACACCCAGATTTTATGACACTGTTAGCACATTGCTGTAAAACATTTTGTTGAAGCCTCAAAAGGTTGCCTACAAGTCTCTTAAGGGTGTGATTTTCTTCCTGATTCTTCATTTCAACATTAACTTTTGAGAAGTTCTCAAGAAACTCACACAGTAACTCTGTGCCTCATGGTATGAGAAGTTCAGAAGCAGAAATAATTCCTCTGTTTTTTCCAAATACTAAGTAGGATTAATGGCTGCAAGAAGGATCATCATTTCACTTAAAGGTAGAAGGAAAATGAAGCTTCTGTCTTTCACATGAGGACAAGAAGCTCCTGGCTGTTGATAGAGCTGTGCAGGCTGATGTTGTGCTGTAATCAGCAGAACTGTGCCTGTGCACTTTAGAAAAGATGTGCAGAAATCTATGCCAAGAATCTCAAATTTAGTTGTTCTGTCAGGAAGGTCAGTGTTTATTAGGCCCTTACAGTTTGTTCAGTACAGAACCATATGTATGCTGGCCTTAATAATTCACTGTCACACAAACCACCACGAGAAGCAAAGACTTCTGAGACCTTTTAGAAGACTGCTGAAAACCCTAAATGAACTGCACTTCCAACAGCCATGTTTTTGTCATTGGGAAGGTGCATGAGAGAACTCACAGAAGACCATGAGGACAACAGCAAAAACAGGTAAGGCAAGCATTGAGATGGTCAGCCAGAAACCCCAGAGAGAGGCATGAAGAAAATTTTCAGAAAAAAGTCCCTATAATATGAAGAAAGCACCACTCCAAAGATTAGCAGCTGAGAGTCTGAAGGCGGCTCCAAATGGTGCAAGGGGGAATAAGCACTAAAATCTGTTTCTAAAGCATTTTTTTTTGTCCTTGTTGCAATGAACTGATCAAGGAAAATAGGGCAAATATAAAAACATGATCCTAAGTGCAACTGCTATGTGCCTGCAGCTGTGTGCTGAATTAGTAAAATGGGAATTTCTGTGATGAAATATAGCCCATTTTTTCTCCACTGAGTAGAACATACTGTAGGTAAATACCTGCATTTACTCATTGGACCATTATTTTAAGCACTGTTTTACTATTTCAAAGAGGTTTGTTGTAAAAACAGTAACTCAATTTTGAAAACAGGAAATAGATTCTTCCCTTGTATAGATTAACTACAAGACAGAAAGTTCCTACAAGGACTGAAAAGCTAAAATTTCATCCCTCAGGTTATGCAATTCACTAGAAGGTATGCAAAGGTTATTGCTAGGATAGGGAGGTAGACCTTTGTTGTCTGGGGTGAAAAAAAAAACCCAAACCACAGTTAAAGGAACACTTGAGTTTAAAAGGTAACTACATCTAGCAAACGTACATCATGTCTCCTTTTGTCATCTTCTGATTTCTCCTTTGCACTCTGTGATCCATTCCCATGCCATGTCCTCCTAGGCAGAGAACACTTTCTTTCTATCAGCTCACTGGCAACATCCGAATTATGTGTTTTTGGATCTTTGCCCCAAAGGCAGCCTCATTCAGAAATTAAACCTGGCAAAATATATAGTGTTTACCTAACAAATACCAGCCTTATTACCACTGGAAAGACATTCAGTCTGCCTTGAAGGTTCTCAGCTTATCAGAACTTATTGCATGATCAAGTATTTTGCTTATGCTACATACAATATTGAAGAAATTCTCTTTCAAATATCATAGGTGAAAATAAGAGATAAACGGCAGACAGGGAAGACAGCCTTAATATTGTCTAGTTTGGAGAATATAAGATGCTGAATAAAATTCTAGTAAAGTGATCTTAATGGTTCTTGAGAGTGCTCTGCCTCCCTGTAAGCATTATCTTTGGAGAATTTCATTATCAGCAGCAGTAAGTCTAGAACATTAGTATAAATTAGCTAAAACAATAGAGTTTACATTTATAACAAGAATCTTGGAAGGAAAGAAAAGCACCTGCAGTAACTAAGTGAAACACAAAGTTTGCAGCAAGCCCTGGCTGTACTGCACTGGAACAGAATTGCTGGAGAAGCTCTGTAAGGCTGGGTAGAGAGACAACTGTTGTGTAGTGCTTGGTTGTGATACAATTGTGCAAACCAAAGTACTGCAGCATTCAGACCATTTTCTTCCCTGGAATCTGCAGGACAGATGACCCACACCTGTGTGATCAATGGGTATGTTCTGTCTATCAACTTCTCTTACACTCTCCCCCCAGGAGATGGACAGAGATGAAAAGGCTCCCTGTCAGTATGTGCTTCGAATTGTATCTAAGCCGACTTCTGATGCCTCCAGTACAAATATTCCTTTTTGTATCTATCTAACTATTCCTTTTTTGTATCTATCTAACTAACTATTCTATCTATCTAACTATTCCTTTTTGTATCTATCTATCTAACCAGTTTCCTGTTGCAGCAGGCTCAGCTGGCAGCACATTGGGTTATCTGTAGCATGTGCTTTTGCATTAATATGACCTAAGGAAGTAAAAACTAAAGGCCAGCAGAACACCATCAATGGGATCAACATGGAGCAAAAAGAAACTCAAACCATGTAGCACTGTTCTAGAAGGGGCAGTTGTAACTGCACAGACCTGTAGGGAGAAACACAAGCCACTGCAAACTATCTTCAAGATCTGAGTTTTTCAGTCTAAAATATAAGTACTGTGCTACAGACAAGTATCCTTTAATACAGGTGAGTGACAAACAATATTAACAGACAACATGACACCACTTACACTTACACTACTCAGGTTTAAGTTGAAGCTTTTGATGTGACTTTTAATTTGTTTTCCTGTAGTGGTTTCAGACAGGATGTCCTAGAATCTGCCTTCCTATCACCCTCTTGATGAAATGTTTCACAGTATTAGAATCAAGTATCCAATTCCAATCAGATATTAGAAAGCTTAAATAAAGCCATTAGACACGCAAACAGACGCAACCCCTAATTCATTTAACTTTACTAGTGCCTCATGCTGAGCTCATTAGAAATCCACTATTTTTCTATAGGCCTCCTCCATGAATCTCAGATGCATAATGAATACAATCTACAGTGCACAAAGAAAGAAATGACTGTATTTCTATATTCTAAGGATGGAATATATTTGTCGTCTCCTGGAAAACATGTGGTTGGATATTACATGAGCAAAATTTCCTACACATGAATCTATGCTTCTGTAAACACTCTAACTACTCAGGAATTGATGATTCTCATTCAGGCAAATATAACTATCAAAACAAATAAATAAATCATTTTAATATTATGTTTAACACAAGCACTTTAAATACATATAATAAATTCCAATAATTATTATCAATATCCTACTGTGTTCAGGCTACAGAAACTGGACCTTTAGGTGAACTGAAGCTTCCCAAATGCCAATTCTGAAGACACAGTGAAACAGCAGAGCAGTTCTCCAGCATTTATATAGGCATTGTGCACCACCTACTGACTCACACACCAATTACCAGCCCCTAAAGATTTTCTAGGGCTTTTATTCCCAAATTCACTGTCATTCACAGAATCACAAAATATTCTGAGCTGAAAGGGACCTACAAGCATCATCTAGTCTAACTCTTAGGTAAATGGCCCATAGAGGTATCAAACCCACAACCGTGGTGTTATTGGCACCGTGCTCTAATCAACTGAGCTAATCTCAGGGTTGTTGCTGTCAAAATCTATGCAAAGACTATCCTATAGGCTGTTTTTTCAAAACATCAGCATCAGAACTCACCATAAATATGCACTAACATATGAGAAGAACACTCATCCAAACATGAAAGCTCTTGGCAGTAAATTGCAGGCTCACTCAGGGCACAAAAATAAGACAATAATTAAATTTACTCCTTTAGTTGTCTGGTTCTGTCAATCTGAAATTATCTTCTCCATGTAGTTGTGTAAAAAGACAGGTGGTTCATTAAATCCTTCCTCCATAATGACTGTAAATTTTTCTGGCAATTTTATCCAAAAGGGTTTACCACTACTTTTTGGTTAGGGTATTTAACATCTCTGCTCCCAATATATCCCAGTATATTCTCTACAACAGTGTGACAAAAGGAGTCACCCAAATACAGCCTGACTGGATTTGGGAAAAATGCTTTTCATTACTGTTTCTAGTTAATAATGAGCTACCTTCTCATTTATTTTCGTCTTTCAGCATTCAACAGGGAATAAGACAAACTCTAATTCCTCAGTTTGAAAGAACATCCACTGCTATTATGACTGTCTGTACCTGCCTCTATACCACATTTGCTTTAACACAGTAATTTAAAATCTCAATTCCTACAGAAGTTGCCCTTAGCCAAAATTATTGGTTCCCCAGATTCTGCAATGAGATCCAAAGGACCTCTGCTTATTGTCCTCAGGAACAGCAAAGAGGGCAAACCATGCCCATGAAGAGCACCTGCCCCAGTTTTTATTTAATTTCTCTCATCTACTTTAATTCTCATATAGATACAAGGGATGCATATAGGACCAATAGATACAGACAGATACAAGAGGTCCTTTGAAATTTTTCAGTTCCTTATGTGATTTTGGAGTACAGTTTCAAATACTTTATTTCATACAGTTCCTGTAATTTTTGAAGCTATTCTTTTAGTTAGTAGTCTCCAGTTTTCTGGAGAGATTAAGAGTTAAAGTTAAGAATTAACCCTGTGCAAGATGAGCTGGTGGTTCGTTTCTACAGATGACAGTGCCCTTGTCTGGCTCCAGCTGAGAGGAACCAGCACTTCATCTCCCTCCTCCAGTATACTGGGATGCCCTCTGCTGCTTTGGGAGTATGAGCACTTCAACTCTCCTGGAGATTCAGGAACTACATTCCTACCCACCACTCACCTCCCTCCTGCAAGTTAACCATTCATTAAGCATGTGTTTTGACAAGCACATCCAAGAGTAAACAGTACTGCTTCCAACACCTTGCTCATGTTTAAGGCAGTGTTTTTCTGGCCCTATATACAATGATATTACCAATTCCATAGCTTTTACTGTTGTCTGTACATCAGAATCTTATAGATCTCTTTGTTGTAATAGGACTTGGGTATCCATTCCAGGTGTGACACACTGCTAATAAAATTACGGGCCAAGGACTCATCTATGGATTAACTGAGTTTCTCTTATACCTTCTTTCTTGGTCCATAGCAATGTTCTTACATTCTATTTGTTCTCTGCTGCAGGAGTTTGGTCTAAAAATCCATTCTCTATGTTAACGCTAGAGAAATACTGTGGAAATTTCATATGCAACAACTCAGTAGATGCTTTCTTGGGTTTTGTCTGAACAACTCCTTTACCTCTTACCACTCACACGAAACTTCACTGCCCAGACACACTATGGAAACTACTTGCATTGATTTCTACTAAATCCTTCATCTGTTTCTTAGTATGTTACGAAGTTAAATAGATTTTTTGGTTAAACTCACAGCCTTTCGCAACCTGAAACTCTGAAATTTAGGACAGCACACCTCCTAAAAAAAAATAAATTATAAATTCATTATTTGATATGATCTGAACCTAGTGTATTGAAAACCAACTGGGATTTGTATTCCATTTCCAAATTGCTTTGAATGTACAACGAAAACATGTTTGTGGAAAAAGAGCTCTGTGAGAGAAGGGCAGGCTCATAAAATAGAATCACAGAATCATTAAATTTTAAAGAGTGGGAGAGGACTTTAAAGTTCATCTAATCTTGACCACCCCCGGCAGGGGCTCCTCCCACTATACCAGATTGCTCAAGGCCTTATTCAACTTGGCTTTGAACATGTCAGGAGTTGGGGTGTCCACAATCTTCCTGAGCAACGTGTTCTAGTGCCAAACTACCCTCACAGTAAAAAATTTCTTCCTAATATCTAACCTATATTCTCCCTCTTTCAATTTATACCCATTACTCCTTGTCCTATCACTCCACCTCCCAAAAAAGAGTCCACAAGAAAGCTGCTGAAGGATAATGGACTCCAGTGGCTTTACTGCACATGGATTTGTTCTGATTTTGGGCTTTAGAGAAACCCATACACTGTTAGTTAAACCTTTCAGTTCAAGTTTAAAGCATAAACAATATGCATATCCAACATATACATTTTTAAAGCATAAGAAAAAACAACACAGCAAAGAATTAGATCTATCTGCCAGTCATCTGTGCAATTATTAAAGTGTGCTATGCACAGGAGAGTTAAAGCTAGAAATAAAAAACAATAGCTCTCCTGTAGATTCTAACTCACCAGTTACACAAAATTGCTGGAAATGGCACAACTATTCAGTTACCCATTAATTCCTAAATGACAAATCTTTGCTAAGCCTGAGGTGCACAGTAGCCCATGTTGAAAATTTGTATATATATGTTTACATTTCAACATCATAAAATAACACAGATCCTTTAGACCTCACAAGCGACAGAACAGAGCACCATACAGACAACCAAATACGACAGAACAGGGAACATTGCAATACTCGTCTAAAACTACGAAACTATTTCTATGCAGTTTTATTTTTAAATAATGATGCAAGGAAATATTTCAGTCTCTTAATCCATTGCTGATACTTCAGCAAACTAAGGTTTCAGTGGACCTGAGGCTAAACAGAGAATTCCAAATTTGTAAAATTTCACAGAATGGCTAGGTTCTGAAGGGACCTTAAGGTCATCTGGTTCCAACCCCTTGCAATGGCAGAGGAAAAGGAAAAACACGTCCCTGGGTGGGCTTGAACCACCAACCTTTCGGTTAACAGCCGAACGCGCTTACCGATTGCGCCACAGAGACTCCCTTGGACTGGAATCTTCACAAGAAAAAATAATTTTTCTACCCAAAATAAATTTATGTTCCTAAAAGCATTGATTTCAAGTAGCAGGGATATAGTGCAGAGATGCTAAAAGAGAACACGGTCATTACATGGCATCTGTACTGCTGGCAGCCAGAAGGAATATATGCTGCACCATATAATAATGCTGCACAAACACAGCAAAGCTTGAACTGTGGCTGTGTAGGCTTCCAAAGGCTGCTCTGGGAGCACAAGGGAGAACCAGAAAAAAGAACAAAATGAAACAAAGTGTTCATGAAAAAAGAATAACTCAATTTGACAAGGAGCTAACAGTGACTGCCATTTTTCCTCAACCAGGAATCAAGAAAAGGGGGTGGAGGGAGGGGGAAATAGAAAAAACTTCCACCTGCATACAAAAAAATTCATCTAAATCAAACATCCTTAACCCATTACTTTGATGGATACAAAGCTTTGGGGATAAAAATGCAAGCAGCTGAAAGAAAAGTAATTTGTATTAGTGAGCTGAGCCCCTTTTTCAGGGCTGTGTAGCTGCACAGCAATGACACACTCCATGATGCAGAAAGGTGTGGCCCCTTGACCATCCTTAATGAAAGGGGGACAAATTATTTAAATATTTGCTATCTGCCCATTTCCCTTCCCCACCTTCATCTGATCCATCTTGGTTTCATACCCAAAGAACCCCGAAATGAAAACACTATTAAGCCTCATGTCATAGAACAGCAGATGTATTTATCTCTTAGTGATAAAGCTAAACATGGCCTTTGTACATGGGATTTTATAATTACTTCACTTAATATCAGTCTGATTTTAGTACAGGCTATTGAGAAACCATTTTTATAACTGTTACAAAATTAGAAATCTGTAAAAGCAGTAATTTCTGATAGAATTTCCAGGATCTTACAGGTGTGAGGGCATATTTGTTTCAGCATTTGGCTACAAATTCAGTACTCAGGCTATACTGCTTGATTGAACAAGTCCACTGAGAAAAACACTTCTCACATTTTGCACTCCCTCTTCATTAATGCAATCAAATATTTTCAATAGGTGGCTACCATGCATACACATGTCTCATGGAAACTTGATTCCTAGGGAAAGATTGATTATCATTATGAGGCTGAAAACCCAGCAATTAAAATGTCTCATGCCATCATTTGGCAGGTACCCAAAAGCTGCCCAGGCAAAAGCTGTGTAACTGAAAATACTACACTGCCCAGGAATCCATTGGAAACAGAGCTTTATTTCTGGAATTACCATTTGACCAGAGCAATCTGGCAATGCTGCACCATTTAAATTAAGGAGTGATATGGTTTGGGGTATGGCAGATCCTACTAATTAATTAGTTAACACTTAACCTGTAAGTTAATGTAGGGAATATTCTACTTATTACATAAGAAACAGTATGTTTCTTATGAACATATGATCATTTTCCTTATGAAACTTCAAGAGTAGAGGTAAGAGATAATTTTTTTCCTAGCTCTGGTGCTTATATCCCTTGCTAAATATTCTTGTGAAAAATTAATTACACTCTTATAAACACACACAAATTCAAAGGGGAAAATATCACATGAGAATGCCCTACTGTTCCTCTGACTGAGAATGTTTAGATATCATCTCTATCTGACTTTTTACTACAGTAGCCACTTCATCTTCTTACATGCTCCCAGTCCTTGTGATTACATTGTGGCTTTGCCTTGAGAAGCTGGCTATGGTTGTAATGCTGAAAACAAGATAAAAGACATCTGTGATAGCAGCAAACTTGTATGTGCATGCCAGGTTTGACCCATGGCACAAAATTCTTCATCCATTTATGCTGTGCCTTCCAAGCAAAGTCAGAAAGCATTATAAGAAGAATTACCTCATCTAAATTATACCTGTGTAAATTACATTTATCCAATTAAAATTAATTTTCTAAATTGAACAGAAAGTCACCATTCTTCACGATAAGTCATCCACCTTATTCTAACTTACAAGTAAATTATCACCTTACTTGCTCTCTCAGTTCTACAGAGGGAGTGTGATTAGTTTAAAATAGACTGGTTCTCTGTGAGTGAGTGGAATTAGGTGGGATGAACCCCTTCATTCCTGACTGTTATTAGACTGACTCACAGAGGAAATAGAACAGCCAAAAACCACAGTAATGACAGCGTCAGTCATTAGTGACCACGTAAAACACCACAGCCTCTTATGAAAATAATCAGTCCAGTTAAGCCAAGGCTACACCTGTAGAAAAAAAAAAAAAAAAAAAAAAAAAAAAGTGAAATTCTTCCAGACGCATTTTACTTTTGATATTCATAGACCTTATCCCACATGCACTGCAGTGTCACATCTCCTCTGCCTCTCAAAGAAAGCACCCTTCTCTGGTCTTCACACTGTGGCTGCTCTAAGTGTTCCCCTCCCACTGATGGCCCTTGATGCTTTCAGCAGAGCAAGCAGAAAGCCAACAGGAAGCTGTAGCATTTGCAAACCAAAAGTTGAGGTTGGACTGATCAGAAGAGCTAGCCAGCTTCTGGTTTACTTCCAGCACACTAAGTTGATCAGCAGACAGGAAAATAAAGAAGGTACACAGTTTACAAAGCTGCTTCTAGCTTATAATAGTTCATGTCTGGAGTTGGTTTTATAGAGTACTTAGCAATCCCTAATTAGCCTTTTCTATCAGGCATTTTATATATAGTGGTTTTGGTGTGAATTACTTAGGTATATGTCACGATGCCAAGTTTAATTAGCTTGTGAAAAACAAGGAGGAACCTGTTTGTGCGAGACCACACGTAAGCAAACCACTTCCTAATTCACAGCACTTCAGCCAAAAGCTTCTGACTGAATGAAGGGGATCTTAATTATTGAACACCTAAGCAATGTCTCAAAGAAGCAAGGAAGCAAAAGCAAATGTCCTGCTCACATCCATATAAAAATTTAATATACACATGGGGATTATCTTAATTAAGATACTCAACCTGCCACAGTATCAGCATGTATTTGTACAGTCCTAAAATAACTCAGTTGAAATCGACACATGGAGTTTTCAGGCATTACTGAAGGTCAGTGTTAGGTCTTCATGGCAAGTGAGGAATGCCTAGGGACTTCCAGCAGCAGGCAGCAGACCTGAAAGAGCTCTCCAAAGACTGCAGGATAGAATTGCTATTTCTAAGGGTAGTAATTTTCTGAGATATCTATAAACAGAAGTGTGGTTGTTTTGATAGCATTTTAGTTCCTGCTGCTTTTTTAGAAAAAGAAGATGATTTAGTTGAAGATCTCTGAAATTCTCAAGAAAGACAACCTTGTTGTGGAGACTTGAATTCATTTTTTTGATTTTGAGAATAAAATAATAAATTACAATTCCCTGCCTAAGCATTGTAGCTGCCATAATTGAGAAGGTGAGTCAACACCCTAGGAGCTCTGGCAGAACCCCATAGTTTCTGCATCTACACTGCTTATAGCAACAGCAGTAATTTGGGTAAGTTTTGAAGAGCTGCACTCATGGTCATAAATGAACCTTGCAGAGTTGCCACATATCCTTCAAACTTAGCATAGTCACATTGTAGAATGAGACAGACTGAGGCAAATATGTTTTGGCCGGATGAAAAGACTCACTTGTTCATGAACAAGTGTTATGAATGTTCATAAACAGATGAAGAAGAGTATCTGTGGTCCTCAATGACTGCAGGAAAGATATATTTCATAAGACTATAAGGAATCATTAATGAGCAACAATGCAAAAAGCTGCAAAATATTCCAGCTAGAGAATAAGTTTATAAGTGTTTAAGTTGCTTCTTAAAGTGTAAAATGCATATGAAATGAAGGCAAAGAAACAAAAGCTCTAACAGTTTTAACAAACAATAAGGTTTGTTCACAGCAAGAAGGCTTTAAAATTCTTGGCTTTTTGAATGAGGCATGAGAAAAAAATAATGCATCAATGGGAACTTTTCATTTATGAAGTAAAAGAATCCCTACTGCTACCAGAATTGTGGGGGTTGGTTTATTTGGATTTTTGTTGTCATTGTTTTAGTTTGCTTTTGTTGGGGTATTTGTGGAAAAACATAACCAAGTAACTACCCATCTGTATGCTCAGCATCATTTTTCACTCTCTTTCCGTAAGAGAATAAACCTGAGTACTTTAAAGTAGTGAAGTGTTTTTATTATTTAAAAAGAATGCTGAGAAAGTGAATGAATCAACAGAAAAACTTGAATAGAAAAGAAGTATAGCTATATGTTGGCAGAAAGTAAAGACATTGGTTGGATAAAAATGGGACAGACAATGAATATATATGTGTAACAGCAGACATCAGAATAATACTTAGAACTCAAATTTTGTATGTACATTACAGTATGTGACTACATAGTGCACACATTTCTGAAGTTTTAAATTTGTTTGTACGGTTTATCTATGTTTACTTTATTTCATGGAAATTTCTTTCCCGTGACAGCCCTGCCATGCTCCGGGCCTGTCGGGTTTGGTGGAAGCTTCCCAGCCCCACCACTGGCGAGGGCCTGGATTCGGAGCCCGGATTTCCTGCCCAACTCAAGTAGCTGCTTGTGGAGGAGCAGAATTTCCCATTTGTAAATCTTAGCAATGATTTCAGCAATGCATTCCCCAAACTCAGGTAAATCTGTAGGGGCCGGCCTCTTCTCGCAGGCAAAGAGCCATAGGATGAGAGGACACAGTCTTAAGATGCACTACAGTAGATTTAGGTTGAACATTGGGAAAAATTTCTTCAGAGAAAAAGTGATTTTGGGCTGCCCGGAAGGTGGTGGAGTCACCATCCCCGGAGGTGTTTAAGGGAAGACTGCATGTCTTTCCTTAAACTTAGTGACACAGTCCAGTTGGCATGGTGGTGTTCAGTCACAGGTTGGATGATCCCAATGATTTCCAGCCGATTCTATGATCCTGTCAGTGTGTCAGCTGGCTTATACCCGCGTTCAGAGGGAGTGAGCGTCTCTCAGACGGGAATAGCCATTTCCTTGTCAACAGAAGAGTGACAAGTGTTTAAAAATCGCATTATTTGGAACGTAAACCCTCACTGTCCAGTGCCCGTTACGGACCGTGTGTGGCACAGACCCTCGCCCAGCTCTTCATTCACAGAGCACAGTCCTCAGGGGGTCTCCGCCTCGCCGCCGCCCCCACAGCTGTGGGGCTCGGGCCGAGCGCGGTGGGATCCCATGGAATCCACCGGGAGCCACCGCATCCCCACGGCGCCGCGGGGCGGGGAGGCGAACGCTGGGGCCGCCCGCTGGCGGCCCAGGGGAAGCGGCGGCACCACCAGAGGGGCTCCGGCTCCGCCCCGTGGGCCGCGGGGTGTGGGGCTGCGCTCGGCCGCGGCGGCGAGGACGGCGGCAGCGGCGGGGTCCGCGTTGGCCGCCGGCGGGGACCCAGTGCTGCCCCGCCGCGCCCGCCCGCCCCATCGCACGCTGTTGTCATGGAGGAGCCAAGATGGCGGCGCTGGCCTACACCGGGGGCAAGCGGGAGATCAACTACTACTTCAGCGTGAGGAGCGCCAAGGCGCTGGCGCTGGGCGCCGTCCTACTCCTCACCGCCTGCCACGCCGCCTCCCGCCGCTACCGAGGTGAGGGGGCGGCCGCGGGCGCTCCGCGGGGGGCTGCGGCTGCCGGGCAGGGGAGGCGGAGCCCCGGTGCAGCCCCGGCGCAGCCCCGGCGGAGCTCGGGGACCGCGGCCGTACAGGGAGGGCGTGGGTCCCTCCGCCCGGGGCAGCCGCGGCGGGCCGGGGCGGTCTGGGCAGCGTGGCGCGGCGGGTCGCTGGCTGCCGGGGGACGCGACCCCTGGGGACAGCGGCGGCGGGGACTCGGCCCGCGGGGCCCTGCGGGCCCGGCCTGGGGGTCGCCGCAGGCCCCGCCGGTCGGGCGAGGCCCCGCGGAGTGAGGGGGGCTGGCGGGGCTGTGGCGATGCGGTGTTTGCACTGAGAGCACGCCGCAGCTCCGGGCGCCTGGCCTGCGGCAGGTGAAGCTGCAGGGGTAGAGGGTGACTTCTTCCCTGTCACTTGTTTCCCTGTGGCATGATAAATGGCTAATTACCTGGCAATTAGTGGTTAAATTCTTAATTGGTACGAGATTTGGTGTATATCGTTTCACCGTTTGAACCATCGCCTCAAACACAACGAAACCAGCCGCTTTGGTGGCTGGAGCGAAGTAAGGAGCTGTTTGGTTTCACGTGTTGTCGGTGGCCGTGCCCCGCACGGGCGCTCCTCGGTTACGGGGCGCTGCGAGCCCTGCTCGCTCCTCCTCGCTACAGGGAATCTTGGCAGGATCCGTAAATGCAAATGCTGAAGGAAATATTTACTTGTTTCTGTATCAGGCAAAAAAACTGCGGTATGTTTTTGTGGGTAAATCAAAAAAAGTTGATCTGCAGGGAGATGTCCGCGGCTCAGTTTGTTGTAGCACAACTGCTGTCGTGTTCTAACGCTTGGCTGTCAGCGTTCATGGGAGACAAGGCTGAGGCAGTTCATGTGGAAATGGGAAAAGGGATAGGGATCTTTATGTTTACAGTTCCTTAGAATTACCCTCTTGCTGGCATGTCAGTAAGCCTGATAAACTGACTAGTAGTAAATTGGAAGACTTGGAAACATTTACTGAATTCTAGAGTAGCTCAAGCATGAAGTAATTGAACTTGCCTGTTGTGCAGTGTTCCTTAAGGCACAAGAGAGTCACAAAACTAGACAGGAGAGGAGTGGCAAATATTTAAAGAGGGATTGCAAGACTAAGCAAACAGGGACTGACATATCAAGCAGGTTACAAGGAAAATAAAATATGCATAATTTCAGTATATTCTGGGAGAGTTAATGAGGGGGGTGAGTCTTAGATTGCAAATGGTGAGAATCTGCTGGCCTTTATGGAAATTGGTATAATCAGTATGAATTGTTACAAATCTTTCAGGTTTTTTTCACCTAAGGCTTTTATTTTCTTGAAGCAATTAAAGGGTAAGGGAAAGGTTCTCCCATAAGTGTTTAAAAGGTAGGATGACATGGAGTTATAGTGAAAACAGACTTACCAATTTGGACTTCTATGAGCATAAAACGTTCAAAAGAGAAGTTTAGAAAAGGAAGGTGGAAAAATTACAGCGGATGAATTTTTAGGATAGATAAAAGCAGAGGTGCTTTTATCAAAGAGATCATTCTGCAAACCTGCAGTGATATCAAACAGTTGAAATTCAGCAAATGCCACAATACTTTTGACAAGTAATGAAAAAACCCTGAGGTTTTCACTGATAGTGCACAGCTAAAGCTCACTGGCACCTCATTTAATTCTCAGTGGTGTTGGTCACCCACTCGTAGTAGTGGTATAGTAGAACTTGGAAAGTGTGTATGAAAGAGCAGTGCAAATGGCAGGAGAATAAAACAGCTTCTCTGTGAGAAATAATGGACTAGAATAAAATTCTGTGGCTTGGAGAGAAACGTAGTAACTTCTTAATGATCTCAAATGTTAGGAATTATTGGGGGAAGGTAAATTGATTGTTACTGTGCCATAATGCAGAAAGTATCAACTGACAAATGAAATTAGGTAATACATTTTAAATGATCACAAGAAAGCACTTTCTTTTACACATAAGACATTTTACACCAAGATTTGCTCATCAAAAATATCCCAAGAAGGGTTATCCTGATTCCCAGGGAATGTATGAGATAGGGCTGCAAACAGGTTCAAAGTTGCCAGGCTGTGAATGCCAGGCCATGTCACATAAGGGATTGCTGTGTTTGTTGTGCTTTTATGCTTTCCCTTTTGTCTGATTGTCATTGCATGTAAAGGTTTTAGCTCATTTGGGCCACAGCCGTGCAAGTACATATTATAATATATATTTAATATATTATATATTATAATAGGAGCAGCCCAGTGTACTTCCCAGTCAAACTTGCCTGTATAAAATTTACTTGTATGAAAATATGCTGTACTGGGGTTGTGGAAGGTCAGATTTATGTTCAAGACTGTTGTATTTAGGGGTCACCTACATTTTTAGCAAAAGAATGTGAATAAAGAGAAGGTACAGACTGTCTCTACTTTGTGAAGCGTTAAGTGAGTTGAATGTTTACATACCATCCAGTGAAGTTAGTGGTTTGTGTTTTTCAGTCATTATATTTCAAAGGTACAGTTGTAAACTGTTGGAGTCTGGAAATATGACGAATTTCTCTTTGCATGTTTGAGAGATTTTAGAATCTCTGACAAACAGTGTTTTTAACCTCTGTTCATGGAAAAAGGGCTTTTAGGCTCTGGAATGAAGCAGGGTATTTAAGAGTGTGTATTAAATAGTAGAATAGTGCATAGTTTTATCACAGGGTGAGAATTTTAGATATATGTGGATTTTAGGATGGTAAGCAAGTGATGACAAGATGGAGGAAGCACATGGCTTTTGGATTTCTTCCTTCTTCTTCCTTGCCTCCATGTTCTGCAGTGAGGTGGCACATTATCGTTGGCTTAGAATAGAATCTAACCTTCTAACATAGATAATAGTTATTGGTGAAGAATTACAAATACTGATTACGTAGTTTGTAGTATAAAGATAATCGTCACCTTTGGGGCTGGGTCATTCCCCGTGAGCTGACCTGCTGAACAGATCTCTGTGGGTCAGAGAAGAAATTGTACTGATAAGGGAAAAATAAACAGCCTCGAAGAAGCAGAGGAGATGGCTCTCGGTTTTTTCCTTCGATCTCGGTGCTGGGCAAAAGACTTTTACACTCTCGGGAAGAACAAAAAACCCGAGAGTAAACCTTTTGGGAAATAAGTATTTATTTAATTTTGCATTCTTAAAATCAACAGTAGTAGACTCTTAAAAACTACGGTTTTTTACTTTGAATAATAGAGAACAATTGAATTTCCATCTCTTTGAGAGTATGCATTTTAGAGAAAGCTTTGTGAAACTTAGTCTGCTCTGACACTGAATGAAGACTTTGAGATTTCAAAATTTCAGTGGAATAGCCACTATTTTGAGGAATGATAAATTAGAATAATGAGCAGAAAAAATTCAGAAAAAATTTGTGTAACTATAATATTGTGTTTCTAAGTGAGCATAAAAGTTAGTGTGTTGGAAGGATAATATGTGCAAAGAAAGAGTTTAAAAAGTATGGGCTGTTTTGTGTATACAATTGCACTTGTAATTCTTTTTCTTAGGTTTTGATTTGGGTTTTTTGGTTGGGTTTTTTGTTGTTTGTTTGTTTTTTCTTTTAAGATCTCATTGATGATTAAGAAGTTGTGGTGTATTAAAATGAGCATAGTTCTTTGGCTGCTATTTCACCTGCTAAAGCCAGAGTTGAGCATTTCTGGAGGCACTGTCTGGTCTGTAACTTCCACTTCACTTTCTTGGCTGATGTTTCAGTATTGTTTTATTCCCCTGCCTCATCTTCTCCCCTTATTTTCTGCTATTATGTTTAAAGGAGGATATCAGATGTCAGTAATGGCCCAAATGAGTTTCAGGAGCTCTCTAATACTGCTCAGGGCAATAGTAAGATAATCAGTACCTAGAGCTGGAAAAGAAGGCATAACCCCTTGACATGAAATATTGTCTCTATGTTTGAAATGTATACAGTGTGTGATGTTTGTTACTTCAGTGAACCTACTGTAGGATGAAGGATTGATCTATTTATGGGCAATTATTGTGGTGGGAGTACTGTGGAGTACAGAGGTACTAACCTTGGTCATGACCTCAATATAAGGACATCCTCCAGTCTTGAAAACTTGATTGAGAAGGAGGTGATAGTGGTCCCCAAATCATGACAGGCATAAGTCCAAACTGCCTTATCCCATGGAATAACCAGGGACTGCCCCAAGTAAATCTCGTCAAAACTATATTTCAGATAAAGGCAGATGATTCTTCAAGCATCAGCTCTGGATATAGAAAACTCTAGAAAAAGTCTGTGGGTGCTTAGAACTTGAAGACTGCATGTCCATTTCAGTGAGTCCTTGGAATGAATATAGTTGGTAGAATATTAGGCAAGAACATAATGTTTATTTGCCCTCTTCTTGTTCATCTCTGAGCATCTGCTTTTGGCCCCTGTTGAAGGTGGGATACTAGGCTAGGCTGACCATTGGTCTGACCATGAATAACTGTCCTGATTTTCTTACACATCTTTCTCAGCAGCAGATGGATGTCAATGGAATGTTAATGGATGTCAGAGGGAATCTGATTTGTTGTGGATATTCTTTTACAAAGTTCACTCTTACATCACTTTGATCATCTTCTAGTTGTCATCATCTGCAAACTGGAAGACTTTATATCAATAATAACTCTAAGCCACCTCATTATCAAACTCATGTTGCTTTTGATTAGATAGTTTTTTAATTATTCCTGGCAGTTTCATTTTTTATGTAACTTACTTGAAATGATAGTTTACATGAGTTTGCAAGTTTGAGAATCAGGATTGTGTTGCTTGGAAACCAAAATAAGAGTTGAGTTTAATGAAGTGAAGGTTTCACAGAAAGTGTTAGGTATGGGCAGTGGTACATTGTTTCTGCACAAGTTAGAACAAGTCCCTACCATTTCATTCACAACCATTTCCGTGTTTGTCAGTGCTTGGAAATGCCAAGTATGACAAAAATGTTGGAGAGCAACTTCTCTTACAGTGAATGTGCAGTTGTGTTCAGTTATAAAGCAGCAGAATCTGACATGGAGCTGGGAAGATAACAGTCGCTGATTTCATAACTGAGATATCTGAAATTTAACATGACCTGAAACATCAGCACCTGTAAAGTGATTAATCTTAATTAGCATAAAACTGATTGTCTGGAAAAGATAAGTGCAGTTCAGAGTGATGAGCAAATTGATGTGTAAATGTTTGGTGGGGTTTTGGTTTTGTGTATTAACCCATATCACCTGTTCAAAGGTGACTACATGACTGTATGTCTTAAACAGGGAGATGTAACAGATTGTCTTGCAAACCTTGTGATGAGTTTTGTGCTCTATATAAGCATCTGTGCATGCTGATTCTGTGTTGATTATTTAATTCCGCAGTTGTATTTTTTAATTGCATATTGGTGTATTCTGGATAATAGATAGCAGAGTGGATTAGCATCTCTTCAAGGAAATGCCATTCTAAGTCACAATGTCTTTCTGACACTGGAAGTGGCACTACTAACATTTTGTGGATAGAGGTGGGATTTACAGAACAGTATTGTGTAATGAGTGAGAAGGCAACTTTCAGAAACTTGTGCAAGGGTGTATTTACAATCAGTTGAGTTTTCAATTTCTGTTTTTCAGATCTTGTCAAATTATTTTTTGTAATGGCAACAGGGCTATGTTTTACATTTCACATGTCTGAATTCTAATCTTAATATAACATTTTAAAGGTGGTGATACATGTGAGTATCTTCTGTCCAGTGGAAGATTTCTTGGAGAAAAAGTTTGGCAACCTCACAGTTGTATGATGCATAAGTATAAAAATAGGTAAGGAAACTCATGTCTTCTCTTCATCTGGAAAGAATAGTCATTGTTGTTTGACTGTAGCTGTAGTAGTTGCAGTGTCATTTATTGTTCATTTGTATCTGATTCTCTAGGCTTGCAAAAATATACAGCATTTATCAGAAAGAAGTCTTTTCCAAATACTTTATCTGTGTGTCTACAGTGTTTACCATAGTTGTATTTCTGCATAAAAATACAAATAAATGTTAGTGATGGAGGTACTGGCACAAGTTATGGAGAGCCACGAGGCTGCTTATGTCACTCTCAGATTGCTGTCTTTCTGTGTCAAATTGCAAGTAAAAATTTTCCAAATAAAATTACCAATCACTTTTTTCACTTCCTAGTAAGAGAACTCTTTTTTTTTTTTTTTAAGAGTTATGTTGTATATTACCATTTTGAAACTACTGTATTTGTAGCACACATAATAGGAAAGCCTGCTTAGTTGTTTGCCTAATCCCATTAACAAGAGAGTTCATTTTCAATTCTTTGCAAATTGCAATAAACTTTTATTAGTTCAGTATGTTATAAAAAAATTTCATGCCTTAGAGCTGAATATAATGATTAGAATTAGCTATATAGCTCTGTAGATTTTAAGAATACTTCTTTCTAAGATACATTTTCTGTAACGTCACTGTTGCTGTTTTGTTTTACAGTGAAGCAAAAAATTGCCTCATAGACAAACATGTTGTGTTTATAGGAGATTCTAGAATTCGACAGCTGTTCTATGCATTCATAAAACTGATAAATCCTCAAGTCAAGGAAGAGGGAATTAAGGTGAGATAGCTTGTTTTGGTGATTGATTTCTTTGTTTCTTTCATCCCAATTTGCCTCATAACTCTTGTCTAAACTTCAAAAAAGCAAATTATACTGTTTGCTGGCCTAGCCATATGAAAGGAGAAGCACAGAAAGCTCTTTTGAGGAAGAACAAGATTAGACCAAAATAATTGTTTGGGTACAGATGAGATAATTGCAAATTGCAAAAAAAAAAAAAAAAATGAGAAGAGAACTAGGAAGCTCAAGAGAAAGCTTGTGGCAGCCTGGGAATAAATTAATGAAGCTGACTTGTCCCACAGCAATTTATGCTTCGTATTTGGTTTCTTGATGAGAAAATTATTGCTCCTTTGTGTGTTTTTGAATAGTAGGAATTCATGCCTTCTAATTTGTCATTTAAAATGTCAGTTAAATTGCTGATCTAATCTGTTCATAAAAAATCCTTGGGGCAATGACAGATTTCCAGGTCTAACTTGAAGCTGAAACTAAAAATAGCTTCAGGTCCTACCTTCTTTTTGATCACTGCTGAAGAGCTGTCTAAATTTTATAAGGTGAAGTATGTAAACTTCAGCCAGGTGGAAGGAGGAAGAAAGGATTTAGGTATCATTTTTTGAACAGAACGCTGATTTCTTTTGCTATGTGGTACTTCTTGGGCACATGTCTTCATAGATGTATGTACATAGGTGATGGAAATGACACCTTTCACTTTCAACAGTACATCAGATTTGTCAATTATTTAGTAATTCTGTCACTTAGAAGTGCAAGCTGGCAGCTTGTCCAGCACGCAGCATGCAATCACTTTCACCTGTCAAAACAAGATGTTTGATTGATCCAAGAACTCTGGTTTTCTTTGTCAATTGGGTAGGTCACTCTTGCTGCCCAAAAGGAATGGAAAGACGATACAATGCTGTAAAAGGATTTTGAATTGAGAGTATTTTTTGTCAAGTGTTATTGAAATCAAGATCTCAGTTTGAAGATGTACACTCATTCTTATTGACCAGGACTGAAATTAATACAGCATTTACTAATTTTAAAGGAGTATTGTGTATGCATATCTGACTCCTTCCTTTTTGGTTTCTTACAGTTTTCACTCAGAAAATTTAATAATGCATTCCAGATTTTATTTCTGCCTGAGATTATTTTCTTTTATGCTTTAATTAAAGACATGTTGGTTATTTTGTGTAAAGGAGATGGGAAGATGAAAAGGAAGACTGGAGAAAGGAAGTGTAAGAAAAGAAAGAGGAAAGTCATAAGTTTTTCTTATGTTGGGAGGCTAAATTTAGCAAAATATTTGATACCTTTGTAACAGAGTGAACAGAAAGCATTTCAGACTTTGTTGGCTACATTGCTTCCAGGAAAAAGAACTATTTACTTTAGTAGCTTATTTTGTCAAGAAAGCAACATAAATATTTTGTGTGTGTGCACTGACAAGTTTATACAAGAAAAATCCTTTCCACTGAAGATAAATACTGGGTGAGAGCAAGTTAGCATAGGTATGTAAATATTTTGTTTTAATTTTGAAAGTTTTTCTTACTTTGTTTTTATTGTTTTGGGGACTTTTTGACAGCATGGAAATATCCCATTTGAAGATAAATCTGCTTCAATTAAAGTGGTAAGTTTTTATCTAGTGTTAAATTGCAAACAATAATCATGTTATTTTTTGTCAGAGCTGAAAAGTTAAAAGAAGGTTAAGATCATCAACATTCTTTATAAATATTTCACAGACGTTTCAGAGTGTGTCTTAACATACTGTATTTTAAGAGAATTTGACACGGAGTACTTGTTTTGTGGCTTAGCTTTGGGCATAAGCTCTGGAACTGTGTATCATTTTTGTCAGCTCTTACAATTTGTCCTTCTCAAGCACATCTTTTTCCAGGAAGTTTACTCTTTTCATGCTGTAAAAATATGTACCTGGGTCTTCTTTGGATTGGTAATCATAATTGCCACTGAGTTTTCTATGCTGTCCCAAGAAATATACTGGTTTTGCATGGAGAAATGAGCCCAATGTTGATTATAATGTGGATATTAAAAAAAAAAAAGAAAACAAAGTACTTTCTGACAGACTCTGTTCTCCTCTGCCCTGGCATGGAACTGCTGTCTTCAATAGCTTTCTTTGCTTCCCATGACAGCTGTCAGCAGTGCTGGGATTGTGCTAGTCATGTGTTTATTTATGCCCTGAAGAAAACTCATTCTCTATTCAGCAAAACCAAAGAAGCAGTGTGTTTGCTGAGTTGTCTGAATGTGGGTTTTCAGTACTTGTTTGTGTACATGGTTAAGAGGTAGGGTACAGAATAACATTTTAGCGTGTAAGCCCATGGCAATTTACGCAGGTGCTGAGCTACTCTGTTGGCCTTCACAGTTCCTGTGTTTGTGCTGTAACTAGCACTGGTAAGCTGTGGAGCAGGTTTTTTCAGGAGTCAATTCACCCAAAAGGTTACTTTGTAGGATTCCTTTTCAATCAGGTCTGATGTGGCTCATCATGTAGTTGTCTGAATGCTGGGAAAGATGGGACAGAACACAAGGCAGAATGAATGGGCTGATGCAGTGTGATCTGCTTTGGGCTAGCCTGACAGGATCACATCTTCAGAACCCCTTAACCACTAAGATTGGAGATGGCAGGTCTGAGCTGTTGGGAGATGTCTGGTAGTTAATATATTCCAAGTCTGCTGCTTCCTTGTTTTCATGCAGTATTGCTCTTCGACATTATTGGCATGGTAGCTGAATTTCCATATTCAGACTGGCTGTGACCCAATAATCCAAATGTGGAAAATACTTGACCATCAAAAGAGAAAATTACTGGGAACAAGCGGAGAGTTAAATTTTGCCCTTTCTAGTCATCACAGTAACTCTTCTGTCCTTCAGCGACTGCATGATTGCTCACATTGCTCCACAGCCAAGTAATGAATTGACAGTACTCAAGTGAACTACCAAAATGTAACAAGCCAGAGGGGTGTTGAAGATAGAGTTTTCCTCTCTGCTGATAGTGTTTCAGCATTCTGTAACAAAGTTTCCTCACAATAGTTTCTGCATGTGTAGTCCCTGCCATTTCCCTTCAGCGTGTATTTTTAGACTACTCAATAGAGCTGTCCTAAGGAGTAACTAAGTGCTAGGAAGTCAAGGCTTTCCCTGGGAGACATAAAAGCACAAGTCTAGATTGTCCTTCTGGATTAAAGTTGAGCAATGCTCCTGGCATCTAAAAGAATGCTGGTAGGTAAAGTGTTTAGTAGCCATGACACTATTAGATTGAAACAGCTGATAATTTATGAAGTTGTAAGGTAAATTGCTAGGTTTTGGTTTTGTTTGAAAATTATTATTTCATTCTATCAATTATTTTAAGTTTTGGAATGAAGAAAACCTGCTTGTAAAAATGTGGAAAACTGAGCAAAAAACCAATAAATTATAATGTGTTGTAGTTATTGCAATATATTATAGATGTGACCTTGGATTTATCTGTGATTGCATTAGAAACCCAAGGACATCCCATTTGGCAGTCATTAAAAAATTACCTTCTTGTTGAAATGCCAACTCCTGAACTACAAATAATCTTTTTTTTTCTCATGAGGGAAAAGTTTTGTGGGCTTGTTGGTTTCTTCTCCCCTTCTTTTTAATTTGCTTTCTGTTTTCCATAGTGGAGCACGATGTCAAGGTTTTCATGCTAACTATAAGGAAATCACACTCTGAGCCAAATGTTTTTCCTTTAGAGTTGAATTGATGGCAATTAGTTTGATGTTTTGCATTTTTTGTTTTTAGTCTGCCGATTGTCTTTTAAGCTTGCAGAGTAACTCTGCCTTTATTTTACAGGATTTTTTGTGGTATCCAGAAGTTAATGGCTCTATGAGGCAACGTATCAAATCTTGGGCTGAGGTTTGTTTTAAGAGATCTAAAATTTGACTTCAGAGTAGTGAAAAGGGGATGTTTACTGGTGTATATGTTCTTTCAAGAATGGTATCACTTGGACTTTAAAAACCCCTAAGCAAACTAGAAAAAACCCTACTTCCTTGGAGTAAGTTAATTAATCCTATTAAGAGCTAAAAGAATTTCAGTCTGGTTTGGCATTTTACTTCCTCTGTGGCTGCAATGACTCCACTTTATTGTGACCAAATATTTTGATCCTTATGGGTCCATTCCAACTTGAGATATACTATGATTCTTTGATTTTGTATATATGTTAATTTGAGTGTTTCAGAGTGAAGGGCAAAGGTAATTTGTAAAGTCACAAATTCCTTGATTTTATTTGTTTTCAATATCTCCCTCCATTAGCATACTAATTATTTTATGTGTTTCAGTTATGATGCAGGTTGTCATGTTATTCTGTATGTGACTCTGACAACAAGTAATACATTTACAAACTGGCAACTAATTTTTTCTTGTTTCTTCCTCTGTTGACCTTTCAATAGCATGGAGTTATTTAGTAGTAGCTCACAGTGATTATTTTGCTCTCCTGTTGATCATTCTTGCACAACACCTTCCATCAGTATAGCTGAAGTTATCATTTGGTTTTCTTTTTCTGTGGCTTCTACAAAATTTGAGAGCTGCTGGTTTTTCTTGCTGTGCTGTGATAGAACTGGTACTGAGGTGCTCAGGTCTGTTTGTTTCCTTGTTCTCTTGTGTTTGAGTGTACTGGCCCTTGTCCTTGTCCTACACAGAGCTGTCAGACCTCTGGGGTTACAATGGTCAGTGCAGCAGTTCTAACAGATGTTTGACAATGCTGAGACTGGGATAAAAAGTTCAATAGTCTGATCTACAGTTTACTTGACTTTAGGAGAAGATGTTTAAATAGCTTTTAAAGAGAACTTATGCTGCTAAATTGATCAGGATTGTAGGTGCTTATTGATACTTCATGTTTTTGTTGATTCTATTATGTGAAAATTCAGGTATCTTGCATATATCAGGTGTATGTTCTCTGTAATATAGCTGCAATCTACTCTTTTGTAGCCATTAGCTGATGGGCAAGTCTGTCACAGTTAATTAAGATATAAGTCTTAATAATAAGTATAATTTAAGAGTATTTTAAAACTAATTCTTTTTTTTTTGGTTGTTTCTTAGGGTTCTGTGGCAAAACCTCATATAATTGTAGTAGGAGCTGCCACGGTAAGTTATACATATATAGGGGATTTTAGTAAAGAAGGAAGTTCTTATAGGATAACTTTAATGTTCTCAAGTTGGTTACATGATCAAGTTGTTAAACACAGTTTATAATAAAATACTTGTTCTCAGCAAATTTGCTATTACAAAAGGTAGTTTTTAAATATCAGGTATGCTTTATTATAGCTGTGTGATGTACAGTGCTTGCTTTTTGTCAGCAAAACTGGTTAATTTGCTTTAACCTAGCTAATGAAGTGGATTTAGTTAAAAGCAGATTATTAATTTTAAAAGTTAAATAAAGTATTTGCAAACTAACTGAGGTGTATTTTTAATACACTTTTTTCAGTCACAAAATTCCACTTTTGAGCATGGTCTCTTTCACCACACATATTTCTTTCCTATACATATATATATATATATATACACACACACACATATGTAAAAATTGTAATTTTGCATTAGTAATTCAACAACAAAAGAGGTTGGAGTTCTTAATCTTGTTGTACTGGAAGATTCCAAAACTGCTGTGCGTTGCAGCATCACCGAAAACAGGGCTGACAAGGACCAGAAGAGGTGTCCTGACCCATCAGTTTGCCACCAGGCAGTTTCTACCTGTGCCTACTCTTGGCAAGAGTCAACCAATTCTTTAAAACTTCCAGGGATGGAATTCAACATGCCCCCTTAATTAGTCTATTCTAGTAACATAGTTGAGTAAAACTAATCTCATTATTTCCACTTTTAATGTCCCTTACTTCCAAATATTTGGGAATTGGAGTTTGGAAAGAATTAGCTAATATAATTTCATACCAGCTGAAATGTAAAGAGGGGAAAATGTGTCGTATTTAAAACAAAACCTTTCAAAAGCAGTTTGGTTTAGAGACAGTTGAGGCACTCTACCAATCTGGAAACTTCTGGGCACGCCCATCTAAGGATTAATTCCCTCAAATTTTAAGAGGTCATGTGTGTATGTAGACCTCTACACATTTCCTGAGGCATCAAAAATTCTCCTTTTCCTTTAGGTGAACCTCTAAGTTCCCTTCGTCTGTAGGATACACATAAATATTTGAGCTCTAGGAATTGTAGTAAGCCTAGAACATTGTTTCTCAGTCTGAGACTGTAGCATTTATTACCAGGATGAGTAATTGTGTTTCATACAGAAAATGCCATTATGTATGGATAACGTTCTGGCATGCCGAAGGTCAGGTTCCAAAACTACAGGACACTTAGCTAAATAATTCCCTTTACTCGTATGTACACGTTAGCCATAGCTTGTTGCCTTTTGTGGATAGCAGGAGATAGAAACTAATGATATGCAGGGGAGGCTTTGCTCTTTTTAGCACTAGTATATTTATACAAAACATTTAATATGATATCTAGAGCTGGACAAAGATAAACATCCCCCATTTTAAGAGACTTCCAAAAAAATAAAAGCTTCAAAAATCAGACACATCAGCAACCTCACCATAGCTGACACTGGTATGGTAACCTGCCACCAAATTAAACTGGTACGTGCTCTTGGACTTCACTACATTTTGAAATTTACCTGTATCTTTAACTTAGCTCTTGGGTTGGTCGTGCTGCTTTGGCCTGGACATGTCTGTCTTAAGATGTCAGCTGCATAACAGTTTATAAATAGAAGTAAAGTCTTATAAGTTGGAGGAAATCCAGCTCATAGAAAAGTCAGTTGCTTTTTTATTTTGGGAAAAGGAGCTTCTCTGAAAATGTCACTACTGTGCTCTGCTTCCTAATTCCTGACTTCCTGTTGTATGGAAGTCATGCTGCTTTAACTGTCTGTGAAATACTGTTGGTATTTCAACTGGTTGGTGTTTCCTGGGTGAAACTGCTTCTTTTTTTTTTCTAGTGTGAGTTGTCAGAGCAGCTGTATGTTATTTGGTTTCATGAAGTATTAATTTATATTGAATAATATTTTCAGGAAGTGCATTAATCAGTGTACTTGTCTTACAATGAAATTTTTATGTAGCTATTTAGAGATAAATAGAGTTTGCTACATTTAGGCTAGTTGTTTTGGTTTTACTTTTTTAGTTTTTATGAAGTCAGTAGAGATACAGTAACACTTTAAAAAAATGCTGCATCCATTTTTCATACAGTGTGGGAAATCATTTTCAAAAGTTAGGAGGAATTCTTGTGCAACTATAGCATTCTCTCATTGATTTCCTATTGAAGATTAAACCAGAAATTAAAATGGCTCTTGTTTAGTTTTTTTGGGTTTTTTTCTCTTTGTGGATATCTGCAAAACAGATGGAAATATTGGAACTTGATACCACCATCAGGTTTTGTTTGCACGTGTCTCTTGTTGTGGTCACTTTTTCTAGAGCGGAATTGACTGAACTGGCCAAGATTTTTCAATAACAAGACTGACTTTGCTACTTCATTGACTGATAACTTTGAATGAAAACATCTTGTTTCATTTAATTTATGAAAAGTCAAATATATACAAATATATGAGTTGAACGTTAAATATTCTGTATTTAGATGATGTGATTGAATGTAATTATCTGTCTGTTCAGCTGCTTGGTCCAAAAGAATTTTTTAGCACTTTTGAATAAAAAACTGAGGAAATCTAGCTGTATAGAAGTAATGAAAAATAGCTACAAATGGAGCAAGGGAATCAATTAATTAAGGGTCCTCAGACATACAGGTTCTGAATTTATTTCTTTGTTTTTCCAGTGGTCTATCAAGATTCACAATGGCAGCAACGAAGCTCTTGCACAATATAAAATCAATATCACTTCAATTGCACCTCTCTTGGAAAAATTAGCAATAAGCAGTGATGTTTACTGGGTCTTACAAGGTAATATAATGAACAGTAGGTAAAAATTTTTAACATCACTGTCTGTTGAGTCATTATGTTGTAGGATATGGAAAACTTAATCTTTACTGCTTACTTGCAGATTGAAAAAGGTGTTGGTTCAACTTCAGTCTCTCTCGCAATCTTAACTAAGCTGATACCTAAATAGCTGCTACTACTGACACAGATTTCAAAACTCGAGCAGGAAAACCTTTTGCCTTATGAACTCTTAATTCTTTGTTAGCTTACTCTCACACTCAACTTGCCAGGTCTATTTTCCTTGTGTTGTGCTCCATACATACCTCCTGGGAGTCAAGAATACAGGTGCATGCAACAGCAGTGTTGCTGTGGTTTTGTTCAATTGAAGTTTCAGATTATATTAATAATAGAAGAGGTTGAACAAGTACATCCTCTGTGTGTGTCTAAAATGAATAGACACACTCTTGAGAATATGGAGAATCTAAGTCTCTAGAATGGAACTTGTTTCTCTACATTGTGATGAGAAATCATGGCTCAAAATGAGTTAGTGAGATTTTTATTACGGCACCAAGCTTACATTTTTTTGCTTTTCTTCAATAAAACTGAAATATTTCCCTGAAACTGAACAACAAGCTCATAGGTAGAATGTTCTCCTGGTTTCCCTGCCACAGAACACAGCATTTTAGATTGTCATTGCCTTAGAAGCATAGGCAGATTTTGAGCCCTGTTAGCAATATACCCAGATGTACCTTTACAGTCACATCCAAGTTCCTATCAAAGATGGTTCTAGAGGTAAATCTGAATCAACAGATCTCCTATTCCTTTCAAAACCATGTTTATTTATACCTGTATCAGTTAGCTGTCAGACTTGTCCCACCATGGTATTGCTATGGATCTAGTCCATTTACATAATCCTTGAGCTCTTTAATGGCCCAAGTGAAAGGAGAAGCAGTCTATATAGATTTGTCAGGACATTGATTATCCAAACACAGGCATGAGGTACCTAAAGAAAATCAGTCTGCATCTCACAGAGTGTGTCACAGCAAGAGCTTTTCACAGGAACTTAAAGACCTTTGGCTGACCTTTTGATGTAGAACCCCATATCACTTTCTTTTAAGCTTTACATAATTTCTGAAGCCTGTAGGCAAGTAAGTTGACCCCTTTTTTGTTAAAACTGAGATTCTGACGCAAGTTGAACTGTAATCAACAGGAGCAAGTGTAATATATTTATGGCCTATGACTTAGGAGAAACGAGGAGCTGTTTCTTTTCCACAGAAAAAAAAGAAGGTTTGAGAGGGTTGGTTTGGGGGTTTATTTTCATATTTCAATTGTGCTGCCAGTCTTCTGCCCTTTTTCGCTCTTTTCTTGGAAGATTCCATTGCTGAGAGAAAGCATAAGCAGCTCTGCATTCTAACATGTGCTTTTCCTGAATTCAGAAGAAATTAAATAAGCATTCATGTCTGGCCAGGGCTTTCTAACCTACAGCTACATATGCATTAATAGGGAATGGTGATAAGGACATTTCACAATAAACAGCTCTGGTAACTATAGCAGTCATTTATTCCTTGCTGTACATTTTTTCTGTACAATTAAACAGTTGTGACCTCTTAAATGAAAGTAGCCTGTGCAACTTGAGCTAAGGGAGCTCTTTGATAAGTAGAAGATTAATGTGTCCATTCTTTGTCCTTTCAAATTCAGATCCTGTTTATGAAGATATGCTGAGTGAAAGTCGGAAAATGATCACTAATGAGAAAATTGATGCTTATAATGAAGCAGCTGTTCGTATTCTGAACAGCAGCTCCCGAAATTCCAAAGCTAAAGTTAAAGTGTTCAGTGTATCAAAATTGATAGCACAAGAAACTATCATGAAGTCTGCAGATGGCCTGCATCTCCCTGAATTAAGCAGAGATACAGTAAGTGTTTTTAGCACTGGTCAACATTAAAAGTATTAATAGTACAACAAGATCTGAAGTGAATGTTCTGAAACTGCAAACAGTATGGATGCAATGAGGACTGCATTTGTCAGAGAATTTTGTTCAAAAACTTCCGGTGGGTGGGAGTGCAATCAGTTCTATAAGCTTTTTAAAAAACATAATAGCAACCATATCAGTGCATAACTATTTTAGAATAGACCTTCTGCAGCCAGAGAGACACAACCCTCCTGTTCTAAGATTAGCATTTTCGCTTACCTCTAGAAGCTCAAGTATTTTTTGTTTGGAAGAAGTGTTTTGACTGGACTGTTGAATGCAACTGGGTATATGGTGGGGCTGGAAGATTTTATTTTTGTAATGATGTGGGAGCATTGCATGTCTTATGTCAGCACATGATGCAGAAGAAAATTTCTTTTGATGGAAATATTAACTTTTTTATAAAAAATTATTTACCAAAACAGCTTATTTTTTTTACAGAATGCAATGATTCTTATGAATGTCTACTGCAATAAAATAATGAAGCCCATTGATGGCTCCTGCTGCCAGCCTCAGCCTCCTCTCACTCTGATACAGAAGATAGCTTTCTGTTTTTTTACTTTGTCCATCATTGGATATTTAATTATCAGCTTAATTCATCGGAATAATTATCGGAAGAACAAATCATGCACTGATTTGGAAAGTGGAGAGGAGAAGAAACCCGCCATCAGCACACCTAATGTTTCTACTTTAGAGATACTCTTACACTGCTTTTGCAAACTTGGTTTAATCATGACCTATTTTTATCTATGTGACAGAGCAAATCTTTTCATGAAGGAAAATAAATTTTACACACATTCATCTTTCTTCATACCAATCGTCTATATCTTGGTTTTGGGGGTATTTTACACTGAAAATACCAAAGAGGTAATGATTATCTTGATATCCTGCTAAAATGTTGTCTCCCAATTTGTACATAAAATAACCCCTTTTTAAGTATTCAAGGTTAATTTTTCAAAGTCAGTATAACTCACCTACAAAAAATGCCTTTTCAAGCAGTCTAATGTTTGCATAGAATTAGATGCAAAGGCTTTTTGAAGCCATATGGATGTCACCACTTTAGTCATTCTCACTCTTTCAAACTGGAATTGGTCAGAGCTCAGCTAAAAGAGAATTTAAATCATGTTAAATCTGTGCCCACTAGACAAGGCTTTTACAGTTGAGACCCATTTACCCATGAAGTGGTTTTCTGTTTGAACTTTTTCTTCTCATCTTGTAGATGTTCCTTGTTCTTTTTGGAATAGCAACACTCTTGTTTTGTTTTGCATTAGACTAAAGTGTTAAATAGAGAACAGACTGATGAATGGAAGGGCTGGATGCAACTTGTTATTTTGATTTATCATATCTCTGGAGCAAGCACTGTAAGTGATTTGAATTTCTTTTACTTTTAGGGGGAATGCAGTTTGGATATGTTATTTCAAAAGAAAGATACTGTAAATGGGCATTAGAACTGAATAGAATGAATAAATAATGCTGTTATTTCTGTAGTTTTAAACATGACAATAGCAGAGTTAGTTTTTATCTCTAAGTGTAAATTTGATTGATAAAAATGTTATTTATGTTTCTTGAGCACTGAAAAAAGTGTTTCTTCTGTGTAGAATACTAGATTAATTTTTTTTTAATTGCTAACAACTTGAATCTGCTGAAGGTGAGCTTTCAAAAAGCCCTTCTTAAATGAAGTCTCTCATAACTAGTAATAGAATATGGCAAGTTTAAGTGTAGAGCAATAAATAGGAAAAATTGATTTTAACATCAGAGGTTAAGACACCAAAAGAGCTCCATAAGAAACAGGGCAATGTACCACCGTGTTTCTTTTCTTAGTTAAATCTGATTTACTGCAATGCAGAGATAGCTCAAAATTGAGGGGGAAAAGGAAAGCAAAAAACATTTACATGGACATTTATAAAAGGTACTTTATTTTTCTCAACAGTTTTTGCCTGTGTACATGCACATTCGAGTTCTGGTTGCTGCATATCTGTTTCAAACAGGTTATGGGCACTTCTCATATTTTTGGATAAAAGGGGACTTTGGTGTATACAGAGTGTGTCAGGTAAGAATATCTATCTACTATTTTTGTAAGTAAATTTTTCAGATTGCAAGATGTCCATAATACATCCATACTCTCTGAATAATGTGATATCAAATCACTTAACCAAGGTTTAAACAATAAAAATGGCTGTTGTGTCTATTTAATGTGATCAGTTTAATTGGTAATGTTTATCTAATATAAACTTAAACCATATAAGTAATACTTACAATGTAAAAAATTCAAGTTCGTACACTCTGAAATATCAAGACAAATATTTTCTAATAAATAGCAATGGAGATTCCATTGCAGTGGCAATTTACAATATATAGCAATGTGTAAGTAATGAGCCAGGTGGACTTCCAAAGACAGTGTAGTGAATTTTTGACAGTGTAGTGACATTTATTTAATAAAGAAAAATAATTTTCACATCATAACAATACTGGAGAACATACCTGGTTTTGTGTCTTCCCTCCTAGATTTTGCAGCATATACTATAGCACTTTATTTTTTTTCCTAATACATGTCTTTTATTGCTGTTAAGTCTTACATTGTCCTGTAACTCAGGTCATTGTGTGTATTAAATGTATGTTTACAGCCTGGAAATGGCATTAATCTGGCTTTAACTGAGCTAGCTCAGGTAGCTATGGTGGTGAAAAAAGAAAGATAAACATTAACAGCATCCAGCAATTAGAGCACTTGGTCCCCAGCCTGGGAAATAGTCAGATTGGGTTAACTTTATTTTCATTGCAATCTCTACCCAAGCAGGCCAGGGTAGAGCAGGTCCAAAACCACATAATCAGCCTGCAGTCTTACATTGCCCTGCTGCTGCTCCTTGTGTGACTTTATCCGTGTTTCAATTGAAGTACAATCAGAATGTGACATGTAAAATACATAGATATCTTTGTATAGTACTAAAGGAACATGTCCTCATCTTTCTCAGCTTTGCCTTCCAGTTTACATATCCTCTGTCTTCTCTCCTCTGACACCCTCCCAGGTTTTATTTCGTCTCAATTTCTTGGTTGTGGTACTGTGCATAGTGATGGACCGACCTTACCAGTTCTACTATTTTGTGCCATTAGTCACTGTCTGGTTTATGATCATTTATGCTACCTTAGCTGTATGGCCTCAGATTGTCCAGAAGAAAGCAAACGGTAAGATTTCTTTTTTTCTTTCTGTTATAAATCATTTGCATGTTACTACAATGATAATCATACAGAAATGGCATTGTCAGTAGATCTCAGTCTCTTTGTTAGTCGAAATATGCTAAACAGCTGCTCACAGAAATGCAGTTTGTCATAGGTGAATTAGGTCAGTTGAAAAACGTAACAGCTGATGACTAAACTCTGCCTCTGGTTACAGTCAGATTAGAATACTTTTGAATAGATTATTATCACCAGAAATATTCTTTTACCAGAATTATAAGTTATATCAGAATTCTTTTACTAAGAATTGTAATTTTACTGAATGGAAATGAAAACCATAGGTTGCACAGTCTGTGCTTGCTGAGGCCGTGTCTGTCGTGTGCTCGGGGTGCAGGATGAACAGGGAGTGGTTAGACTTTCACGTTCTGTGTCTGACCATCTTGAGCACCAATTCTGCCTCAGGTGGCCAAATTAGAATCTGGGGCATGCTGTCCTAGTCTTAGATTAAGTGAGCTATCAGAAGTATGTCTTGTGGTACAAATACTTGAAATAAAAATTGAAGTGAAATCCCAGTTTATATGTTGCAATTCATTGAAAAGCTGTAAAGCATGTGGTAAGTGCTTGTTATTTAGTTTACCTAAATTAGAACTAAAACCTTAAAAGCCTTAAATCCTCATTCCCTGTTGATGGAGGGAATATCCCCATTTTATAGCCTGAAGATATGACAATGAAATACACCAAATATATACCAGGAATAGATGCTGCAAAAATACACTTAAAGAGTAGTTTTACCAGCTATCTCAAAGGCAAAGATCTTCAATTTAATTTTTTTTATTTTCTACAAAGGCACTTCTCTTCCAGAAACAGAGAAATGACTCCCGTGTACTTCAGAGCAATAGTGTACTGTGAAACTAGAAAATCTTTCAATGATAACTTTCAGTTGTTTATGATCCTGTTTACAGCTGCCAGTTTATATGGCAGGAGGGGGAGATGACCTCTTTTGCAATACTGAGGCTTGGGTAGAGCTTGATATCAGTCCACAGCTTTAAGGAGTAGTTTCTCAGCCTTGTTTCAACAAGATATGTGTCCTTAATGACCTGCACTTGAACTTTGGAGTAAAACTGGTATCTCAAAGTTTAATAATATTTACTCTACTTGTTTCACATGACAAAGGGCAGGCATTTTTATATATATATTTATTTACATTCACCTAGAATAAGGACTGCCTGTGCAGACTGTTTGGGAAAGCAGAGGTTTTAAAACAATGTTTCTGTTTGAATACCTAAATTCTCTTCTTCATGTATCTTGTCCCTGTCTTAGACATGAGGCCTAGTTTAGGCCTAATAGTTTTTTAATTGCTGTGAATATTTATTATAATGACTGAAAGTAAAATTTAAATGTAGATAGTGATAAAATATTGCTGGTAATATTTGAACATTTATTTATTAATGGATCTATTAGAAAGCATAGCTGCACTAAATAATTGGCAGTTATTATTTAATGTGTCCTGGGGTTTGCTATTGAAAAATTAATGACAGTATAATGATTAATTTATTTCTTCCTCAGGGAACTGCCTATGGCACTTTGGTTTACTGCTGAAACTGATTTGCTTACTGACATGTATATATTTTCTGTCATATTCTCAGGTTTGTAAATCCTGGCTATATTTATCCTTAACTACTTAAGAGTATATTATTACTGGTCTCTACTTTTTGATGTGCTCATAACTTGTGTATTTGCTCCAGTATCATAAATACAGAGGGGAAAAAAAAAAGAACTTTTTGATTTCTTCTCATATTTGAATTGGTGTGGGTGCTGGAAAAACCCACAACTGTGTGTCTTACTCATTGATTTGTTATGTTTGACATATTTTCAGTGTACTACTGTGAATGTAGTACATTGAAGTACAAGTGCCTATGCTCTGAGTTTGGGGTGGGGGGTTTTATGTGCTTAGAGTTACTGCGTTTTGCCAGCATAAGCATGTGGTGATATGGTGATAATGAAGTTCTGTGTCTCTTAGAGACAGAGTGTTGGCTTTGATACTGCATCAAAAGGTTGGTTCTCAGGCTAAATTAGCAACTCCCTGCATGCTGTAAGTCAGCTGGCAGAAGTCAGGACAGAGTTTGTCACTCCAGGATCTTACAGGGGGGTTGTGTAGTTTTAAAACCCAGTTGAACTGTAGTTTTGGAGTGCATATTCCTTATGTGGAGTGCATATATGGAGTGTGTGTTCCTTATCACACATCCTTATCCTTAACACAGTGAGTGGATCTCTCCCTTTGAGAAGCAGTACAAAATGGAAGGCATGCAAATACCCTAAGGGGAGACAAAAGTGAAACTCTGTTTCAAAAAAGATTTTTCTTTTCATTTTTTCTTTTTTTTTGTGAGGGAGAGGCTCCTAAGGAATCCAGTTAGTTTTCTAGTGCCATGTAGCTAGTGAAATAAGGATAGAATAATATTAACCATGTTATTGATTTAAATTTAGTAAACACAGTTGACATCAGTGTTAATGCTTTTTCTATGTTTGTCTTTTACAGGGTGCATTTGAAAAGATATTTTCATTTTGGCCATTGTCCAAGTGTTTTGAACTGAATGGGAATGTCTATGAATGGTGGTTTAGGTGGAAGCTGGATCGCTACGTATGTAACATTTGCATAAATTTTTACTTGTCTTTTAAGTGTATGTTTTAATTTGGGAAGATGGGAGAGTTGTTTTCCTTCCCTTCAGAGGAGACAGGAGTTTGCCCCAATGTTTAATAAAAGACTAAGCTGCACCCATTTTAGTTCTGGAAATGTCTATCAAAGCCTTGCTTAAAAGATGGAGGTTGATTTATTTGCTTCTGGATTTAAAAAATGAAGGATAAAGTATCCTAGATCTGTCTTTTCTCAAAAATCTTGCTGTGAAAATTTAACACCTGTAGCACTTCAAGCTGTAGAAATACAAGGAAAATTACTGTGGTAGCTTTCTCAATAATACTTTTTGGAAGTTGCATCAATTAAGGATGTATTTCTTTTAAGGTAACATTTAAAACATGAAAATCAGGGTCTTGGTGCCCAAACCAGAGTACTCTTCTACATATTTTTAAATTGTTTTACACTGGGAAAGTGTTTTCCTTCCAGTTATTGACCCTGAGTTGAGTTAAAAATGCAGTTTATGACTGTCTCATGTAGAAAGTCAGGTTTTGTTTGCTTCAGTAAATCTGGGAAAGGACCTTTTGAAACATTTAAAGCTACTTTATCTGGTAGTATTTCTGAAGTACTTGTAAAAGCCATGCAATATTCATTGCATTTGTTTGTCTTTTACAGGTGGTTTTTCATGGGATGCTGTTTGCTTTTATTTATCTGGCATTGCAGAAACGTCAGATGATATCTGAAGGAAAAGGAGATCCTCTCTTCTCCAACAGAGTTTCAAATGTTTTATTATTTATTTCAATCGTGTCCTTTTTGGTAAGTTTTTTTGTCCTTTTTTATAGCCTAGTATAATCAGGTTTGTAAATATCTGAAAAATAAGTTTTCTGAAGTTCTTCTTTAGTCAATATTATCTAATACAAACCTTGAAAAATCAAATCTTTATCTGGAGATACTTCAGCTGGGTTTTTCTGTACAGCATACTTATCTACTCACTAAAATATTTTTCTGTTCAGTCTGATGTAGATGAAAACATCACTACTCTTTCAGTTCATTGCAAAGCTTAAAATAAAATTGGATCATAAAAATAACTTGGTAGATAACACAGCTCTTATCTCCACACTTGATTGCTAGTCTATTTTTGCTGAAAAAAAGTTGTATTAATAATACAGATAAGTTTTCATCAGTTGCAAAGAAGAATTGGAAAAAACCACAAAATTTAAGTCATGTAGTTTTTTTTCTCCCACATCTTAGTAAACCAACTAATACTAAAGCAATTCAAAATATCATATTTTTGTTTCATTATTAAATGTTACGTATAATTGCTACATAGACTAATTTTTTAATATCTTTTAGACCTATTCTATTTGGGCTAGTAGCTGTAAAAACAAGACAGAGTGCAATGAGCTACATCCTTCTGTTTCTGTGGTGCAGGTAATTATTTGTCCTACAGCGGTATAATCTAGTCTGTTCTTATTTGAGCTTTTTTAAAAAATTGTTTTTAAATATGTTTGTGCTTTTGCATGGAGTGTCAGATATTGAGCTTCATTCCCATGTCTGAAAGTGAAAAAGAATTTAACAACATTAGACACTTCTTCATTGCCTTTAAGCACTGAAATTGCACACTGTGATTGTGGATATTTTTTTATCTGGGTGTCCTTAGTGTAGCTTTCATATGCAACATTGAAGTCCAAACCAAACTTTTGATTATTTGCATAGCAGTGGAAAAGAAGAAAGCTGTGGAAGAGAAGAAAGGTGTGGAAAAGCAGGTGTATGGGAGGTATCAGTGAAGGAAGCAACCAATGGGACCCTGTAGTCCAGGGAGAGAAGAGATGAGCCACAGAGCCATGCGTGTGGTTTTCTTAAATTTAGATGTTCCTCTTGCTGTGTCCCCTGCCCCACTGTACCCCAGCTATCTCATTCCATGCCCTGTTTCTTTTCTCATTAATTTGTCCTGCTCTCTTGAGGGGCAGCAAGAGGGACTTCATTTTTCTTTAATATTATTCTGTCCATCTTGACACCCCCTCTTTAAAAACTGAGGGTTAACTCAGATTTGTGGCCACCTTCATTTTGGCTGGCATGGTATAGCATATTTTGTGACCATGCCTAGGAAACATGTAGTAACACCATCAGCATCAAGGCCATGATTCTACTGGAGATGTAAATGTGACCTCCTCTGCTGTAAAAATGTGTGTACAAAATTTTTAGTTTCAATATCTGTTTTGTTAAATAGGTACTTATGGATGCATGGGTTTTTGTTTGGTTTATATTTTTATTAGCTTTTAAAGAAATTTTAATGCATGATGCCCTTCACTTAGTGCAGTGGAAATGAATACATCTTTTATGTGTTTTTTTTGGTTTGTCATCCACAGTCACTTTCTCTGTTTTACCTTTTTTTTTCCTTTTAAAACCAAAGATTTTAGCTTTCATCCTCATCAGGAACATCCCTGGATATGTCCGATCTGTGTACAGCTCATTCTTCGCCTGGTTTGGCAAAATTTCCTTAGAGGTAAGTAGAATGACCAGAAGTACGGCAAATTAAAACTTAGAAATGTAAGGTGGTGTTATTCTCTAGATTGGACTGTAACACATAGAAAAAACATTTATTGGCTTACTAAATTACATGCTGTCACTTTGACCTGTCTTAGCATTATGGCTTTTGTTGCACTTAAAAGTCATGGCTGAAAAAGCAGTCTCAAAGTTCCAAGCTTAATTTTTGTGCTGTTTTAGGGGTTGGGGTAATTTAAGGTTGTGAGAGTGGGGATTAAATGCTGGAGTATGCTGTGAGGTGTATGCAGCTGGAAGATAAAAAATTTAGGCCAGTTGAAGATTTTCCATGAATTATACTTACTAATGTAAGTACACTTATAAATGTGTTTGCCCTAGAAAGCTTTTTGGGACTAATAAAGAAATGTGCCATTACAAATAAACCCCTTCTTAATCCACGTGTTACCTTGTTCCATTGAGCATATATTTAGAAATGGTAGGAATTATCTTGCTTGCCATTTTATTTGCTGTTTAGTGATACTGTGACATTTTACTGTATTACTAAAATATATTTCTAGCAGAAATTCATTGCAATGCAGTGTATATGGAGTACAAGGATTTTGTGGATTTTTTAAAGGATAAATTTCCCTCTTCTAATTCCTAGTGGGCTTTAGGTGCTGCTCAGCTCCAGGAAGCTGTGCATTCATCAGCAGGTGAAGCATTCTCTCTTACTTGCAAGCATGTCAGTTCTGACCCTCACCAAAGAGACAGTAACTGAGGGAGGCAGATTCTTCCCTGCTCTGATGGAATGTATCCAATGCTCTCCTGAGCTGTATTTGGTTGAGGGCCAAGCAAACCCATTTCACTGTGTGATTTAAGAAGCTTGTGGTTTTGTTTTGTAGCAAAGACATGTGAAAAACAGGTTCTAACTAAAACAGAAGTGTGTTGGTTGATGCAATAATAATTACATGGTTTTCAGTAAGCAAAAATATTTACATATATAAGTACTGTTAAACATTTTTTTTTTTCTTTTAGCTTTTCATTTGCCAATACCATATTTGGCTGGCAGCAGACACAAAGGGGATCTTGGTGCTCATTCCTGGATATCCAATGTTTAATGTTCTTGTCAGCACTTTCATATTTGTGTGCGTGGCACATGAGATTTCTCAGATCACTAATGATCTAGCACAGATTGTGGTTCCTAAAGATAACACAACTCTGCTGAAAAGGTTGCTGTGCATAGCTGGATTTTTTTCTGGACTACACTTCTTCTCAGCAATGCAAGATCAGTCAAGGCATTGACTTGGAAACTTTCTTCAGGTTTACTTTGTGTCTGCCTGAACAAAAATTCTCAACTGGAGGTACAAGAAGACAATTAAATTAAGCGCGTGGAAAATGTATATAGTGGAAATGTACATATTTTGTGTGGAAATAGCCTTCTCAAATACTCTGAGAAACAAGAGTGCACTGTACAGAATTGCATGTGAAAATGAGTCTTTTCTACTGGATGTTTGTTTCTGTTTACATATCTGTCGAATGGACACACGAAGCAGTGTGGTGGTTGCAGTATCATGGGCACATCGCGGGATTCAGCCGGCACGGGGCGAGCCCACGGCCGGGAGCCTCCGGAACCGCCGCCCACCGCCGAGGCAGCGACACCAGGGCAGCGCTCTGGACAAAGCGCTAACTTGCTGCTCAGAAATTAAGTGTCTGGGGTGGAAAGAGTAATACGTGTTATGTGAAACCATTTATATGTGGAAGGAAAAAGGTAATCATCAATTCAGTGACTGAAGATTTACAAGACTGACAAGTTTACGTCATATTTTTTTAGAAATTTAAGGTGTGTTCAGCAAATACGGTGAATGCTGAGATAAAGTTTTTTTTATAAAGAAAATTTGGGTTCCTAAAATTGTTTGCTTTTTCACAGATTTTTCACTAATTCATTTAACTGTGTGTAGTTCTGTGTATAATCCCAGTGAACAAACAAATGAATAATTTTCAGAGACTCAGTTCAAGATGGGAAATTTTTGGAAGACCCTCCAACCATTTTCAGGCAGATGAAATCTCATGATATCCGCTCTATCAGATCTTAGGGTAGTGGTGATCTTTGACCCTCTCCCTGTGTCCATGGGACCTTGAATTAGGTCTTGTTAGGGAACTGGTGCCATATTCTGAGCTTTAATAATACTTTCATTTAAGAGGATGCAAGTTAGTCCCTTGGGATCATGAGGCAGAGGAATTGAGTGGTCAACTTTGTTGCAAGCAAATCTCAAAATTACAAGTGAAATGAGATTGGAGCTGTTTAGAGAAAACTTTTTTCCCATCTTTTTCAGCAGCGCCCAATCTTTCTTAGTAATTTTTTCCTTTGGCAAAAACTTAAAAATGTAATTGAAAGAAATAGCCCTTCAGTGTGGCAGTGACAAGCGGTTGTTTACGTTCTTATCAGTGAAGTTATGGACATTTCTTGGTTGGTTGTGGGTTTGGTTCAAGTAATAGTTTGACCTCTAGTTGGTTTTTCATTTTATTCTTCCTCTGATTATTTGTTAGCAGTAAAAAACATGAGCACAATATTATTTTCCAAACATACGTGCAATTATGTATGATTATAAACAACGTGAATCCTAATTTGTACCATATATACTATCACATGCATGTTTTTGTTATCCCACATGAACATTGAATTCAATCTTGCAGCCAAGAATGAATGCAAAACAAATTTGTGAAAAGCATTACTTCAATTTTTATTTTTTTTGTGTGTGGTGGAGAACAGTTTCTTTTAAAGAATAATCAGTCATTGATCATAAAAAAAAAATTATTCATTTCCCCCAAATTCAGTAGTTTCACTAAGCCTGCCAGCTCTTTTTAAGGTAGTGGAAAGATACTCAGCTGTTTGTTCTGTGTGCATATTATTTCCAGTGCTTGGGAATTTAACCTCATCGATCAATGCATTTGAGTGACTGAAGGAAAGGGTGTAGGTGGACACCGTGGTGGGGGATAGCAAGCATAACCTTCATCTATGCCAGTATTATGAGCAACAGGGAACTGTGAGCTTGAGGGATAATTTTTGTTTTGTTCTTCACAACGTAACTATTGTAGATATAACTCTATTTATCTGTTGTACAGACTTGGTTAAAAGATTTATTTTTAATGTTTGAAATAATGCACTTGTTTACTATTCCTGTATGTGGGATAAATATATTTTCTTTTCAGGTTATGTAAAAATATGAAGTAATTTAAACATTAAATAAATGTGCCGTGGATGCTTATTTTTGTAATGGGAGCAGCCTCATTTAAGTAAAAACTCTCTATTGCTTGTCTCTAGCTGTGCTGCAGTTCACTGTATCACAAACTAAGGCTGATGCAATGCAGGAAGATTGCTCTGCAAAGATTGCTTTGCACTGTTCCTGCTCTGGTGAAGTTACAGCTCCAGTAGCCAAAGCCAGCCCAGAGCTTGGGGTCCCTCAGCAGAACTCTGCCGTAGAGACATCAGATACTTTTCCCAGCCAGGAACTCTGCAGCAGAGCTCTGCACAAACAAAGCAGAGGAACTAACTCCGCTTTTCTTTGATCAGGCAACATCAAGAAACCACACCCATCTAAGACTTGGTTAAGGAATTTAGATTCTACTTGAGCTACTTAAATCCCACTCTCAGTAGAAGGGGCTCCTTAAGCAAAGGATGTACCAATCTCTTTAATCTTATGACCAATGACAAGACACAAGGAAATGGTCTAAAGTTGTGTCAGGAGGTTGGATATCAGCAAAAGGTTCTTCAGGAAGAGGGTGATCAAACAGGCTCCCCAGGGAAGTGTCACAGCACCAAAGCTGCCAGAGTCCAAGAAGCATTTGACAGTGCTCTCAGGCACTTGGTGTGACCCTTGGGGATGGTCCTGTGCAGGGCTGGGAGTTGGACTCAATGATCTTGATGAGTCCCTTCCCAACTCAGCATATTCTGTGATCCCCAAAGCTCTTGATTTTATAATCCGGGAGATACATAGTTCAGGTGCCCACATTAGATATTAAATGCAGCAAATCCTCTCCCTCCTCTCCAGTTAGGACATCCTCCCCAGCTGAACAAACCCTGCACCATTAGCTCCACCCCAGGTCTCAGACCCGACCATGCAGTACTGTGGCTGGGAACATTAAAAGCTGTAACAATGTTGTTCAGGCACCCTTTCGTAAAATAATCAGGCAACAACTTCACTACTTTGTGTTTTCCATTTTATTAGATTATACATTTCATGTATGTACAAAGAGATCTATCGGGCTTCCTATTTAATTTGTTTGCACCTTAACACAAGATCAATTCATATTGCCATCATATAATGTTAAAAGAGACTGGGAATTTACTGTCTTAATTATTACTAATTCTTTAGCCATTAAATGTCTTTTTCAGCTTTATAAATCTATGCTTTCAGAGTAATTGTTTTAATAAGTAAAAATAAATAATTTGTTATTAAACTTACCTCAGATAAATGAAGATTTCAATCATAAAATACTTCAGGTAGTCTTAATACCTGAGTGACCTACATCACTAGATTCTTTCCAAAATAAGGTGGAGCCTCCACTGCTACTAACTCATTCTTTATGCACATATGTAACAGTTTATTTCCTTAAATATATTTGCACTGTTACATTAATACAAATAAGGTGGGAGCAGCTCAACTGGTAGATCCATTGATTGTCATGTCATCCTGGAGTTATCAGAAATTACTATGATCCACACCCAGAACTATTTACAAAGTTTAATCTTACATTGCATTAAAAATCATTATTTAAAATCCATTCCATTCATTTTGGTTTCAAAACACTAACAGCTGACACACTTGAAAATAGTAGTATAAACTAACAGAAGCCAAATGCTGATTGTACTTGAATTTGTTTACGGCTTGGGTAAGAGATGAAAATATGGTTTAATTTACGATAAACCTCATTGTGCAGTTTTATGTTTTGCTTTTCACTGATAACCATCCAAGCTGCTGGAAGGAAGGGGGGGTGTCTCTGAGGAGGCTGATTGACTGGTGAAGTCTCTTCCCTGGTATCTTTTGGATGAGGTAGGAAGGCATGATGGATGCCACTTGGAAAGTGAGTAGGAATGGCTCTTTATTCCACCTGTTTCAGGAACTGCCTTTAATTTCTCTACTTGAATGCCCGCAGCTTGAGCTACCTCTCCTGGTCTAACAACCACCGTGTCCTGCAGGCTGTGCTGAGCATGCAGAGCAGCTTTGTAAACTGATACCCAAGGTTTGATGATATACAAGTAGGTACCATGTACTGAGCACTGCTTATATACTTTGCTGCCATAGTTATCATAGTTGGTGCTCAAAATTAGTCTGAAAAGCAGCTCAGGACTTGTTCTATCTGCTGAGATCCCGTATTCAGGTCCAAGCCTACAAATATGCCATTGATGCTTAAAAATTAACGTAAATTAAGGTTCTGTGTTTTGACAGAACTGGGTCATGACTGTAAAAAGAGAAAAACAAAGACAAACAAACCAAAAACCACAAACCCAAGAGCAACTACTTTGGTCTTTTTACAAAATGACCTCATTTTACAGATTCCTTTTATCCTCAGTCTAAAATTCCAAAATTACTCAAATTTCTCTTAGCAGAGACTTCAGGAACCTCAGCTAAGGAAATGTAGCCAGCACTTAGCAATTTTAAAGCAGACGCAGTTTTCTGCTTACAGTGCAATGTCTTGATGAACATACAGCTTCTGAAAGAGAAAATATTACAGAAAAAAAGAGAGAGTGTAAGTGTCAGCTTAAAACAATACCGTGCTTTGAGGTAAAACCCCAAGAACTCTTGGTTTCAGCTGTTACAGCTGCAGACCCTGAAGTCCTGTGTGATGTCCTTAAATTTGAAGATTTAAAGAAGCATCAGAAATTCATTTAAAATCTGGTGAAAAAATGTCAATGGATGAATTATAGTTGTCTGTTGAAAAACATGGATCTGATCTTCAGTTCAGATCCTTTTAGCAAAGTCCATATATTATTAAGCTTTCAGCTGCATGGACAAATGCCTCTCAAAGAAACCACCTCCCAGCAAAGTATGCCTTTAGTTAAGTCCTTTTTAAGATGTGAAAATATAATCCCTGGTTTACTGGATATGTAATTCTCCCACAACAGTTTGCACTCCAAAAAGAAAAAAATTTGGAGGATATAAAAAATAAACAGCATTGGGGCTGTTTATTGGGATTACAAAAAAAAAAAAAAATTAAAGAGTTTTTAAAGAGTTAGTCCAGGTATACTGTACCAAATTAAACCCTTGCTTATTTGCAGACATTAATTTTTGCCTACAATAGTTTGTAACAGTTTCTTCTAACATAACCAGATGAATGAATGGACAGATTTTAAATGCTTTATTGCTTACAAGTTTTGAAATAGTGTAAATATCTGGTTAAAGAACAGAATTCCAATTTTTATCGTGAGTAGTTTTAGTTATTTTCTCTGGGGGATTATTTATTTATTTATTTTCCAAAAATAACTTTGCTCATTATATTTGGTAATCTCTAAAAAATTAATACCTACTATATGTGCAATACTATTTCTGAGCCTCATCGTGTTGCACAAGTTGCATGCTTGTACACTACTCCTTTTCCTGTGCAAATGTTAGGAAATTGTATCACCCCACTAACAGTCTGAAATCCTTTGAATCTCTGAAGTTTTGATTTCCCTGTTAAAACTTTCAGGAGAGAGCACAAGACAAAATAAAGCTTGATATTTATTAATACATATATATACATATATATACACACATACATATATAGATATATATGTATGTATCTATATATACGTTAAAGATTACTTTCTGAATGTAACAAATATAAAAAGTTATCAGTGTTTACAAATTGTCAAAAATGTCCAAAGTACAAAAGGATACAGTACATCAGTTATATGGAAGTGATTGTACTCCTGGTACTGAAAGCATCATAATACTGTGGGCATGCACAATATACACCAGAAAAACTCATGCATCAACCAGAACAAATGAGGAAGTGAGACAATTTGCTGCCTTCTTTGATTACAAATTCATTGCTTCTGTTAGTTTTCTTTCCTCAGGAATACCATTTACCTGCAAACAGATGAGAATTTATATAATCCATCAGTGGCACATGATGCTTCAACATGGTACTGAACTGTCAAGTATGAGCACAGCACATAAATAATGCTTATTATTCCTTTATCAACAACCACACTGGAGAAAAACTACAAGTACAACCTGGATCAAAAGACAACATATACATGACAAAGCATTCTTCTGGGAAGGGAGAGGGCTAGGAAAAAATGGTTTAACTGGGAATTTATCTTTCCATTTGGGATCTAACAGACTTCATAGGGAGGCTGAAGCACAAAATAGAAAGGGTGGTACATGGTGTACATGCATAGGAACACCCTATAAGCTTTTTCATCTAAGAACCTTAAACAGACAATTATAAAACCTAATGTATCTGTTCATATTGCAGACCAGTAGCAATTTTCATCAGTGTAATAACATCAGATGAGAGTGGTGACCTCTCACACAATTGTTTCCCAATTAACTTCTACTTCGTGAAATAGTCAAGCAGTATGTCAGATATTAAGTCTGCCTTTTTATATAAATTAAAAATAAAACTATTCCTTACTGGGGATTCAGATATATCCTGAAGTGGACAACATTATTAACCATGGTCTGCTCTTCAAATTACTAAATATGGTCTATTGAGGATTGAAAATAGAAATTTCTTATTCACAGCTGTGACTGTGAATGTCAATGTATGTTAAATTCCCAGAGTATATTACCATGAGTTTTCTACAGGAAAGGAAGAAAATTTAACAATTAATGTCTTATTCTGTAGGTTTTTTGGCCATAGGTGTTCTATTTCTGTAAATTTCTTACTTTAACAGATCAATAAAATCGATTGCTATGTTTGTATGCATGCTACTAAAAAACTCTTAGTAGTGCCTGAATTTTGTTTTAAATCATAACTTCCTAAAAATCTAACATTCTAGCAACAGAAGTTATGGATCTCCCTTTCAGAAAAGCTGCAAAAGGCACATGCCATCATGTCATGGAAGTGCTTGCAGGGTCACCTGCACATCTGTACCTGCACAAAGCAAGGTGTCATTATAAACCAAGGGAAGAGGAGGAGATGCCCTCTGTCCCAAATACGTTCCACCACCTGCCCCCCTGGAATTCTGAGAGCTTGTCTCAGGCAGTGTCTGTGCTGTATATGAAAGAACAGTTGTATTCTACAAAAGTAATGTACTGCAGAAAATACAGACACAGGAGAATTTTTAAGATCTAATTTTAGGGCAGTTTTTCAGTGCAACTCAAAAGTGACAGACCCATGCTAGCTTGTATTTCTTTGCAATATACCATTGCAAAAATGTCTCACTGCTGTCACTGTACAGTATTACTAGGTGATTTTGCATCATATTTGCTTCAAGACAGACTGGAATTCTTGAAATGAAACAGTCATAGCAGAAGAACAATGCTGTGTGACACTTTTATTCTGCCTTCTAAACAGTGTGCGTGGGAAGAGTTGTGCTAAATTTCAACCCAAACCATCGCTGGAGGCTCTGGATCAGGGCTTTGACTGCCAGGGTCATCCACCATTTCCAACACGTGTACAATGAAGAACACAAATGGCAAAGCTACCAGAACTGCTGTCAGACTTTTTTACCTGTGTTTTTTAATTTCCACATAACAAAACCCACATGGAGAGAAACATCTATTATATACTTGCCTCAAATCTTTGAAATGTTGTCATACGAAATTCTCCTTTAATCCCCGAAAGCAGTAATGAAGAAGAAGGATTTTCAATGAAAAGAAAAAGTTGCTTATGTAACCCCTAAGTTAAAACAAATCTTCTGCTTGGAGCTGTAGTTCCCATACTATGTTCAAAACATATGTATCTCTCTAAAGTTTTTATTAAATACCTCTTTGAATATTTAAAAATTACACTTGGCCTCTACTTTTTCCCTGTATGGACCTTACCCCCTCTCACATGGCTATGGCTGTAGGTTTTTCTCAGACCTTGAGATCTAAATAGGATAATCTGCCTTAGTCCAGAGTCTGATGGGTCATTCCTGATCTCAGTCAGTACATGAGCATTTGTGAGAATGATGTAAAAGTGATGACTAGGACACAGGAAAAATGAAGCATGGATGTGCCTCACCACAGATTCCCCAGTATCAACACTTTATGTCTAGTAACTGCAGTAAAGACCTCCTTCTTCAAAGCTTAACTAATATTGGTGGGAATTAGAAATTTAGATTTCCTATCAAGAGTCAGAATCTGAACCATGTGACTGCATATGGGAATCTGGCTGTAGCTTCATGTAACAGAAAATTATTTATATGAGGCTTCCAAGTTAGCTGAACTAAATTCTAGCCTCTCATGCAGAATCCTAACGTAGCATTTCTTCCTTACTTAATCAATCCCATGCCAAAATTTTCACTGTTGTATCAGAAAAAAATCTAGAATTAAAATTCTGTAATAATTTATTCTATTTGAATATTATTTCCACTGTCCAGAGATTGTATACATTTTGACTAGTGTTTTCTCCACACTGGTCACTTAATAATTACAGTATTTTCTGAGTACTGACCTGCACTCTGCTGCTGTGGAATCTGAGTCTGATGTGGCAGGTTCCTATAAAAAACCATTTAATATCTTTAATGCTTCCATACAAAGTCTGAAATGTATTACGATGAAAGCTCAGTATTTACACTTCATTTTTTTTTTTTTGCTAATGGAGCAATAATCTATTTTCACTATGCAAATACAGATGTCCAAAGGTTAGCCAAGACCATGAAAAAAGACAATGTGAAAGTAGCTCTTATTATTTCACTTGTTCAAAGCTACGTTCAAAGGCTCAGACTTGGTGAAATGCCAGAGACAACAAGAGTCACCATGTGTTTCTGAAGTTAAGCCAAGTTTGGTTTCTGTAAGGAAATATTCCATATTCCATGATTACAGCAAAGGTGACAGCATTTACAACACAGTTATTTGCTGTGAAATGAATGAACAGTCAGCCACTTCCACATGTCAGACCAGTTGACTTATTGAGGCAAGGTTGCATTTTTGTGCCCTGCTTAAGTGTCTATTTTAACAGCTACCAGATAGAGCTGTTTTTACCAAAAGGATTTAAGGGTTACGATGTGGGTGAAACAGATAAATACCCTATGTACAACTCAGGAAAGCCTTTGATACAGGATTTGGCACGCCAGTCATAAATATTGCTATTCTGAATAGAGAAAAAGCTGTAAAAGATGAGGACAGAGCACTTTGCAGCACTTGTACAAGGAGTAATTTATACAGCTGTCCTTTCTGGAGACTTTAGCTTTTGGGACAGGGAGAAGAAAACACTCCCGCAGCAGGGATCTACATTGTGAAGGGAATTTAGGACAAGCATATGTAAATTAGAGCTGAGTTAGAGCTGGAACAGGACCAGTACCACTGGGGCCATGCAGGCCTGCCAGCAGAAGTGGTACCAGCTGGAGCTGGTGTTATAGCACAGCACTGGAAAATGCCAGCCACTGCTGAGACCACTGCCTCAGATCTGCTCAGCCCCAGGCACCTCAACCAAACCTTGCCAGAAACACCTCTGCTACAGCTCTATAGACTTGTCTGAATTAGAACATGTGCAAAGCATTGGGTTTGCCTCACTAGTTTCACTGAGTTACTGATAAAAAAACTCTAAGGAACAGGAATTAATTATTTTTCTGGTTTTTGTCTTGGAAAGAGAGGGCAACAATGGAAACGGGAGAGAGTTCTGAGTGTTTTTCTTGGCAAGTCTGAATTTATTATCTCTGTAATAGAGTAGGTTCTTCTGTTCAATGTCAATGTTTCAAACACAAACTGTGTGTGACAGGTACATGACTAACCACTTAAAAATCTGGATTTTCTGGTATAAAACTACCACCAACCTGGTGGTAGTTTTATACTAGAACCCCAAAGATGTGAGTCAAGAGACAGGGTGTCTAAAATAGAACACTTTTAATGCATTCCTCTGTCAAAAGTAGTTTTTCTCCAAAACATGCAGAAATCTAATTGCTCCTTGCAAGCCTGTAGACTGAAAGCCAGCCATTTAATCTTATAACAGAAGGCCTTTCTTCCTGCTGGAAATGCAAACATCAGAGCAATCTTGACCTAGAGAGTCATTCCTGAATCCTCCCCTAATGAACACATTTCGGAGGACAAGCACTGGAATCCCCAGTTCAGTCCTGCAGCACAGTGAACACTAAGAAGCAGAGCTGAGTGTCAGCACTTACTGCTGTGTCTGCATCAGGGGCATGCTGGTGTTGTCGTAGGTGTCGGTGTGCAGGGGCGGGACGATCTCGCCTGTCACGGGGTGGAACACGGGCAGCGTGGAAAGCGGCCACGCGATCTCTCTGTTCTTGGACATGTCACGAAGCTCTTTGGTTGATTTCTGTATAGCACTGTGGTGCACCAGCTGGATGCTGTGTCAGAAGGAAATAAAATAGTGAATACATACTTTAGGTGATCTATCAAAACACAATTTTGCAATTATTATTATTATTTTTATTATTATTATTAAAGTACAAGGACTTTAATGCATGCTACAGACTACAGTGCAACAATTACAATCTTCACATAGGTAAATTAATAAATATTTGATTTATTTAATTTTTAAGGCAGTAATTATTCCATTAGATTTTTCTGTCTGAATAGATATTTTTCATAGGATTCAAGACTGTGCAGTTTGTGGCTGATGTTCCATTTATTTGCTGCTGTTAAAGTTTTGGTTAACTTCTGATTCTTGTGGTAGATTCATAAAAGCTTGTAAATTTATTTTAGAACACTCAATATTATAGGCACTGGATACCTTCCAGGATATTTCTTCTCCTGCTCACTGCCTTTAACAGACAGCTTGGAATGTCCAATAACCAGGAATATTAATTGCATATTAACATATTTATTCTAACAGCACTATTTTATTTTGAATTGACATCTCTAATTTCAAACCCTTTTTATTCTGGTCTTCTATCCTTGCCAAGATTCTGATTTAAAAGCAGCTTTCACATTTATGAATTAAACCATGAATTAAAGAGAATGAAAGAAGATTATGACACATATGTATGAAGCATGACAAGCTACTGAGAATGAAAATTAAATGGTAAAAGAAAAATAACAGGAAAGAAGACACTTACTCTGGTGTTTGCATGTTTCTCTTTTCCCTAAAAACAAAACAAAATTTATGAATTAAATAATAGCATTGATAGTTGGAACATTCATCTATCTGATGATGAAAACAGTACATGATGTAGAAATGCTGACAAGGTTATTGCTAAACGCAACTTGGCAGCATTTGCAACAGGGTTTATGATGAGGCCTCGATGAACGCACGGAGAGAGAGGTGATAGTGGTGGCAGACGCACACAGAAACACACACAGGGAAATGAAAAATGCAGGTTAAAGAACAAGCTTCTGGCTAAAATAAATTCTGTGACAAAATGAAATTGTAGTTTGTGTAAGAAATGGCAGAAATCACGTTACTTGCTGCTTTCCTTTTATGTGTTTTTCTTTGATAATATGTCTAAATTCAGTTAATATCCTCAACTAGGTTTATGTTACGAAAGCATTTTAGAAATTACTTAATTTTCTCCTGAACCAATGATCCTTTATTAGTATTTTATTTGCTGGAGGCATTTTGGAGAGCTGCGCACATGTGGAGATTTTGGGGAGTTTTGTACGTATGTTGAGTGTTTTAACCCTTTCTAGAATAACCCTACACCCTACATCCTACTCGCTTGGAATCAGTGAATGTCTTTAAGTGTAACATAGTTCAGTATTACAACCAGATACCTTTTGGCCTGTTTTAAATGTTTATAATGAACTGAATGGAGATATTCTAACAGATAACCTTCTATGCATTATAATCTTAGAAAAACCAAGAGTTATTTATTAGCATGTTAAAGTACTCACACTCCTTCCCGTCGGCAGCACATGATATAGGCAAGTATTAGAAAAAGCACCAGTGCTATTGCCGAGGGCACTGCCAGTGTAATTAGGAAATCCGAGTAATAGTCTCTGCTTTTCAGCGTATCAGAAGGTGGCTTGTATTCTCCACCATCAGGTAATATTCCCTCTCCACGAATCACTTCCTGAAAGGTGGAAACTTGTTTTGTATTGTCAACCTGATATCCAGGAAAAAAAAAAGAAGAAAAAAAAAAGACAATTAAATAACAAAGTAACAGGCAGGTATTTAACTAATCATAACATAGAAAAATTCACATTTTACAAATTCTATAAAATGTAATCCAACCACTTTTTTTTTTTTTTAAGTAATAGAAGCTTACATTTTATGAAGCTTCTGATCAGTGTGGTAAGTAATGTTATAATATTACTACCCTCTTTTGTGCCTACTAGAGATACCATGTCTTTTACAGATTAAATTTAGGCATATCTCACACAAATAGTATTTGAGTACAAATCCAGTAAACAACTTTAGTGCAAACTAGTTAACTGATTCTGATTTCTTTTTGATTAATTAATCCATTTCTTACTAGTTTTCCTAAATAACAATGTCCTCTCTTGTATAAAGGTGGCAAAATAAAGAGCCACATACCGAAAATGTTCTTCCTCCTCCTTCTCCTTCATATCACATTTCATATCCAATTCTCAAAAAATCAAGAGCCATCAACTGAGCTGCTGAGGACAGCTTATTGTTTCCCTCACACAAGTTCCATTAACCTTCAAAAGCTGCATTCCTGGTCACAATCTTTGTGTGTGTCTTTGTCTGTACCCAATTATCCTAGAAATACAAACCCGTTTTGCTGCTAAATTTCCTATTGCTTTTGACTGCCATTCCCAGATGACTTAATTTTCTGCATCTTTTTTTTTTTTGTTACCTTCAGTTCACTGTCAAATTTTATCAGTGCTAGCTTTAAGATCATTAATCTTTAGATAATTGACACAAATAAAATATATTTGCTTACATGCTTGACCTTTTGTCTGACTTCTCATTGAAAAATCTTGCAAATGATGGTCACTTCTTTATGATTTACACTTCAAGTCATAAAATGCTGTATTACAGCTTAGGCAATGGGTGAAGAGATTTTTATGAAACTCCTCAAATGTGCACACACAAACACACACACACCCACCCATGTATATGTAAGCACTGGTTAAACAAAAATTAATTTATATTCTCTGCTCATTAATTCCAGAGTATCTTTTATGTTGGGTACACTGAGTTCCACCTGGCTGCTTATTTGAATCTCAAACCCTAACAATGTACAAAAAACATGTGCTTATTGATATGATTGACAGAGGTCCATACAAAGTGTGAGAAGAAGCTGTCAGAGAGTAGCTTCAAGCGGAGAATTTATTACATTGCCCATCCTTGCAGAATGTGGGACCCCCAAACTTAAATCCACTCTTTGATAGGGTGCTAACTGCCAACACCACCTCAAAACAGCATGAGGATGAGGAATTGATGGCTCTATTTTCTACCACTTGTTTAAATTGTGGATATGGGAAACAGAGATCAACACCCTCCCAGCCCACAGATCTGAGGAGAATTCCTTTCTCTTAGCTTGCCTTGTGAAAAGCAGACTGTGATAAGGCAGAGGAAAGCTTTGCTCCTTTTTCCCTATGATGCAGCAGGTTACAGCAGAAATGCTGCTGGCAACAGTAAACACCCCTAAGACAGTTTAAATTCAGTTACTGTGGCACACTGCCAAAACCAGTGCTGAATTCCAGAAGGTTGTGTTATAGCTGCTGCAGAAAATAACACTCCTCTGAAAGCATGTTCCTGTTACACATCCCAGGGTGATCTCTGCTTTTCTCAAACCAGCATGACATGATGGTTCATGATTAGTTTATGAGGCACTGCCACTATCAGGCATGTTTTTCTGAAGAAGTACTCCCAACCAGCTTCTTTTCCTTCTGCATGGGCACTGCTGACTGTTCTTGCATTAGTGCACTATCTCTCTGCTGCTTCTCTTAAAATTCATCCCATTTTCCAAGACCGTTTCTCCAATTTCTCAGACCTTTCTGAATTCCATCATGCCTTTCAATGCACCTGCAGATCCTTTCACTTTCATAAACTTAATTTAATAAGCACATTCCATCATCCAGCTATTAATACGGAATAGCCAGGAATTATTATTACTTCTGCTATTATTATGGCTACCAACCAGCTCTCCATTAGTTTCTAACTTCATCTAGGCCATCTTGCTGAGTTTGCTGGTGAGACAGCATCCAAAAAAACCCTACCAAGTAGGAATGACATTTGCTGCTTCACCTTGGTTCTAGCAGAAGGAAATGGAAGACTTGACATAGTTTGTTCTAGCCAAAGACCACCTGTCTTCTGCTATTCTTCAGGTGCTGGTAAGTATTGCTATGTACACTTGGGCCTTTTACAATATCTCAACAGAAAGCCAATAAAAAGCAAATAATCTGTGTATTCTTCTGAAACAAGTATTTGCCAATCTACTAGAATCTTTCCTAATTTATAGTGTATAGGCAGAAAAGAATGGAAGACATCCAATCAATTTTGTGTATGAATACCTTTCCTTATACTCAATAAGTTTTTTCTACCCAGTGTTTAATATCTCCCTTTCAGCTTCCTCCTGGTAATGTCTGAAGCAGCCCAACAATCACCTAAGTTTATTTTATATACCTTAACCATCACTATTCAGAGTGATATGCAACATTCTCTTCCCATACTGTATTATTTCTTGATTTTCCTTACAGGATGTTAAAAAACAACCTTAAAAAGCCTCTCTGGGTATGGTTCTCCTTTCATGGCAAATACTCTAGTGTTTGGTTATCATTTGTCATGCATTTGACTGAGAAGAATGTTCCTATTTATTATTTAATTAATCAACATTACTTTCATTCCTTTTTCTATTTAATTTTTAACATAAAAAATGTTTTAGACAATTTTCAGAAAGAATTTTTAAACAGCACAGTATTAACTGGCCAGTGTAGAATCAGTATCTGAGAAAACAGATATGTATGCATATGCTTTTTAGGGAAGTGTAACCAGCAGTATCAGTGTTCTGAATTAATGAACTACACCTCTCATTACCTTTAGTTTTTTAAAGCCTGGAGTTCCCTGGCCGTTTATAGAATTCACTGCCAGTGAAAACAAATACAGTGTTTTCACTGGGGCTCAACTCTAACAGAATTTAGCCTACATAGCAAAATACTTTCACAATCTTAAGAATGTCTGCTAGGTGGAAAAAAAAATCAGTCAGAATAAAGTGGAATTGGCAATGTTGTCTGACCAGACTGGCAAAACTCTTACCTGTACTTCTACAAACATCACTTTTATGAAATATTAAAATAACAACTCACCAGAGAGATTTTACACCAGTCAATATGGAATTGAGTACGAAATTTTTTATCACAGGTTATTACAGGCTCCATTTCTTGACTGCACCTCAGCTGATTTTGTGGGTTTTCCACTTCTCGTAAACACGAAGAGAAAGGAACATCTGCCCCAACCATCACATACACACTGCAGAAAGAAATGAGTGACAGACCAGCAGGATGTCTCACAAATCCCCAAAAGACCATGATGTACTCATCCAAACATTATTGCTGTACACAGTAACATTCAGCTGTTATTTAAAGATTGAAATTACTTTTTAAAATCATTTTCCTTCACATAGTATATTTTTATCTCTTTAAGCATACAAGTAACAGACTGAAATCAAAAGGACTTTCCTAGCTGCTTATCACAACATATTCTGCTTTGCTTGTTAATGTAAATGTTTCATTACCATCAGTGGTGCCAATTTCTATGAAGTTAAAGAGCTCCAAGTGTGGCTTCCTTATGTAAATAAATCAGTACTACTTTTGAAAATTGTATTAAAATAGCATCATTTTTGTTTTAAGGAAATCTTTAATCTTACACATCATAGATTTTTTAGTTTCTTCCCATGGTTTCAAAATAAATTCACTATGACTAGTTATTGCTAAACCTAATACAGAAATGAATATGCTAACCCTCAGCTTCTTCTGAAATATTCCACACTGTAGCTATGCACAGCCAACAAAATTTGCTTCAGAATACTGAAAGCTGAAGGTAAACCTGATACTTGATTTAGCATTACCATACATAAAATAAGAGCTACTACACTGATTGTATTATTCATTGTCATATTTAGGTATATGGAACTCTGCTGCAAAATAGTCTCCTGCACTAGGTTACAATATACCAATGGATTCTGAAACAGAAATTAGATCCTGATTGCCACTTGTTACAGTAGGCATTATCTAACGAAATATTTGAAGTGTAGCCATTTGTATTAAGTGACTCTTCTATTACTCTGGCTAGTAAAGAAGTTACTTTCCTTCTTTAAATGAGCTCAAATACTCCAGAGACAAAAAAAAAAAAAGGACTCTGAAAAAGCTAGTATTTTCTGCACATGTGTTGTATTTTGAACCTTCATCCCTTTCTTAGATACTATTTGACTCCAAAATATCTAAAATGACTAAAAATAACTAGGCATCTTCACTTTCACCAGGGAAAAGCACTGTCAGAACCATAGTCAAAAATACTGGATCCTTACTAGTTTCCTGTCAAATACTGTTCAGAACAGTATTTATGGTTTCAAATCACAACTGGAAACAGTCCATTCCAGCAGTTTACACTCAGTCACCTGAGCTGCCCAGATAGTTTTGACTTTCAGAAGAAAGTCAACAGTGCTTTTGAATCACCTAACTAACTCACTTAGTATGAGTACAACTAAAAATTACACTGTTACATGCTAACTGCTCTCAGATATAGAAGTTTCTCTGCTCTATCATAACTTGCTTCAAAATTTTGAGTTTAATGAATTGGAAATGGTTAAAAACTTGAAAAGCGTACCAAATGACTTCTCAGAAGTAAAACTGGGACTACAAAAAAGTCATATTTACTACCAACTTGTTTATAATTAATGGAATTCCTTGGATTATGACATCAATATATAGGAACTATGCCCTGTTGTAGTGGTATCTAACAAAATAAACTCACATTATAACTGGGGCTCAGAACATGAGTAAACTTTTCATATCTAATTCCAAAACATAAAACAGCAATTGAAAAATTTCTAGAAAACTTGAAAAAATATTAGGCTTCTCAGTTAAAAAAAAAAACAAAACAAAAAAAACCATCATACTGACACATGCTTACCCCTCTTTCATGTCATTAATTGGAAGTGGAACTCTCCCTCCCCTGTCAAGGGCTGAAGTAATGTTTATAGCATTCAAGCGTTCTGGCTGCCATACATTTTTCACTGCTCCAAGGAAGTCACCAAGAACTTCACTTGCTAACATTTCTTCTACATTCATATTCCTTATGAAGAATTCAGCTTGATACGGTAAAGGAAAATCTACTCGTGATGAAAAAGAGTGTTGCATTAAACAAAGGCTCCATAAATTAAAAAAAAAAAAGAATCTTCAAAACATCTGGAGTAATGATTAATGTAATACTAAGATTGATATATCTTTCCAAAAATCTTGTGTTTGAATAAGCCTATTTTGAACCTACTGTGATTTATGTTTAATTCAACAGAGAGTACAATTAGCTGCTACTTTAGCTGAAATCCTTCAGTTTCTTATAAAACAACAGGGAGATGAAGAAGCAGACTAGAGGAAAAGAGTCTTAGTTGGTAAAACTACATTAAACAGATTACTTTCATGTTAATTTGGGGGTCAAAACCAATCTGCAGCAACAATGGATTCCAACTCATGACACTCCAGAATATAAATGTGACAAAGAGAACCAATTATAAGATCCAAATGTCCATATATGCCATAACCTGTTGTTTTCTCATTCTGCCACCAATTATGCAATTGTTCATTGCATAAGGCACACACAGAACTAAGAAAACAAAACAACATGTAAAAAGACAATGAAATCCTTCATGTAAAGTCCCTTTGAAAAGACAAGGGAAATTTTGAATTAGAGGCAGTTTAATCAAAAACAAAGATGCAAACATTTCACTGTGAGTGAAGAAAAACAGTCCTGAATGATAGAACTACTCTGGATTAAAAAACCAAAATGAATTAAAGCAGGAAAAATTCTCTTACTTCTCCCCTGTGCCCCTGTGTTTTGTTTGAACACCAGACAAGTATTTTATCTTCAAAACCAGGAGCCCATAAGAGGGTTCTGCTGATTCAGTCAAAAATACAACCAGCTATATTCTGTACATACCTTCTGCTGACATTATATTAATGATCAAATTGTGTCTTGCTGTTTCAAAGGTACGTCTGTTATACGCAGTGATCTAGAGTGGAAAAGATTACAAAACAATGCAAAAATAAAAATTATATGAATGAAGCACCAGTGAAAGTTAAATTCATAACTTAGAAATAATTAACAGTTTTTAAGTACTTTGCCTCCTTATTTTGAAACCTATGAACATTTATTCAGTAATATAAAATTTGAAAGGTAAGGTCCATTTATTTAATGCAGTACTACTTTCAAGTCAGGATATTGAAATTCTCTTGACCAGTCTATAGCCAAATACAATTAACGAAGGGATATATGTGAAAATAATGTATTTTGGTCCTGATAGAAGTGTTCTGCCATGCATGTGTATTCTTTCTCTTTTGTTATCTTTAAGAACCACCATAAGGACAGATTGGTTTCTCCATTTCCCCACACAGCCTCCAACCCCCCCTCCATCAATACTGTAAGATCTAAATTCACAGATAGCTCCCAGGAAATAAATTACATGGAGAGGTTTTTTAAAGGAAAAATTGTTGGGATGCCAGGAATTCTCATCTTTAGGACTGCTATTTAGTTTTAGCTCTGGTCCTAGTGAAGTCTCACTCCATGCATGGATTCAAAATAATGCTCCAACACAAGTAGTTTTTAAAAAAATCCTGGTATCTCTAAAAGTAGGGAAAGTGAAAATTAGCAGGTAGATGCAACATCTGTTACTCTTATTTTCTGAAACATACACCTTCATGAATAAAATATGCAAGGATACTAACCTAAAAGTTAAAATATCTAGAATATCTGAAATGCATGCAAGTGGTTACTTCTCAGTAGTGACTGTACTCCAAGGTTGTACTACAATTAAGTGCTCATTCATAAGAAATACAGAATGAGGCTGGATGTCAGTATAATTATGTATTATCTTCTCTACCATTTTTATCCCTGAAAGTTGATAAATCTTTCATGAAACAAACTGAAAAAAGACTAATTTTTTTTCTAATTTTATACTTTAGTTCACTCATTTCGAGAGCAAAGGAGAGGCAGAGGAGTGACAATAGTGACAAAACCATGTTGCTTCTCAGCAAACAGAGCCACAAACCACTGACACTGACTTAAATAAAAGTAACAGATGTTGTCCTTCTTTTAAAGGATTTGAATGAAAAGGAAAAACACTGTGGAGTATCTGCTGCAGGTTTGTTTAAGTGGAGAGGGAAAAGCTTACCCAACCCAACCAGCTCTTGTTTAATGTTATGATTTCATGACAAAATTAACAGAAAATAAATTTGAGATTTCGCTAGTCCTAATTCTGCTCATTTTTCAAAGGGTTGCTTCAACAGCAGTTGAACCCCCAGTACTCAGAAAATCAAATCCCTGGTCGTACAAGCTCTGTACAGGAGCAATGCCTAAAGAGGCTACCTGGATCATAGGCTAGACAGTGTTAAAGGAATAAAGTAGGTATTTATTAAAAGGCCTTCAAAGGATCACCTTGGGCAGTACAAGAGCCTGGCTGTGGCTACACCAAAGATGGACCAAAGATGGATGATGGGTCACAGGTTTTCACACTTTTATAAGTTTTGGTCCATTTATGTATTGGGGTTTATTGTTCAATTACAGCTTCAGGTTATGAAGTCCCATCCTCCCAGACTGCTCTCAGTTCACCATTGGTTATACCTTTTGGGCCTGAAGCTGCAATGGTGTCCTTGGTTCTCAAGCTGGAAAAGGATTGTTCTGTCTAACTAAACTGTGAAGAGAACTTGCTAACACTTTATATGAAGTTCACAGTTATATACTAATGCAGTACAGAATCTAGATAATATGAAAGCTAAAACTTCAGGCATCAGGAGCACAGCAGTACTCATTGTGAGCCTGCACTCCAGCAGTGGGAGCTGCCAGCCTAGCCCAAGCACCACACCAAGGATTGGCAGAGATTGCCACTGTTCTGAACGTTCATTCCAACACAAACCATCTTTGCACAGCTTTCAAAGGAGCTTGAGCTCAAGAATGTTACCTGCTCTACTCCAGTGCTATGCATAATGCTAGGCTCTCCTAATCATGAGGTCTCCTCCAGTTAAGTGACCTTCCCATGACATCCCCTCAGGAATTATAACATGATGGAAATCATATTCAAGCCAGGGATATGCAATCACTCTTCTCGAAGGGCACTAGGAAGAGGATCAAATGCCATCTGCCCTCCTCACATTACCACAAAATTAATTCAAAAGCCATATCTAAGACTAGAACTGCAAGGAATTAATTTGTTTGCTGGGCAAGATTTACTTCAAATATGGCTTGGGGTCACACTTAGAATGGAGGTCCTGATATAGATCCTAGAAGCTAAAAGCACAAGCCATTTAAAAACTGGCACTTTCAAATAATGGTTTCCTCCACATAAAATTAAGCAAAGCCTGCAAGAACTTCACATGATCAAGTCTCACATGTCATTAGTCCTGCTGAAATCAAAACAGAATCATGTATACAAAATTAAACATGGGTGAAACTGTGTGCAGTATAACTCAACATTCAGAGCTGTCATTCTTGAGGAAGAAAAACTACATCAAATGCAATTTAGGAAAAAAAAATATTCATCAAGGGTTTACACTTTCCGAAGCAGCAAAACAGTTGGAACAAGTTAATGTGCAGATTTCTTAACGGTGTGAACCACACAGTGTCATTCACTCTGCTGTCTATGAAATACATGGTAGAAAATATTGTTCCTTTTCCCTTTTGAATTGCTGCTCAATGAATAATTAGTGCTTTAAAACATTTGAATAGCTAACTCTCAAAAATACAGTTTTGTCATTGTTACACTCATAAGAATTAAATTCATAAAAGTGTTAACTAAAATAAAACCTATCAATAAACATGAATAATGAACAAAGGAACATTTGATGAAGAATAACTGAAAAAAACCCCAAACCAAAAAACCCAAACAAGCAAACAAAAACAAACAAGCAAAAAAAACTTCGCAACTGCTTATTGACTGAACACTTTCATCTAGTAGGGAAAAGTCTGACCCATATTTAGGTTGAATGTTACAAAGTTATGATTCAGTTATTCTTCAAGTACAGTTCTTTACAAAGGTTTTTTTCCTCTGTATTTAAAATAAAATTTGAATATGAATAATAATTAACTATTCAAACACAAGGGGGAACTTGTTGACAGTTCTGAACCTTACACTCCAAACCAAAATACATAGTTTTGAACTTTTGAAAGCAAATACCTCAATGATGGTTGGCTTGCCCACATTTTCTATGGTTGGTGAGCCATACAGCACTCCATCACTGTATGGTGTCCTTTGTATATAACGTAGCCATCCAGGTCTGTCAGGGTAACCCATTAAATTGGTATTAAACGTTATAGGATCATTACTTATTTCACCTAGATAAGAGACATTATATTAGAACATTTACAAGAAAATGCTAAATGCTTTGATTTTAATTTTTCAGCTAGGAAGTCCTACTCAGCTTTCATTTCTTTTCTGAACCTTTCTAAGAAGAAAAAAAACAATCAAAATTGGCAAACCTTTACCATATCAGAAATAACTGAACTATTACTTAGCACTTATAGGTATTAAGAAATTAACACCTGGAAAGTGTAACCAACTGCAGACTTAATGTACAGGTACTTCCTAGAGTTTTGGCTGATTACTCATCTTCAGTAACTAGTGAGTCTGATTTTTAGAGGGCAGTTCCACCTCAAATTGAAGCATCTAAATTCCTTACAGACAAAAGCAGAAATGTTTCAGTCCTTTAATTCCCCCCTCCCAACTTTTTTTTATTTATGTTTTTAATGATGGATCCAGGCACTCAATGTAAAGAGTGGCTGTGTAATCAATAATGCCTGAAAGCTTCTGTTAGCATTAGGATACACATATGGGTCTTCAGCACCAACAGCCTGGCAGTCATTTTATTTTAGAGACCCAATTAATTCAAAAGAGGATCAGACAGTCCCATGAACTGGAGCCACTGATGGCTACTAAATAGTGATCCTACTGAAATCTGTAAAAGCCCCTCAAGTCCAATCAGTACATCTGTTCTTGTGGCTCTTATTGGTACCCTTATAAATGTCTGGATTTTACTTCAGTTTATTTTAGCTTTTGTAAATTAAATTAGGCCTAAACACCACCAAAGCAGTGTCCAGCTGAGGCACAGAACTCAAGTCAAATCCGTTCTGAGTCTGCACAGACACCTCTGCCCTGAGCTCCAACTTTGCTTTGAGAGGGCAACAGCATTGTAGGACAAGTGATGGAAGAAGACATCAGCCAGGCTGGCACAGAAATCAGAAACCGACCCAGTGAAGGAGAAACAGCTCTCATCTTCTCCAGAGAGAGACAAGGGGACTGAGATGTGTTGCCCAAGGGTAACTAGTCTTCAGGAACACATTTACACACTGGTTGAGTAAAATGAACCAGAACCAGACCAAACCAGTACATGGGTGTAACACAACTTCCCTCACAATTCTCTCGGGACATCCCAGTAATCTGATCTACTGCAGTCAGAATCACAGAACTCAGAATTACAGAATATTCTGAGTTGGAAGGACTGAGTTGGAAGTACCACAAGGATCATGGAGTCCAACTCTTCAGTGAATGGCATGTAGAGAGCTTGAACCCACGACCTGGCATTACTAGCACCCTGCTCTAAACAAATTCCCAGCACCAGAAATGATTTGGGGAAAATTCTGAAGGCCACCTGTAAGACATTCTGGTTTGCCCTTCCTTCGTCAAGGTAGACCATGGTAATGATCCACCTCAGCAGACAAAAATAAAAATAAACATGACAACACTTGACCTCACGTTGGATTTCTGACACAATCATAATTGTCTGTGGGAACAGCAATTTCAACGGGATCTGAAACCAGATTCCTATTGCCTTGGAATCACACGAATGTCAAGAGGCTGCAGCTGTTTAAGACAATTAGTAAAATTTCAAACTTCCTTCCACCTATGTGCCAAAACTGAGAGAAAACTGGAACAGAGGCAAACTTCACTCTGCCAGTCACCATGACATATATGAAGACTCAGGGCATCCCTGTCAGGAAAAACACCCATTTTACAAAGAGAAGAAATTTTTAAAACATTTGGCTTTACTCATGTTTACTCAAATTTTAACCAATGCTAACAGAAGCTTATTTTTTTCTTTAAAGTGAGTCTTAGTAATAGCACTCTCAAATCAATTCAAAAGTTTATTAATGAAAAAGGCTTTTTTTTTTCCAATTTCCACAATGTCATATTTAATGCAAAAGGAGCACTTCTTAATATCAGATATACATAATATACACCTTCCCAAATTAAGTACATTTTTTCACAATATACAATTATATGCATCTTTTCACAAATTTTACTACAATATTTTACAAGTGTAGGACTACACATTTTATTTCATTTGGAGATATTTCAATAGAAACCAAGCCCTGACTTATTGATCTTATATGTTAGATGACAAGGTATGCTAAATAGACTTCAATTTCTTACAACAATATTTTTTCTGTATTTGCATATAATATGGAAGATCTTAGCATCTCATACCAGGCTTTGGGTAAGGAGGAAATTCCCCCTTAAAGTACTCTCTCTCCAAAACATGAACAAACAGAACTCCAGCAGAAGGGTATACATTCCGATCAGAGTGCACCTTAGACAGAATTGTGTACACTGAAAAGCAGAAGGAGAGATAAGAGACAGAAAAAAAAGCAAAAATGAGACATGCTCTAGGTAACTTCATGCATTTCAACAGCAATGCAGGCATCTGGGACAAGGAAAGCAACAAATATTAGACACCTGTTAATAAGTTTTTTAAAAGGTTACACAGAATTAAGAACAGAACACAGTGCAAACCCTCTCGTTGCCCAACAGGATCCTTTCCAAAACTGCAATAAACAAAACTGCCTATGTTAAGATTTCAGAAGTTGTATAAGCTCTTTATTTTTATTGTAATTTTAAAAAATGAGGAAAGCTATTGTAATTTTATAGTTGGTTTATTTGTAATATTCCATTAATAAAAGTACAATAAATTAATTATACAATCATGTTTTCCTGATAATTTACACAGAGAAAGCTACAGAGGAATACAGACGAACCTTACCAATGGACAGTTCTCATTCCCCACTCAACAGAAATGGCAGATTTTTCAGTTCTTGTGCAGAAAAGGGCAGAGAAATTCACTTAGCTGATTTCTCATACCACCAGGGTAAAATACATCTCAAACGTTTGTTAGAGAGCTCTTTACCAAAGATGCTGGACTCGTATTGAAGGATTAAACAAAAGGATAAGGGTATTCATAAGCCAGTCAGGTGAAACTGATTCCAAACAAAAAAGTGAAGCCATATTTTCCAGGACTGAGAATCAAAAATGTAAAGCAAACTTAATTCAGAACAATCAGCATATGCAAAAGTAATAAGGTGGTTTTTATTTAGTATAAAATTCATTGACAAGGGCATAGATTTTCCAGGTATAACATATTTGATGAAGAACTACACACATAATTTAACAAATTAGAAGGATGAAGAAATCATTACAATAAATTAGAGGCATAAGAACCACTTTATCAACAAGTTTCAAAATTTAAGTATAAACAGAGAATATTGATTTAATAGGTGTGTCTCATGGTGCCTTAGTAAGATTGATTGCAGCTTGTATTACTAATTTTATTACTACTGAGTTTTAATTTAATGCCCTGAAAGAATTTACCATTGCTAATAGATTTTGTCACTGAGATGAAGATTACAAAAGCAGTAGATAAAGATGGTAAGCCACAGATAACCACACACAGCTACCAGCCTTGCTTGCCAAACTGGAAGAAACTTCATGAGGAATCACATCTCCAAAAGCAAATTATAGGCCATACAGCATGAAAGTTCTGTCACTGCAAAGACAGACTCCAAAAGACACTTCAGAGTAATTGTAACAAACTCACAGCAACAAACTTGTAGGTCCCAGAGGGGCTAATTTCAACACCTGGATCAATAAGCAGGACACATTTGGAATGTGGATAAATCTAATTTAATTTTTTTTTTTTTGCTGGTGTAATTTTTTTAATCCTGGTATAATTTCTCCAGCCTTATAATTATATCGACTTTCTTACTTGAGATCTGCTTAAAAAGGCACCACTAATTAGGCATTAATCACAAGCATTCTAGCCCTCGCACCACGTACTCTGAGAGGAATCTCTCTCACCTAATTTTAGATGCCTACAGAAACAACATCCACCACTAAGTTAGTCAGGCTCCTTTTATAGTCAGTGGAGAAGAAACAGACGCTTCTAGGGGTTGATTTATTTGATTTCTCCTGTAAAATGAGATGAATCATGTCCTAGATTCCAGGCTACACTGGCTAGATCTCCACGGACTGCAGAGGCATCTGAGATGCAGACATCTGTAATGTAGACCTCCCCATTTAGTTACATACTCCCCACTCTTCAAGCTTAATGTTGCAGAATGTATAGTTCTGGATATACTACTGATCACATCCCACAGCATTTGCTTTTTCCCACATTTGTAAACCACTTTTAACACAATAATGAATAGAGCAGCTTTCTAATAATTTTATCTTAGTGACAAAATTAAAACGATCGTTAAATTTGAATTGTTACAATTCTGTGTGATTAATAAACCAGTTACTGCAATTTTCATTATGTAGAGTTGTGTACAGTAAGAGAGCATTGATTTATTTACTTACAATTAGTAAATTACTACCCAAAAACCCATCAAATTCTGTGAATGAGCCGTAAACAGCACAAGGAAGTTAACTAACTTCCTTGAAAATATTTTCAAGAAAAGCTGAAAAAGTAACTAATAGAACAGAAGAGCTGAGAAAAATACAGTGACTAGCTGAAAGTGCATCAAATACCTAGAAAAGTTCATTTTTCTATTTCTGATGCTCTTCCTCTGCAACAAAAATCCATTTCAAACAGGAAGAACAGTAAAAAACGTAATGTGTATTTTTAGTCCGTAAGCAATTATTTCAGAAAAAAACAAGCATAACAGAATCAGCAAAAAACCATATAACACTTATTTTGTCTGCTATAGGAAACCTATTACCACCACTAAATGCCTGCCCATTCCTAGTAATGAGACACTCCCTGCTGCTGAAATAAGTATGCCAGTAAGAATTTGATGGAGATAAAACACTGACCTTGGTGGAAGTCTAGAAACATCTCTCAGAAGAAAAAATAACAGAAACCTGTTTTATCTTGTAATGACAAAGACACCATAATGACACAAGTATGGTGATTAAGAACTCAAATGTTCTTGCCCTCCTTGTTTTTTCCCCAAGAAGTTTCTTCAAAACCAGAAAGAAAATGACAAATCTTCAGTCCTCTACAGCTATCACTAGCTTTTCAATAATGAAACAAGTGAAATGCTTCTTTCTTCACAAGCTGTTAAAACCCATGATGATTTTCGTGACACTGAGAGTGGAGATGAATGTGTAATCATCATCTTGGGTGATCTAGGGACGAAACTGAATCTACTTAACAAATAGATATTAATCTAATACAGCAGACTGTCAGCTGTGAATTGTCTGGGCAAATTCCCTGTGGTAGATAGAAGTCTCGGGGACTGTGAAAAGCTTCTGTAAAACTAATCATGGGAAATTAAAAATCTTCGTTACTTAGGATCACATCAGATGCCTTATAGAACCAGCTACCTTGACAGCACTGCTTTCCTCTTTCTTGTTTTCAGATTGATTGGAGGATTTTCTGTAGATCCCAAGATCTCCTCATAGGTCTTGAACACAGTCACAGCCAGGAATTCAGACACAGTCACAGACAGGAATTCAGACAGGATCTTATCAGCTTGCATCCCAGAAACAGAAAACCTCCATCTCAGGAAACTTTGGAAGCTTCACCATGTTGGTTGCAGCCTATATGTTGATGATCCTCAGGAAAGAATTCACCTGGAAGGTTTTTCTTCCTAGAAATTTCAATTGGTTCTCTCCCTACTGATATTCAGCAGATGAAGCTCAGTCCCAGAAATAACTTGATCTGGAGGCCAATCCAGACTGCCTGCCTAGATGAGCAATCAGTGCAAAGCTTCTTCTCAGCCAGTGTGCACTAGCTACAGTATTTGATGTGTACTCGCATAAATGACAGTAAAATAGTCTTTTTACGTTCATATGTGAGAAGACTTTAAATTGTTACAGAGAAGTTATTGTATTAAGCAAACTGCAGAGGTATCTTCAAGCAACCAGCCATGATAAGAAAATGTGCAGTATTAGCTATACACAGCCATTATTTCAAGCAAAGCTACAGGAACAGGAGAAGTCAGGGAAGACTAACAAGAATATGCAGGTTCTGTGAATACCCAAAGATTGAAGATGAAAAAAGGAAAGTTTTGTAAAGTTTTCCAAATTACTTACCTTAAAATAGCACCCTACTCCTAAAACAAGGACATGACTGGAAAAGCAAGGGTAATATTAAAAGCAGGTTTGCTTGAACCAACAGGGTATTTACATTTACAACCTAAACTCACCATTCTTCTGAACAGCCTTTATTCTGCTGATAACATAACTGTGGGCTCGCTTAGTCGTCCAGTTAACAGTTCCATTATTGCCATCAGCAGAGCTTAGCAAAAAAGCTTTTCAGAATAAAACAAATGCAAAAAAAAATTAGTCAGATCAACAGACTTCCACAAACAATCTGATCAGATGGGATCAGACACCTTCTACACCATGTTTTGGGTTTAGTCTGAATTTAGGAACCACAGGTCAAAAAACAGAGGTGTTTGGTTTGAATATATAAATATATACTAATCTTTCTGACAATCACCTTTTTGACACCCATTTTTCCACGTAAGCTCACACTAAATGCTTAAGACTTCTGCTGACATAATTGTACTGATAACAAAGATGAAGAAGAGCATTCTCTAATAATAATGTATTTGCACTGGCAAAACCTCACATACAGGCAAAAATTTATGAAGTAGCTTTCACTGGAGAAGTATATTTTGGTCAAAGTAGGAAAAGTAATATAAGCAAGCTTTATTTTTATAATGATGCTTATATAAAGACACATAGGGCTGATTGCCTTGCAGGCATAACCAATAATCAATTTTGAAAAAAGAACCCATTAAAAATGGCTGCCTACATCCCACACAATTAGAACACAACCTGAAATCAGTTGGAGACGTGCAGCTTAAGGTAGAAGTTTTAAATGCAGTGAGGAGCAAATGATTACTAGAGACAGAAAGCAGCTGTGGAGCTGACAAAAGACTCCATCTCACCAGCAGCAGAGGTACCTGAGAAAGCTCCCTCCTCACTTCCCACTTTTTGTTCCTGTTCTTCTGTGATGAATAATAGGTATACCAGCTGTACAGTTACATGCCAGCTGAAAGCACAGAGGGAAGGAAGTGCAGTCAGATGCCAGGAAAGGGAAAGGGGCCATAATGAGTAGGTATTTTTATTTTTAAGTAGTTTGGGAGTGAGAACTCATGTCAAACCCTGGATCAAAGGTGGTTTTGGATAGCATCTTAATGTCCTTGTAAAAACAGCAATACCAGAAACATCAAGGAGCAGTACTTGTGCACAGATGCACCAGTTTGAAGGAAGAAATAAACACTTACTGAAAAACCGTGCACAGTACATAAAAGAAGCCTAAACATCCATGGAAACTCCTGACTTCTTACACCAGGCAGCTATTAAATTAGTGATAAGACATTCTCTAAATGTCAGCAGGCCAAACAGCCCTGGCTTAAACAGTAATAAAGCTACATTACACTCAATCTACACATGTAAGACAGATATTAATTACTGATAATTTACAGAAAACATTGTAAACTGAATTAAGGATGAAGTGTAACTAAAAATTGCATTTTAATTCATTTTTAATTTTATTGCATTTAATAATTTGATTAATGGAATAATTACCATACCAACACAATAACGTCTCTAACAACTTCTTCCCTGCTGAACTGATCTGCACATATTGTAAGTCTTAATATGATAGCATCCTAGGGACTATGAAATTTAGTACAGCATAGGACTTAGTGTAAATTTCAGTAATTCCTGAAAAACTCGAGAAATTTCTAAGAAGGTTAAATAAAGTTGTTCCATTATGCCAACATAATCAGAGGCTCGTCAGCTACAAACCAGCACCAGTACCAGACAAAACAATTAATACAAGATTAGATTACTGAATCAGTAAATGGAGAATAGTATTAGAGTTATCACAGTTCTTGTGAAAATTATTATACTTCTCACAGTCCTTATTTATTTTTTATTATGGATTTAATGCATCTTTCTAGACACTTCTGGTGTGCCCACAAGTTGTTCCTGATAAAGGCAGCAATTATGACATAACCGTTAGCTATACACCTACCCTTAGCTTATCACCTAATACTTCGATTGAAAAAGTAGGTACTAAATCATTTTAGCATATTTAAATGCAATTAAAAATAAAAGAAAGACAAGTTCCACAAGGTGTTTTTCAATATAAATGATCAGTAACTGCCTTTGATTTGGGTTCCAAGTTGTGCTAGGTTTGGCAGTGAGGATTGAGGAAGTTACCTGTCTACCTCTCCATGCATTTCACAGGGGAACTGGAAAAGCAACCAGTATGCCTAGAGTTTGATTTCAAATGACAGACGTAAAAAGCAAGAGAATATAGCTGCTAAAAAGTTAATTTGTTTTATGAGCTTTCTAGTGGGTCTCTCAAAGTTTTGGCATTAGCCTTATGTAACTGGGGTGGAGGGAAGAGAGGCAGGATAGATACAGAGATGGGGAGGGAGACAAAGAATGCCTTGTATGTATCAAATATACTGATAGAATTTGCAGGTAAAAACAAAGGCTAGGAGACTGACAAATTAAATAGAGATGACAGAACAGTCTGCATTGTCTGGTAAAAAGGTGATTAGTGATGTGCAGTTCAACAGAATAAAATGTAATGCACACCAGGAACAAAGGCAGCAGCATGCCAAACACTCGGTGAGCACACAATTCAGGGATGCTCAGCTTGGGTAACAACCTAGAGATGTAAGTCAGGCTGAACAGAGCTTTCACCAGAACGCTGGCTAGAACAGCTGACACATAAGCAGCAACATCAAGGAGGAACAGGCAGACTTTATTTTTGTACTTGACACAGATATGATCACTGTTCAAATGCTCTGTCTAGCAGAGCCTTCAGGAAGCAACTGACAACAAGAGGAAGGCTCTGGGAAGATCTGAATATGATTAAAGGATGACAAAAGAGTCCTTATACTACAGAATGCAGGGATTCAAACTATGCATTTTATCAAAGAGACAGTTTAGAATTAATTTAATCAGCCTTGTACTCATGATGAAAAGAATGTTAATAGTGTCAGGCTCCTCAGTCTGTTACACATGTTGCCACAGTTGCTGGAGAACCCACCATGCCTTCAACAGCAAGAGTAATTCATAGCTCTGTGCCTGGAACTTGAACATGCCCAGGTGAAGCATATCACAGTTTTTTCTTCTTTCTATAATTATGTTTTCTTTTATTCTTTAATTATAATTGTGTTGGTTATAAATAAAAATCACATTTACATTAATTTAGACCTTTTTTCCCTTTTTAAAATGTATTTGCGTAATAGTCAGCAATTGAATATTTAACAGAGAGGATACCCACAACAATTTCTGGCCACACAGCAATCAGAAAAGGGCCCAAGTTGATCATGGATCAACTTCACCTTCCCCATTCCTTTACTGCACTCTGGCCTTCACACAGTATCCTGCACTTCCACCTACCCTCTTATTCCTTCTTTGAAGGAGGATCTCAAGCCCATCTCTCCCACTATTAATGCAGCACACAGCTCCAGCTCTAAAATCCCACCACTTCCCCTCTCTCCTACACCTCCACCTTCCCATAGGACCTGACATAAACATGTGCTTGTTACTTTGATGCCTCAGACCAGGGCCTTGGGCCATGCCTACACTGCCCCTTACTCTATTACAGCACAACCCCTTGAGCTCCTTTACTGCATATCCCAGCTGGCTCAGTCCTCCTTCTTGCATTCTGAGTTGGAAGAACAGATCCATACACAGCACGTTTTTCTGAAGGACTGCTGAGAACCACATAGCTCAACAGTAAGAAACAAGCTGAAGTGAATCATCTGTGAAGAGAGAACCATCTGCAAGGTGCTTGGCTCACAGGTGAAATCAGAGCTTGTAGCCAGGCAGTTACTGAGGATCCACTGGTGTCTGCACTGGATACTTGCCCAGTTGGTCACAGCATCCATTAAAGGAGGCAGAAGTTGCAGCACCCATCTACTCTCCCTCCTCTTCCAACTTCCATGCACTGTCCTCTTGCCTACCTTGTAATACATGACAGAAATTCACTCTGAATGAAAGGGGATCCTGTCAGTGGAAATTCACACTGAGATGGATATTATCTACCCCTCTTCAACAACAGCTACGATGTAAGAAACAGGAATTAATTTGTGTCAGTTTTTCAAATTTGTGTTAGTTCTCCATTGCAGATTGCTCAGGTCCCTCTACATTCCAATTATTCAAACTGTTTAAAAGTCCAAATCAACCCCAGAAATGTTCCTCAGCTCTATTTTTATTCATCATTGTTCAATAGGCAATGGTTTTCCATATGTTCTCCCTCAATTCACTGGTTAGTGTAACATCTGAACATTTCCACTAAATCATTCAAGTAAAGTAACAGAACAAAGCATTTGTCAGTCTCACTGTTAAACTTCAGCACTTGAATTCGTGAGAATGCAACAAATTAACTCATGATTTCTTAACAGCAGCATATACCCACCACCATTCTCCCTCCTACTGCAGGCCTGATAAGAGAACCAATTAGGTTAGCATTTCCACAAAGGTCAGTCCCATGGTGCAACCAAGGGTATTACCAGGCCATCCTGTTGTCCTGCTATTCCCAGATGTCTCCTACATTTCCATCATCTTTTGCTATGAACTATCAGGGTATCCCTGCAATTGCATTCCATATTTCTGAGGTAGCAATTGTTCTGAAAGACTAAGGAATTCAGAAAAGTCATTGATTTCAATAAGCTAAGATTTCTGTCTGCTCAGTAGGTTGTTCTTTCTAACTTCTCATTTTCATTACTTGGACTGTCACTAAAATAGCCTACATTTAAAACACATTTTGTCATTTTGTGTTGTGATTGTAACAACATTTAGACACAGATTCAAATTCCTATGGAAGGAATCAAAACCAGCAACTCCCTCCTTTCCTCTAGAAGTCTGCCAAGGAAGGCACTCTATGCTGATAGTGATAAATTTACTGCTGTAAATTTATCACTCTCTAATCAGAAAGAATCCAAAACCTCTTCAGATACTGAAAAAAACCAGATCAGCTTGTCTAGGTTTTAAGTAACTTTTTCTTAGCTGCATTGGAAATAATCTTTCCTCTAAAGAAAGGGTTTTACTTCAGTGACTGCAATTCCTGAAGCATTTTAATGAACTTATAATCAAATCTAAGAACATTAAGGAACAAAAATAAGCCTCTCTGCACACTGAACAGTTACATCTTCTGCTATAAAGCTAAGTACTTATTGTCTGGCTTTAGGACCTCTAAGATGTCTCCATGTGCTGCCTATAAATAATGTGTTTCTGTAATGAAAAGTATATTAATGGAATGGCTACTTTTGCCCTCCTGTAATTACTTATTCAAGTAAGTACCTATTGCCAGTAGATTGTATGTATTGACCTGGCTCAGATTAGTAGTGCAGGCAGACATCCAGAGGCTCTCTGAAGGAAACCTGCTTCTCTACCCTTATGATTGTACCCACAACAGGAAAAAGGGCAGGTGTGCTGTGGTGTTAGCCTGAAAACACCAGACCATCTGTGAAATGTTCTGCCTCCTTGCACAGGGTGCGGCTTAGCAGAGGAGTGTTGCCAACAGCACTTCTGCTGTCAACAAGAGGAGCAGTGCAAGGATCTGGTTCAGCCTCCTGGATCCCCGCCCCGGCCAGTGATTTCACAGCTGGTTTAAATGGGCATGTCTGCAGCCCTGCTCAAAGAGGGCATTCCCAGCACATTCTTCATCACCTAGCACACACCAGTGGAAACAATTCCATACCAGTACTGGGCAGTACGTACATTTCAGTGAACTATTTTTGTGGGTCGACTAGTTTTGAGCCAGATGACCCAATCCACAGTATCACTGGACGAGTTATTCCTCACTAAGGGCAGCAGCAAATAATCCCCAGTTATGCAAGGGCTGGAGAATGCTTTCTGGCAGCAGTGCAGCCTTATGACAAATTAATGTGACCACATAACCACAGCTTGCAAAGTGAGAACTAATGAGCTTCTTACCCATTTTGACCCCTTTATAGGGAAAGGATACAACTCCATTGCTCTACAACTCCCTATTCCTGGGATGAAACAGGGCCACTAAGGACAACTTGGGCATTGAAAACTAACTCTAAGTGCAGAAATATAGGGCAAAACCAATGGCCACAGTCACTCAACACTTTGATAACCACTCTCCCTAAAGATAGACAATATGGGGGCAATTCATTGCTCTGCCAAGCTAATAGACAGCTCTACCAGTGTAATTTAGCAAACTTCTAGGAAGTCTGTTATTATAAAGCTAGAATCAAAGAACACCTAACTAGTTTCTAGTAGAAATGCTTAATCCTATGCGTCACTTCTCACAACAATTAAATTCTTAATTCTCATGAAAGCCCTGGATATTGAAATAATGTTTTGCCTCAAGGTGGCTAGGGAGAAGTGAGAGGCAGACTATCCTTCTGACAGCAGCTATCCTCCTCCAAAAAGCCTGTTTTCATACATATTTAAGAAATTCAAAAAGCACAAGTCAACTTTCTTCTGTAGATCAAGTGCTACATCACAAATGGGAAAAACCATACTAATTGAGGAGGACTAAAAGAAATCTACTTACAAGTTCTGAGCTACTTCTCATGTGCCATTTTGTCTGTAAGATGTCTCTTGCCCTGTTAAGTAATGCTGCAGTACCATAGAGTTTACTTTAGATCAGGATTCAAAATTCAAAAAGAATAGATTGTCATGCTGGGCAATGGCTCATCTTGGAGCCAGCAGAAGAGGTTGGACATTCTTTACTTAAGGAGAATGGAGGGAAGCTCAGGTGAACTCCTGGGACAGCTTCATTCAGATCAGGAACATACTACAAATATCCACCTTGGCAAAGCATAAATTTTATATACCTCTCTCTTAAAAGAATGTAACTGAACTGAAGTTCATGTCTCCTTTTTTTACATCAGTTTCAAACCACGTATTCTTCTGTTTTAACTCATGAAATCTCACTGAACCAACCTTAGGAAGGTCTAAGTGGAAAAGTTATCATGAAAAAAACCTTAAGACCTCTTGCCTTACCATGTAGCCTGGAAAGGACTTGTGGATTAACCTCACAGCTCAGTTTCTAGAAGATCACTTAGTTGACCTTTTAAAAATACATTATTTCAGTTGATACTGAAAGCTTATTCTAAATTGTCCTAGTTCTTGCTTGGTTGCTATCCCACAATCAGTCATGTAGACGAAGGCGGAAGACATAGGAAAATATTCCACCTAAGGGGACAGCAGCATCTTGCATCTAACAAATGAAGTTTTATCCTCACATTGAACAACTTCACATTTAAGTTCTTACCACATCTTTAATCTATCCAGTGCCTCATGCCAATTCTGCTGCCAACAACGTATGACAAGTATGGTCATAAGAAAAAGAAGTACTAGAAGGCTACCTGGATATTATTCAAGAGGATACGGAGCAGACTGCTTACAGATCACACACCACTGACCTCAACCCCAATAGATTTCTTGCTGTTAACTTACTCTTGGCATAACAAGTCTCACAAAGGCAGTCCTGTGGCTGGGTCGCTATTAAGCGTTAGCTGTTTGATGTATTTCGTGGTGAAGAACCTTGTGAGTGAAAAACCTGCCTACTGCAGGGAAGCTATTATTTAGCTTTTAAGGGACCAGGATCAAGACTTTTTCTGAATTCTGGCCCGACTGGACTAAGTGGTCAAGACAGGAAATAAGGGAGAAGAGGGGCAACACAAGAGACCCCTCCGTACTCACAGCAGCCCGTCTCTCGCGTCAGGCACCAGGTCGAGGGAGCGGAGGAGCGCAGCGGGCCCAGCCCGGTCCCCGGGAGCGGAGCCTCCCGCGCCATCCAGCGGCTCCGAGCCAGGCCCAGCTCCCGCTCCCGCAGTCCCGCTCCAGCCTCACGCCCCGCCGCCGGGCTCCCTCAGCCCGGGCCCCGCTGCGTGCCGACAGGGGCTGCGGCGGTGCTGGGGCGGGGGCGGCAGGCCGCCATCCCTGCGCCGCCTGGGGAGCGTCCTCCGGGAGCGGCCGGAGCCGCGGCATGGAGGGATGCAGGGACAGCCCGGCTCCCGCACAGACAGGACACGGAGCAGCGGGAACGGGGCGCGCAGCGAGGCGCAGCCGGAGGGCGAGGTTCTGCCGGGAGGGGACGCGAAGCCCGAGCAGAGGGGGCACCGCGGCGCAGGCCGGCCGCTGCTGGCGGGGCCCGCACCGCTCGCCGCGGGGATAGGCGCCGTGACCGACCTGTCAGCAGGAGCGTGGTGAGGGCGCTGTGCGGCCACGGCCCCGCTGCGCAGCACCGCATCGCTCCCCTCTCCTCCGCCTGCTGCTGCCGACACCACCGCCGCCGCATCGTCTATGCCGCCAAGTACCGCTACTCCTGCCGCCGCTGCCGCCGCCTCGCCCCGCGGCGGCCGCTGCATCCTCCCCTTCCCGCCCTGCTCCTCCCCGCCCCGCCCCGGCGGCCGTCGCCCGGCAGTGCGGCCGGGAAATGCCGGGAATGCCGGGAGGAGCTTCTCACCCGCCATGGCGGGGCGGGCGAGGGGAGCGGAGCTGCTCGGGGCGGGCTCCTCAGGGAGCGGGCTCCGCAGGACGCGGTTCCCCTCAGGACACGGTTCCCCTCAGGGCGGGGGCAGAGCGGCTGTGGCCTCTGGTGGAGGTGGGGGCTGCCCTGCCCTGCCCTGCCCTGCCCTGCCCTGCCCTGCCCTGCCCTGCCCTGCAGGCGCAGAGCGGCGGTGCCTCTGGTGGAGGTGGGCGGTTGCCCTGCCCTGCCCTGCTGTGCAGATGTGGCGGGACGAAGCCGTGGTGCCCCGGGTGCAGGGGGCAAGGCAGCGGCTGAGGTGCCGCGCCCTCCCTTGGGGACCCGGCAGGGGACGGCGGCATCACACACCTCACAGGTTTGCCTGGTGCACACGGGTGTGCTGTGCTCTTGGAAAACATCGTGGCGAAAGCCCTCGCAACCAGCAGGTTTTCGAACACCCCATCATATTGGAGCGGGTCCAGCAGAAGGTCAAAAAGATGGTTACGGATCTGGAGCTTCTCTTATGAGATGTTACTGCAGGAGCTGGGCCTCTAGTCTGGAGAACACTGAGAGGGGATCTCATCAATGCATATAAATATCTCAAATGCGGGTGCCAAGAGGATGATGCCAGGCTCTTTTTAGTGGTGCCCAGTGACAGGATGAGGAGCAATGGCCATAAATTAAAACGCAAGAAGCTTTTCCTCAAAACGAGGAAGAACTTTACAGTGAGGGCAGAAGAGCAAAGGAGCAGGCGGCACAGGGATATTATAGACTCTCCCTGGAGATGTTCAAAACCCACCTGGACACATTCCTGTGTGACCTGCTCTAGGTGACTTTGCCTTGATGGGGGGTTGGACTGCATGATCTCCAGAGTCTCTTCCAATATTACCAATTCTGTGACACTAGCAGTAGGGCAGGGCAGGACACCTTGCAGGCTTGCCTGGTGCACAGATGTGGCATGCTCTTGGAGGACATCATGGCAAAAGCCTTTGGAACTGTAGTTTTCTGAACGACCTACCCTATTTTAAGCCTATATCCTTACTCCACACCAAGCTGGTTTGTTTTTTCCAGTGTTCAGCAGCTGTTTTCTGCAGCTGGTGGAGTTGTAAGTGGGGTATCTGGAGGGGTTGGTCGGGGTCCCACCTCCAGGCTCACCTGTGCTTAGACACTTGCATCCAATTTCCTGTGTTTCCAGGTCTGACCATCCATTCCACTCTGTCTCACTTCCACTGTCATGCATTATGGACTCATTACTGATTTTTTACTATCATTTAATGTCTGTGGCACAGCCCAAAAGCTATGGCAGTCTTTGCTGAGCTGTGAAAGCAAATCTCCCTGTGGAGGTTGGAAGAATATTGTAGTTCTTGGCAATGGTGTATTTTGAGAGTAGGTGTATGTATATGTCATATATAACCACTTAAGGCACAGTGCTATGTAAATACTGCATTTTCTTTCGGGGAGCTACTCTCAGCTTTCTGAATTATTCATATAAGAGTAATCCCTGTACTGGAACTCCATATTCCACAAGGAAAGCACCATCTCAACAAATAGATCAGTTTTTATTTTTATTTTCTCATTCTAGTGGACTGTCATATTTGCTATTTGAAAATTAAGAGTTAGTATTCCATTATCCATGAAATAACCTTCCTTCATTTTGCATAGAGAATTTTGATTTCCCATGAAATTTCATAAGCATTTGCACTCTAGCAAACCAAATGTATTTGCCAAAAAGTAATAATAATTGTATGCTTTTGAGATTTGGAAGAAAGAAACATAATCTGTCTTTACCCAATTGTACTGACCTTATTGAACTCTTTATAAACCAGGGAAAAAAGAAAACTGTAGAAGACTGTACCCTATCCGGCTTTAGTCTTGTAACAGCTCTAAATTTTCATTAATCCGTCATATGAAGGGGAACTTTACATAGCAAGAGGCTCTTCAGTATAAATATTCCGCCTGACATTAAGATGCAAAATACTCTGGTGTTTTAGTCAGCTAGCTCATTATCCTATACAAAGGACCTTTTTCTTCTCATTCCACAAAGACTTTCAGAATATATTTAAATTTTAATTTGACTACAAAGATATTTAAGAGCAGAAATCATACTCCTTCCCTTACCTGTGCCTAGAAGTACTCTTCTGTTTCTTGGCAGTTTATGATTTTGAGTAGGCCTGTTTCCTCTCTGAAATTAATGTGAGTTTTTTTGCTCATTCCCTTATGTAAATATAGAAAGCCATACAGATGCAGCTGTGCCATAAGAATCTCAGATAGCCAGCTCGCCCTATGATGGTAATGTTTAGACTAATATGTCTATATAATATACTGGTAGCTTTCCAACAATAATTTTTATGCTAGCGAAGTGTCTGGCTTTTGTAAACATCTGTACTGACATCAGCTTATTAATTACCATTTTCTTTCCAAGTATTGCATGTTGCAATGTTATACGCTGTAAAACAGTCAACATCAGTTTAAAGTAGTGGCAGCACTGTGTTCAGTGCTTTGCCACCTTTGCATAGAAAGAAGGCTCCATTTATCTAAAACATGTTTGTGAGATGTCCCGCCTGAGAAGAAAAGATTATGTGTCATGGACATGGAAGGAAGCACCACAAAAACCTGCCTTGTCCCACTGCTTCCTTCCTGGCAGTACCTGTGTGTGGGTGGGTATCTCTGTCTTTTTTGTCAAGTGGATCTCGAGTCTGGCATTCCAAAGCACGCATCACTGACCCAGCCCTGCGAGACAGACTGACTCACCTGAGTAACTTCAGCTAATGCAGTGCACTTAAGAATCTTACCCTTACATTCCTAAAATGAAGTGTTATGGATACAACAACTTGTTTAAATCAGCCACCAGTGATTTGATATTGATTAGAAATACGTGTTCTGTAAGTATTTCTTTCTCCTGAAATTTAACAGACTGTCTATATTGAAACTAATTGGAAGGCAACATTGAAATTGTTCTGTATTCCATATTTACTGCATTTACTTTGGCAAGGAGAAGAGCTGGCTTCTAGCGCTACAATAGTTTTAGCTAAAACTTTTTAATTCCAGAGTACAAACCCCTCATTTTTCAGGGATGCAAAAGTGACAATTACTGTTTCCCCATGCATTCTGCACACTTCAAAGGTTTATTTTGCTGTTCAGACATATTAGGAGGCTGATTTCGTGCAGAAGGAATGCAACTTAATCTTTCTTTTAGAGCACAGGTTCTTCCAGCTTGATCTTTTTAGGTACTAAATGCTTGCATGTGTTTGGTGTTTCTGGAGATCAGCCCACCTAAACAAAAGAAGAAAGGGCAGTCTTTTTTTTTTCCTTCCTTTTTTTCAGACACTCTTGTGAGAAAAATATTTTTATATTATTGTATAGCTTTCAGTAAGGTGAGAAACTAGTATACCAAGTCGTTATATAAAGACAAACAGAATAACTGCAATTCTTGTTCCAGTTAGCAAGTCTCGAGAAGTTTATAATACCACCTTTCATTACATTCCAAGGATTCTTATTTCTTTTTGTACTTCTGTCCTTCTAATGTTTACTGGAAGCCTTTTGGCATGTTAATGTAGTAATTTGTGACTACAGTACACTATTTGTTTTCATGCAGTGTTTAACTAAATGTTTTATATGCAGCACTGCTACAGGATACTATATACAACAAAAAAATCTTAAAAAATAGGAGGTTAAGAATTTTTGGTATTACTTCAACTGCACCCAACAGATGCTTATTGAAACAAAGCACATAACTTAAAACTTCCAGAGTTGAACAGAAATAGATTTTATGAGCTGTGTTTTTAACTGATTTAGCCCATGTATTTTAACCTTTACTAGAATTTTAAAATGTAAAGAGGAGCTCAAAAGATCAAATTATCTAATGTAGTAGTTATCTCTAGAATCTGGCATATATTTTGGAAAATACCACGTCCTTGGAGAAAGAAGGTTATATATCTCCAAATATAGGAGTGATAAACAGGAACATATTTTAAAAAAAAGAACTTGGAAGAAACAAGAAATGCACTGTAAGTTAAAACGGCCCACAAGTGACTTCAGTTTGCTGAAGCAGCACTTGTATAGCCAGCAGCCCTGTTACTGTGTGACAGTAACTTTGGCCTTATTTTAGAGGTTATAGTTTCACATGTCTGTTTAGTTACTGTGGCTTTTAAGGCATGCTCTACTGCACCTAAAATACAGGTTCTTGTCAACATTATAGCAAGCTTTGCACCTTTATATGTACAAATAGCCCATATTTGCCCCTCTCTCCCTCTTCAGGGCACTGACAGGTAGCAATGAGTAAAATAATATTGAGGTGTGATTTTATTTTATGAAAGGCTTCCATTTGAAACATATTTGCTGCTGGGTGCTCACTGATGGCTCATACTATAGTAAAAAAAAAAAAAAAAAAAGTATTGACTGTGGTTTCCAACACAATTTTTCCTGTGGTCAAAGCTTTTAGGGAACACGTTGCTTTAAAGAATTAATATTGCTATCTGAGATTCAAACTGCTGTTCTAGAAAAATACAAAAATAGCTAGACAATGGTAAATCTGATTTTTCTTTCCTTGCTCTGTATTGGGAAAAGCTGCATCCTGTAAAATACAGAGAATAAATACTGTATAGTGTACAGTGATAATGATTTATCACTGGGAGAAAAACAGTACCAGAAGCATCATCTGATTCTCTCAAATTGTCTGTCTGTAGTACTCAGATTAGCAGGCTTCTTAGTCCAGTGTAAGTAGGACAAAATTAGTATTTGCCTCATCATTTCTGTGAGCTCTGCCATTCCTAAACTGCTAGGCTATAAGCTGGCTTAATTTCTTGTAAATTCTCAATAGAGAAGTTAGTTTGATAACTAAATTAGTTAAAAATGCTGAACTAGTTATTGTTTCTTCATTGTTCACCAATTCTTACAAAAATTCTTTGTTTCAGCCTTTTTTGTAATCCTCAGCAAGATGAATCTCCCCCACGTGGGAAGGTAAGAGTTCGAGTCTCTTCCAAAGCTTTTGTGAAATAGTTATCAGAGCTAATGGCTGAAAAATGAGAGCCTCTTAATTCTGCTAACACATGTCTTACCAAAGCTATGCACCTCTAGTGGATAGTCCTCTGTGTGGAAACAGGAGAATATTTATAGTTTGAATTAACTTTTTTTTTTTTTTTTTTTTTTTTTTTTTTTTAATTTTGTTTTTAACAGAGCATAGGCCCTGGAGTGCAGGTGCATGATGATACACTCCCTGGCTACACAGAAATAGCTCAAGAAGAATTATTAGAGAAAACAATGGGCAAGATGAGCACATTGGTGAATGCAGAATGAGTAAATCCTTATCTCTGGCAAAAATGTCCATCTCTTCTCCCTTGACCAAATAATTTATTACAAAATTTACTGGAAAGGGCTGGCATTATCCTAGAACCAGTATTTGTAGCAAAAGCAACTTACTATCAGTGAAATGTAACTAGACTGAAAGTTGCATGTTCTCGTTAGGGGTTTCTTGTGTGTCCTCATAGGTGAGACTGTGTATATCTGTGAACTTAAGTCTTCAATTATGTTTGGTGCAATAAGTCAGTGGTGTTTGGGAGAAATAGTTCCCATGTCAAGATGGAATCTATGAATAATTTGGGGAATGGAACACACCTAACAAGAACTCTTGCAAATTCCAAACCTTGAATCCCAGTATAGTGTTGGCCAGGTTACATCACACATAGATCCAGCTTCGTTAGGGATTCTCAGCCCAGAAGTGGAAACAAGGGCCAACACAGAACAAGGTGTTGTTTGTTCTATGGGAGTAGTCAATACCCAGAGCTTAAGGCAACATCTTTGAAAAAAACAAGTTAATCATACATCCTAGATGATGAATAAAGGAGGGTGTTGGATTTTTACCTAGAGTAAGCTCTTGCCAAGAGTGTGGGAGTTGTAGAAGCACCTCAAAGAAGCAGAGCAGAAGTTTGTGACAGGTGTGTTATGTGCAGATTTAAGAAAACAGTTTGATGAAAAATAGAATATTTTCAGCCTGAAGGCATGAAATTTGAAAGTGATGTTAGGAAGAAAGGCCAAGGTTCACACAGAACAAAGAACAAATTTTCTCTCTGTTCCAGAACAAGCTTTGCTTGGAGGAACAGTGAAATACTTGTATGTTTTCTTTTAAATAAGTATCATGTGCTCTCCAATGTGTTTGTGTGAAAACATGGAGAAATCCAGGCTGAAAGTGGCTCTTTAAGGGTAGCAGTTAAGAGAGATTAAAGAAATAAAGAGCATGCCACAGAGTACAATAATCAGATTTACAACCAGGAGAACACAGAGGCTGGGAGGGTGGAATGCAGCTGTAGTTTCAGGATTGTTGAATGTGGTTCTGTCTAAACTGGGATCTGAAGGCGTGCCTTTTCTAAACACATCAGAACTAGTCTTGAGCAGTGTGGAGTTCATACAGAGGATTTTAGCCTAGTTTTGTGTCTTGCAGAGATGTGGTTTTGTGAGACGTGTATTGACTGAGAGCATCAAACATTAGCACTTTTTCCCCAGATAATAAGTACCAAAGGAGACAGATGTTTTTAGTTTTCAGAAAAAATGCCACATATAAACAAGGTTGTGCTCAGGTGGCTGTTGTTTAACTGCCGTGTCTTCACACATGGAGTGCTTATGTCTCTTGGCAAGCAAGACCTGTTTTGTTTAGGAGAAGCTAATCCTGTATCACTATTTTTGGTGTTGTTTGGCTTTCAAATTAACTAACTAGCAGTTGCCAGATGCCTCAGTTAATGAAATATTACAGATCCTGGGGGGGAAAATGTAATAGAGAGTTACTGAATTGCAGTTTTTCATCTGGAGAGGTGGAGGACCAGCCAGCTAAAGTGTTCAGAGAAACTAGAAATTAATCTGGGAAGGAACAGCTTAGACAGGGTCTTGCCCTTTGTGACTCGCATTGACTTCAGAAGGAATTGAGAATTTGGAAAACTAGATAATTTTAAATTTGGGTGCCCAAAGAGTTAATGTGTTCATCTTTTTCTGAGAGTTCATGTTTCAAGATTTTCCCTTATCAGTCTTGGGCAGGTTTTTAGTTTTCCCTGGGTAAGATTTCTGAATCTGATGATAGTAAATCATGTGAATGTTAAAATATCCAAAGTAGATGAAGAGTGTAGTTATTGCAGTAGACTGTAAATAGTGCTTTTATCTCATGAATGGAGGTGGGCAGTACCACTGGGAACTGGGAACACTGTTACATGTGGGCTTATAATCATAGAGAGGTGGAGAAGGAAGGGATAATGTGGAAGTCAGAAGTCCTGTAATCCTCACTTTTAGAAGGAGTTTGTGCAGGACTGAAAATTTGGCAAAGCTTTCTGCTGGCATGTTCTGCTTCAGATCAGTAGGATTCAAAATTCTTCTTTTGTGCTTCTTTTGCAGTAGGAGAAGGAAGGTGATTTCTGACTCTTCTAGGTTTGCTCTTCTGTTTGTCATATGGAAATAAACTACAGCTTTCTGGAAGCCCACTGTTTTTGCTTTCATGCAAAATGTTTGGATTATGTGAACCTATATTATTATACACCATTTTGCTGGATTTTTTAAATGCAAAAAGCTGAGTATTGTAAAGTCTTACAAACACATCAGGTTAATAAATGTGACCACAAACATCATTAGTACCTGATAGTTCTGGTTTCACAAGTTTTGCAAAAAATAAGCCTCATAATGTTTCCTCAAGTTTTTGTAAGAATTTTTTAAGCATTCACATATTGTCCTTCAATAACTCCTAGCTGCCTTTTGATTTGAAGTAGTTGGAAAGAGACAGAATTTAAGTGCAGCATTATTACAGATTTTTAATTCAAATTGTGGTGGTGAGCTGTCATTTCCTTAGTTTTTGCATTTTTGGCAAATCTGCATTTTAAATTTAATTGAGTTTCATTGCTCTGATATGTTTTACTGCAAAATGAAAGTCTTCATCTGTGCCATTTTCTCCTGCAAAGCAAATTCTATGCCAATACCGACTATAGATATAAAGCTCTTTGATTTAATATTATAGATTGTATCTGCTGATGTTCTGAAAGTTTTCATGTTTTAACCAGAGTCAGACCTCCATTTCCCCCAGCAACTCTGAATTATTTTGAAGATTTGTTTCAAGTCTTTGTTTAGCATGTGTGTATCTTCCTTTGTCATCTGATTAGAACTTTCCTCTTTAAATCTCTGTTGCTTTTCTTCAAATGTTTAAAATACAACCTTAATCTATGCATACAATTTTACTACAGACAATTTTACAGGTTTAAAATAATTTTCCAATTTTTAATTACGGATCCTTTGTCAATCTCTTCCTGGGAGGAGTGAGTTATATGCCCACGATGACCCCAGGTTCTGGGGGTTAGCATGACTTGTTTGTAATTTTCATCCTGTCTATGATATATTCCCTTTCTGTATCTTCTAGTGAAAACATGTGGTCACTCTGGTTAGTTAGGTCTAAAAGGGGGAACTAAGTGAAGAAAAGTCACTTGAAGAAAGGGCACCTTGTATATGCCAAGACAAAAGTGTTTATTTACCGTATTGGAGGTGACAGTTCTGTTTATCTTTAGGAGAAAAGATTTTAACCAGCAGACTTTGCTAATAACTTTGCTAATGAAATACTGAGCTGTACACAACCAGTGGAATATTTTGGAACTCAAGGAAAGCAGGGATTGCAAAATGCTTTCCTTCAGTTCTGTTTTAGAAGTCAGTAAATGGAATCCTAAAAGTGTACAGAGGGTAGATACTCTAAAGCAGATCAGTCAGTTCTGCAAAGCCCAGGATTTTGCTACCTATTGTAGCAACCACATGTATTAAAAACTACAGAGAAGGGATCCCACAGAGTATATGGAGGTAGAGCAGAGTATTCAGTCATTTGACTTGTAGGAAGTTGCACTACACCGTAAGGGTCCAGACAGAGTAGAACTGAAGTATTTGCACTCCACTCAAGTTACAAAAAAGTGACTTTGTACACAGGAGATACATTTTTGCCATAGGACAGAGGAACACTCCTGCCCTCCTTGTTTTCTAAAGCTCTTGCATCCTTGCCAGCCTTCACAAAGACCGGCATTTTAGGGCAGCGTCATGTACACAAGATTTTTGGTGGTTGGTTTGCTTTTGTTTGTTGGGGTTTTCTTCAGCAAGGCACAAATAGCTGAATTTGAAACTACAAACCTAGTTTAAATACAAGATGCATATTTGATTGTGAATACACAATTTTATAAAGGTTAAACCACTCCAAACTAACTATCTGGAGAACAAATTTCTTCCCTGAAGAAGTAACATTCCATTTTCAGCATGTGCCATCCCTTGAACTGTAAAATTGTTGCCACCAGACAAGCTAATGATACAAGTCCGTTAGTGTAATTAGAGGTTTGTTGATTGGCTTTTATTTGAGGGAGAGAGAGGGAGGGTACTTTGTATCTTTGGCAGGAAGGGAAAGGCAGGGAGTTATTTTGCTTTTACAAGGAATAGATGTCCTATATTACATGAACTAAAGACGTGTGTTCTCAGCAAAGTGTCAGAGCAAAGACAAAATCTCTGCATGAGAGAACTTACTGTGGGGGAGGATCTTTATGTAGCAGATCAGCTGCATTAAGCTAGAAATTACAGTATTTAATTCCCCATGAAGTTCTAATGTGAGCCTGTCGCACAGGCACTGTAGAAAGCTGTGTGCAAAATTCTTGTTTGACTCAGGAATACTCAAACCCAACTTTCCTTGGTTGGGGGGGTGGGGGGAAATGCCCAAAGGATGTATGTAGAATAATGATTTATATGTTAGTGATACATTCTGGAAGGAGACAATGGAAATTGGTTGCAGGATGTGATTTTTCATGAATGGAGTCAGTTTGGTAGTGCCAATTGAATTCTTGTATTCCATTGAAATAATTGAATATGAGATTGAAAGAAAAATATGAAAGATCAGAAAGAACAGGATAAGCACAACTGGAAATATTTGCTTGCTAGGATGGAGGAAACTAGTAAGGTAATTCACGATTTGTAGGAGGGGATGCTTTTGTGAAAGGGTTTGTAGCAATTGTTGGAGTACCAACTAGGAATTAGAAAAGGCAACAGTGGAGGTAGCAGTAGTTTAGGAACTTCAGAAGTTAGGCAGTGAGAACTCAGGCAAAGGTTTCCCCCACAGGAAGTGAAAGAAAGAACTTGCTTGTTTTTCAAGGACATATTATAAAGGGGGAGTCAAACAGGGCTTGGCAAAATACTCAAGAGAGGTGGGAGAGAAGAATGACTACAAAATGATAGATGTGTTGTTCTGACAAACAGGAGGATGCTGGAGCTGCAAAAGCACAGAAAAGTGGTTTTGAACGGGGCAGCTGCTGTGAGATTATAAACACAGTCAGACATTAAGTATAGTTAAACAGAGCTGAATATTCCCATTGAAATTTCCAGGCTGAAAATCCTGGTATTTACGTAGGTGTGACAGCAATTTATAGCTTTAAATTGGCATTTCTTTGCCTTTCCTGTTTATGCTTTTGAAACAGGTACAAACAACATTTTACAATCATGCAACAAAAGTTGGCTCATACGGAACAAATACATATTTTTTTGTGCATGCAGGAAGTGTAGCAGATATGCTGAAGTGTGACAAGACAGGCCCTGGCTAGCAATAAGAGCCCACATGATCAAATTACTGATGTCAAAAAAATGTTTGACTGACTTCAAATGTTGGTAGTGCAACTGTCACAGTACAGCTGAGCTTTGTCTTACAGCTTTAAATATTGGGACAGGAACATTCATGGAATATAGCAGATTCTCTCTCCATAAGATCTCATTGATTCACAGACTGACTCCTGTAATTGCTAAAGAAATAAAACCAAGGAGGTTATGTTTAGTTTTACTTCAACTGCCTACTTTGAGTTCAACTAGCCATTATTCATGAGAATATTTAGTTATTATAGAGAGCACAAGTCCTACGAGGAGCAGCTGAGGGAGCTGTGTGTGTTCAGCCTGGAGAAGGCTCAGGGGGGAATTTATTGCTCTCTCTACCTGGAAGGAGCTTTAGCCAGCTGAGGGCTGACCTCCTATCCCAGGTATCAAGGGATAGGACAAGAGAAAGTGGCCTCAGGTTGTACCAGGAGAGGTTTAGATCGGATATTGGGAAAAATTTCTTCACTGAAAGAGTTGCCAAGCATTGGAACAGGCTGCCCGGGAAAGTGGCTGAGTCACCATCCCTGGGGGTATTTAAAAGATGTGTAAATGTGGTGCTTGAGGACATAGTTTAGTGCTGCACGTAGCAGTGCTAGGCTAAGGGTTAGACCTGATGAAGTTAAAGGTCTCTTCAAGCCTAAACAATTCTATGATTCTACTTTTTTTTGCCAGAGATGAAAGATTTTATATCACGATCTCCTTTTTAGTGTCTGTAACTTGAACTCTTTCTTAAACATTTTAGCAAAGCTTTGGCTTTATTAGTTGATATCAAGAAAAGCAACATAAATTATATTAAAAATTAGATTCTGTAGAATAATCCTGAGAAGAATAATCCTTAGCTGCCAGCTAAGTTGTCCTTTGATTTTAAAATGCCATTAAATCTTGAATTGATATCTAGGTTCAAAAGCCTGTTTGATCTGAGGTTTGTCTTCTACATTTTTTATGAGAAATTAGACTTTCTTGTAACTACTTAAATGTAAAGAAAAATAAGACTATTTAGTGAGTGAATTCCTGCTTAGATACGAGTAAAAGCTGCTGAAACCAAACCCAAATCCTGCCAGCCTCTTTTCACCTCCTAGACCCTTCCAAAAATGATAAGATCTAATGCTTGCCAATCCTGTAGCTGCATTATTATAAACTTACAAAGCACAGCAAGGTCCAAAATTAATTCTGTCTCCTTTAATTAGCCCTGTAGATGACTGCTATATATGCACAAAGTAGTTTTTGCACTGTTTCTTCTGAAATTCAAATGCAACTTAAAATATTTCCAGCCCATGACCAAGATTTTGCACATTATTAAATGAGTGAGTTCTTCTTGGCAATCATCACAGATACTTCTTTTTTCTGAAAGAATAGTAAACACTTGTTCTCTCTCTGCATGACTGAATTTCACAACAAAGGAAAGAAGTTCTCTCTCTGAATCTCTTTTACTCAAAATTAGCTTCAAATTATGTAGGAGACTGTACAGCCTTGGTCAGCTTGTTGGGGACTAAAACTCATTTTTCTCACTGGCATTTTGTAACTTAAGTTATATTGCAAAGGCACAAATTAATTGCTTGGCTGTTTAAGTTAATCACAGGCTGCTGGAGTTCAGCATTTTCTCTACCACAACAGTCATCCATTGTTACTTCTAACAAGTCTTGCTCACCCAAAGAGAAGTGTCAGAATACTGAATGCCATTTACAGGAGATCTTAATTACCAGAACTGTTGCTGTTAGTCTAGCACTACTTTCAGAGTCCTCAACATAATTTTAGGTTATTGGTGCTGCTTCAATTTTATCTAAGTTGCAAAGCACTGAAGGATATTTTAGAAATGCCTAACCCAGATCTTAAGCAAGTTTAACTGAAACTGGAACAACTCAGTTGAGTGGCTTTTTGTGTTTCATAGCAGCTTTACAGACTGTGATGAGAAAAACAGTTGTTTTCTCAAAAAGATGTATCAGTGCACAAAGGAGTAGATGCACACTGGAATCTTCTCTCAGCTTCTGTGAAGAAAGATAGCAACTAGTAAACCATAATACTGTAACTAAATCATATGAACGATGTGTTATAAGAGATCTTGTATTACTCTCTGACTTTTTTTGGGAAAAACAAAAGGTGAGGTTTTGTTCAGGCCATCTAAGTAAACATTTTCAAAGCTAGATTTTTACAGATGAATGTGTAGATTTATGTCTAGTCAAAAGGATGCCTTTTTATGTAAATTCAGCTGGCTGAATTTTATGTCTCTATGCTCACTTTCTAATAAGCAGAGAGGCAGGATCACACCAGGCTGAGATAAGTCTCCTGAGGTGAGAGGAATGCTTTTATGATTGTGCTTATCTGTCTTTCCATCGGGTCTCTGACAGTTAAATGGCTGAACTTAAGTGAAATGAATGTCTTCCACAATGGAAACCTTCTTGTACAAGTACCTAAAAATGGAAGTGATAGATAATATACTCTCTTAAACTTACATCAACAATCAATTTTTTACTGCTTGCTTTTATTACAGTATCTAGAAACACTAGGTATGCATAAGGTGCTTGAGCCTCTATAGTCACAGAATAAAAGCCAATCTTTATGCTCAGATTTTACACATTAAATATAAAACAACATGACATAAGAATGCAGAAAACAGAAGGAGTAAAAAGAGTAGTGAGAGTGCCTGGATCAGTACTAATCAGGACCCATCAACAGCCAGTAACTGAGAGTTTTGAAGACTTTGTAACAAGAGTTTTCCCATGTGACTTAGAGGTTGACAGGATTGTTATCTGTGGGGATGTTACAGCGGAGAGCCTTCTAGGGAAAAGGATCATATTTAGATCCCATATTTATGGGAAGCAAATACACGGTCATTGTGAACTGATGGTGATGTGAACTGGTTTAGAGCAGGCTTCCAGTGTTTGGCCACCCTCATGGTCAAAAAGTGTTTTCTTATGTGCAAGTGGAATTTCTTATATTTTAATTTGCGTCCATTGCTTTTACCCTGTTACGGGAACTACTGAAGAGAACCTGGCTCCATCTTCTTTACACACTCCCATCCAATATTTGTCCACACTGACAAGATGCCCCTGAGCTTTCTGTTCTCCAGTCTGTTCTCCAAGAACAGCCGCAGCACTCCCAGCCTCTTATATGACAGTTGTTGCAGTCACTCGGTCACCTTCGTGGCACTTCCCTGGAATTGTTCCAGTTTAATGTTTGTGTCACACTGTGGGGGCCAGACCTTGACTCCTCCACTGCCAGGAGTGTTTTACCAATGCTGAGTGGAGGGAGGGGAACCTGTCCACCTGCTGGCAACCTTTTTCTTAATATAGCCTAGAAGGATGCTGACTATCTTTGCCTTACAAATCTTAAAAAGTTTGGCTTGACAGAAGCCAGAGATTTGAACTAAGAATATAATGAACTCTTGATGGTATGGTCCCCATGTCATTCATAATCCAGTTTTCTCAGTCAACAGCTGTACCAGGCATATCCACCATAAGGTGGTAAGAGATGTTGCTTTATACAGATGCTATTTCCATCACTCGAGTGGTGTGTATGACTTTTGTATAAAATCTTTAAATGAAAATTTCATTAGGCTCAGGAGCATCTCCTATTGAAGCTGAGGATATGAACTGAATCTTATGATTCTAGAAAACAGCCTAATCTGCTGACATTTTCTGGATCCTGAACTGGAAAAAAGGCATCTTGGCCAGGAGAGGAATACAGGCTGCCTCTTGTCCATCTCCTGCACACTGGATGAAGGAGAGAAAAGATAAAAAACACAAGCTGCATGATATGGGGAGACTGGAGTGCAAAGTGGGACATGGAAGGGAAGGAGTAAGTAACTCCCCACCAGAAGGGAGATGGGAGAGCTCCTGTGTAAGCCCTGGCCAGCTCTCATCCAGGATGAGGAGGAAGACACTTTAAAGGAGCATAGGGACAAGGCAGAGGAACTGGGTAGAGATTAAAATAGAAAGCCTTTCCATATGTTCCCTTCAAATGTGGAGTCGGTGTCATTTCCACAGAAGATGTAGGTGGATTTGGGGTCCTTCACACTGACCTGTGTAGAACCATTATTAAACTTACCTAGGTGATGTGAAAACTGATGACAAGCATGGAAATTTCTTCTGAAATTGGATGCCATTCGTGATTAAAACACTTTGAAGTAAAGCCTTTTTAACAGTATAGACAATTTGTCTGATCCAAAATTTTGTTCACTAAGCTACTGCTGTTTCCTGACCTCATGAAATGGTACTGCATGGAAGCTACACAATTCACATGCAATTCCAAAAGATGGCAACCTTAGGCTTCCAAACTGGGGCCTCTGCTAAACAGCTCTACAGCTCCTAACAGTTCACAGTGGTGAATGTTTGAAAATTATGTGTTACCCCAGACTGAGCTTATTTTTATCCATCTATTCTATTTTTCATATATTTCTACATATAAGACAGAATACATGTGATTCAGTTGAATAATGGGCAACTTCTCAAATGAATTTCTGTGCCTGAAGGAGGGGGAGGTTAGGAAACCTTAGATCTACAATCTCTGTTTCTGACTGTGACTTTGATTATATACAGGAGTGAGGCTCTGCTATCAATCTGTGCTGAAGCTCCTGTGGCACAATGATAAAGCAGAGACAGATTGGCAAAAAATGAGAAAGGAACTATTTAATGTGATGGAATTTAGTATACTTGCTCTTGTTTTTCAGAATGATTAAGGCTTTATTCACACAGTCCACTAGTCTTGCCCATGTCAGTGTACTTTTAATGGCAATCACTACCACTGTGAAACTCAGCATAACTCTGGATAGATACAGTTTTAGGTAAAATACCCTTCACACTACATTCATTCTCATGCCTTAAAAGATTCATCTTTTCTCTTGGCTAGTACTTATTTTCTGACTTGACCTTTGCATCCAGTTCCTTCCTTTTTTGTGGTTTTCTGTTCACCATGAATCTTACTTGTGAATAGTTAATGACAGAAACTTCACAGAGAAATTCATCAACAAATGCAGGTTTTTTAGAAATTTATATTAAATCATGTAGTTACAACTGAAGGTGCATTGACAAAACCAACATATTCTGATGCTGAAGTCTAAATTCTGTGGTTTTATGACAAATGCTGCTTTTGCATTACAGGATCATTGCTGGATGGAAAATCAAACATCTTGCTTATTTTCCAAAAGTCATGTTTGGAAACCATCAGCTTGGAAAAATCTATCTTGGTTTGGCTTAAAGCCAGATTTTGAAATTTCAGCTTTCATGAAGCAGAAATGTCTTTCTTCAAGCAACCCTAGCAGCACGGTCAAAAATTGAGCCCCACTCCATTTTATGCAAAGCTTTTCACTTCTGCAGTCCTTCATCTCCCCAGTCTGGAGATAAAATTCTGAAAAAATATGTCCTTTTTTGGTTATGCCATTTCCTTACGATTTGCCCTTCCTTACTTATACTGTGCTGCTGTGGAGGGATAAATATTGGCCTAAGCTATTACTGTAGTTCCCTCACATATATAGCAGGACTGAGAGAGAATTTTGAAGGCAGTTTTGCTGCTCTTGTGCAGAAAGCTTGTGATTTTAGCATTGCCACAGGGGAATTTTCCTCCCAGAATGTTGGTTAATCATGCTATTTTAACCAAGGAAATATTCCTATAGTTTTGTATCACATTCATATTACTCTTCTTGGTTATGTTTATTGCTTGTATAGGTAGAGATTTCAGACAGGGATCTTATTTTTACAAGGTTTATCCTGTGCTACAGCTCTCATTACTGAATGCCTGAGCTCCTCAATGTTCAGTACATTTATCCTTGCCAACTCAGTGGAATATAAATCTTATTTTTATCTATTTTTTAACTAAGGGGGAACAGTGGTTTGTATAGGTTAGAATTTCATCTAGCCTTCAGAGGGAAGAAATAGCAGGGTCCTGTGCATAATTTCCAGGTGTTTGTCACCCTAATTACCTCTGTTAAACAGTTGGGGTGATGGATATTGCATATGGGGAAGAGTGATCAGAAAGCATCAATATTCTCATCAGGAAGTTGCTCAGAGCTAATTAGTAAGAACAGGGATGTTTCAGGACCTCTGCCTCCTTCTGCAGCCTTGGCATTTAGCTCTCTGTGGGCTGGAGGCACCTCCTTCCTTTGGCACACTGCCTCTCCTGCCAGTGCATGCAAGCTCTGAGCTTTGGTACATGTTCTGAGCTTTGGTTCTTATGCTTTTATGTCTTCTATTTAAAAGAAAAAAACCAAACCAACACACAACCCCCCACCAAACCCGTGTGGTTTCCCTCTTCCTCACATCTCTTATACATGAATCAGTAGCGTAAGGATTGAGAAGGCTTACTGCTCACTTGGGCATGTTGAAGTTGCATCTTCCAGATCCTGGGGGAATGCCCAAGTTAGAAGGCTGCCTGGGAGGCTGGAGCTAGGGAGGGAGTGGTGCTGCAGGGCTGTGTGAGTAAGCTGGGAGTCCTGGGGCCTGGAGGAGGATGACTCGTGACTTGGCTCTCCTGGCAGGGAGGGGAGCACAGTCCCATCTTCCAGGCTTGTTTGTGCATTTTAAACACAATTCCAAAACAAGTCAAAGGGGTCCGATCTGTATTTTTTGTTATTTAGGTGACAGCCCAAATTACTCAGTGGTAGACATGTACTCTTACATGTCTTTGCTCCCCTCCCTCTCTGCTGTGTCTACCCTCCATTTAAGTATGTTTTTAAGGCAGAAGAAAGAGAGGGGGTGAGAGGAACTTCCTCATGCTAAAGAGGCCTTTAACCCAGGTGTCTCATGTTTTTTTCCAGTAAGTGCTCTAACCAACAGGACATGAATGAAAATAAACATTTGGAACAATTTTTTCCTCTCTGGCTGTGTTTTAAAAGAAAATGTTTACCTGTTCATTTTGTGAAGTACTGTGAGCTCCAGCTGTAGGCTGGGTGTGTTTTGAGTACAGGTAATATCTCCTAAGGGGGCAGTGTCACCTGAGATTTTTGGGTGTTCAGTTATAGGCAAGTGACACAACTGCCAAGATGTTTCATTTTTTGCTTGTACAGAAGCAATTTTTTTAGAAAACTTCCAGGTTTAAGTGAGAAGTGCCCTTTGGAGTAGTCACTTGTAGATGCCTGATTTCTGTTTTTGGAATTGCGATACAATTATATAGGTGTTTAAATTCTCTGCTGAATGTAATCTTAACTGAGTAGGCCCCCATGTTATTGTCCTTGCTCCTTTTCCTGTCTCTTTGCCTATTCTATTTCTAAATCTTAAAAAAGGATATAGAATAGTTACTAATCATAAATTCTGTAATACTTTATTTAGTCATGATAGTCATGTCTCTGTAATATTGCTTATCATTACAACTACTTCTTTCTAACATCCATCTTGTTTCAAATCTGTATAAATTCTTTCTACAGAACATAATTAGATTCAATTATAAGCATAGGGCTTTTTAGAAAATATTGTCATTATTGAATCTACTTCTTTTCATTCATCAAGGTTCAGAATTTAAAATAGCACTCATACATCTTATAAAATTTTGTATTTAAGTCAACCCTTTTTTTCCTTCCAGTTTTTTTTTCCTATAAACTCTTACTTCTGTACTTTTCTGTTGAAGATGCAGGGCCAGTTTACTTCTTGCTTCATCAAATTATTTTATAGTAGAGGTACAGTGAAACAGTCTCACTGTTTCAAGGGAGATGATAGATATGCCTCTCACAACAGAAATGTATCCATAAATTTAGATACAGCTTCTCTCAAAAAACAGTGTCAGACTAATTTCAGCCTATCAGTGTACTCTTTATTTTATGCTGATCACATTGGTCTCTGCTCAGATAAAATATACTTCTTTATTCCAGTACATTTTTTCGCCTAAGGAACCTTATGAACTAAAAATCAGCATGGCAAAATACTCATTAATACTTTGTTATTTGGCAAAAAGGAAACTAGTGGATGATTTGCTGTCTAAAGTCTGGACGAAATTTGAAAATTACTTAAGATTTTCCCCTGCAAAAACCTAATTCTCTCCATAATTGTCATTTCTGCTGCACACAAAGCCCCTCTCAAACTTCACTGGGGATAGTTTCCATGGGAACCAGAGAGTGAGAACTGATGAATCTTGAAACAGTCAAATACTAATCTTTCTTTTTTACCAGTGGGCAAAGATTTACTTCTCCACTGTTTAATGGAAGGCACTAGAGCTTATGTTTTGAATGAGGGGGGAAACTAAGACATCTGAAAGGAGACCAAGTCTGCTTTTTTATACCTGAAGGGTTCATTCTTGCTGTTTTAAATGGGAAAACCACTATGTTCTCCTTGCAGGGTTGTATTCCTTGTATTCTGCTTGTAGAATCCTGAATGATAGAAAGGGAAACTCTCTGTTAAATCTAAATGCTCATAGTCCACGAAAGGTGAGGAGGAAACAGTGGTCATGAGAAGGTGAGTTAATTATATGTGTGGCAGAAATAGAGTCACATCATGAAAGCAAAATTTTAGAGGCTATTGAAGGATCCTGCAGAAAGCATCCCTGAGGAAGGCTTTCCAGGTGCTGGCATTGACCTGTCTCCAGAACTGTGCTGGTTTTTGCACAGTGTTGAGTGCCCTCTTACCATGCCTGAGTATTAGCATACAATGGATGTTGTTTATTGCAATTTCATGGGAGGGAGAAGAATCACTCAAGAGTGATGTGAGGTGATGAATAAAAGTCACTCTGAAGTCAAATGAGGTGCTCTGCTAAACTGGCTATTATTTGGTTGCCATAGTCATAGGGATTATTTTCCTGAAATACTGAAAAGAGAAGGGAACACTGTATTTCATTTCTGTGAGAACAAAATATGGAAAAGATAAAGAAATGTCTGCCCTCTTTTAGATTTATGATATTGTTATGAAAGATGACCTCCAAAAGGCAAAGAAAGCAGGTTCCACAAATCTTGCAGCCAAGCTGCAGTTCTCTAAAATTGCTGATGCACCAAAAAGACCAGAAGTGTTTCCTTACAGAGAATTAAATTTTGCCAATAAGCTGATTTTTAATATATCACAATTTAAACTTGAATTATAGGAGGGTAAATGTCAAGATATGATTTTTAAAAATGTGTTTTATATTTAATTATGTTTTATATTCTTTACCATCATTTGCTTTTCCAGTGGTTTTAGGTTGAGTATTTAATATATGCCTTTGCATAATTATTTTGATCTCCATTTCACAAACAAAAAGAGAGAAAAAGGAAAAGTGCTATAGATTATTATCACAGTACTTGTAAATTATTTTCTATTTTGCAATTAGTTGAAATAATAGAACCTGAGGGAAAATATTGTTATTTTTGTATTGTAATAACAGTAATATATCAGATACAGAAGTGATTAATGATCTAATCCAGCGATTAAATGAAGAAATCCCATTTCTGCCTCTTACCAGTAATTACAGAGTTGTAAACACTGATGGCAGTTACTGTATTGAAAAATGAGGACTCAAATTCTAAAATATTTTTCTGATGCATGAAGGTAAAACAAGATGCATGCATTAAAAAAAGAAGAAAACATGAAAATTATTTTTCTACTTTAAAGATGTATTTTGGTGGGCTTCTGAGATAAAAATCCAAGTGTATTACCGGTAATATTGAAGAATACAGGAGGAGGAGGATGGGGTGGCAGATGAAGCATGGTTGTGCTCTGTCTTTGGATTACTTTATTTTGGCCCCCTTAACCATTCACAAAGAGAACCCTGCAAGCAAGAGCTGTACAGTTTAGATGTGCAAAGCAGTGTTCAATTTGTCCTTGAATTCTAATATCAGATTTCCTACTGTATGTTTTATAATATCTTCAAGTTAAATTACTGCTCTTTACAGTTCTGATGATCAAAGGCAAACACAAATAAAGACCATTTCATGTTTTTAATGCTTAGAAGAGTTTATTCACTTCTTACTGCTTGTGTTTACCCACTTCTATGCCTGCCTCAACTCGAGGAGAGAAGAACTTCACAAAAACTTTTCATTCCTGTGACCAGGCGACCTAGCTGAAGTTATTCTGGGAAAGAGACTGCTCCTTCTCTTTCCTACAGTGTGTAAAACAGGTGTGTTGTGGATGAGGTGTGTAACAGGCCACCAAATGGTAGGCTGCTTAACGCTGTTCCCTACTGTTTTCTGAGCTGGATTCCTAACTGCTGACCACAGACAGTAGGAAAGATGATTATGAGAGGAGAAACTGAAGACTATTACCACTAATGGATCATAAATTTCAATCACTTCTTCTTCTGGAGAAAAAGGCTGCTTACTCTGAAGGTCTGGGTGATGTGATGAGGAAGAATGTGATGATATTCATATGGGAGCAGCAGAAATGGTGGTGGTTCCCAAACATCTGATAGGAGATGGTGGAACAAAGGACAGGGCTGACACAAGTGCCATTTCATCACAGCATGCCCCAATCCAACAGCACTGTTTCCTGGGAGATGGAACAACACTGCGTGCCTATTAATCACGAGAGAAGCTCTCTGCTGTTCTCACAAATCCTCCAAAACCTGTCTAACTTGAGTGGGCGAGGATCAGCCCATCCATGACAAACTACTGCAGCATTATCCTACATACCGTATATTATCAAAAATGTTATGTCTGCGCTAAACAAAATGTCCAAGTGTGATAAATGTGGGCAATGTTCCAAGAAAGTGGGCTTGTCTTCATAAGAAAATTGTACTTAAAATCAAACTTTAAGTTAATTCATTGTAATTGGCCTAATCTACAGACCTGCATGAGACAGACTTTTTTTGTAAATATTGCTGTCACACTCACTAAAATGAATGTTTTGTGCAGGTTGGTGTGCTGCTAATGAAATTGCATCAAATTTATTTCATCAAATTTACTGTGACTTTCTCCTGAAGCTATGGTTATATGCTGTGGTCTTCTTTATATTGAACCCATTCAGTTCCTTCTGTTATTATAAAAATGTAGGTGCTTTAAGAAAGCTTTCAGTGAAGCAACAGGCATCTTCTCCCCTCCCAGGAGAGCCTGTATTTCTAGAGGTTAGAGAAAGACTTGTGTAGTCCTGACTATGGAATGTACAGCCATACTCTCCTCAAACTACATCAGGTAAGCCTCACTGCTGGAATTAATGTTTTATATGGTACAAGCCACAGTTCATGATATAGCTCTTCTCGTTGTTGAGAATCTTGGTAGAACAATGCTAATAGATCATTCTGTCTATTAGATCATTCTATTCTATCATTATCTTTTGTAAAGTGCAAAATTCCAGCAGAAGGCAAAACTATCAGATCTACATTTTTTTCTTACATATCCAAGAAAAGAATGAATGTTTTCTCGGTAAGTAAGATTTTCATTGAAGAAATACAAGCATCAAATACTTCGGAATCACTAAAAACCTGTCCACTGTGTGCTTATTCTCTGATATTATGCTTGATCATCAGTGATCTATTTTTTATTGTGTTTTACTATTTGAACTGCATTATAAGATGAAAAACTTGAAGGCACTTTTAAAATGTAGGTTAGGTTAGAAAAAGTACTGTTCAGAATGTCACAAGAGTCATTTAAAAGAAGCTTGTTACTGTGACTAACATGTCTAACTGTGACTATTCATGTCTAACATCAATATGCTGGGGTAAGTTTTTATCTGCAAGGAAAATAGTAGTAACTTTAAATTGAAAAAAAAGGAAGAAAAATCTGATTCCCAGGGAAGGGCAGAAGCATGAAGGCCGAATTATTTTAATGACCCAGTGAGAAAATTCTGCCAGTAAAGACTTTGTTAGTTGTTTATGTAGTCTTGTGTAAACCAAAAAATATTTTAATTGTTTATATAAAAGATACAATGTATGTTTTATGTTGTCTCTTCCAATTATATATGTCAAATCTATTTTACTTTACAGAAACATTTGAGGCAATTATTCCATAATTTGGCAAGAAGTAACTTGATGACCACTAAGTAGTCCTCCAAACAAGATGTCTCTTTTTCTGCAAGTTGTTACATTTATGAAAAGTAAGCATAAAAGTGTAAGTAAGTAAGGTTAAGTAAGATACAAAAAGAGTGTGCTAAGTGTCAAAATAGCTTCACTTCTACTTTTACAATGGTGGGGAACAGCTCAAGAATTATAATCCATTTATCATTATTTCCAGCTACTGCTTGAACTGCTACATCCCTTTTTCGTTTCTTAGGCAGACATTACAATGTGTATGACATAGCCTAGGATTATTTGTACTATATAAGCATCGTACTGTTTGTGTCTGAAATAATTTCAGGTATTCCCTTTACTTTACCACTTCTTGAGTTAAACCTACTGAAGTCACTTTTTTTAGGCAAAAGGAAGGGCTGCTAGTTCAGATCCCAGAGCAACTGGCAAGGAATTTGTTCAGGACCAAGTGAAAGCAGCACTCAAGAAACAGCTATAATTCAGTATGTAGGAAGCATAACCTTCCCCAGGACTGATCTGTTCCTGATTTCACTGGAATTAAAGGCTGTCTTCTGCTCAGTTTTTGTAGCAGAAGAGTTAGGTTCCCAAGAACTCAGTAGATGCCCTGGTGATACACAAATTAGGCTTCTGCAGTGTGACTCAAGCAATGCTGACTTAGGCTAAAAGAGCATCTACTCTAATAAGCAGGGTTATGTTTTTGTCCTTGGTAACGTGACTGTGACTTACACAGCAATCTGACAGGGACTTACACTATGCTATTTTCAAGGGGCAAAACGTTCTCACAATGTTTTTGGTTTGCACAGCAAGGTTTTGGTAGCAGAGGGCTACAATTTTGACTTCAATGTGAAGCTGATAGAAGCTTCTCCTGTATTTCAAAGAGCCAATCCCAGCTGGATCCAGGACGGACTCACTGCTGGCCAAGGCTGAGCCCATCACTTGTGGTAGAGCCTCTGGGATAATGTGTTTAAGAAGAGGGGGAAAGTTACTGGTGGAAGCAATTGCAGCCAGATAAGACAGGAGTGAGAATGTATGACAGAAAAATCCTTGCAGACAGCAAGGCCAGAGAAGAAGGAGGAGGAAGAGGTACATCAGGCATTGGAGCAGAGATTCATCCCCCTGCAGCCCATGGTGCAGCCCATGGTGAGGCAGCTGTTCCCCTGCAGCCCGTGGAGATCCACAGAGGAGCAGTGATCCACCTGCAGACTGTGGAGGACCCCATGCCAGGGCAAGTGGATGGCCAAAGGAGGCAGTGACCTTGTGGGAAGCCCATGCTGGTGCAGACTCCTGGAAGGACCTGTGGATCCAAGGAGAGAGGAGCCCATACTGGAGCAGTTTGGCTGGCAGGGAAACCCCATGGAGGACCCACAGTGGAGCAGGCTATTCCTGAGCAACTGCACCCTGTGGAAGGGGTGCACACTGGAGCTGGGAAAGGGTATGAGGAATCCATCCCCAGAGGAGGAAGGAGTGTCAGAGACAATGTGTGATTAACTGACCACAACCCTCATTCCCTGTCTCACTGTGCTGAAGGAGAAGGATGCAGATAATTCGGGAGTAAAGTTGAATCCAGGAAGAAGGGAGGAGTGGAGGAAGGTGTTTAAAGATTGCTTTTTTTATTTTTTTAACTATCCTACTCTGATTAGATTGGTAATAAATTCAACTTATTTTCCCAAGTCGACTCTGTTTTGCCCATGACTGTAACTGCTGAGTGACCTCTCCCTGTCCTTATTTCAATCCACAAGCCTTTTGTTATATTGTCCCTTCTCTGTCCAGCTGAGAAGGGGAGTGATAGAGTGGCTTTGGGAGGCAGCTGGTGTCCAGCCAGGGTCAATCACCAGCACTCCCATACAAGCTCTCAAAAGACTGAATTTGGGGCAGTATTTTGGGAGACTTGTACCATTATGCTTCCAGCCTGCCTAACCTCTCAAAACAATGGCTCCAGGGAGCAATGCTCTACTTGCTTACCCTACCTCAGTGGCCCTATGTATCTATGTACTTAAACCTTGCCTGTGTGCATGGGTAAAGAGAACAGTACTGGGAGCTCTGCTATGCCTTGCTTGGGCAAGCAAAGCTACAGACTCCATAGTCAAGGGGGATGGAGATGGTCTTCTCCTTGTTTTCTATATCTAAACATAGTATTCTAATGTGGGAGGTGCAGAAACCTTTTGCATACTGCTCTCTGCTCTGTCACCATGTAGAAAAAAGACCACAGCTTGTGTGGTAGGATAAGATTATGCCACAGGAAGGGCTTAGTAGTTGTCTTTCCCCTGTGTGCTTATTATGAATTGTGATTGACTCAACAAAGAAGCAGGGGAAAAGGAGAGTTTCTACATCTACCTACTGTGAAGAAGGTTATGTCTTCTGTTTTGTTATTGATGGGAGGGCTCAGTATACTGTAGTGATCTGCGTGGCCACAAGCCCAAAGCAGAACTCCTGATTTTGGTCTATAACCTGTTAATTCAGTAAGTTTGAAAAGAGTTTAAAAAATATGAATTTTGATCTGGACTTAATTGAATTTGCTTGTACAAGCTTGGCTAAGCAATGAAATAACATAAAAATAAGCATCATCACAATAATTTCTTACTGCCTGCTATTGGTTAGATATATACAATCAGCTTTCAAAGTGTACATAGAAACAATTATGGCATAGCCCAATATTTAAGACTTCTGCTTCTGCTGTTTTTAGAAAATAATACCTCCCATTACCTTGTTACTTTGTACACATAATTCTGCACATGTTTGAAGTAACTGAATCAATTACACCTACATAAGGTATGTTAAATAAATAAATAAATAACCAGACCAACTCCCTTCTCATAAAGCAACACAGAACAAGTGGTACTTCATGAGACATGAACAACTTTCTAATTAAAATGGATTGCTACTATTAGAACATTTTAAGGCAGTATAGCCTGCAACAATTACTCTGTAAAAACAGTCTGTTTTGTGATGAGTTATGTTCAGCTCTCAGAAGGCAAAAAGTTAAATAAACATTGTCATAATCATGCCCAAGATTAGCATTCTAATTTAAAAAAAAAAAAAAAAATAGTTCTCTTCTGGAACATCTATTTTTCTTCAATTTTGATCCTTCCATGAAAAACACAGACTGTTCTGTATGCTCCTCTTTAAAATTTCTTGTGTTACAGATGAATCAGTTAGTGAAAAATTTATGATTCATTCCTAGAAAAAAATTTCTTGAACTTCCCCACCTATGTGGCCTGAGGGTTGTACCCCTACTGACTTATGTCCTAGCAAGCTTTCTCATTTTATCAGCAAGAAGTTCTTAATTTTCTTTTTGATACTGTGTCCATGAGGATCTTGTTATTGAGTTATTGTTGAAATGGGAGGCATGATCAGACTCAGGATTTCTGGTATTGCAATCTGACTACAAGCACAGCTGGTAAGTATCATGGGTAATCACATACTCTGTGGTACAAAATATTACAGGGAGTTTTAGTCTGAGAAATACTGTGTATCTTAGTAATGGTATTAATTGCAGATGGTTGGATATTTGATTTCAAATTTATGCTTTTCAAGCTCACTACAAATGAAAAGGAAAAGGCAAAATATTATACCAGGCTACATGGTCAGCGATTTCCATCAGTGCTGAATCAGATGGTTTACATCTACCAAAACAGTTTGATAAGGAAGGAGAAAGAAATGGGCAGGAGGCTGATTTTCTCAGAGAGCAATGTAGCAGAAGTCATTCCTTGCAATTATATGGCTTGATAGAGCAAAACCTTCAGTGAAAGAAGGCAGAAAAAAAAAAAAAAGGGGATTTTTGAGATTCTGAATCCTTGAACTTCCTGCTAGCATTGGTAGATAGACTTCAGACCACAAGCACAGAAAGAGTGCTACGTATAAATGGGGAAAATAATATAGGCAATTTTTCTAAAACTCATCTGTATGAGTTTTATTCTGGGCCCATAAAAATTAAGGGGGTGAGGAGAGTTGATTAGTTGCACTGAGGTCCTAAAGGGACTTGTCCAGCCTGTCTTTTGATCATAATAGTTTTTTTCTTTTTTCTTCAGGAACTTGAGATACAGTGTCCTTGGGAGGATGCTTTACTTACCCTTCTGTATCACTACTACATTCCACTTTTACTCAGCATACTAAAAGATAGGTCTAAGTGGTAATATATATATATATTTATATTTCCCTAAAATATATTTGCCTTCTTTTGCTTTGCCCCACCCCCCACTGTTCAATATATTTCCCAGTTTTTGTTCCATTGACAACACATAGTTCTGCTGACTATTTAATGAGTTCACTCTTATAGCAATACTGAATGCAAGCTTCAGCAAATCTATTAAAAAGGTAAATAAGAAGTGTCTGGGGCATTTAAGAGTAGTAGGAAATGCTCTGGACAACAATCAAAAGGCCTGCCTAAAAATAAGTATTTCAGCCTTATGCATGTATGGTCCGTATTTCTACCTTGACAGTACAGGTTCAGAGTTCTAAACTTAACTTTCGAGCAAGCCAGTGCTTTCTGCAATTTGGGAGGTTTGCAGACATTTCCTTTTCTAATTATTAGGATAGTTCAGTGGAGTCAGAAGGACATTTGCCATTCTCTTTAGTGATTCAGTGTTACTGAGTGGCCCCTAATTTTTAAACAGAATAAATTCAAGAAAGCTGTAGCATAGTTTGATGATTTAAGAATCTTCATCCTGATTAAAAAAAAAACAGGATTTGGTGTCTTTATATACAATATTATTTTGTAGTAGTTAAGGCAGCAGAATTCCATTCAGGGTTCAGTGGAAAAGATTTTTTTCCACATTTTTTTTCTGGTAAGTTGTCTCAGTTGTCCTTTTAAACTTAAAACAGGTAATAGACTAGTGTGTCCTAAGTTCTGATACTTAGATGATTTTTATATTGAGAAGTCAAGGTAACTTTTCTCTTAACAAATGATCCATTCATGATAATGCCACCATCTGCTGTCCAGGGAGGATGGAGAGCAATGAAAACGAAAAATAGCAAAAACTCAAACTCACTTACTAGGTGCATACTCCCTCCAACAATCCACAAATCTTCAGGCATCTGGCACAGACTTAGCAGCTTTGTAATTGTGGGAAGTGAAAAATTATCATAGTTAAACTTATGCCTCACATTCTCTTATTTTTTAGAAAGATAGTAAGATAGTAATGTGGTACCCATTTGCAGGCATGCATCTATGTATAGCTTCAGATGGCCTCCCCAAAGCATTTAAACTGCTGAGAACACCATGCATGGGCGAACTGTAGTGTTAGTGAATTTGGGATTTATTAAACTCCCACTCTCTCAGCTGTTTCGGAAAATTTGGTGCACTGTGTTCTTTTTCCTTCTCTGAATGGCACTGAGCATAACCAGTAGTAGCACCATGAGTTACTACTACCTCATACTATATTAAATATCCACTTTCTTTCTTTCTTTCCATGCACTGAAATAATTTCTTTGTCTAGTGAGATCAGTCTTTTCACTGCCTGTGTATGATCTTGTAGAGCAGTTGTGCAAAGCTAAGTGTGTAAGTTCTGAGGTATAGGTTACAAGGAAAATGTTCTCTTGTCCTCCCCCTCTCCCAGCCCAGTTACTTGTTTGTTGTTTCTGGGTTCTTAGTCAGTCCTCTGCGCAGTCTGGGAGAAGCACTGCCATGCAAGCTAATCATTCCCTTGTTGGTCTGCCTGAGCTCCTTCCTTCCTTTTTATTTATAAAAACTTCTTTTCCTGTTCCAATTACAGGACAAGTTGGAGTTACTGAAATATAAAGCAAAATTGTTTACCTACAGCTGGGATTATTTGGGACTGATTAGATGGTGTCTCTGCCATACAACCTAATTGAACCAAAGCCAGTGATTTCATGTCTGATAGGCACCACAGTCAAAGCACTGGTAGAACTCTCAGAGATGCCTATACAGAGGTGTGGGCACATGCAGCTAACTTTTCTTTTGTTTCTATCATTCCCTATCTGAAAATTCCACTCCATCCAAAATAGATAAATAATAAAGGTTAAGTATGTTTGCTCCTCATGCATTTTTTATGACTTCCCTCACAGATCTGACAGGCTGTTGGCAGTTTTGTACTCACCTGTATTTCCCTTCTGCCTCTCCCTCTTCACCATCTATTCCTAAATGTGATTTTTCTTTCACACTGCATGATGTGAAACTTATGCAGACAGCTGGGTAGTAGGTCTAAACTAGTTTAGACCTCTGTCATCTCACTTCCCTTCATTCACCCTTCAGTCCAGTCCTCTCCCCCACTTCTTTACAGCCATTTTTCTTAGATAACAAGAGACTGCTTGGAAGAGAGGTTGGGCATTTGTATGAGATGTATTATATAGTGCAATGTCACACAACACAGAGGAAAAACCAGTAACATGAACTCTTTACACAGAATTTTCCCATAAATTGAATTTATGTAAATTTCTTGGTAAAACAATTAAAATTCTGCATCCTATTTCTTCTTGATTCTGCATCCCCTCCCATTCATTTGTTGCAGACTCTTGATTTTGGTATATTTGCTTCTACCTGAGCTATGAGGCCGCCTGCTTGCACTACTTGCTTTTGGTGCACGGACACCAGCACATAAAAATATTTAGGTCCAAACCCTACTCTCAGCTTATTTACTAAGTGACCTTGTTATTCTGCTAAAGTGTGCATGACTCTACACCTGAATAAATGAAAACATTCACCCTTAACAGGGGGCACTGGATTAATCCCTCAGGCCCAAGTGCCATTCAACAGATGCACCCTGGAGCTCTTCGTTCTGTAATTTCACAGTTAAGATACAACTGAACAAATCAGACATTATTTGTTAAGTGAAAATGGATGGATGGGTTGTATGTAAATATAATATACCTTGCCTTGGTAGCATGAGTACTGTTTGCCTCTGGTTTCAACAGACCAGGGTCCACTACTGAAACCCACAGGGCAGGTGTAGGCAAACACCAATACAGCCTACTTGCTTCTCATGTTCTTCTAGGGCTGCTTCCCTTCTGAGAGAGTGTCCATCTACTTTACTCTTACCACCTACATGTGTTGCATCAGAGTATTCGTAAGGTAACGCAGCTTTCCAGAATGCAGCCCTTTTTCTCGAAGGACATGAAGTGGAGCTTCCGAAAAGTGGAAGATTTCATTTTCCGGCTATCTTATGTGGATTTAACCATTGACTTGAGAGTGACATGACAAGAGGTTTCCCTTGGCTAAAGATGCATAATGTACTTGCAGAGCTAAGGGAAGATAACCCTGCAGAGCAATGGAGAAGCTCAGTACTTTTCCCACCTCTTTCCCCCCGCGGTGTCTCCGGGAGGCTCGGACAGCGCTGTGCCGGCGGTGCCACCGCCCCCTGCAGCCCACAGGAGGCGACAAAGAGCCGCTGGTCAGCGCTCGCGTGTAAAAACTCAGTTTTTGTAAAAATCCCCCAAAGTTCGGTGTCAGACCCGCTATTCAGCACCCGGGCTCCCGGGCTTGCTTTTCTGTTACCCTCGTGGCTTGATGGTTCTGCCTGTGCAAAACTGGGTATCTTATAGCAGCTATTGCTGGGCGGTTTTGTCCTGGGCAACCGCCCAGACCCTTCAAAATCTGCTCTCTTCTGTATCTGCAATTGCTTGTTCTGTTTCATGCAAATATTTATGTAATCCTTTTCCTCTATGATGCTATACTGATAAACGGGAGTGTTCCTTCCTTTCTTAAACACGGTGTAGTTAAATTTGTAGACTTTGATTCATTAATTCTTATGTTTTGTGTTTCAGCCTGATGGCAGCGTTCTCATTTTTCTTTACAATGGTGTGATCCCTTTTTGATTTCTCTTTGTCTTACTCGAATGCTTTAGTGCTAGCACAGAACTAATGTAATATTGTTTCTATGCTTTGGCAAAGAACACAGCTTTTCCAAAATAATGGAATTTTTTTGGCTGGCTTGGGTTCATTATCTGATGCCCTATAGAACACAGTAATTCAGTATTTAAAGCTTTTATGCACTAAATTAAATTGACTACCTCTCTACTAAAAGAGAGAACTTTCACTTGATGGTGCAAGACAGTACCTATAAAGTACAAGAAAAGAGAATCAAAGCACATGGAAGGTAACCAAAGCATTGGAAACAATATTTGCGATTACATTCTATAAGTGACAGATAGCTGTTTTGAAATAAAAAGCTGTTTTCTCATTTTTGTTTATAAAAATTACTAGATTTTTGTAAAGGGAAAAGGAGAAACAAATTACACTAATGCAATTGTAACAAGCCTATTTTCCCATTACCAAGAGGGTGTGGAACACAGACTACTAAAACGTGAACTCAAATAGAGGCATAAGCATCAGCTTCAGGGTGGAGCAATCCAGACAAATTTTTCCGACTTGGCAATAGATTGCATGCTACAAGGGAGCAGTAGTGTGCTGTATTTTGTGAACTCTGGCCTCTGCTTTTCTCTCCAAGAAGTAATCTTCTGCTCTTTCCAGAATGTCATTATAGGCTCCAAAGTGTCACTGAATTTGAACAGTGAGTTGGAAAACTGAATTTGCTGTTTTCTCTTCGTCATGGCCCAAACCTGATTTGCCAAGGTAGGGATTCCTGAACTCAGTAATCAGATTTGCTTATGTGTTATTTACTGACAGTATCAAGTACATTCATAAGCTCTGATCATCAAGTATATTTCTCCCTCCTAGTATACTTCTCTCTCTTCTCCCAGATAGATTGGCTCACTAAGTGAGCTATAAGAATGACAACGGACATCTACTGCACAAGAAATACTCTAAGAAAGTGTTTTTGTGTAGACTGCCAAACCCCATTATTTTCCATTTTCTAGATTCAGACGGTAAAGAAAAATGGCCTTTTCAATAGAAAATTAGTGTTACAGTAAGAAAATATTTCCATGAAGAGATAATTATTGAATTATGGTAAGTGTCTCAACTTACTCTTATTTATGCTTTTCTGGTTTGAAATAATTGAATTAGCAACATTTCCAAGTCTGAATCTTTCCCAACAATGTTGGAAAGTTTTCTATACCATGTATTTACATATCATACTTACCTGATGAATCAGGTACCACTCACCTTGGAGGATCTTACTCACTTTGTCAACTGATCTATCTCATGGGATGCTTCCTAACAGTTTTCCCACCTAAGTAGTTTAACATGAAATGAGTTTTGCCATGACTAGTTCTTAGCAAATCCTAGTAGGTGAAACATTTTGTCTTTTCCTTTTCCATGAGATCATGTATTTTCTGCAACTAGCTGCCATTGTTCTTGTTAGGCTGGTAGCTTATAGTAGTCTGTGTTGTGGTGTAAATGCAGAGTTCAATATCGAGGGCTCACAAGGGAAAGTTGTGTGAAATACAGCTCTTTTGACCATTCTTAAGATTTCTAGCTTTTAATGAAGGCACAGCTACCATTTCAAAGTAAGCAGTTGAATGCAGTATATAATTCATGTTTTCCCCTCTTGAAAATTTGATTTTATTCTAGCCATAGCAATGCATTTCTTGAATAATTTAAAAGCAGAATGTTTAAGAATGGATGTGAAAGTCTCCTCAGAGTAACTGAGAAAAGGCTTTCCTAGTCTTAGTTTAGGCCTTCATATGCTAATATTTGCCTTAGTGATAAGCTGCCAGAATATGCAGTTTTGTTATCATTAGCAGATTTTCTTCAGATCTTTCAGGACAAATTTCTTTTTTTGATGCTATTCTTGATCTTTCAAGTAGTTTGACATGTTCTACGTTAAAAACAATCTTCTGAAGTTGCCAAATTAGTGATATTAATGAGCTCCCATTTTTAACTATTAATGGCTTCGTATATAAAAGAATTACACTTAAGGCAATCACAGATTGCTCATATTTGAAACTACAGGTTATCAACCTATTATTATAGCTGCTTGTTGTATATTTTAGTCTCTACTACTCTGGTTCAGGGGAACCCTGACTTGAATGTACCTTATCTGCCAAAATGTAAGTATTTTGTTCAGTCCAGATCTTTCTTTTTAAGCTGGATTACATAATAAGAATTCATGGGAACTGTAAAAAAAATAGAACTCAATTCTATTTATGTTGTGATATGTATAAGGAAATAAAAATTCCTCTCCACCAATGGTTTGGCAGGATAGCAGAGAGAGGATTTCTTGGCCAAAGATCAGATTATATAGTTTCCATTTCTACATGAACTGACAGATATTACCTTGTGAGATTTGAAGGACACTGACAGGAGATGAATGATGGAATGACTTATTTCTTTTACCTGAGTCATGTGGAAAAACTTGCATTGCTGTTCTGCTGTGCAAATAAGTTGCTATCACAAAAAACAAGTCGCTTAAAAGCAGAGAAGTTATTTGAAACAACCCATCAGTGACATCCAAAGTAAATATAGCAACTAAAATATTGTAAGTAAATACAAATCACACATATAGAGTAAACAGAAAATCATCTGTTTTCAGTGTTGTCTGACAGCACCAAACTTGTTTTAAAAGACACTGGGCATAATTTAGTCATGCCAATAAGGTTAAACAACCTGTGTCTCTCCCTGCCACATGTGAGAATACGGAATCATTTGAATTGAGTTGTTACTGCATTGCAAGTAAAATGACAGTCATACTCTATCAAACGTAAATACTGAACTGAACAGATTTTAAATTCCCATTAGTTGGGAAATAGAATAATTCTATAACTCCAGTGAAGTTACTCTGATTTTATATTAACACAGTAAGGAGGCCCTTAGCCTCTTATCTTCTCTGAAGTATGCTGTGCAGCATTTTAATATTGCTCAGGAATTAACAGAAATATCAATCATACTTTAACAAAAACTAAAAATACTTTCTAGTCAAATGGATTATCACAAATGTACTGAAAATGTGAATGCTGATTTTTATAGTTAAATGCATGGCTATGTTCATAGATGAAGAGATTGTCTTAAAAAGCAACATAACAATTGAAATAAAATACAATTTATTATCCTAGAAATAATAATAATAATATTAATAATAATAATAATAATAATAATAATGTTTCACATTGGCACTGTGTAAATAAGGATGTAGACTGGAAATTTTTTGTAAGTGATTATAACATAAGTTTGAATAACTTAGATGTCAGCGACCAAAGCTGTCTCTGAAAAAGCAGCCAAAATTTCCAGTACATCTTGACTGTAATGAACCTGAGGTGGTATTGAAGGAACATGACATTATTTAAAATAATTTGGCATTAGATTCTGTTTCAAAGCTGAATGTTTATGTTGTCTACTTACAGCACATTTAAGGAAAACATAGATATAATATACTATCTCTCATTGTGGAAAACTTGAGATTTAATGTGCATTGCTTCTATCAGCATCAGTGAGTTGTCTCATTTCCTAACTTTCTACTAAAGTATAATATAGAGGTAGTTTGCACTATTCTGCCATGAAATAATACAACGTGGGTACATTATCTCGTGTAAATTATGGGTAAGAAGTGACCATCTTGTTGGCATAACTTCTGTTAGAAAATTAATTTAAAGGTATTTAGGGCTTCACATATGCAGGTAAGGTAGTGCATATTTTTCTAATTATTCTTCTATAATTAGATGCGAATTAGTCTCTTTAAGATTGTTTCAATTGTTTAATTGAGTTTTTAGTGTTTGCTTGTGTACCTTTTTTTTGGTTGTGTGTGGGAATTATAAAACTCTTAAGGATACGTATTTGGTACATGCTATGATCTTCAACCACCCCACATCCTTAGCCAAAAATCACAAAGGAAATAAAATGTTTCAATTTCTGCCTCATGTCTCTATTCTTCTTCAACAACACTTGAAGTTCTGTTAATATATTTTTATCTCCGAAAGTCAAGTAGCTCTCTAGGTGTTCCTACAGCTTCATATCTGCAAAATCATACCAATAGAAAGACACCGACAGAGAGGCTGGGCCTCAGATTTGTTGTAATGTTTAGAATTTAAAAGGTGATGTCCTGCTTAGTTGCAATATTTTCAGTCCTTGCGTAGTGAATCACCTGTAGGACTACTCATTGCAAGCAGCCGTGAAAAAGTAATTCCTTATTCTTCTGCTTTGGAACACTGTCTTGGAAGGGGATCTTTCTGTGACTGCTTTGGAAGCTCAGGGGCTGTATCTTGGTTCATTACATATCTCATCTGATCTTTTCTCCCTGCTGTGTTGGTATGCTTTGGCACGGCCTGGCTCAGCAGCCTGTGGGGCGTCCAGCATCCCCCAGCTGCTCCTGTGCCTCGGTCTGCAGTGTGCCAGGACAGGCTACTGCCAGCAGCAGGGAAAATCCTGAAACGCCCTCGCTTCTGTACCTGGCCTCTGGCATGTACATTTATCAAAATGATGGTTTTCAGTCCATATTCTAAATTTTCTTGTTTGCCTGTAAATATTCACGCTGGTTATTTAAACTTTATTGCGGCAAAGAGTCTTGTGCTGCATCCCCTTGGTACAAATTAGCCAGAGACTGACACCTGTAAACGCTTCAATGGTACGTAGTACCCATGATTCAGTCTCATTAAAAGTAATGAATTAAGTTTGTAGATCTGTATACATTTCTTTTTTTTAATTCCAGTCACCACTGTCTTGCTTCTGTATACATAATAATTAGTTTTCAGACTTTGCAGTGTACATCCCCAGGCCATTTTCTGGATTTGTATGCAGTTAGTTCAACGAACTTTTCTTAGGAGTTTCTACGTGATTAACAGTCATTACCTTCCCGGATTGCCCATTTTACAAATTACCTACAGATTTCATATTCTGCAATTAAGTTTTCTTATTACCTTTATAAAGCCAAAACATTTTTGTGGTGAACTCGCCCAGCTAACAAACAACAAAGGCTTTGTGGTTGTGTTCCAAGGGTGATGCTCCGTCCCTGTCAGCAGCTGCCAGAACAAGCCATGCCCACGGAGCTGTGAGCGCTTCGCCGGGGTTTGTCACCAGCACGCTCCTGCTCGGGTGACACTGCTCGGGCGACACTGCTCGGGCAGCCTGGGTGAGTGGATCAACAGCGAGGGAAGGAACACGCTGGCTCCTGATCCGTGGGGAGTTCTCGGTGCGCCCGGTGCCACCGGCGCCGCGCGGGTTTCCTGCGGCGGGAAGGAGCGGGGGTTTTCCCGGGACCCGGGACGCTGCCCCTCCCGCGCAGGGGCGGGCACGCTGCCTCCGAAACGGGCGGGTGCCGGGCGGCGGGGGTCACGCTGCAAACCAGCGCTCCAGGGAAGGGAAAGGAAAGGAAGAAAGGGATAAACCGGGCCGGGGACGGCCAGCGCTGGCAGCGCGGCCACGGCGGGGCCCGTCCTCCGCCTCTCGGCAGTCACCGCCCGGGGCCGGACTGCAGCGGGCCGGCCGCCTCCCCCGCCCCGCCGGCGGAGCGAACCACTGCGGCTCGCCGAGGAGGTGAGGCACCTGTCACTCCAGCGGGCGGCGGCGGCGGGCGGGCTTCCCCGCGGCGGGCGGCGGCGGGCGGCTCGGGGCGCGTCCCGCGGCGGGGGCGCGGCAAGCCGCGGGGCGTCGGAGGGGCGGGGCGGCGGGCGGGAGCGCGGCCACGTCGGCCACGGTGCCTCAATACTCCCCCGCGCCGCCGCCGCCGACGCGGGTGTCGCGCGCAGAGCCGTGGTCCGTGCCCCCGCTGCCGCCGCCGCTGCCTGCAATGGCGTTGAGCGACGCGGCGGCTGCTGCCTCCTGTCAGGCGGGCGGCGGCAGCGGCGCTCTGCGCATAGGAGGCGCGGGGCAGCGCTGAGTCGGGCGCCGGGGAGTCCGTCCGGGCTGTCGGCTGGGTAAGGCAGCCGTGCGCGCTCAGCGGCAGAGACTCTCGGCCGGCTCCGCGGGGAGAGCGCTGGCACCGGGTCTCCATTCCCATTCCCTACATCCAGCACTGTCACATCTCCAGAAACAGGATGGACCCCGTCTAAGCTGCACCTCTGTGGGTTGGATTCCAATTCCTGAGCACTAAAACCAAAATTTTAGAAATCTTTGTGACCTTGGCCGCAATTTAAATATCAAATGGCACAATAGAGATAAGAGAGGCTCAGAACCCCTTCCAGGAAAGTTTGTATTTCCGCACGTCCTGTTGCGGTGCGTCACTTCCCCACACAAAACCTTTTGCTAAGCCCAAGACCCATGAAATAGGTTGCAATCTCTCCATTGTGACAGATTATTTTTTTTACCAACATACACTTTCTGAGAGTGCCCAACCCGACACGTCTGGGACTTGCCATCACCTCACAGCCGGAAATTCCTGCCTGACTCCTGCGCACCATGATTTATACAAGATATTCATTCGTATCTATAGAGAAAAGCTTATAAATTATCCACACCTCCTACCCCACTCTGTCTTTATTCTTTCAGGGGAAGGTCACCTCACTTGTTTTTACGTCAGAGAGGCAACGTCAACAACAGGAACAGACAGACCTTTGTTTACACACAGCCTTAATCCCTTCATAACCCCAGTAGCCACTTAACCACTCTTTATTAATTTCCGATTTTTATATTCTTTAGGGACACAGGGGACATCCTGATAATGTATATAATTCCACATCCTCTGGAATGCCAAAGAATTTGACTATTTCAAGATACCATTAGGTAGTTTTAGTGCCAAGGCATTGAACATCAGCAAAACATTCACGGAACACTGGGGCACAAATCATGACACAGAGCTAAATTAAGGAAAGATCAGAAAATGCTTCTCACAGAGTGATTGTCCAGGTCAATTTAAAAATAACGACGCTCTCAAAGCTGGAAATGCCTGTGGTTTTTTTTTGTGGATACACAGCTTGGAAGCTGGCTGTCAGAAGTGGCATCTAAGCCATGGATGACCCTGACCATCCCAAAGCCATTAAAACCTTCTTCAAAACCCAATATTTTCTTCCCCAAGCAGTAAAGCACAGCATGACTAAAAAAAAAAAGAAATTTAAAAGGTGTTCCTTCCCCTGGACTGCGCCAACACAGACATCTCCCTAAAAAAGCACCATTCCATAAACCCACCCTCTGATGCAGCCCAGCCAAAAAATCATTATTTTTCCAAAAGCAGGGGAAGGAATGCTGTGCGCAGGTGTTTATGGACTCCCTCCACAATGACACAGGGGCATTTACCTGGTGGGTGAATACCTCATTAAACAAAGAATATGTACCAGGAATGCAGAGTCAAGGCCCAGAGTTGCTTGTATGGGCCACAAGTCTTGCAAGACCTCATTAAAATCCAACGTAATCAGAATGTCCGGACTCCACAAGGTTCTCCATTTCACTACTGATGCACAATTAATTACATAGGTACTTCTCATCATACAACGCTTGTGCGCATTGTGCCCAAGTTGTTCATTCTTTCACTTGGTCAGCATAAAGCTTAAGTTAAAAGCCCCAAGGGTAAATTCTTGTGCAGTGAAACGCCCAAGTTTCGTACATTTCCTTAGCTGAACTTCCTGCCATCCACCAATAAACATTGAATTGTCCTACGAGCTACAAACCACAGAGTTCAGATCATGTTTCTTACAGTAACCTTTCGCCCTACCAAAAGGCAGCCCCCATCTTTAACACACACAGATTTTGGAAGTTTTCCTCAATCCCGACTAACACTTGGACCAAAACCACATCACTTTCCCTCATAAACTTCCTTGGACTTTGGAATGAACTCTTTTCTTTTCCCCATCATGCATTTGAATTTCCTCTAAATTCATGCTTTTCATTCTGAAGGGCCCTTGTTAAGTCTGTGTTCCACATCCTCTGTGTGGACAGCAAAAAAAGAGAAATCCCACCAGTCTCTCATTAACAGGTTTTTCATCACATTTATATTCAAATTAGAAAATATATAGCTTATGAATATTCCTTTTTGAATTAAAGACTGATTCTGATGTGCAAATGGAGTTTATGATAATTAGAGCTATCTGACAGCTTGGTGTCTTTGTCCTTCCTTGGATAAATAGTCTGGTGTATTATACACCTGATAACTGTCCTGGGACTTAGAGCTGCAACTCACTCACTTTATTTTCTAAGTTTTCTCCACACAGTGTTGATTGTTAATCTCTCCTCATCTTTTCTACCATATGGAATAGATATTTTAGAGTATTGAACCGAGGAAGAAAAAAAAATCTTTCCCTCCTTCCAAAGAAAAATTTATAAAAGGGAAGGATTCTCCCATAACTCCTGCACAGTTTCTTAAACTCACAGCCAGTTTTTAAACTGCATGGTCATCTTTCCTCTGCAAATTTTTCCACTACCTTTGGGACAAGCCTGGCACACTCCCTTCCACACATAGCACAGTCCACTAACCTGGACCAAATCTGTATTTTAAAGGTGATAGCTCAGGCAGGAAAACCCTCAGCTCACAATTCCTCCTAATTTAAGCAAGGAGGCACAGCACCTACCCTGACCTTGCCATGGCTGGAACATCATCAACCTCTGACCTTGGGCCCAGCTCCTCTCAAGGAAATCAATTCCCTTTCACCTGCTTTGGGGATATCTCCTTTCCTTGTGACAGATTCTTCCTTTATCCACAAATCCATTTTAATCTCACAAATTCCTGAACAGCTCAACAAGGCAACAAGAACACCTTTAGAACTTTAATTTCCTTCACTCTTGCATGTTCCCTGGATCCAAAAGCGTCCCTGCTGACGAATGAAGTCCCAGAACACCTTTTGTGCCAGGAACAAAACTGCTTTTCTCTTCACACAGGTTTTGGTGGCACCACCTCTTAATACCACATCTCAAAGACCAGAGCCCTCCTTTAATCTCAAAATCATCATCCTGCTCCCTTTGGTAATACATTCCTCTCTTTGTCTGAGTGTTTCCTGTTACATCACAGAGGACAATTCCTGCACTCTCCTCTCCTCAGGACCCATCAATCCACACACTTCTGACCCAGCTTTTTCTCCACTTTATGAAAGTGCTCTGTAAAAAACCAACCCTGCACTCACCTTTCTCTCTCCACTGAGCTCTCCCCGCAGCCCAACATTTCCTCTCCATGAATTCTGGCCTGTGTCACTCCCCATTATCCTTTATATACCTGATTATTCTCTGAAGGCTCTTCATTACCTAATTACATTAGCAACGGAGTCTCATCACTGCATGATATCTCCTGGTTTACCACACACAAAAGCCAAAGAAGAAAATAATTAAAAAAACTATCGGACTGCCTTGGTTTAGATTTTATCACCCAACCTTGGGTGTTGCCTTACACTTGTCTATGAAGCAGAACAAAATTGGGAAAGGCCTAAATTTTTTTTCCCCCTCTCTTTTGAACATTTGACAATTATCCCTGTTCCTCCATTTCTCTCAGGCAGCTGACAAGCATTTAAATAATGTCATCATGAGCAATTGAAAGCTGGGAGACACATGGGTAGATTTGAGGACTGAACCAAGGATCATCACTGCAGAAATGAATTTATTAAAGTTACTCATGCAGCTCTCGCTTAGAATCTATAAATCGAAAAATCATTTCCCTTTCAATTAAATTTCTATTTGTCATTTTGGGAGAGATAACAACACATCCCCACTGACCAGGGGGGTTTTTTCCAACGGTGTGAAATTAGGAGAAATTCACAACGTGGAACTGTTGAAATTTTTAATGTACGAAAAATCAGAAAACCATGAGGATCTCCAGACCTCCAAGTCCCACCACAGCAAATTATTCCTTTTTCAAGTTGAAAGTACGCTGTACCAACTGGAGATGTTTCAGGCGATGTCTGTGTTTGACTAAATACCCCGAGGAGGAATC
>CM031858.1:24045973-24275896 GCA_018697195.1 Certhia americana
GGTGACAGGTGCCTCACCTCCTCGGCGAGCCGCAGTGGTTCGCTCCGCCGGCGGGGCGGGGGAGGCGGCCGGCCCGCTGCAGTCCGGCCCCGGGCGGTGACTGCCGAGAGGCGGAGGGCCGGGCGGCGGGCGGGAGCGCGGCCACGGCGGCCACGGTGCCTCATCCTCCCCCGCGCCGCCGCCGCCGCCGCGGGTGTGCGCGCAGAGCCGTGTCCGTGCCCCCGCTGCCGCCGCCGCTGCCTGCAATGGCGTTGAGGCGACGCGGCGGCTGCTGCCTCCTGTCAGGCGGGCGGCGGCAGCGGCCGCTCTGCGCAGAGGAGGCGCGGGGGCAGCGCTGAGTCGGGCGGCCGGGGGAGTCCGTCGCGGCTGTCGGCTGGGTAAGGCAGCGTGCGCGCTCAGCGGCAGAGACTCTCGGCCGGGCTCCGCGGGGAGCAGCGCTGGCACCGGGCTTTTGTTTCGCGGGGGCGGCGGGCGCTTGACCGGGCATTGCCCCGCCGCAAGGTGCTGCCGCCCGAGGCCCCGCGGTTCCAGCCCGCCGGGGCGGCAGGGCCGCCCGAGGAGGAGCCGCTGCGGGGGCTCCAGCGCTGCCCTCTCGGGTTGAGTTTATTGCCTTCTGTAAGGGCTGCGCGGCTCTCCGAGGGTCTCTGCCGTGTGGCCTTTCCAGTCGCCCGTGGCGATCGGCGGGAGCGGAGCGGGAGGTGCGCGGGGACGGGCGCGGCGGCCGCGGGCTCCCGGTACCGGCACCGTGTGTGCGGCGGCCAGAGTGAGGCGTCCCCGCCTCGGCGGCGCGGCAGGGAGAGGGCTGGGGAGCAGCAGAGGGGAAGGGAGAGGGGATTGGCTCGGGAGACCCCCGTGGTGCCGTTCTCTGGGCTGCCGAGGCCGGGGATGAGCCCCTGGGGCCGGGGCGTGAGAGCGGTCCAGCCCCTGGCTCCGTTTGTGCATCTCCTCGTTGGTAGCTCCAGGATCTTCCAGACCATAAAACCGCTGCCCGTGACCAGGGGCAACTTTAACGGGATTTCACTTCCTTTACCCTGTCAGCTGAAGATGTTATCTTTGGGTGCAGTTTTTTGTATTCCCTCGAGCTGATGTTAAATTTGCCTTTCTAAGCGTATTATCTTTGATCGCATTTCTACCATTATGTTTCTGAGAGAGCAAGGATTGTCTTGCATTGCCTCATATTTCATGCCACATTGCCTTTTCTTTGCATGCATATTTGTGCAATGATACTTGTGAATGGAAAGATACGATTATTTGTTCTTTCACTATGATGTTATAGATTGTAAATTATGAAACAGTTTGAAAAAGTTTGTAATGGCAAGTTTACACATGTCTGTGCACTGTTGATTTGTATTTCTTTTTAACTTTTCTTTGTAAACATGTCTGAAAATGGTAAATGGAAATTGTGACGGATTTGAAGTACCTGATGTGGTTTCAGAAAACCCTCCTTTTTGTTGCAGGTTGAATCAGCCCTTGTTCTTGAGAGCCCTCAGTCGTGCTGCTCTGTCAAAATTGACCGTGTGCATTCAGACATTTGCCTCCAGATCTGTCAGGTATGGCCCTGCTGAAGGGCAGTGGCCCCTGAGGAAAAACACCCCAGCAGAATCTCTGCTGAGAGAAACTACTGAGAGCGGTACCTCAGAAACTATGCAAGCAGGTTTCACGCTCCTGAAGTAAACATGATGAAAACAGAGTCTTCAGGAGAAAGATCCACCCTCCGAAGTGCCTCTCCTCACAGAAATGCTTACAGAACTGAGTTCCAGGCACTGAAAAGCACCTTTGACAAACCGAAATCAGATGGAGACCAAAAAGCGAAAGAGGAAGGAGAGGCCTCACAGAGCAGGGGAAGGAAATATGGCTCAAATGTCAATAGGATCAAGAACTTGTTTATGCAGATGGGCATGGAGCCCACTGAAAGTGCTGGAGTTGCCCCCAAAACCAGGGGAAAGGGTGGCCCTCCATCACCTCAAAGACGAATTAGGCCCAAAGAATTTGTAGAAAAAGCAGATGGTTCAATTGTAAAGTTGGAATCATCCGTCTCTGAAAGGATAAGTAGATTTGACACTATCCATGATGGTCCTTCCTATTCCAAGTTTACGGAAACTCGGAAGATGTTTGAGCGAAATGCTCATGAAATGGGACATTCAAATCGCTATTCCCCAAAGAAAGAGAAAATAATTTCTAATGAACTTCCAGATGAATGGTGCAGCTCTAAGTCTCACAGAGGCAGCACTGATTCACTGGACAGTCTTAGCCCAAGGACAGAGACTGTGTCTCCAACTGTGAGTCAGCTCAGCGCAGTTTTTGAAAACACTGACTCACACAATGTAGAAAAGTCGGAAAACAACGAAGAGTACTCTGTAACTGGTCACTATCCACTAAACCTCTCATCTACTGTCACAAATATCTCCTCCCCAGTTGCAAACCTTGAGGGTTTCAGTCCTTTGAAAGAGGCCAGCACGTGGTCTCCCCCAGCCAAACAGAGTACGGGTGTGATGTCTGCTGAGATCTCACAGCAGGCTAGCACGCCTTCAACACCGAGACAGAAAGTGTCAACAGGCACTTCAGCAGGTTCAAAAGCACCTGAAGGAATAAAGAAGAACACAGAGGCGAGTGCTGATTCTGTTGAGAGTTCTGCAACAGGTCAACAGGATTTGGTTGGTGCGCTTGACAGCGAAAGATGTGTGGACAGCTGTGCTCGGAGTAAGTCAAAAACAGAGACAGGAGTTTTGGTGCAGCAGAAGGAACAGTTAGAACATACAGAAGGTATCTTTGATCGACCTGAAGCTGGAGAGTTAACAAGAAGTGTAGTTTCAGGTGGTGATTTTGCCACAGATGCTACTGAGTCCCATTATGATGAGGAAAGTGAAAAAGATGGACATGAAGATGTGAATAATTTTCAGAGTTCCCATGTGTACATGCACTCTGACTACAATGTGTACCGGGTACGATCCAGGTATAATTCTGACTGGGGAGAGACAGGTACAGAACAGGATGATCTGGATGACAGTGATGAAAATAACTGTTATGAACCTGATATGGAATATTCTGAAATTAATGGATTGCCAGATGAAGATGAAATCCCAGCCAACAGAAAAATACAGTTTAGCCGGGCTCCAATTAAGGTAAAGTTTCTTACGTTCCTTTTTATTTTACAGTTTGGTTTGTTTTCAAATGCAGCTTTATTTGAAGGTGATCTTGACACTTGATCTTGCCTCCAAAAAGATTTCAGAGGATCTTTTGATACATGTTTTTGTTGCAGTCAATGAACATAAATGAGCCGCTGAGCTCTGATGAGCTTGTGTCATTTCCTAGATTTCTTGGTGGCTGACTAAATCAGCAGAATTTGAGAATGGCAGCTGGGTTTATGAAGTTCAAGAATTTTACCATGCATGTTTTGACTTCTATGACTGCGCTGTAACCACACTGTGAAATGTCAGTGTGGGTATTTGGTGACTTTTGTGCTGCTTTGATTTGAAATCACAGTTTCTTGAGATTCAAAGGCTTTTCCTCAGCTCTCAGCATATTCTGAAAGTACCTGTATTTAAAGAGTGTGCTTTTTGCAGAGCTGTTATGTTTTGTTTTTATGTACCTTGAAATTATCACTAAGAATGTTGTTTTCAGTACTTTTCAGTTCAAGAAGGAATAACTGGTCAATAGCTTGTATGTTTTGTGGTACCAGATTTTCACTGCTGAGTATCAGGGTTAAATATAAAAGTATTTTACTTCCAAGTTGGTTTTAGTGCTTGTGTGTGGTGGTTTGACCCTGGCTGGAGATGCCATGTGTCTCTTAATTGACAAAACCATAGCAATTGTTGCAGAAATGTCTTCTTGAAACAGAAATATGTCATGGAGTACTTGAAATGTAAACATTTTAAAATTAAAAGTGTGTAATTGAAGTTGAGTGTTTTCACTGCATGATTTTAGCAATGAAAATTACTAAGTCAATGAACAGAAGTGCCAGTGTTAAAGTAATGTGATTTGCAAAGTCTGCATTCACACTGCCTGGGATCACAGTTTAAAGTAGGGTGGGATGTATATTGTATTATGAAGTTTTCATCTGAATAAAGCAACCAGATTTTCATATCTGTTTATCATGGGGTGGAGGGAAAAGAACTATCTTGCATCATGTTTTGAAAAGATCATTTTTACACTGAAAGAAAATATTCAAGAAAATATTCCAATATTTGTTAGTGTTCTATTCAGGCTTGCATCATGAACCAAAAATTCTAAGTATTTTTGTTCCCTCTTGATTATTCCCATAATTAAAGTACCTGGTTTTCTTGAATTCTTGAGGGGAAGTGAAGTGGGGATGTCTTAGATTACAAAGGAGGTTGTCCCCTCCACTGCTTTCCACTCAAGCTAATAGACAAGATGTACTAATAGACAAGATGATGTTCTCTCTTCTGAAATACCTTCCAGTTGTTTATGGTGGTTCCAACAGATGAGAATCCAGAAGGTGACTCCACTTGTTTTATTCTTGAGATGGTCAGGCTTCTTTGCTGTTTCTGAAAGAGCTAATAGTGACATTTTTCCTTCAGTGTATTGCTGTTGTATGTCTGAATCATGCTGTCATACCAAGTGCTCTAAGAGTATTTCCTCAATAATTTGTATTGTTTTCTTTTTAAGTTTTTCATGCTATGTTCATTTCAGATTACATATTGTACAGTAATAATAACAGTCCATCAGGAAAATGCTCTGAAAGTAATTTTTGTAAATAATTAAAAGAGCACATTTGTCATGGATTTGAGCATAAAGAGCTCTTAACAAGCTTATCCAAAATAAAAGAATCATTGCTTTAATTATTCCAGCATCTTTATTGTAGATAGGAAGAAAAAAGAATAAAAGCTGTGCTGGGAGAGAACAGCGTGGGAGGGTTTGGGAGATCCCTGCTTTTTGTCCTGGGTGCCTCCAGTGCATGCAGTGTGTTAGTCATGTGGAGAAGCAGAAGTGAGGCCATGTGGAAGGCTGACCCTAGCAGGAGGAACTGCAGCAAAAGTTGTGGAAAATGCAGAGCTGCCTCTGGAGCAGTGCTCCCTTCTCTCCGCAGTTCCCTCGGCAGTGTGGAGCTGTGTGAGCCAGGGCTGGCTGCCAGGGGCAGGGACCCGGCAGGGGCAGCTGGAGAATCCCTGCAGGGGCCTGTGGCTCCTGAGTCCCTGGGCTCCTGCTCTCCTTCTCCAACAGCTCTGCCCACACTGCTGGGAGGCTGGAATTGGCTCTGGCAGGAGGTTTCTATGCAGCACAGCTATCAGTGAGCAGTGCAGGCGGTAAGGGGGACTTGTGTTCTGTCCCCTCACACAGTGCCAGCAGATGAACTTACCCAGTCACCCCCTGTGCCCATCTGTTACATGAGGATGTTGCTTCTGACTGAATACACAGCAACTGTTTAAGGATTTTTCTGTTCTACACAATTTTGTGTTAGTGGGCATGACTGGTTTCATTAATACTTAGCTGAACATCATCTCATGCATGGTGTGATTGCAAGAGAGGAAAATGCAAAGCAATTGAGGAGTATTTTCTGAACTGTTGGAAACTGATTTGTCTTTATGAAAATGTTGCAATTTGTACTTAAGTTTCTGCTAGCTAGTCCAGTGCAAACTCTAGATGTTTAGTGTTGATTTCAGTATTGTACCTTCACTCTCCTCCTACAGGAGAACTCTGAATAATTAACAGAGTTGGCATTTCAATGCGTGAACTGTGGAATCAGTGGGTAGTTATTGCCATATAGTTGTTACCTGAAGATCTCAACAGGTTTAGGTGAACATCTTTGGACTATTTTTTCTATGTGATTTCTTTAGACAGATATGTAAGAGACTTTTTTAAGGGAAATGCTGGGGACTATGAGAAGCAGTGAAGTACAGGCAGAAGGATAAATAAAAGAAATCTTACCAAAATGGTAAAGACTGACTTCTGCTTGTCTCCCAAGCAGAAAAAAGACTCAGTTATTGAGAAACTCACTATCAAGAGGAAGACTCAAGTCAATGCGTGCAGGAAATTCTACTGTGTTACAGTCTGTAATTTTGCTATCACAAATCCCATGCTCCATGGGCCATTTGCTCTGCTCTAGGATTGTGGGATATATTTGCTGATTTCATCTCTGTTGCAAGTCCCTTTAGAAGTAGGTGACTGCCCAGAGGCCACTGCAGGCTCGGAGAGTTTCTAGGTATTTGGAGTGTGGTACTGCTGACGTGAGCAGTGGTGAGCATCTGTGGGAGTTTAAATCAGCTTGGTGCTGTTAATAAAAAGGAGTACAAAAGGGCCCAGGAGTGGCAGTGGACAGGAGTGTGTTGCTAAACAAGAGATGTGAACATTTCTGTGGCTGTTCATATGACTGTTTATGTAGTGATACAGAAGCCTTTATCAGTGCTGGCCTGCTTTTGTGTTGAGGTATTGTGGTTGTGCTCAGGGATAAAACTGAAGCTCTCCAGAGCAAGTGTACGAGGTGAAAAAGTTAAGTAAATGGGATAAGGAAAATCATACCCTGTTTTTTCCAGGGATACTTTTCTACCAGAGAAGCAAAACAACACCCCTCACCCCACTTCCCCCCGCACCCTGCAACCCAGCACTGACTGATTTATTGGTCTTTCATTGGGTTTTGCAGGGTTTCCTGAGGGTTGGATTATGTACTGCTTCCCAGACATGGCAGGCTAGTTGGGCAAGGTTTGCCAGTAAAGTAGAATTCATTAGCTAATGGCTTTCCATACTAGCAGATGTAAATATGTTGATTGTCCAAATCATAAGTCGTTTTTTGAACCGTGCTTCCTCCATCCTAGGTAGAATTAGGATGAAGAATAATGTTCACCTTTTCTCTCTCCAAGTCATAGCTTCTGCTGCCCTGATAACTGATGGCTGCATCTTCAGTTAGTGCCTGATTTCTGGCACCAGGTACACATTAAACCATTTAAAGCTGTTAACAGCGATTTGTTTGTCCTGCTGAGCCTCCTTTTGCAACCTTCTGCTCCACTGACTCTGTCCCACCAGCCAAGGGCTTGGGTATGATGTGATCAGACCGTATGGCAGGCAGCAGGGGACTTGTGGTGCTGTGAGGGGGTTTGGCCCAAGCTGCTGCTGCAGTTTTTAGCATTCTGTAAAGCTTCCTTAGGGTACAGTGCTGAAGGGACATCTCTGCAGGCCTCTCTTTGAGGTGGGATAGAGGGTAACATGAAAGGAAGGTGTATAGCAAATGGTCTTCCATCCTTCAGCTAATTCCATATGAAGAGAATATATGTAATTACTAGCACTCATGCCTCCTATTGTGCTTCCTCTCTTTTGTCATGCAGCATGACTGAATTTTATGCCCCACAATACTTCAGTTTTCCAGATCATGTCTTGTTCAAATGGTCTTCAGGAATTGGAACTTGTACTCTCTCTCTCTTGCCTTTGAAGAAAATTTACAAGTGCTGTGATTATAGTTGAGTGTAGAAGATAAATGAAATTAGTATTTAACAGTTGCTTTGAAATTTTTTTATGAACTACACTTTTCTATGAACTTCTTTTAAAAATCATTTCAAGGAATGAGTCTTTCTTTCAGTTATTTCTGAGAGGACCTGAAAGATCATTTAGTTCCAACCCCCTGGCCACAGGCAGGGACTTCTTCCACTAGACCAGGTTGCTCAATTCCATCCAATCTGGGCTTGAACCTTTCCAGGGATGGGTTATCCACAGCTTCTTTGGGCAACATGTTCCAGTGTCTCACTACCCTCACAGTAAAGAATCTTTTCCTAATTTGTTATTTAAACTTACCTTCTTTCAGTTTGAAGCTATTCCCCCTTGTCCTGTAAGCCCTTGTAAAATGTCTCTCCCCATCTTTCTTGTAGACTACCATCAGTTACTGAAAAGCTGCAATTCAGTCACCCCAAAACCTTCCCTTTTCCAGGTTGAACAATCACAATTATCTCTGCCTTTCCTCATAGGAAAGGTGCTCCATCACTCTTAATCAACTTAGTGGCCCTGCTCTGGACTTGCTCCACCAGGTCCATGTCCTTCCTGTGCTGGGACTCCAGAGCTGGTTGCAGGGCTCCAGGTGGGATCTCTCTCACCAGAGCAGAGCAGAGGGGCAGAATCCCCTCCCCTGCCCTGCTGCCCACACTGCTTTGGGTGCAGCCCAGGGCATGTTTGGCTTTTTGGCTGTGAGTGCACATGGGTGTGTCATGTCCAGCCTCTCATCCACCAGCACTCCAAAGTCCTTCTTGCCAGGGCTGCTCCTGATCTCTTCATTTCTCCAGCCTATATTGATGCCAGCAGTTGCCCCAACAAAATTTATTCAGTAATGTAAATAGTGGCAGAGAAAGAATCTGAAACAATCTGGCATTAATTAAATTGGAAATATTTAATCTAAAATATCATTATTCTTTATATATTCGCTATCATAATAAAGTATGCTAAAAACATTTTCAATTCTTAATGTAAAAACCAAGTATTTCTTTGCCTGATGTATTGTATTTACCTGTTAAAATGCTGATGAACTGGTTTGGATCATAGGAATCATAAGAGAAGATTACCCATCTACAAGCACTGTACAGTCCAAACTTGTTACTTCTATGTGTGTTTTACTTAAATGAATACAGAGTTGGATTTTGATGAGCTCCATGTTTTCCACCCCCAGTGAGCCTGTGATTCTAGAAATAAAATAGTCACAGTGCATGTTAGGACACTTGTTGTTTAGGACCAGTATGGAAGACAAGAGTTGCAGAAAGATCCTGAGACATAGTTAGCTTTGAAATGGTTATGGAATCTGAGAAATTTATCCGCTTTTTGAATGGGTTAATTATGAAAGCTTACAGATTTAAAAAAAAGTGTAGCTCTTTCTGAAATAACTAAAAAGAATATTATGGTTTCCTTAAATTTGGTTCACTACTTCAGCTTCTGTGTCCGTGTAGAAGTCTAGAAGATAAGCAAACTAATACATATCCTCAAACGCCGATAGCTGGATAGCTGTGGAGCCAACCAAGGATCATTGGTAATAACATTCTGTGACAAAGATAAGGATATTTCTGAAGAAGGGGCCGTACAGAGGAAGGGCAGCACTTTGCTGAGACTAATGGTCTTGTTTGGGCTCCTGGAGATAAACACAACACTGTACTGCTCAAGAGCAGGAATGAGGTTGAGAATTGGGCCTGAAGTGTTGACCAAAGGCCAGCCCAGTCATCAAGACTGGTCATCATTTGGTGGTCATAAAGACCACCAAAGACTGGTACAACCCTCCAACCCATTTCCAGAAAGGTATAGATCAGACTGCCCATGACAGCTAATTTGCCTAGAAAGTGAGAACCATATCTCCAGGGTGGCCATAATTTACTAATAAAATTTTGTAAGCTCTTGTGGGCCCTCTGACGTTTGTTGTTCCTTTGACCACGAGTATTTCTGAATCTTGAATGCTCCCTTCCCCATAAGAGTGGGATGCCATAGTCCATGCTTTGCTTATAATGTTAGGAGTGGATGATAGTTTTAGCTAAAGCATGAAACTAAGTATTCGGTAGGCTTAGTCTCTGACTCCTGTAGTGTTGAACATATCACTGAATTTTTATGCTCATATTCAAATTTCATGAAGTGGGAAGCAAGTTGGTAATTAATTTCATTCATGTTGATGTGTGAAGTAGTTTGCCATACAGAACTATTGGTTGGATAGCTTGAAGAATGTCTATTCTGTTGTATAAAATGAACTTACACTTTTTTCAGGTATTGTGAAGGATGGGGAATTCTACTGACTTTAGTAATAATGTGTGCTGTACTGCAAGGATTGTCCTACTAAGTTGGATCATTTGTAAAAAAAATAACAGTGTAAAAAAATAGGTTCTTTGCTCTCTTGATATGCTCTTATGAAAGATCTTTTTAAGTAAGGCAGAACCTTTTATATGTATTTATACATTATATATTTGTCAAGGAAAAGAATGACAAGTAAATATTAAGGATTCAAAGACTGGATGCACTCAGATTACCAATAGTGAAAGGATAAAGCATTTCAGAAGTTACTATTCCGATGCAGTCCCTGTAGTGCACAAAGATACCTCATTATTGCTGTAGAATTTTATGCCTTCACTGATGAGTCTTTTGCACACAATTTCAGGTGCAAAAGGGATTTCTTGTATTAAGTATACATGGAATTATTGGACTACCTCTGTTACAATATGCTGTGGAGTCTTTTAAAAGTTGTAATTTCACTACTAATTCTAGGGATCAGCAATTCCTGGGTGCAGTGTTCACACACATAGTTCTTGAACTGAAAACAAATAATGTTGCGTAAAAAACTGGGTTTCATAAGTATTGAGGGCATTTTAGAAGGACTGTATGTAGAAACAGAATTTGTACTAACTAATTTGCATCAGAGGTTTATGTGGTTTAGATTGAAAGGGGTTTCCAGTTAAAGGTCTTGAATTTCAAAAATGCAGACTGAGAAACTGTAGGGAAATGGTTTGAAATTAGCTGAACCAAAGAGCAAAGAGAACTCTTTGATTCAGAATTCAAAAAAGCGCATAGGATTTTCATCCCAAGAAAAAGCAGACTACACAAGCAGAATGATTGCAGACCTAATCAGAAGAGAAGTCAGCCAAAGAGAACATCATAAATTAGCCAAGGACTTGGAAGGAGTGGCAAAAGTGGTTGTTGAAAAAATGAAGAATGTCATAGAGTTCAAAAGTCTTAAATGTGACTAAGAAGTTGCCAGAAGTCAAGCTGAGTTTGACCTTGTAAAGGAAAATAGTCCAATAGTAATAAGCTATTCATCCATTAAAAATTGAACAAGAAAGGAGGGTGGGTGTTGTGCAGTGAGTATGAAGTTATGGTCAGAGTTACCACCCCCAGTTCATTGTGGAAATTATTATAGTGAAATGAAGAAGAAACCTACAGGTTCATAGTGCTCAGGTTTGTATGGGGCTGGGTAAAAGAAGCTGTGTTTTAGAAAATCTTATAGCAAATATTTCAAAACTAAAAGAGTACTATCAAAGTAGAGATGATATTTAACTGCAAAAGAACAAATTTAATAGCTGTTTTTCAGAAAGTAGAAAAAAGGTGATTCTGTCTGTCTGAATTTTTTTTTCCCCATAGCAAAGCAGTAGAGAATACTTTTTAAAGAATCAAAGGCAGAGAGGCAAATGGAATACATGTAAATGGATTTATCAGAGGTAGTATATGCCAGACTAAATTAGGATCTGCCTTTGATAAGATAAAAGACCTTGTTAAAAATTTCAGTAGTTCTGTCTCAGGAAGTTGGAGCACACTAATGACACTCGCTTTTGACGGGAAGTGGGGAAGCCTTATCATTGCATAGGTTTACAGAAAAATATGGGTGACTGGGAGGACTTGAATAGTGGGGATGGATTTATGAGCTAAGAACTCTGTCAGTAAACTAGCCACTCATTTATAGGGGATGACAGCTAAGGAGAAAGCCACTCTGACTTGCTCACACAGAATGATAGCAACCCGTGATGTGATGCAGTTGTGAGGAAGGCAAATGGCATTCTAATAACATGAAGCAAAATATTTTGGAAGCAGTGGGGAGTTATGGGTGTTATTTTATAACTTGCCATGGAGACTTCATCTGGACCGTGTCTGATGGATTCTGCTTAAGGCAAGTGGGTTTGCAGGAAGAGCTGTAGCAACTTGATGCTCTTATGTGTCTTTTTCTTGGTTAATTCTATCGTAAAACAGGGGCCTTAAGAAACCTGTCTTGCTCATTGAGTGATGCAGAAGGCCTGAAAAGGACCATTATTGCATTTCTGCATTCAAAAGAAAAGGCATCTGAAAACTAAGGGGCAGTGTTCCACTTTTAAGATGGAATTGAATGTTTTCCAGCTAAGATTAACGAATTTTAATAGCAGGCACTCTTCCTATGTTCCTGATAGACTACTGTGTTGTCTAGTAGCGTTTGTTAATTTTTCAGTCTTGCAATTACCTTTAGCTCTGTTGAACTTGAAGGCCACGAATAATCTATTAAAAAGAGTACCAGACATTCCTGTAATTAAATGGTACAATGCGATGGATGTTATTGAGTGGTGTCATTTTTTATATAAAAAGTGTTCTGTTGGGAGAAGCTAATTTTACTTGAGTTACTTAGGAGAGTTGATTCAAGAGGCCCATCAGATCACTCAGATAATTCCGTATGATAAAGTTAGTGGAAGGTGTGAATGCAGAATTTATCTCCAAAACCCATTGCCTTGTGCTATTATACATAAGCTGCACTTCTTATTCTAGGCACATCTGTAACTTCTGATGTTCCACTCTACAGTTTCCATCTGCCTTAATATTCAGTGAATAATCTCAAGGGCATAAGATTGGTTCACATTGGAAGCATATCTTGCAGCATTCAATCTATGCTGCTTATAGACCTAGGGACTTCCATTTGATAAAATCACTGTATTTCACATTAGTTGTTTGAAAGCAATAAATTATAGAGGCTTTTAAAAGTCATGCTAGCAAACTCATCTCTAATTCATCTAGATTGTGGCCTTTATGATAAAGCATTAGGATTTTTTTTATCTAGTTGTAATCATCTTTACATCTTTATAAGCTTGCAGTCATCGTCAAGATGGATGGTGATATATTTAGGTACTGACATACTTTAGATTCCTTAGATGCATAGAATCTGACATACCTATTAACTCTGCCTTCTTATAAGCCCAAAGATACTTTTTCATTAGTGTTGGCTTGAGTGATTGTCTAGTAGATTTTGTTGTGCATGGATCATTTAAATAGAATACTCAAAATATGTTACTGTTGTATTTTACTGCAAGGGCAAGCCAGAGAGAGCTCATTAATCCAGAGGTTTAGAGCACTCTTGAAAAAAGTTGGTAATTTGTGTGGCAAGGTGCACTAACACAAATGAGAATGTTTCAGTATGACATTTGATAGGAAGAGACTACCAGACCATGTAGCTCTTTATTCCCCTTTGGCCAGCCATTTTCCTCTGAAGTAGTTGCTTAGTTTTATCTTTCTTAATTTAGTAGGTTGACTGAAAAATGTTTCATTGATGTTTTGCAAGTTTCTTTCATGCTAATATTTAAGTTGGGGGCGGAGGGAAATACCATTAAACAGAGAGGCTCTTTTTTCTTCTTTTTTTCCTTTTCTCTCTTTGTGTATGGCCAGTGAAAAATTCTCCAAGCTTAACAGCTGTAGATCCAAACTAACTGCTGAGACTTCCTGTGGTTTACTGAAAGTGCATGACGCAGTCATTACCAGTAAGTCTTGACCATTAAGAAGGGGAAGTTGTGCCTAATGAACCCCATCACCATCTACAAAGAAATGGCTGGCTCAGTAGGTGAGGGGAGAGCTGTGGCTATTGTCTACATTCACTTCAGTAAGGCTTTTAGCATGATATCTTCATAGAGGAGCTTGTTAAAGACAGTGAATATGGTTAAATAGATGAGCAGACAGTGAGGTAGATTGGAAACTGGCTGAACAGAGAGAGGTGGGAAGCCACAAACCTCATGAAGTTCAGCAGGGAGAGGTGCAAAGTCCTGCGCCTGTCCCTATGCACCATTGTGTTCTGGGGGACCATCCAGAGGGTGGGTGCTCTTCAGCTTTGCAGAAGAGGCTCTGGGGTACTGGACAACATCAAGTGGAACATGAGTCAGCCATGTGCTTGTGTAGCCAGGCAGGCTGATTGTATTCTGGGCTGTGTTAGGATGAGTGCTTACATCCCTGGGACGTGATCCCTCCTCAATAACACTGAGGCCACATGTGGAGTTCTGGGCCATATTCCAGGATCCCCAGCACAGGAGACTGGAGAAAGTCCAGTGAAGGCCCCTTAAGATGATTACAGGTCTGGAGCATGTCCTGCGAGGAAAGGCTGAGAGGAATGTGAGTGCTGAGCCTGGAGAAGTGAAGACTCAATGGTGGGCTTTTATTAATGTATATAAATACTTGAAGGGAGGGTGCAAAGAAAACAGAGCCAGGCTCTTTCCTGTTATGTCCAGTGACAGTGGGAGCACCAGCTGAAACACAGGAGATTCCCTGTGAACATCAGGGAACTCTTTCCCTGTGAGGGTGACTGGACACTGACACAGGTTACCAGAGGGGCTATGGATACTCTGTCTTTGGATACTCAGAGGCTGTCTGGACATGGTACTGGGCAAGGAGTGCTAAGCTTGAGCTGTGGGATTGGACTAGATGACCTTTGTAGATCCCTTCCAGTTTGAGCCATCGTGTGGTTCTGTTGCTTCATTTAGATCTGAGAAAAACTATTTTCCTAATAGTTTTGTAAAGAAGGCAGCTAAATTGCATCCAAGATAAATTCTCTTAATCTTATTATTTGTAAAATATACTAAGTGACCTCTTGTATTATTTATCAGGTTTTAAGACTGCATAGTTTTGCAAATCCAAAAGTAGTGTAGCAGTTCCAGTCGGTTTGATTGTAATAGTTAGTGTTGTTTAAATCCATATTAGTATTTCAGTAAGAGTTCATTGCATAAAGCTTGAATTCTTACTTTGTAATTACAGATAGTTAAGTTTAAGGATTGATATTAAACTTTTAATGTTTCTTGCTAATGAGAAGCTAGGCCCACCACTGCTAACTGAAACAGCTAAGAAAGGATTTTAAGGGGTTTTTTGAGGCATATTTTGTTGTATACATAAGCAGATTGACCTAACCTTTTCAGTAACACTTATTAAGGCAAAAGATTTTGGGGAAATATTTAAAAAAATACTATGAGTTTAGTATTTATGATGAAGGGGAAAAATTTAAAACTGAAATTTAAATTAAATTTAAGCCGATACAAAAATAAAACAGTTAAGGAGTAGTGTTCATTTGCAGCAGATTCAAAGCCCACCAACATTTTGCATGTAGCAGTAGCTGAGGTCTGGATGGCTGTTGCTGGGGTAAGCCTTGATTGGAATAGGAATGTGATCTGAGTGCCCAGTTGAGTCCAAATACTCAAAAGCTGTGGTTAAAATGATAAATAATCTCATCCTGGGCTGTGCACCTAAAGTGAAACCTTTGATTTATTCACTTTGTAAAATGTACCAAGTTGCTGGTTTTGTCTAGTGTATCTAGTTTATCTCTCCAGTAGTGAAGGAGAGAGCAATCTTGCTAATCTTGTAAACCTTAAGAACTCCCAGAAGTACCAATGTGTATGTCAGGAGATGACCAACAGCTGTTTCTGAAACATGGGAGGGGTTAGTGGGAAGTTTTTTGGATACTGCTTTGAAAAGAGGGTATAAAAGATAGCAAATAGTATAAATTGTCTTCACTCCTTTGGCTTAAAAGTGGTTCTATTAAAGCAAACCTCTTGTGCCCATATATGATTTACTTGATTCATTTTATTTTCCTGGTGCAAAGGGTCACTTGTATCTCTAAGCCGTGGAGAACCACTGTTAATCCATTCCATTAAGAGCTCCAAGTTTCTGAGGTTGAGAAAGCTGGATTTAGCTTGAGAATGCTGTGCTGCTGAAGCTAAATCCAGCAGTGAGAAGCTCGGGGGGGTTGTGGGGGAGCAGTGGTGGTCTTGTGCCCCAGCTGGGTGATGGGGTGGGAGGTCAGGATGGGTCAGGATGGGTCAGTACCCAGCACTGTGCCCCCACAGGATCCTGCTCCAGCTTTCATAAGCCAGTGGTACTGGGCAGCACTGCACCTGCAGCCTTTAGGACTCAAACAAGCCACAGGGCAGGATTTTGCTTTTAGCTGCTTCCTGCTTCATCTGTAGTCCTTCAGTACAGCATTATCCAAAGGACACAGCTGAACTCTTTCTTCACCATTTTGCCTCACTTGGCTGCCTGATGCTACCTGAGCATTGAAGAAATTTTCTGCTTTTAAAATGTAGTCTCTCTTTTTTTCTCTTCTTCCTCCTTCCCCCCACAACCATCCCCCCACCACTGATTCTGGACACTTCCAGGGCTGCAGTTTTGTGATGGCCTAGGGCAGAATTTCCCCTTCTATCTTCAGTTTGCTTGTTTTCTAGGACTACATACTTGACATTTTCCATTGCATTAAAAAATTGAAGAGGCAACAAAAAAGCTTTTGTAATCATTTAGTTTATAGTTTTTCATTTTTTTATGCAGATCATGTTCATAACTTGAATCAAGAATTTACTGCGGTACCTTCTCCACTGAGTTTTCGTGACAGCATTATATGCAGATTTTGTTTATTGTATTTCATTATTTATAATGAGTAAATAATGTGTGAAATACATAGCTTCATATCCATAGAGGCTCTGTGAATGCTGTTCATTCTCTAGTTCCTGTACACTCCACAGATTGTTCTGATCTCAGGCTTTGTTTTTGGTAGCTTGGTACTTTATTGTGTGAGAGACAACAAAATCTAGATGTGCCATATGTTCTATCACAGTTTTCCTTAAAACTGTGGCTGGCACCTGAGAGAAGTGTTTTCTCTGGTCGTGTGTTCTGTGGAGTGTCTGCTTCATCTGACCAACAGGCAAATCTACTGCCACCGCTTTTTAGAACATACACTTGTACATCTAAAAAAGAATTAAAAGAACAAACTTATTTGTATATGCAGATACTTGACTAATAAAATATTGTAGTGGTAATTCATCAAAATGTTTTGAAAGATAAATTTTTGTCTTAAAAACTCTCTAACTTACTCTTGCATTGCAAACATCATGCCCCTAAGGGTGTGGGGTTTGCTTTAGCTGCAAGAATTTTTGCAGGGTAAACCTGCCAGGAGGATGTAGCAGAAGTCTGTTAAAGGTAAGCATGTCATGACTTCTCTCTGGTATTAGGTATTTTTTGTTCTCTTTTAAACAAGAATGGTACTATAATCATGAAATACTAGATGAAATTCTTTGTCTTTTATTAGCACTGGAATTCCAAGATACAACATCACCGCGTGACTTGATGAATAATAGTTGTCATTTAATGACCGGCTAGGATTACTTTGAAAATAAAGGTCAAAATTTTATCTTTTGTCTCACTACTTGAAAAAAACACTAGAAGTAGATGAAAAGGAGGACTGTCCCTCATACTTCTTTCAGACCTTAGATTTTACTGTGTTTCTGTCTAAAGTGGAAAAAAATGCAGTGTGCAATAAATTACATTTGAAATATCTTACTTTTAATGAACTGCTTCTGCTTACATCCGTATTCGTATATTTGGTGTAGACATCAAGTGTCACCACAGGAAATAAGATATTTATGGGACTCCTAGACATTTGTGCAGCCCTTTGTCATGCTGCTGCCAGGAATTTGATCAGTAAATTAGTTCAGTAGTACCGGTAACAGATTATTTCCATGGATTACACCACCGACTGATTCAGAACACTGAGCTTGTGTGCAAGAATTCCTGAGCACCCCATACTATAGAATGCAAACTATACTGCGTAAGAATGACAGACAATGATGCTGGAAATTGCCATTACAACATCACTGTGTCCTGTGCACTTTCTACACCATTTGGAATGAAAAATAAGTGATCAGCATGCGTTTGTAACAGGGCACCTGGATAGATATGATGATGGCAGTGACCTAAAGAAATAACACAGCTAGTAATTTTTTTAATCTTATGGTGCATTCAGCAGGGTTGAACAGAGTGGACATTAGGAGAGTTGCAAAACAGACAGTTCTTCCTTTTCTCATGGATGTGTGACTGCAAGTTAATTTAACAGAACAGGAAAGTCTGGAACAAAAAACTTCAGAGAGTAGTATAATACAGCAAAATTAGATGACAGTGTTAAAAAGCTTCTCAAATTGAGATGAAGTAGAGGAATTTTTCTTAAAACTAGAAGCATGATTATGATTATTAGAAGGTGAGGCTGAAAAATTGCATGAATTACCAGTGGACTTGCCACCTGTGCTAGAAGTCTATCATTGAGACATACAGTATTTTTTTAGCTAATGTATAGTAATAATGTAATAATGAGCATTATATAATAACAACAATTGTGGGCCTTTATTATGTGCTTTAACTTTGTTTTCCCAAAGCAACCAGCCCTGAGAATTGTAGTCTGTTATGCAAGGAGCCTAAAACAGTGCACTGAACATGTAGTCTGCTGTCTAATTATACTAAGTACTGGTGGGATGGTCTCTTCATCCGCTTACCAGAATTGTGTCAGAAAATGTCTGCTTCAGGTAGATCTCTAATGAAACCATGAACTGATGCATTCCTGGAAATAGTTTCAGTATCTGTTAATATTCAAAGAGATGCAAAGCTCTCTAGTAATAAAAGGAAATGACTTACAATTCATAATTCTCAGTACATTGCATGTATAACTAAAAAAATCCTGTAGTTTTTGCCTGACAGTTTATAACAAGTGGCACAGATTCATGGAAGAGCCTCTAGTGCCTTCAGTTGAAAGCAGTTTTTTAGTTTAATTACTAACCAGTAAGGCTCCTTTGTGTGATCACATCACTCCTCTAAGCTGATCAATATTATGTTTAGCTATTTGCTAGCACTTAATAAGATTTCTTACTGATCTTGGAGTGCAATGTGCATCATCTCATGAAGGCTAGCAACTTCTCAGGTGTATTGAAAATCTGTTATAACATTCTAGTAAAAACTTTGGCTGGTTCATGCAGTTAATAAAAGAGCATGGAGAAGGGGTAACCATCTTTGGAAGATATGCATAGGAAGGCAACTTGGACCTCCATAGCTTTCTAGAAGAGCGTTTGCCTAAACACTACACTGTAGGTTACATTGTGTTCTTCCATCATTTTGGATGTGGGACCAGAATATCTGTCTGTTCTGTTGATGATTTTGCGGGTCTTGGCACTAGAAAGAACACAAGGGCAAACACAACTGTGTAGCTTAATATTTAGACTCCTTTAGACACTGAGGAGGGAGCTTTGGGATCTGAGATGTGCTGAAAGACTTGTTAAAATGAAACAATAAGGAGCTGTTAGATTTAAGAAGAGATTCTTCAATGTAAGGGGAATTAAATTTAAACTCTCATGTAGTGGATGAGCATTACAGGCACTTGCCCTTTTATATGGCACTCACTGCTATCATCTTCATCTCCTGGATAGGCTTTCACAAAGAGAATAAGATTTTCTTGGTTTTTTGATCAAATGCGACAGTCGCCTGCTTTCAGAAGGCAGTTGTAGGCTTTGAGCCCTGAGTAAAGGAGGCATCTGTTTGCAGCTTTTTCTTGGGCTTTAAGCTGGAAGAAGTCAGAAAGACTGTAGTACTCAATAGATTAATTCTTCACCCTAGGCAGGGCCTTGGCCAGTTTTTGTGCTTACTTTGTGTAGCACCACCCCACCACAACTCTATTTCCCTTTGGATTTTATGGGGGGTTTAAGTGATCAACCTCAGGTTTTGATTTAGTCTGTGCATAAATACTGTCTTCAGTCACAGTATCAGTTGAAACCTGCCTTTTTTTGTTGTCTCTCCCATTATGCTCTTTGAAAGTAGTGGCTGGGAGGTGAGGAAGGCTAACATTTAACTCCACTACTCTAAAGCAATTTCAGTGTGGAGCATTCCCCCAGGGCTAGGATGGGGAGAGAGATAAATAAAACATCAATGAACAAAGGAGCTAGAAGAGTTTTAAAACCAGGCTAACCAGGATAGGCTTTCTTATTTGTGTCTTGAAGACACAGTCAGGGCCTTACTGAGGTATTCACTTCGTGTCTAGAATGTCTCTTTGTCTGCATAATGAATATAAATGAGTGCAACGGGTAGTAGGGAGAGAAACAGAGTAAGATGAAATAGTGCTCAGTTATGCAACAGGGATTAGTGGAAGGGGAAGGAGTAGAATTAAGACCTTCAAGTTTTAATGGAAAATAAAAACCATGAAACAACTTTTGAGTCCTATGATACTGATGAATTGATGTAACAAGAATACAGTTCGGAAGGAAAATACTACTCACTGTTTACAACATGTGCTCACATACTTACAAGTAAATGAAGTACAAAGGAAATCTGAGGAAAGTGTGTGGACCTGCAGCCCCCTGTGTTGGAGCCCTTGCCTCCTGCCTGCACTGCTGCTCTCTCCTGCACCACTGTGATTTGTGAGAACTTCTGTGTGGTCCTCAGCATCTCCAAAACACACCTCCCACTCAATCGTAGCTCGTTACTATCTGTGAAACCAGGTTTCAGAAATGATGAAAAGGTAATGGATAATGTCCCGTGGACAGAATTGTACCTCACTTGTAACTGGCTGACAAGGATTGGGTTTATTTCAATGGTACTTCAGCAGAACTGAAACTGAAATTAATATAGAAGAAGTAAAAGAAAGTTGCTTGAACCCATGCTTGGAGTTCCTAGTGTTTTATGATAGTGCTGACTTTCTTCTCTGCAGCAGTCCAGTGTGACTCGATACTTCCTTGAAAATACTGTCTTTCATGGATGTAATTATATGCTTGGCCAATAAAAGTTGGAAATAAATTACAGCCCCCAGAATCTGTTCTCCTTTCATTGCTATAATGCTATCAAGTTATGATCTGAGAACAAGAGATTTAAGATGGGGGGGACTGTTTTGGGGAGTATGCAGGCAGCAGTATAAATTAGGTGTACCTGGATTAAAATTAAATAAGACAGGTTGTTAGGAAATCAGTCTAGTTGTAGCTGTTTGGTGCCCAATAAAAGACTAATTTACTTGACAATATAGTAATGTTAAATAAAATAAGCCAAGTAAATTTTCCTTACTGAGCCTGCCTCTCAAATGCTAATTGCTGATGAATGGTTATAGAATTTGCTTATAATTATATACTGCTCACAACAAGAGATTGTACTTATTTGATGCTTTCCCAGAATTTTATTTATGGTAGTTCAAGGATGTAGTTTAGAAAGCTTCCAATTTAAAGACAAAATTAATTTCATGATTAGATTGAGTATCTAGGATCCTGTGTGCAACTAAATAAATGCCTGTTCTCTGAATATCACTGGATGCAATTACAGCTTTCTGGTAAGCTATTTTTCAGAGTACAGTATTTGAAGAATCTCAGAACTTTACTCTTAAATCTGGAGGTGATGGCTGGTTCCCTTTTATGTCCTTCTGTAGAGGCAGCTATATGTTGTTTTATGTCATTTACAGATAGTGGCCTTTTCTTTTTCCTGTGGTGGTTTAAAGCATGTTTACACAGCATGTGTGGTGATTCTTTCTGTGTTAGCCTAAGACTGAGGGTGCTGGGAGGCTTGATGCAGACATGTTAAGCTGACATAATTTTTCCATCCCACCATGACGCTCTTTGGACTTCCAGTCTTTCAAGTGCCTTATAGGATGATAAGACCTAGAGGGTTTTTTTTGTGCTGCTTTGATTTTTTTTTTTTTTTTTTTTTTTTTGCTTTGTTTTGCTAAATTGTGGGCAGAGGTAGGACAGTAGCATCCTCCTGTTAGTGAGCTGCACAAATTACCAGCTCTTCCCCAGTGCAATGACTTCTCCTTAGTCAAGCTAAAATTTTAGGGGTTGGTGTTGCCTTTTTTTTTTTTCCTCAGTGTGGATATCTTAAGTAAGTGTACTCTGTATTGTGTTCTGAGAGTAGTTTTCAGTAGTTTTATTATATAATGTGGAAGATTTTGTCTTTGAATCTGGACAAGGTATTTTTGCTATTATGTGGAGTTACCTTACTGCTCTATCAAACTTTTTCCTGGTACTGCAAATTAAGAAATTAGTGCAGAGGAAGCATATGAGAACTTTGTGTGATCTAGGACTATCTGCATTGAGTGCAAATCTTTTTCAATTTGTATTCTTACAGAACCTCCCTGGATTTTTGCAGTAGGTGATGGTGTTTCCAGCTGAGAAGCAGCTTACAGGATTGAGCTCTGAAAAGTATTTCAGATATTATGAGCTGGTCTTTTCTCTCTCAGATTTTTTCAAAAGCCTTCAGAAGTGCTGTTTGGAGCACTGAAAAAGAAAATTAACAGTTTCCCACAGTATAGAGTAACAAAAGTGAATCCAGGTGAATCCATTGCATATAATATGTCACAGTGATGTATTTAACGTAAATGAAATTAACTACCCAGTCTAGGTCTTGACACAAAGACAAACTGTCCCTCATGTGTCCACTCTGTTGTGTCCTTGGGCTCTGGCTGTACATCAAGAGTTTCTACCCATCTGGGAAACAGCAGATGCTTAGCAGCAACTCAGCATATTTTCCAGAAAACCTTTCTTACACCTTCGCAGAAGAAAATCGTTGTCTGCTCCCTGTGCAGACTGGGAGTAACTTGCCTGTTTTGCATACAAAATAATTTTTTTTTCAGTGTGCTTTCTATCTTTCTCAGATAGAAACCTTGCCTACAAATCTTACTGGTTGTGTTTTGCCTTGAGTTCAAATTTCAGTGTAGATTGATAATATAAATGGATGTATTCTGTGCAATTTGTGCAGAAGGAGAGCGTAAACAACACCTAGACGGTACCATGGAAGGCCATCTATTTTTGCTTTTCTACATTATGCTTTAATTTGCTCTTAATTATGGGTATCTCTGTGGCTGAAACACTCATGCCTTCTAGTTTTCACAGATTTGCTGAATCACGGCATCCAGATAAAAAAATTGCAAAAGTCAAGTACTGTACTTAAGTACAGTAGTGATAACTAAGTGATAACTAAGTGATAACTAAGTAACTAACTGTAGTGATAACTAAGTTTGCATACAGTAATAATAAACATAATTTAAGTAAAAGAAATAATAATAAATGTAAAAAAATATATAAGTAAGAAATAATAACAGCAACAATAATAAACATAAATAAATCAAGTATTTTTTTCTGCATTGTTAACCTAACTGTATTTCTAGAAATGGAATTGCCTAAAGCTCTAAAACCTAAAAAAAAAACCCCTTAACAGGCTTCTTAAGTTCAATTTTGTTGAACTTACCTATTTTCAGTGGCATTTGTAGTGTAACTAAACTGGGGAACCTGTGGAGACCTAAACCCCATACTTCTGCCATCTCAGTTGTTTTAAACACTGTCCAGGTTTCCTGTTGCTGCTGGGATCTGTGTCCCTGGTTTCCTGTACTTGATAGCTGTGCAGCAGAAACTTGGGAGGCAGTCTGGGTTGCTTGGGCACTGAAGAGCTTGATGTGCTTGTGTTTGTGGTGTTCAGGGAGAGTTACCATCTCTTCTGGTCCCACGTCAGGTGCTCAGGCCCTGTTAAAGAACTTGCAGTTTAAACATTAGAAACACTGTCCTAATCTATCCTGTTTCACTTGTGTAAAGTAAGTACATTTTAGGCTTTATCTAAATAGCTACAGTTCATTAGGTTCTCTTCTATTTCCACGTGGTACCTCTGAAACGTTTTGAGTTCCTTATCACCCTGATGACTTGCCCATGGTTAGCCTAGTTACCTTGGAAACTGGTTCACCCGCACATCTAATCTCTGAGTTGATGAAATAATATGTAGTGCTTGCAAATGAATTTGAAGAAAGCTTTCTCCTTTCTTAATTGAAGAATGTTAATCTCTTTGTTCCAGAAGTATCAGCATTTCAGAGGGATTTTTTTTTTTTTACGTTCAAGTAAAATGTTGTACTTGTTTTTATTTGTAGTCCTTGAAAACCTGGCAAAGAGAATTATCCTTAGTCTGTATTTTGAAGTAGAAGTAGGTATCTCTTGAAACCAACTGCTTGCAAGTAAAAATTAAAAAAAACCCGAAGAGGCGCAAAGCTGTTTACTAATGGGTGAGGCTAATTTATGCAGCTGTTCAGTGTAGCAGCAGCATTTAACTGCTTGGTGATGGTTCAAAAATGTCTCCTTGTACAGTTGTGCATAGCTGCTGCTCAGTCACAAAGAGGAGATAAAAAAAGTAACAAAAAGATAGTACTTTTTTCCCTTTAGCTCCTTCTTTAATTTTCCGCATGTAATTGCTGGTATTGTGTTCATCTCCACACTATTAAAGTTTCAATTTTTAACTAATATAACAAACACTAGAAGTTTTTTCCAGTTTTGTGGTCACAACATAAAACCACAGATTTTTCTCATTATCTTCTGAAAATTTGTTGTAATGGTATCAAGACTTTTTTTAAAAGGTTTTATCTGGGATGTGGAAGTTGAATAATTTTATTCAGAAAGAAAACAGAACAATATTTTATTTTCAGTTTAAACTTACTTAATAATTATATCTGCAGAGCAGACCTTTCCTGAAAATTAAACTATTCATAAGAGAAAGCACAGTCTGACACCAGAGTTCATTGTTGTGTCGTGTTTTCTAAGCAGAACTCAATGCTTTTGTTTTCTGGTGTATTTCAGATTTTGACAGATTTTCAGATTTTGACAGTTATATAGAAAAATCACACGTAGTGTTTCATGACTGATTTTTTTAGAAAATAATCTAATTTTAAGCATCTACTGAATTGTTGTGAAAATACTCTCTTTGCAGTGATACCGTAAGTAGCTGATTTACTGTTTCTCATTCATGAATTTTTTTGTCACTATGGTCATCTGCTACTCCCTTTTTTTGACACATTCAGGTCATTGAAGAATTTCCTGAGGGTACTGAGGCCTTTCATATATTGGTAGATATGTTTCTTCCAGAGTTCAGGTAACAAATTTTCAACCTGAAAATTTATGTAGACTCAAAGAGTTCTAGAATTTTTAATAGTTCTTTTTTTTTTCCCCCAAAGCTTTATCGAGTGTGCAAACTGCTTAATTGGGAGGAAAAACATGAGAGAGCAGGATTTACATACTTAGCTGAAAATAAATGCAGTTTTTCTTGTTTGATTAGTCTACTTATGGTTACATGCTAAGATTCTAATAATTAGAGACCAAAGATTTGGGGACAGGATTTTGGAGGGAATTTTGTTAGTGTTCATAGAAAATCTCTCAAAAACTTGATGGCAAGTGTGCATGGATTCTTCTGTGATGAATCAGTTTCTTTTTCCTCTGGGAGAAAGTGTGTGTGGATTGTAAGGCTTGTAGTTTTCTGTTACTTGGGAAAAAAAGAGGATGTCTGAAATCAGAAGAAAGCATGCTGTGTATTAAAATTATAGATTTTCAGTTGCTGTGGATTTATACTAAAGCAGATTAAACTGTGTTAATTTTTAACTACTAAAGTACTGAATGTGAATGGCATATTTTCCAGTGTTTTCAAAGCATTTAAAATAAGCAGGAAGGTCATCAGGAGTAGTTAGCATGGATTCACCAGGGGAAAGTCATGCTCAGCCAGCTGGATGCTGCTGGTGATGAAATGACTCACTGGGTAGGTGAGGGGAGGGCAATCCCCTTTTGTCCTCCTTGACCTCATTAAGGCTTCCAACAGTCTCCTGTAACATCTTCACAAAGAAGCTGGCAAAGTATGGGCTGAAAACTGACTGAACTCAGAGGCACAAAGCCTGACTGGAGAACAGTAGCTAGCAGTGTACCCCAGGGGTTAATATTCCTGTGCAACATCTTCATTGGTGATTGGGATTATGGAGCAGAGTGTACCCTCAGCAAATTTGCTGATGGCACAGACCAGGGAAGAGTGACTGATGTGCCAGGCAGTCATGCTGCTGTCCAGAAGGACCTCAACAGGAGAAATGAGTGGACAGGACCCTCATGAAGCTTAGTAAGAAAAAACAGAAAGTCCTGCACCCATGGTGAACAGCCCCATGTAGCAGTTTATGTTGGGGGCTGCCCAGCTGGAAAGCAACTTTGTAGAATAGGACGTGGGGCTCTGGAAAGCACAGATTTGAAAATGAGCCAGTGATGTTTCATTAGTGTGTACCTAAGGAAAGAACTGGTTTACTGTGAGAGTCACTGAATGTGGGTAGAAGATAATCAGAGAGATTGTGAAGTCTCTGTCTCTGAAGATCTTCAAAAGATGACTGGATATTGTCCTGGGCAGCTGGCTCTAGGTGACTCTGCTTGATCAGGGAGGTTGGACCAGATGACCTCCAGAGGCCCTAACCAACATCAAGAGTTCTGTGAAACTTGTTTTGAGCATTTCTGTAACTTATATATATATGTAACAATGAAGTGGTTCTTTTTCTGCCAGTAGACATGTAAGTTAGATAGCAAATTGGTCAAACAGGTCATGTCAGTGTGTAGGTTGAAAACAGAGCAGTCAGGCCAGTGAGAAACTACTGGATACATATTCAAGAGCTGAAGAATATTTTCTTTAGTGATGCTGATTGAAAAAGCAGCTGTGGAGATAGCTGATTGTGTAAAATTTGGAGGTGTAAACAGTATCAAAAAGTTCACCTTGAAGATTGATGTAACAGCTGTGAGTTTACAGTCAGTCAGAAGGGCAATCACTTTTGGGTTTATGACTGATACCTCCAGGAAATTCAGGAGAAAAGAAGAAATACCTGGCTGGATTCACTGTTAGTCATAGCTAGTACAATTATTGTACTGAGGCTATGCAGCCACGTACTAAGTAAGTGTATTACGAAAGGTACTGTGAGGCATTTCTAGTGAAGTGTTGGAAAAACCAACCAGGTGACTGTTTACAATTTAAGGTCTTGCATTTAAGAAACTTTACACTGGAATGTGGTGGTGGACAGAGCTGACAGTCATAGGATCCAAGAAAGCCATGAGTGAATTTAGGAAAGAAAGTAGACGATGGTTGTTAACACCAGACCAGTGTGCCTTGAATCTTCATATGGGATAGAAGGCGTATAAATAGTATTAAGGCAGACTCCAGTAAATCCATGAAGGAGATTATAAAGTACACCACAGGAGCAGGAGAATTAGAAGAGACCTACTGGTTTCTCCGCATGTTGCAATGTCCAAAATGAACTGTCTCTCCAACTCCTGAAGCACATTAAAACCATTTCAACTTACTGAAGACTGAGAGATGAAAGGCTTGTGAAATATGTGAGAGAAAACTGCTCCCAATTTATTAACAATAATTTAACACTAATTTTTTCTCTTATGTCTTCTTGAATGCCATTTTTAAATTTTAAGATGTACATCTGTATATACTACCTGTTCAACTATGGTGAATGCTTTACTGAAATAAAACCATTGAATGGTTCCAATTACCTCATATTTCAGTAAAGCACCATTCATTGTCTTTATTTCAGCAAAGCACCAAAGTAGTTGAACAGGTTGTATATATAGATGTACATCTTAAAATTTAAAAATGGCATTCAAGAAGACATAAGAGAAAAAATTAGTGTTAAATTATTGTAATAAATTTGGAGCAGTTTTCTCTCAAATATTTCAGGAGTTAGAGAGAGTTTTTTCTCTTAATAGTACTCTCTACTACATTACCACATACTTGCATTTATTTTGCTTCTCTTGCAAAGTGCTGTATGTCTGAATGAATTAAGTATTGAATTACCATAGAATCATAGAATGCAAGGTTTGAAGGAACCTCAAGGATTTTCCTGTCCAGCCTTTCTCGGCAAAAGCACAGTCTAGACAAGATGGCCCAGCACCCTGTTCAGCTGGATCTTCAAGGTGTCCAGTGTTGAGTAATCCACCACTACCCTGGAGAGATATTCCAAAGACAGGCTTTTTTCTTTGAGAAAAATTTTCCTCTTGTGTCCAGTCAGAATCTCCCTAGGAGTAAGTTGTATACCAATTACCCTTGGCTTTTCCATATGATTCCTTGTAGAAAGGGAATCTCCAATCTGTATCTTCTTTGTAGCCACCCTTTAAATACTGGAACATGGTGAAAGGTTCTCCACTATGCCCTGTTTTCTCTGGACTGAACATACCCAGCTCTCTCAGCCATTTTCAAAGAACAGGGTTCCTGGTCCTTTGGTCATCTTTGTGACCTTCTCTGGACCCTCTTCAGCCTGTTCACATCTTTTTTGCACAGTGAGGACCAAACCTGAACACAGTGTTCCAAGTGTGGCCTGACAAACGCTGAGTGGAGTGGAAAAATTACCTTTTTAGTTACAGGTGGCTCACAATAGCGGTAACATTGACAATGGAAGAAAAACCAAGAAAGAGTAAAAGATACATGAAAATATAAAGCAAATTCAGTATAAATCCATTTGTTTTGTGTGCCCCAAAAACCTAAAAATTCTGCATATTGAACAATAAGAGCCATTAAACTTTTCCAGTGTGTGACTGTTCACACCAGTTATTAATATCTTCAATCTACAGGCAGTCTGGAATGCTGTGTGAATTTGTGAAGTGCCTGGATTGTGCTTCTTCAGCTGTATATTCTGATGGACAGCAGGTTTCTCCTGACAAAGACCACCTTTGCTTATTGACAGTCTTACTCAATGTTAGTTTTAAATTGATGGAAAATGAATCTTAGAAGGGTGAATAATTTTTGGATCACTTTTTAAAGTGATAGTCTACTTTTAGATGATGACATAAAAGCAACTATTTACTGTGTATCAAAGACTTCATAGCTTGCCGATCTTGACTGTGCCAAATTTTTTGTTAAATTATACATTGATACATTAAATGATACTAAATGATGCATTTAGTATTTCCTTTCTTTCCTGTAGTATTTACCTCTTCCCCATAAAAAAATTATCTTCAGTTAGTTTTTGTGCAAATGGTATATAGCTGATAAAAAATGTCCAGGAGATACTGAAACATCCAGTTTTGATGTAGAATATCAGAATGTTATATTAGTTCCAGTTTAAAATGTTTTGGATCAATTTGGGATTAAATCAGCCTTTTTAGTGTCTCAAGGCTGCTTTACTTAGATGGCTCATGTCTTTCTCTTCCATTATAGCTTAGGCCACACAGCTGGACTGTATGGTAAAATAATTCACTGCTGCCAAGTGATCCCTTGTTTGTTGTAGCAAGTCAAGAAGTAGGAAGACCAAAGTATCACAAGAGATCTTCTGCCAAGGAATATTAAATTGCGCTTTATGATTTTGAATTTTACATATAAATTATTATTACATATAGGTAAAAATCAATTTTTATTTCTGTATTTTGCATAATTTTCACTGAGAAAATTTTGATATTTATTCCTTTTTCCAGTGCTCAAGATTCAAACAGTCAAATAGTTAAAACTATTGTTTGTTGACCTCAGGGTTAAACTAAGCTTGTGCTGGATATGCTACTTTGCTTTCAGGAATGGACACTGAATGTACGCTGGGAAGACAAAATGTCAAGCACCAGTTTAGATCTCTTCTGGGAGAACTTCTTGGTGGTGCATCCTTGCCTGTAGATCTGCATGTAATGTGTGAAACTCCCTGTGTAGCATACTCCAATAAGCCATGTATCAGTGTTCAGTGTCTTCAGTGCTTTTAATTTAAGGAGATATTCCTCAAATTATCTTTCTGACTCCTGCTCTGTGCTTAACATGCCTGTGGATGAAAAGACTTGTGCTTCCTACTGTAAAGGTTTCTCCCCTGTTGCAGTGCCAGTTTCATAAGATTCAGGAGTTTTTAAACAATTAAGTTAGTTTGAATTCTTTTTGTGTTTTGGCAGGTACTTTACATTGTATTGACAACATAGAAGACTCAATAGAGCTGGCAGAAATGACCTGGCTTTGTAAATTGAATGTGTCAGTTTCTTGCTGATATAACTACATTTGCAGCAATTCAAATATGAACTTTGTATTGCTACAGGTTTGTTTTTGGGGTTTTTTTCCAGATTTTAGCAATGGACCCTGCTCTCAAATTCAGGTGCTAGCATGGGAAAAGTCTTCAGTTCATCTGGTTAATACTATATATCTGAGCTGAACATAACCTGTTTTTCTTGCCCCGTAATTTTAGTTCATACTTCATTCAGGCATTTCACGGTAACTTTTCCTAACAAATTATCTCATTAAATTTAGTAAATAACACCTGTTCCACTTGGCTGCTTGCACCATTGGTTGTATTAAATAAATAATTAGATGCGCAAGCCATTTAATAAAAAAATTTACACTCTCTGTGCTCTATGACCCAAACAATCTGACAGTTTCTGTAGCAGCTGTGAAGTGAAAGTAGCTCCAATCACCAGGAAGACACTATATTTGCTATACGGTAGATTTTAATGGTATTGTCAACGAAATATTTTGAAGCTGGGACTCCATCAGCATGATAATGTCTGCATATTATTTTACCTCTCTGCATTTATTTGAAAAGCACACTCTATTTTTCAGTTAATAAAAATTACAGCCTCAACATTTGAATTCTCATCATTTTGCTCATTTAAGCTTTTGTTTGCATCATTTTCCTGATGGATTAAGCAAGCAGCTGCTCTTTGATCATAGCATCTGTGCCCCTTATTTTGACTTGAAATTTCTAAATGTGCAGTTTGTGAAAGGTCTAAGCAAGGGATTTCTTTTGTTTGTCTTGTTCAAAAGAAAGCAGTTTGAAGACTATTAAGAGTACTACTGGTCTACTGTCAATGTTCTTACTTTTTAGGATGTATCATTGTTTTCCTCTTTCCATACATGGATGCAAGGTTCTTGGGAACTGACAAGGGGTATGACTACCTGAAAGAAATGGTTATTTGGTTGTCCATTAATGAAGGGGCTCTGGAGTAATTTTGCTGTCTGAAATGCCAGTATGGATTGGTCTGACCACTAGCTGAGAGTGACAGAAAGTACAGGCCGATTGTGATGGTGGCATTCTTTTTATACTGACAGAAGAAACAAAAAGCAGAAGAAAAATAGCAGCCATCTACACACAGTCTAGTCTTGAGGGTAATGAAAATGAAGACTTTGTAGGTCAACTGTTACAAATGTATGTGCCGTTACTTGTTTTATGTTTTTTTAAAATTGTTCTAGATTGTGTCCTACATGGATACAGTTTGTGGTTTGGCACACTAAATTGTACCCCAGAAAAGCAGACAGAAGCAAATTTAGTTGCTGGTGCTTAAATTACACAATGCACAAGTCACTAGCTTTTAGAATAAGTATTGTAGTTCTAATTACCTGCTAACATTTAGGGGTTTAGGTTTTCAAACTCCTGTGTTTGGTTTTATTTGCTATTTATCAGTGCCATAAGTTTTTAAAAAAAGCTGAATGTCATAGCCTTCATATCTTCTCTAAAACTCTTTGTACCTCATACATAGGGGTAAATAAAAATGAGTTATTCTTGGTTCATCCAGCAATGACTGAATTCTGCTGGTTTCAAAATCAGCATGAAGAGGATGGTGTCAGTGACCTCTCCAGTTTCTTTTCCCTGCAAAGGGAAGTGGAAGGTCTGAAGTAACAGATAGAGGTTTCTGTTCCTCTTATGTACTTTGGAACAAAATAATTGACAGGTGTTAGGCAACAGTTCAACAGCGACCAAGGGCAGAACTGGGGAAGACCCAGGGTACCCTGGAGCTTACAGGGCCCAAGCTGTCCCTCTATGAAGAAAAGGACAAGTCAGAGAAATCCTGATTTATTCTCTGTGTACGTAAACCAAATGTTGCCATTCTTCTTGTATTCAGAGTTTGTCTCAGTGGTCACTTCTGTTCCTTGAAACCCTTTGCTGACTGTCAGCATATTTTGCTTTTGTTCCTTCATAATTCACTGTGTAGCCTTTATTAAATAGACATTTTCATTGACAAGTAGAATTTTCTTTATGTTTCTTCCCTTGCATCTATTAAGAGAACGGTGCTGGTGAGGAGAAGGAGCAGGAAGCATGGCTAACCACCCACAAAACAGAGTATTTAGTTTTACAGCAAAGATTCACATTTGCCCTCTCCATTTCTAACCTTGATGCCAGTTCAAGTCAAATCAAGCCTGCACTTATTGACTTGCCAGAGTTTCCTGACGGAAAACATTACTCTTGGCAAATTACAGAACGGCTAGGAGTATCAGACGAAATAATTGACGCTTCACTGCAGTAATATAAATGACCTAAATACCCAGTTCTAGTGGAGCCTTTGGCTGTGTTAAAATTCTAGACCTTGTATAGAGTACAAATTGCACACAATATAAAAATTTCATCGTAACAAAATATCTAATAGTCTTTTAAGGAACTCTGTTAGTCAAAAATACTCTCAAATAAACTTAAAGCCATTGTAATTACTGTTTTGTTGATGGCTAATAGCATGTCATCTGTGTAACCCCTTTGGAAGAATGTTAACTTTCATCTTTTCAGCATGCTGGCACATCCCCAAGGCTATGAAAAATCAGGAGTCTGGGGATGCAGGAATTAAATGCATTTTCAAATGCTGGTTTTTTCACTACATCTTTTGAATTAATTTTTCTTTCTTTTTTTTTTTTTTTTTTCTTATTTCCATTGCTTTTTTTTTTAATGTGGTTTCTGAAATTGAATAGCACCTCCTAATTGTAAGTGATGCAGGTTTAACATTTTTCCTTTGCAAAAGTACTGCCATGGCTTGTTGAGATGTTGAGCAAGCACCTCACTTGCTAATTTCCATGGGAGCTGGAAGTGTTCAGCTTTCATGGAAATAGCAGTCAAGATGTCTCAAGCAGAGGACTTAAAAGCTGTTGCTCTAAAAATGGAAGGCTGCTTTTGGAAACGCAGTCCTATATTTGAAGTGGGTTTTTTTGCTGTGTTAATTTGCTCCCTTTTAGTTTGATTTTGAATCAGCTTCACTGAGAGAAGTGGGGTGGGTATGTGGGTGGGTTTCAGGCATGCATGCACCAAGGAGGACAGGGAGGATGGGAGAGGAGTGCCAGGGCCATGACTGCTTGCTGTGGTGTCCCCCGCTGGGACTGAGTGCCTGGGCAGTGCACATGGCTCTGGCTGTGCAGGCTGATCCACTGCAGACAGGTTTTAGCAGTGGCCTTACATACAGCAAATATAAAGAACTGTTTGAGATGCCGTATTTTAATGTGGTGATGTGTACAGGTGATAGAGGTTCACATTGGGGGCCACTTTGGTTTTCTTGGCGAATTGTAGCCGTCAGAACCCCTGTGTGTGTTAGGACTCTCATTCTGGTAACTGCCCTTACAGCAGAGCAATTATGGGGATGAGCTCCTTGGGCAGATCAGTGCAAAGTAATTGTTTATTTTTATTGAGCACCAGAACCTGGTTTCACAAGGGAATGTCACTTCTTTAAAGTCCTGCCTGGTGTTGCTGTAGCATGCCTACATGAGATGATCATTTAAGTTAGTTATCAAAAGGAGGATTTCAGTAATGGAGAAGAAAGAAAGAAGAAAGTAAGAAGCTAATGTCCAGGATTTTGTGCTTTTACTTACCAGATTTTCAATTATTAATTGAACAGAAGAGCTACTAGACAAGAGCGTGCATCTGCTAAGTTTGCTTTGGCACTTAAATAATGTATTTAGATGTCATTTGAAATAAAGCAAATTTTAAATTCTGAAAAGAGAAGGAACAAAAGGAGAATAGTGAATGTAGAATTGAGAAATGTGAGGTTGTTGAGCAAGTTGAGGCCAGGGCAGTTGGTCTGACGTAGGAGCCTTCTTTCCTGCTTGAAGGTGCAGTGGAGAGGAGGTAATAGGACTAGTACAGTATCGTGCTTAGAGCATTTCTGAATTGTAAACTGCAGTGCTAGCCATCTGTCAATTTTGAAGTTATGGAAAAGGAATTCTTTTCCACAAAGGTTTCACATGGTTATTCATTTTTTCAGTTACTTCAAGTTTCAGGCTTTATTAATTCAATCTTTCTATTTTATTTCTAGAATTAATGTGTGACTTTTAACTTGGATTTATAACCTCTCTTGATGCTTGTTTAGCCATCGTATGGAAATTCCTATCTCTCATTACTTGTATGGAGTCAAATGTATGGCACTGTAATGGGGTTTTTAATTTGTGTTTCCTCCTGCTCTGCTCAGCCAACCATAATACCTTGGAGGAATATTCTGCTTTGAGGGAAGGAATAAAATTTGTGAAACAAAATTGATATCTGAGATCTATTCCTGAAGGTCATCTCCTCCTACATCTGCCCTCTGTTTGCTGCCACGACAGGGATGTGTATAGATGAAAAGGAGGGCAAAACTCTCCGATTGCATCCTTTCCTTTCCTCACACATCCCATTTAGCAGCCTGTGCCTGAACATTTAAAGGCCTGCTGTGCTGCATTACTGAATCTACAGGTCACAACTAACAATTATGCAAGTTAATTACTCTTTCCTCAATTGTGAAAGGCTTATATAAGGGTTTCTTTTTAAAACATGTATAGTTGCCTTGAAGAAAAAACTGCTATTACTTGCAGAACACATTGTATAATAGAAGTCAAAGCAAGACTCTGCCCTGAAGCTTGCTCTCAGAGATAGTTTAGCCCAGATCCCCTAAAAATAAAGTCCTTTAGGGCAGGTTCATGCATACTTGGAATTCAGCTGCATGACGAGGAACTGCGTTTTCAAACACGTACATTTTATTTCAGGGACCTATAGTATTTGATGTTTTAAAAAAAAGAGAAGGAGTTCTTTAGATATCTTCAAGCACTCATCTTCAACCAAAAATAGTATTACATGTGTAGAGCATTGGGGAATATTAGATCCAGAGCAACTTGGGAAATTAAAACCATTTTAATTTGGCTGCTGTGAAGCATCTATTCTAATACAGCACAGATAGTTTAAAACACAATTGTTTCCAGGTTCAGTTTTGAAAATGTGAACTGGTTAAAAAAACCCCACTGAATTCAATACAAAACCAGTAATTCCATTCCCTCTGGAGACAATCTGGTGTGAAACACAGCTCCTTTTGACTTTTACTATCTGTGGGTTTTAATGTAGGTGGAAAACTTGCCACAAAATAATAATCTGATAGTACTCGACATTTTTAAAAAATGTTTTTTTCCCCCACCAGTTTTGCAGCCTACACAGTGAAGTTATGTACTTGAATCATGAGAAAATGTAATTTAGGAAAGCAGGAATTTACTGAGTATAAGGTCTCAAATGGCAGAGGGGAGTATATTCTCAGTATTGGGCCATTATATAAAAAGAAAAAAATGTTAGTAATCTCTTACTCAGTTATTTCGTGAATATTTACAAATTGAAATAAAACAGAATGTACTATGTGGATGTTTTTTTCAGTAAAAATCAGTAGGTGCCAAATTTACAGATGAAGCAGTACAGAAGTAGAAACTTCACTGATCTACATAGAGAAAAGTAATTTCTGTGACCACTGACAATGAATGGGATCTAAAACAGGCAGTGGTACAAAACTGGTGTAATCCTGTTGGCTCAAAATAAAGTATTTTCACTCCCCTCTCTTTAATGACTGCAGTGCTCAAGGTATTTTTTAAATGTAAAACAAAACAAGAGGAATCCAATTTATAAAAATCCATATGTATTTAAATGTAAGGTCTTAAAACAGTATTTTGATGGAGGGTTTTTTTTTTTTTTTAAACAAACAGCATTTTTTTAAAAAAAAAAAATCAAGCTTCTTTCTTTGGAGTGTCCAGCTGGTTCTGGTTTGGGTTTGCATGTGTTTTAGCTTGGGTTCTCCCTTCTTGACTGTGTATGTAAAAAGCTTCAGTTTTTTTCTTAAACTTCAGGCTGACTATTCTGTTCATAGGGTGATGTGGATACCCTTAAGCTTGTGCAAGATAACTAGATCTACTGTAGCCATTACAGAGGGTTTTTAGGTGTAATAGATGAGGAGTCTGTGACAATGGTTAGTGAAGCTGCATGATTCTGCAGACCTAGTTTAATAGTTCTGTGACTTACAAGCTGTCTGCGTGGAATAGTAAATAGTTCTTGAATTATGAGTACATGTAAATAAAAGACAGGGTATGAAATGTTATGTCATGATTTGGTTGCTTCAGGGAGTTCAAAGCAACTACTCTGCTGCAGATGCTGAGGAGTGGAGTGTGTCATTGCGTCTTGCTACTGTTTCAGCCTTGTCTTGAAGGTAACATGGAGCAATATTCATTAAATTCATGGTTGCTCAAAACCCCTGAAGTTTACCTCACGTCTTGAGGGAGAAAATGCTATAAGAAGCAACTATATAGCCTCAGGTTGCTTGCGCCTGTAATTAATACTTAGCATCTATCACACACCATGAAAACTGGCTGCTCTCCTAGCTCCCAAATGCAGTGACAGCAGTAATTTTTTTCCAGTTGCTGATACCAGGGATTTCTGTTAGCAGGAAGTGGATGCATCTCCCCCAACTACTGCTAGCAGTATAGTCTGGCCAAGTTGCATGAATGCAACTTCCAGATATTGCCAGAAAGAGCAGAATAAAAGTAAAAATTTATAATATTCTTGAGTTTATCTTGGGAACTGAATTTAAAATGTTTCATTAAAACTCCTGTTACCATATCTGTTGGGATGTCTTCAGTTTTATTTTCAATTCAGTGTTCTAATACAGTGAGTTTATTTGAGTTTCTGGGGTTTTGGGGATATTTCATTCTTTCTTGCAAGGACACCTTGATAATTTCTTGGAATATTTTTTTTAAATATTATTTTAGACAGCAGAATGCTTTCTGGTTTGTATTTCAGCTGCCACATATGCCTAACATCTTTGTCAGTTTTTTTGTATATTTGAACTGTGTTGGTATCAGATAACTCGATAGAAGTTGTGTGCAGGAACTAAGGCCATGTTTTCTGTCTTGAACCCTCCCTGGAGTTGAGATAGAATACAGGTTTGAAGAGAGATTGGTGACAACTCTTGATGTTAAACAGTGCAGCTGTCATTTGCCAGAAATGATAGCAGACAAGCTGCTGGCACTTGCTCTTTTGTCCCCTAGAAGTGTTAAAGCAAGCAAGCCTCCAAGGAAGAACTTTCTGGAAAACATGGGAAGAGTAACTAAGAAAAGGAGAAGTATATTCAGTGTGTTCAGCTCCAAAGTTATGGCTCATCAGGAGGAAGTAACTGGAGGTACTAAAACCAGCTCAGCTTCCTAAACTGCAGTAGGTCAGGACCTTGAAAGAGAATTGGCTGTTTGTCAAGCACTGTAATTTTTTCTCCTTTTTAAGATATATTTCTTTCTGAATTGTTGATAATTGATCACACAGTTCCATATTTGCCAGTCTGAATGCAATGGAAGCTGTGAGAAAAGGAAGGAGAGCACTGGCATCAACATGCTGGCAGCAGCAACCTGCAGGTTTCAGCAGGTCTTCATCAAGGTTGTCTGGAAGCATCACACAAGCCTCAGCCTTACTCCTCTGCTGAAGGAATTTGGGGAGCTTGTTGCATTTTGTTGATTTGTTGTATGTGTCTCAAGTTCTCAAGAAAGAATATTTCTCTGACAGGGAAGACAGTTTTGGAGAAAAGAATTTGCTGTCAGAAGTTCCTCATTGAGTTTTTTGAAAGAAAGAGCAAAACCAAAATGAAGTTGTTTTACTTTTTTTTTTTTTTTTCTTCTCAAACTGCCTTCAAAACTAATCCCAAAGAGTGCAACTATTCATCATTCTTCAGGTTTTACAGCTGGCTTAGTAATTTGGGTAAATTAAATGAGCTCTTCAGGATTCTTCAAACATTTGAGAAACACATCCTTTCCTTTAGAATATCTATCCTTAGAATATCTATCCCTCCAGTAAATAAAAAAGCAAAAATGGATCTGGCTGTTTATTTTTGTCCAAAGTTGCTCTTTTAAGTCAAATGAAGGTACATCCTTTGCTCTTCCTCTGGTAAAAATTTGTATGAGTTCTTTAAAATGTATATCAGAAGAAGGAAAAATTCTGAATTTCTGAATTTCTTTAGAAGTACACACAGCCAATTTTAGAATACAAGAATGACTCCTGATATGAATCAGATGTATTTCCCTGGCTTTTGCTGTTTGGGTGGTTCTCAATAGCTTTTAGTAGACAATGTAATGATGTACTACTTGTACATGAAACCTTGATCTTGATATCTTAATTGTTTGAAATGAAAAAAATGCTTCAAATGCTGTGGATGGCACAGTGGGAAGCAGAAGAAGCTCTTTCACTGACATTTTTCTAAATAACATCTGGAAATTTCCAAATAACAGTACCATTTTTTTCCACATGCTGTAGTGAAAAGTATGTAATGCTCTTCTAAACCCTCTCCCGCCAAAGAAAACCTTCAGGGGCATCTTTTGTGTTGTGAGTTGGTGTTGAGGCCCCTTGGCATCCGTGGATGTGGTGAGGGCTGAGGGGAGGCTGATCCACAGTGAATGGTGCTGGGATCTGCCAGCATCCAAGAGCTATCCCGGGATCCAGGTGTGGTGAGCTGCTGGGAGCAAAGAGGTACAGGTAAAACATTTCCTCCAAGGAGAATGAGGATTTGTTCTATTCCCTAATACATTTTATTTGGAGATGGAGAAATGAACGCAAAGAGCCTGTAGCAGAAAAACTAGTATCAAAGGAAAGTAATAATGCAGTCCTTGAAGAGAGGTAAGAGAGTTTGCTGTTGGAAAGCTTCCAGGAACTTCAGGAAATAGTAATTTCAAGAAATAATTCTTATATATTTAGGGGGAGAAAAAGCACTAAATACCTCTTTGAGGTCATTTGAAAGAATACTGCATGAAACAATAGAACTTTTTATCTGTAAGACCTTGGTTGGAGCTCTGTGAATTGCACTGCAAAATTAAGAATAGGAAGCATGTACACAAATAGTTGTATATTATATATAAATACCTGGAAGGCACTGTAGAATAAGTGTATGTATATGGATTTTTTGAAGCATGAAGTGAAACCTAAATAAGAACAATTTGTGATGGCATCCCTTGGGCAAATGTATCTGCTAGTAGAGAACTTTATGCAGTTTATGCTTTAAAACAGGTGGAAAATCTCTGTATAGATCATATAGAATTCTCTGCATTAAACTCAAGCTGAATGTTTACTGCTGTTTGTAGAATTCAACCATGATGAATACCTGACTCTTCTGTCCTTCACGATTTTATATGGAAGCGCATGGAAAGAAAATGTCTTTTGGCAAACCCAATAGGTGTTAGTAGTTAAATAATACTTAAATAATGTGATCTTGCTTAAATTAAAACTCTCCTATATACTTAAGACAAATAATTATATTCATCACAAGGTAAAATTTTATCATTTTTGGGGGGGAGAGTGGATAGAGAATTTCTTTCTAGCAATTTTGTTTAGTACAGGAGAGCAGCTGGAGGAAAGTATCAGTACAGGAGGAAAATATTTTATGTTTTTATTCCTTTGTGTTTTGATATGTGAAACTTGCAGTTTGTGTTGCAAAAAAACCTTGTCTGTGATTATCAGTGAAGACAAAAATAGCTGTGTGAAACAATGTGCTTTTTCTTTCTGATTTTGAATCCCAGCATATTTGCCTTTAAATGTATCAGAAGATATTCGTGGTGGTAAGAGGAATGGTGATGTTAGTTTAAGAACCACTTTCATATGAGAATAACTGTCTAAAACTAGCATATGTACCAAAATATGTACTACATATGTACCAAACAGCCTTTGGAAATCACTGGACATTGAAAAAATGGACAAACCGTTTGTGAGCAAAAACTTGGCTGAAAGGCTTAGATACTGTTAGAACTTGACTTTAATATTTATTCTGTAGCTCATGGCAGATTTTTTCCTTTTTAAGCTCTATCCAGGAGCTATTAATTTAGTTGTGAGAAATTGCTCTAAGCTGCAAAGCTGTGATTTTATTTTTTTTTAATACAGTATGTCAAGGTGAAAACCAACAGAAATTGGTTCATCAGGTTTTGGCTTTCAGGAATGCTACAAAAGCCGCTGACATCAGGAAGTCCATAAAAGCCTGGTTGCAAGTCAATACAATCCAGCATAAACAAAATTTCAGTCCAGACCTGTTACAAATTAACAGATGATAATTATGTTTAACTAAAAAAGTAGCTAATATTTTTTTAAAGATTTTGGCTAAATCTGTGGAGCAAATGCTACACTACAGATAATGTATTCTGAGGTCAAAGTGTGAGGTGCTGCACTGCTTGCTCAGCGTGAGAGGGAAACAAGTAGGAAAGACAAATTCGCTTTACATTAGTAGTCCTAGAGTCCAGGTAAACTGTTCCAGTGTGCTTTATTTATGGTTTGGAGTGTCTTGCTATGGACTTGGAAGAGTATGAACTGATTTTTCTTGTGAGTGCTTTGTAATCAGCCTTTTAACTTGTTCTGAATCAACTACCCACTAAACACTTAGTATACAGATGGGTGAGTCTTGTAGGATCATATGGATTGATCAGAATTTTTTTCCCCTCCTAAAAAATAAATAATGGTTTTCTTGGACTCATTTTCCATATCTGTGCATTTCACTGTGATCAGTAAATTTCTGTTTTCTTTAGCAGTCACTTTCAGCAGTAGTATATGCTTTAACCTGCATTCTTGCCCTGTGGAAGAAACAGGGGTGTGTTCATGTCTGTATAGAAATCCCTCATCTTGGTTGTAGTTCCTGCCAGCATTACAGCTCCCTGCAGTTCCATATAGAGCTTCCCTTCTGTTAGCCCCACAGCTCTCCTTGTTGTTCCACCAGGGTGATTTTCACATGTTGGCTTTAGTGCAGCCGGTGGAGAAAGGCATAATATCCTCCCTGTGTTCATTTGTGTACAGTGCTCATGCCAGAAGGAAAGCAAGTGCTAATTCAGCCATTCTGGGGATGTAGAAGTGAGTCCTTTGTTTGAAGGGTTATACAGTAGTTTAAAAAAATGTATATTTCAATGGTATTTCCCTTTTTAGGTTTTATTTGTTCAAGAGGATTAGAATCCTGCTCAAAGAGTGGGCTTGAGGCGTGGGTGGTTGCCTTGCCTGCCTTCAGGTATCAGAGAGCAGGCTCGTCTGCCTGCTGGGCTGGGGCTGCTGGCAGCCTCCTCTGGGGTGTGCGTGGGCTCCCTGCACTGCTCCTGAGGAGGTTTCTCTTCTCAGCTGTGGGGTGGAAATGCTACAGCCGTTGTTCAAATAGGAAAGTCAGCTTCCTACCTGAAATGATGTGCTGTGAACATTCCTCCCCTGAAATGTCACATAGGGAGAAGAGGAAAATGTAGAATAAAAGAGAAGTGCCATGAGGAATTCAGCAAGGCTGAGTGGTGGAGGATTGCAGAGTCAGTACAGGTAGTGCAGATGGAAGCACATGAGGGAAGACAGGAGCAGAAAGGAAGCAAAGCGTTTTCACAAGGGTCTCTCTTTCTCTGGTCCCACCACACTAACATCCAAAAATGTCTTGATAATCTTGCGTGCAACTTTAATTGTCAAAATCGTCAGTTGTAGTACTGGTTCACAGTTGGGGTTTTGAAAACCACATGAGTTGGATATTCAGTTTTTAACAGCCTGTTTAAATGGCCAAGGACATGGATACCTTCTGAAGGATTGATATTTTAACTAGAGGTGAGGGGAGTAACCTGTGCCTGAACTCATGAGTGCCACTCAATGATGCAGGGTTTTATCTTTTGGATCATGGTGATTGTATCAAGTCATATAAGTCAGTTTAACGTTGTTCTTCTAAATCCTGTTTACACAAGGGTTTGGATAAATCCATCATCATCTCTGTGTTGCTGTTGTCGCTGTTTTTTAGGCATCTGGCATTGTGTTGACTCGTGACTGTAGTTCCAGCTGCAGCATGGCCCCTTAAGGTTTATGCTGTGCTATAAAAAGCATTTTCCCCGTTTCTCCAAGTGTGCAGTGTTACAGTTTCTGAAGCAGATAACATAACTGGTAAGAGCTGTTGTGTAAGACTTCAGTAAGTATTCCAGAAATAGCAATTCTTTTAATGTAGATAGGTCTTCCCAGTGGGACCCTGGAGCTCTGGAGGTACTGCTTGGGTTGCTCTTGCAGATGCTGTTCAGCTGGCATAGCTGGAAGGAACTGCTTCTTCTCTCACTTCACTCTGACAGTCCGTTCAGTCCATCTTTTACAGCTGCATGCTCTTAGCTACCCAGGCAGACCTGAGTCACTGAACTCACCTGAATAAAAAGTAACCTTGCAAAAAGAGGAGTTAGTTATTACAGACAATTGGAGTTTGGTTTACCTGGCACAAAGCAGCAAATTCCTGTTCTCTTAGGCTTTTGGATGACTCTTAGCATCCAGAGCACAACTGCAGAAATCAGGTGGTGTTTCTGTTCTATCTGCCGGAAACACACGGGATCAGATGCTGCCAGTATTAAAATCACAGTCCCTTTTCAGGAAATCTGACTCAGTGTCTTTCCAGGCCACCAAATGCTATTTAAGGAACAAGCAGATAGGAAAAAGAAAAAGACCAAAATACTACAGAAATTAACAATGTCCTGAGTTAAAAGTAGAGCTAGCAAACTTCAAGCTGGTTTGCATTAAAGAGTGATTCTGAAAGCTGTGCTAGAATGAATTCCCTCAAAATTCCTGTGGATTTCTTTCCATGAATGTTTTCTACATAGTAGATACTTCTGCAGCATCACATTTTTCTGTTAAGTCCTCTGAACGTAGGAGTGGTATCAGTATAACTGAAGATGTTAAGGGATTCCTCTGTAGAATTTCCTTTTATCTAATCAAGCCCTTCTACCTCAGAAGATGGCTGGGTAGCTTTAGTTGTTCTTTACAGCCTTTCCATGAGATCTATGGACTTGACAAAACTATTAGAGGAATGTGAATGTATCCATTGATGTGTTATCCGTATGGAGAGTCTTGTTTTGTTATGCTTTTCTGCAGTAATTCTCTCTTTTCACAAACAGCAGAGCAGAAGCCACATACAGGATGTACAGGAAGCACAAAAAAAAGAGTTTCTTTTTTTGTTAGAGATTGCCTTTAGTATATTGTCACAGTGTTTTCCTAGTTGCTTTTGCAGTGAGGTTTAACTAATCAGTAAGACTTAAACTTCCGAACATGAAATTTCAATGCATTGTATGGCAATTACCTTGTAAAAAATGCCTTTCAAGAACAGCAGCAGAGGTCATGGCATGCTCCTTTTCTTTGTGTGTTAAGGAAGAACATCAAATATGTGTGAAATCCATTTGATTTTTTCAAATAAGGAAAAGAGAAGCCACTCTCCTTGGGAAAACACAGGACTCGTGCATAGCCAGAGGCAGATATATAAGATTTTGAAGGTACATTGTATGGGAGGTAAACTCCCTCAAATGGTTATGGGAATTGTTTTTCTAAATTAGCTCTTAAATGTGTTACTGTTATTTCATTGACATAATGAGAGGTGTGAGATTTGCCTGCTCTGAAGTATGCATAGCTCAGAATTGTAATTAATTTTGGAATGGACTTAAGCAGCTCCCAAAACTGGTACGTTAATTAAAACATTTGAAAAATAAAGGCCATTTTAGTGACTGTTCTCATAGTTTTGCTTCTGCGTGCTAATGTGATTGCTATAATCTAGTGACAGCTGTCACAAAGAATTAATAATTATTTGTCTTTATTCAGTATTTCTTGTGTGCAAGTTGCTTGTTAGTATAATTACTCCTGTTTATAGATTCCATTTGCCTTTCTGCCAAAGATTTAGTGGCATATTTTATTTTGGCAATTTTATTTTCAGTCTTTTTCATCTTTACCTGATGTCTTGGTTGTCTTATTGTCTCCTTAAATACACATACAGTTCATTGTTAAAGATTTTGAGATGTATTTGCTGGTTTGCTTCCTTCAGTTGTGCATTATGCTTCCTTGTTCTTTTTTTATCTACCTTAAAAGCCCAATTATATCCCTTATCCTTCTCTGGCATGTGTTTCTGTTTTTGTGATTTTTTTTTTTTTTTTTTTTTTTTAAAGGGCTGACAATAGAAGGAAAGAAAATGTGGGGCGTGTAGCCTTGCCTCAGCCAGCCAACCCTTCAGCAGTTTTGCAGCACTTACAGTAATAAAAATGTGGGCTGCTTCTAGACATTTTAGCATGTCTGTCAGCCTGGGTAGTGGGATGTTTACTGCGTGCCTATACTGGCTTTAAACAACAGAGACTTTAGAAGAAGGGTGGGTAGGAGAAACGGTGCCTAGAGCTATGGCACTTGTCAGCTACTTGAGGTTTACTGTGTTCATGGGAGTCATCAGGATTTTATAAATTGGAGCACTCTGCTGAGATACTGAATTGCAGGTAGAAAATTAGAGCCAGTAAAACAACTTTAATGGAACAAAATTAACTGCTTTTCTGAGTTAAGGTATTCTGGAGTTTGGAAAGCCCTACATGATGGTATAATTGGCTTCCTGGAGTCTAGAAGGGGGGTTAGGATTGCCACCTTGATACAGGCCTTTGGTGCAACAGACACCTGCAAAATCTTTTTGTTCAGCTTTATGCACTGCTTCGGCTAGGACTGAATGGCGTGTTTAGACTTTTGATTTCAAACCAGTTGCTTCCCACTGGAATATTGGTAAGTCTGGCCAGTATCCAGGGGACTGTAGTCAAGGTCCATCTCTGGGGTGGCAGCCAGCAGCGTGGCATTCAAATGTGTTGCTCAGCAGCATCCCTGACAGGGAGCTGCTCTCCCTGGGTGGATTAAATCATTAAAAGAGACAAGGCAGAAAGAAACTGGACTTTGGGAAAGGGATGAGCAGAGCACAAGGTGAAAGAATGGGGAGATGCTGAAATTGTTCTTCATAGCTGTGGTACTTCCTACACTGGGGGTGTGAGACTGGCAGGATCCTTGCACTCCGTGAAACGATTTCTAGTTGGGGGATGCCACTCTTTGGTTGTTTATATATTAAGTGAAATTCTCAGTGAAGTGCGGTTAATGTGTAGCGTTTATAGCAAGGTTTAGTGGTTCATTACATGAGAGAGGTTTCCTTTTAACTTCGTAATTTTTTAAGATAATTAACTATCTTTGATTACATCTCTGAGATTGAGTATCTATTACTGCACTTGAAGAGGAATCAATGGACTTCCTTCCCCATGCTCAAGGGAGAAAAACATTCTGAAGTTGAGGTCTAATTTAGAATAAACACATTAAAACAGAAAGAAATTAAGCAAGCTTTCTGTACTGGGAAGTCTCTCACTGGCTTGGAACGGAAGCTGAATTAATTCTTGGCAGGGGAGAAAATGTACTTTACAGGTGTCCTGTCTGCCTGCCTGCCCAAATTCTCTCTCATAGGGAGTTTTTCTGCCTCCTTTGGCCAGCAGCCATTCTTCCTCCACAGCCTCCCTGCCCAGGAGTGCAAGCCCTGCGTTCACTCCACGGTTTGTAAGGATAGGCTTCCTCCTATGTGAAAGGGCTAGTAATGCATATAGGAAATTTTCAGTAAAGTTTTGCTGTCACTCATGTATATTTTATATGAAGTAGAAGCAATGCCCTCATTTTTGTTGCTCATTGCTTTAATTATTCTGGAAGTCATAACTGGCTATTACCTTGGATTTAATTGTAATGTGATTTAGCCATTTAAAATACTGCTCTTCTGTACTATAAATATTAATTCTGATGTGCAGAGCTCACTATTGTCCCTTAAGAAGAGGAAATGAGACCATACGTGCTTTCCTTTGCATTCCATATGTTCAAACAATTTTAAAAGAACTTGTGATGTGCCTGCCACCACAGTGTACCACCTATCAGACTATCCTCCCTTTGCTCATCCAGGAAGCATCCTTGCAATTTTGCAAGTTATTCTAGAAGTCACTTTTATGGTTGGGTTTTTTTTACTTCTTGTTGCAAATAACAACTACATTTTTCTGGACATGGCACAAGCTACGTAAATGGGTCTAGCAAGATTATCACAGAATTAATTGAGAGTTTAACAGCATTACACTTGCAGTTTTGCTTTCACGTTCATTTACGCGTTTGTTGGTGCTCTGATAGCTGCTTTTATTTTTGCTTGGGCAGTTCAGCTAAAGATCAGGCAGATCTGTTTTATTTCTTCATACATACAGTTATGACTGTGTCCATGCACACAGTTATGCCTATATTCATCCTAGATGAAGTTGCTGTTTAGATGGTAGCTCCTGTTGTAAGGCTCGAGCCAAGTCTTAGCGTGGTTGTGCAGATGTCCCTTGGTGATGCTCTGCCAGGGTGATGTACACAGGATCTATTTCATTGCCTTTAATGGGAAAGATTAATTGAATAAAACCACAGATGGTATTCCATTAAACTGGATGCCACCGACTTACATTAATGGGGTTGGATTTTTTTTTTTGTTTTGTTTTGTAACCTTTTGATCTCTCAAGACTTTCTCATTTAAAATGAGAGTCTCAGGCTACCCTAAATGCTGAAACAAAATCAGAGTAGCAATACTACAGGTACAGGAAGGGGGAAGAAAATTAATCCTGCAGTAAACTATCATTTTCAGATGCTAAACATCTCTGGGAAAATACAGCCTTGGGACAACATTTCTCAAGTTTGCTCTAGTATTAGTCATCATTTATTTGGGTTTGAATTTAGAATAAATTAATTTAGCATCTTAAGAACATTTAAGAAAGTTACAAATACTGGCATCTTCATGCATTATTTATGTATGCATATAGCAATACAGACGTCAAAGCATACAGGCACTTTAGCCTGCTTGCAATGAATGGTACAGTTTCTTTTTAATAACAAGGTGAACATAAGAATTTATATAAAATTATATAATGAATAAATAAAAATATTATATTTGGTACTCCAGTAGATTTTAATTGTGATTTTAAAATGTAATTTAAGAAGTTTGATGAATAAAACATAAAGGCAGCAAAGCATTTCTGTGGGTTTTTTTAACAAACACCATCTCACATAAATACAAGAGATCTATGTTAATAACCCTTTCTTAAAAGCACATGATGAGTAAGTATCAATATGATGTAAGTATGCCCTTGATTGCTTTCTGGCAGATTACTTGTGCTCAGGTTATATTTGTGTATTGCACAAGATACTTATGTACTTGTCTGTAACAGAAACTTCTGTAATATTTTTATCATAGTACCTAAGAAGTTTGCTACACGTAGCAGTCAAAACAAAAATTACCTGATCCTGAAATGGGAGAAATGGAGGATGAGTAAGATCAAAATCAGATTCCTCTTGTATTACTACTGAGAATTTGTTTTTATGGTTAGTCTGTTTTAATAATTGAGGGACTTGTGCTAGCTTGAGAATTTTATTTTCAGTTACAATTCCCAGTAAGACTTTTCGTGTAAGCTTGCTTTTCCTCTCACAGGTGAGTTCCTAAAGCCCTTCTCCATGTCCTGCAGGCAGCACCAACACTCAGCAACACCAACAGACTTGGGTGAAGGAGAGGAAGTTCAAAGAACCACTATTAATCTGTTTAATGAATAAAATCCTTTGTAAGCACCGTAACATTTTGAGGGTGATTTCCTGCATACTCAACAGATCTGGTTACCCTGTGACAATTACAGTGGGCTATTGTAGGGAGTGAAAAGTCCTTTAGAGACATTGAAGGATATAATAATGTGCTGGAAGTCGGCTTTAGTTTGTTTCAGTTCAAGGTTAGGTTTTATGGCATCTCTTTCTTCTGAATATGTTCAGCTCTTCTTTTATTTTATAGAGCTTTTATGGACATTAATTGCATTTGGTCTGACTTTCTGTCCCCCACATCCCTTGTTATTAGAAGTCTTAAGTAGGCTTTTGGTAAGTTTTTATTTCCTGTAAATGATTGTACTCTGATGTCTGCAGTAACATTTCTCCATGAAGCTGTATCTGCCCAATAAAACTGAGCATGGTGTGAGCACTGGGATGCAGTCATTCCTACTGTTAAATTGCTGGGGTGAGTTATATACTGCTGTAGATAGAGCCTGAAATGTCAGCCCTTTTGTGAGTACCAGCTCTGGTAATGAACAGTGGCTTCTCAGGTCACCAGCCTATGATTGCAGTGATTTTTGAGAGCAGAGAGGTAGGGGAAGGGGCTCATGTGTCTGGCCCAGAAAGGGGTGTTGATAGAGAAGGATACAAAGGAAGCTTTTTGAGAGTTGTCTTAAAGAAGGGGGGGTTCACATGACAACTGATGAAGTGTAAATGAATGGAGGCTCTTCTTTCTGTGCATCACTGCCTTTCCTGGCAGTCTCGTATTTAGACAGGAGAGGGACTTCACAAATCTCTTCCTGTCTTCACCTTCTGTCTCTCATCCTTGCCTTGGGCTGGTGAAGGTGTAGGAACACAGCACTGTCCATGCTGCAGTTTCAGCACTGGTGCCAGACTGCAGCACCATGAGAAGCTTGCAGGGAGGCTTGCAGGTTTGCTTCCAGTCTTCTGTTACTACTTTAGCAAGGGCAGAATACCATCATAAGTGTACAGAATTTTGGTTAAAATGTGCTACTTCTACTAAGGGGTCTGAATCATAGTTGCAGCACAAGGACTTCACTGCACTTTGATTTAGTAATGTGTCTGGGACAGAAGGTCTCAAGATCCAGAGCAGCATCTTTAATTAAGTGTAATCTAGGTTATTTTAGTTTCTTGGTATCTTCCAGGAGAGTAGATACTTTTTTACAAAATGAAAGAGGTTTTGTTTATCCTTCTGAAATTATGTTCAGGCACACAATAAACTTTGTACAAGAACATTTTATGAAATGCATACTTTTTGTAGCTTGGCAGAAAAAATTAGAAACACTGCAAATTGGAGAATTGGAGGCAGATACAGTGTAAGGACCTGGGTTTCTTTAAGAGTCTAATGTTTTGTGCTCTTCCCATGTATTTTGAGAGGAGTGTTTTCTGCAAGTGGAGGATTTTCCCCAAGAAGTGGCAGTGGAAAAAGCTGTGATAATGCAAGGAGCAGAAATGCCATGCCAAGGGGAAAGTGTAAAGTGTACAAGCACTTAACCAGTCTGTGCTACACAAAGGACTTTTCATGCTGAAATACACGCAAACGCAGGAAAATTTGCCTTTGCACTTTTGTAGATGTTTTAAGCAGACAAGTCAGTCCGTAAGACAGAATATTGTTCAGGGACAATCTTTACCAATATGAGATTAAAGAGATTATTCTAAATCTCTTTTAAAAATGCTGTATAGTATTTTATTCTGTCCTTTGGTTCAATGTCCAATTTTTATTTTATAGTCTTCCCTTTCCTTTGTACTTCCCCTCACTCTTTATCCCACTATCCACAGTGAATTTCCTGCTCAGGCTGGATAGGGTATTGCTAGCTCTTTTTTTGGCTTCTGAGTTATTTTCAGAATAGACTAGTGAAACAGATTAAAGCTCATGTTTTTCTTACGTGTTCCTTGGGGAAAGTGCATCAGTGATGATGCAAAATAAATGCTTAAAATTTTATGTGAAACACTTGACTCCCCCACAAGTGTCTCTTGACATCCTGCTGGGATGGCAGTAGCCAGCCACAGTAATGTTTGAAAAGGCACAGTGTTTCTCTGAGCAGTGATAGTGTAAAATGCAGATTAGGAGACTGTAGAAGGATAATCAAGAATATTTCCGTCAGTCACAATCACACATATCTCCCTGCTCTTCCAAACAGCCAGGGGAGGAGAGGAAGGAATACCTGCACAGGGTAATTAAGAATAACAGTGATCTGAATTCTTGTCTTTTGTCCTCTCTGTATATAAAGACACAGAAAAAATGTGAGAAACTCCTTCTTTCTATTTCTTGACAAAATGTGATCTATGGCTTCAACTGGTTACATGAATCTGTCATAAGAAATAATGCTAATTACTTGTAAGCAATGTATCACTGCCCTATGTTTAGGAAAGGAGGGTAAAATAGACAAATCTTTGCTTAGGTAATGTCATTGAGATTTCAATCTTTAATATTCCTGCAATTTACTCATCTGTTAATGTTTAGGAGAGTACCTCCTAAAGAGATTATCCCCTCCTTTCTGTTTATATCTGGATTACAAATCATTAGCAATCTTTAAATTCCTGAGTATAAGGAAGTGCAGTGAGAACTGTGTACACGATATTTGATTCTGTTTGTGGGAAGAACTAAGTTGTTAAGCCACTTAGGTACTCAACAGATGGAAGGAGAATAGGTTAAACCGTTCCTGATATATCATAGCCTTTCACTGAACAAATAGGGTTCACTTTGTACTAAAGATAGGCATTTGTTTATTATGTGTCTGATTAGATCACAGTAACCTACAGGACACAATTACAAATTTTTTTAGGGCTGATCAGTTTTTTGATTTGGGCAATATGCTGTCTGTAATGTGAAATATTCTTTGCATTAATCCCTAATGTCTTTCTTTGAAACATAAAATTCCCACCGTTCCCCATGTTTGTCATTTCCAGGTACATTTAAATAATTACACCACTCTCTGAAATTATATTTTCATTCTAGCAGTATCTATACAAAACTTAAAAACACATTCCAAATACTGCTTTCTTAAATATAATTTCCAGCAAAAAGAACCATACAAAAGAAAATTTCATGGAAGATTGTCTTTTTATTGGTAGTCTTATTTCTGTAACCTTCAACTTAGAGACGGCAAAATGAATTTTTATACAGGCTTCAGATGTTTCAGAAATAAATCATAAAGTCTTTCCTAAAACAGAGTGTAGGTTTCCTGATACATGTTGAAGAGTTGTGCTTAATTCTTGTGTTTCAGGAACTATTTGCAGGCTGCCATTCAGAAAGAGACAAGGTTCTATGATTAGAAATCTGTCATTACATCACACTAAAGCTACCATATCACAATAAGGGATTGTCCAAGGGCTCACAGGAGGAGAAGTGGGTCAAACAATAGTTGATGAGTTCCATTCATTACAGCATTAAATGTTTTTGACAGGTGTGCATTTTTAGTCACCTTAGGACATACTGTTTGTCTTTGAATTTAATGCAGGAACTATGCATGGAAGTTGGTGCACAGTAATGGAAAGAAAAAATAAAATGCATATATTGGAATGAAATTTCTTTAAGGAGAAGTAATAACAACATTTACTTTATAGAGAAACTGTTGATAATATACACTGTTCTGTGCAGAGAATGCTTCTTTTCCCTTCCTTGCAGCCATTCATGATGCATAAACTTTCTACTTAGAAATAGAAGGATTTCCAATGTTGACAGTATAAAATTGTTTTTCCCAGTTGCAGGAACTGTGATATTTACAGTCTGATTGCCTCATTTCCCTCATGATTAAGGTACTTATATATCTGAAGTTTTCTGTTTGCTAGCAAATCTTTAACTAGCACTAAGGGGTTAAAAATAAACAGTTTCAGGAGAATCCCCCACCTCATAACTAGGGCCAGAATCTTTGTGTGTCTTGAGGAGCAGGGCAGAGGGTTGAGCTTTGTGTCAGACTCAGCACCCTGATTGCAGGGGCAGGGAAGAAGCTGAAGGGGCAGGGTGATGGGGAGGTAGGAACTGGGTGATAAAAACTTGCAGAATGTAATTCTCCTTTACTCCTAGAAAACACTTCAGAAAAGTGTTTTAAAATTTTCAGTTGGGGATTTCTCTGGGTCTTGATAACCAGTGTTTTACTAAATGCTTATTACCTGATGCATTGACACAGAATTTTCCTGTGTCCATGCTCAGGAGCCTGGAATGGTGTCACGGCAGATGACCTTACAAGGGATATGAGGACATTTTATCGAGCCCTCATTCAGAGCAGGTGGAGGCAGCCCAATTTGCTCAGGTCTCAGCCCATTACAATTTTGCATCTTCCCAAAGCCAGGGACATCCTGCAGACATTCTTTCTGGATGCCTTGTTCCCACATTTGAGCATTGTCACATTGAATCTTACGTCTAACAAAAATTTTTTATGTGCTGGCTTGTGTCTGTGGCTTCTTGTCCTTTCCCTTGGGAGCCCTGATCCCTCTCTAATCCCTGTTGGAAGGCAGCTGAGGGTGCTGTTGAGGTCTGCCCTTGCCTTCTGTCACCCATGGCAGGGTTTGGAGGTAATCCCACGTGTGGGAGGGGTGGGGTGCTGGAGACACCAGCCACACACCTTCCAGCACAGCTGCTGGTCTGACCTGCTGGGAGTTCACCGTGCTGGCTGGAGAGAGAGATGGTTCTTTTCCATCTTGGAATCGGTATGGACATTCTGGGCAGCTCTTCAAATGATCACATTCTAAGTATAAAAACCCGTCCAAACAAACAAAGCAAAACAAACCGACACAATGACGAAAAACTCCAACCAAAACTCAAAGAAACCCCCACAGAAAGTCTAATGAATATAGCAGTTTTTATTTTAGATACATTATTGATTTATTAATTTTTTCCAAATTTTCCTTCACTTTTACCTATATCTATATGTGGCTTATTTAAATATTTAGTAATACATCTAATATATTATTTAGTAAATATTGAGTAAACATGGAATATTTTAATAGGAGATATCAATATAAAACATTAAACATTTATACATATTGCATAAATATACAAAATTGAAGTTAAAGCACAAAAATAAACATACCTATGCAATTTTGAACTATTCTAGAGATTAATATGAGAGGCCTACATTATGTTTACATGGATTCAGTGTGCCTCTTTTTACAAAGTTTCATTTGTTGAGGAAGATTACTCTTTAAGTTTAACATGATGAATGTAATTGTCCTTCTTCCACTTAATGAATATGCTACTTCATAAGTTATAATGTGGGATAACTGGTGAACGCAAAATCACAGCAAAAAATTGGTCAGTGCCATAAACAGTTACACAGATTGCCATACTCCCTGGTAAGTAAAGGTGGTATGGCATTTTAAACATACCAAATAAATCAGTCAGTACACTAGGATTAGCTAATGTCTGATGCCTAAGAAAAGGATATGGATAGTGCAACATGAACTTTTTCCTGCAGCCTTCTTTTCTTCCAGAAAAATGTGTCAAAGGAGATTTATCCAGTTTTACCTTAGAGAAGTATGCTGAGGGATGGATACTAGAGCTCTGAATTTTTTTCCCACATGAAGGTTAAAGGCAATGCTGAGGTTATTTTTCCATAATGTATGAATTTTTGATTATGTCTTGAAAAAATGTTTTTATTGAAAGTTAGTAAAGATGGAATAATGTCATATTAGAAGTATATTTTGAAGGTTGCATACGTAATAGGGACCTACTGTTCAGTTTGCTGTGCAGACAGATGATGCTTTTTAATTAAAGGATTGCATCACCCCCTGGTTTTTGCCTGCTCTCTTAAAGACCTTGAATAAGAAATAAGAGTGTAGAACTCAGAATATGAGTTTGCAGTTGTTTGCTGGTCAGCATTTAAGCTTTTCCTCTCTGTATGGCTTTTGGGAATTAGCTTCCACTTACGACTGTGATAATACTACTGTTTAAATAGTTGAGAAATTAAGTTTGTTTCACTTGTAATATATAAATGCATATGCAACATATACAGAATGTACAAGCATAGTTGCTTAAATGATGATCTTGTAAAACCCTTTTGCATTTCATTGATTTTGAGAATCAGAACTGTTTATATTTAAGTTATTATTCTTTGTTTGCTTTCAAAAATCTGCATTATGGAATTTAACCATGGGGATTTTTTTTACAGCTGTGTGCAATAAACCCACTTGCCAGAGTAAGTAAAAGCAAAATAACAAAAGGGAGGAATATGTGATTAAAATATAAGTTCAATTCTCTGGATACTGTATACAGCTATTTAATTAAGAGATTATCAGGGTAACTGAAGAACAGAAATAGTGTCTGTTCTAAATTGCATCATTGAATATTAACTTGTGTTAAGAGAGAGGAGTTTTAAAAAAAAGAAGAGGCAAGAGTATGTTCTTGTAAATGAGGAAATCACATAAGTTCTTTATTGAAGGCTAACTTTTTCCTCTTACTTATTGACAAAGAGAATGAGCAGTGGCATAACCATGTTTAATTCATCTTTGTGTTAAAAATACAGAAAACAATTCTTAATTAACAGTCACTGATAATTTCAGGAGTATTTTATTTGTCATGGTCCCTTTGCATGCTTAGGTCATATGGCAAGACAGCAAAAAGGAGTTTGTTGAGATATTTTTACCTCTCCCTATTTGTGTACCAACATTTTTTCCTTCCCTGAGCATCACTGTCTTTTCTTGCAGTTCATACATTAGCAATTGGGAAATTCATGGACCAGCAAAGCACAATTATAGTTCAGAAGATACATTTCTTGGAAAAAGGTACAGCTATGCCTTATCTGGAAACCATTGGAGTAGTTTTGGTGCTGGTGATGAACCTTTGGAAGAATCTCAGAATTTTCCAATTCAGTGTTTACCCATGATTCCAGAATAAGAAAAAAAAAAAAAAATCCGCTAGTTTGGCAGGAATTTTCAGCCTCTGACTATTGGCCTGATACTGATGATATTATGTTGAAATGGATTCTGGAAGTCTCTGTGACATGTTTGGAAAGCAACTCTGAGTGCCTTTACCCTTGCCTTGAATTTAATGGGTTTTCAGAGGATTGAGCTTATTTCAGTGTGCCTGCATGAGTACAGCAGTACAAGAGTACTTCAGAGGGGGAAAAAATGATAGTCTGAAAGTCTCCTTACACTCTCATTGCTACATCTGGTCTAGTTTCTGTGTTTTACTCAGCTGTTGAGAACCCCAAGGCCTGTAAATAGCAGTTATCCAGTGATATTCTGTCAAATACCTGATTCCCATTATAATTTTTTATGGACAAAGATGAGATAGGCCTGGAACTATGTGGGTGGAAAATCCATATGGGCTGAACAGGATTTTTTAAAGCAATTGCTTGGTAGTATCACATTTCACTGATCTATTGCTTCTTCTCCTTCAATTTGTTTCCTTAAAAGATCTGTCTGAGTTGGTTAATGAATAGTCTCATTCATTTATTTACAGTCTTTTTTTTTTTTTTTACTTTTTGCTTGGTAAGCAGATTGAATTGAGAAGCAGCAAAAAGGCAACAAAAGGAGGTATCAGATCTATGAATCCTTGCCTGTTTTACCCATTCCTGCTAACCTTTTTGTCTATTTCCATGCCAGTCAGGGCACTGGTTGCATCCTCTGGAGAGGATTCTGGCCCCTTTAGCTAAGCCTGGAACTCTTATATATATTCCAGTTTGTCCAATTTGACTTTCCCTCAGCAAAACCATATTGAGTCCAAATTCCTGTAAAATTTTTAATTCAGTATGCACCACTGACAATTTGCTTTTAAATTTGCTTTTTAAATTTGGACTTTGTTTCTGGTAATTCATTCTTTTGCCTCGTACTTCCAATGATGTCTTCTTCACAGATGCATGACCTACACCTTGCCACCTTCAGGCTGCTTGCATTTCGTAGCAGGGATTTGGAGGAGCAGGTCAAGAAGTGTTCACTTTGCACAGTCTTTTTTTATGTTTGGGAGGTCCCATAGACCAAAATGGGATATTGCATGATTTGTGTGTATTTACATATAGTTTAAGCAATAGTTTAGGTTGTGCTGGAGCATAGTGGGCGAGTATCATCAAACCAAGAATCTCTCAGTGTGCCTTGGTGGCTTCCAAAATCCCTTTTCTTTGTAGCTGATTTTCCTTCAGTTGTCTTTATTTGAAAGAACTTTTTAGACTTAGTTCACACCAAAACTTACATATCAGAGGTGTCTGACACTTTTAATTTTGTTTTTATCAAAGCTGAACTTATATCAACGATATATCATATATGTGTATAACACATTACATTGTTTTTAAGTCTTTCTGATACCATTTTACCTATTTTGGTACTTACAGTCATGGACTTGCAGGGGAATGGAGGTTCTTGGTATGCACATCCACTAGCCTGCCTGCCTTGTTAAATTTCTGTTAACAGCAGCACGAGGGACAGTGAACCCATTTTGTTCCTTGTGGGATGATAGAATGCTTCTTCCCAAAAGGGAAAGACATTGAGCATTAAATTCTGATACATCTGAAGTGTAGCAACAAGGCTAGATTTGAGATCCATTTCTTTGAAAGGAGGAAAGGCTGAGCCTCAGCAGTAAGACTCATTAATGACATATATTATGTATTACAATTACTATTCTAATAGTTAGGTCATAATGATCTGGCACAAATTTATAACTGTGTCATTTTACTGCTGAAGTTTTGTACAACACCTACTTTTGGAGTTTATTGCCTATATTAGAATTCAGGGGTGGAAATACAAAGTTTGCTCTGTTTTCAATTTCTTGTTTTTCCTAATCTCTCAAATTTGGCTTCAAATTTGACTGAAATGTGAATTTTGGGCACTTAAAATAAGGAGGGATGAGCAGCTGAAAGCTGAGACCAGCTTTCTAGGGAGCATTGCTTTCTTCCCCCTGCTCATGATCTGCCAGCCCTTTCCCTCAGGAAGGAATGCTGTGGGTCTTCAGGCAAGTAGAGGAGTGTCCTTCAGCTTTGTATGTTCTTGATCTGTGCCTTAGTTAAACAATTGCTGTTTCTTGCACCCTCTGTAACCAATGAATATCTGGGTGAGGATATATGGGTAACTAGTGAATATATAGATAAGTTATAGCACCTTGGATTTTTAGTAGTGGGGAATATAATTGGAATATGCTTACTTTGGAAATAATATTTTTATAATATTATTATTTTTATAAAACTACCTATTTTTATTTCATCTCTGAAGTTTTGAACTAGAATTCAAAGTATGATTTATCCTGCATCAGGACAAGTCTGATTCTCTCAGTCATTTTGCTGTTAGATAATGCTCAGCATTTCCATCTGCCAGACTTTGCTGGACTTATATATATACTACTTTTCTCCAATTTAATTTCTCTTAGAAGTACTTCTGTATCTCACAAAAAAAAACCAAAAACCCCACTGCTTTTCTTCTTTTGAAGTTGTGATTTTGGCTTTCAGATTTTAAGCTTCATGCAGCAAATTCAGCTGCTACATCCCCTCTGGCCAAAACTGACTTCTGCAGCAGTGATCTTTGCTTTTCTCTGGTACTGAGCCATCCTGCAAAAGGTTTACCCTGTACTGTCTCTCGTCAGTCTCAGTCTCAGCTGGCACCCTGATAGACATACTAGACCTGTAATTTTTGGTGAGGTCAGCAGAGATGGGTGACTTACTGAGTGTTTCATAAAAGCACATCACTGGACTGCTGGGATACCTCATCCCACTGGAATAACTAAACTGCCATGAAAAAAATGCTGCAGGGTTCTTTGCATTTAGGAGACCATTGCAATAATGCTCTGGAGCACATAACATTTTTCTTATAAACATAATTTGCCACCTTATTGAAGAGAAATAAATGGGACTGAGTCCATGGAGAATACCAGTATTTCTCTTACCTTATTAAGTCAATACTTGCAATCTGCCAGATTTGAGGTTTTCATTTCTTTCACCATAATTTGGTGTGTGTTTTATTTTACCGTATTATCAGTAATGAATTAAAAAGTAGTGAATAGTTTATTGTAAAACTACTGGTTGCTTTTACTACCTATTACCTTGTTGGGTTTCTCATAGCCATTATTTGAGGAGAGCTTTTTCCAGTCTCCCATGTTGTTTCTATCACTGTAGAGCCCTGCACAGGAACTGTCTTGGGTGCGTTATGTGCAGCACATCGGTTTAGTAACAAAGCCCTCCCAAACAAAATTTGAGCTCTTGGTTTTGTTTGGTGGGATCATTAGCATTTAATGAACCTCGCAAGGTTCATGTGTGAAGCCACGGAGGAGGTGGGATGTTGCCATCACTCTGGTGGCCTGCATTAACATTCTTACTCTTAGCAATGGGCTTTGGAGGTGGTAGACAGGAGATTTATTTCTTTGTAGCTTTGAGTAACAAGCTCTTAAGGAAGGAGGAGGACAGCAGTTTGAGGTACCCTCCATAAGAGAGGGTTAACATGGATTTAATTATTTCGCACTGCACACAGAGAGATTTTCATCTAGATAGTTATCATATAGCAGTAGTCTCTTGCTGACTAATTTCTTGTTCCATAAATAAGTCCCCAGTTAATTAAGCATTTTTGAAAGGCAAAATGACAACCTTCACATTGTTCTTAGTATTCAGTAGAAGGACTTTTATCCTCATCTGTTTTAGCAGAAATCAATATAAGCTGTAAGACAAAGTTTTGGTTGAACAAAAAAAAAAAGTTTGAGTATGAAGAACCACTCTTGTATCTAAAACACATTCTGTGTACATGTCAGGGAACCCATTTTGTGCATCTGGTTTTCAAGCACCTACCCTGGAAAAAGCTCAAAAATGTCTGCTGAGATAATAAAACACGAGTTCTTTCCTAAACAGACACATGATGGCTTTTCCATAAATTTGCCTCTTCTTAGTTAGAAGTCATAACATTACTATCAATTATCAAATCAAAAATATATTATTCTCAACAATTACTGTTTGTATTTTTATTTGCCTTTTTTATTGAGTTACATTAAGACATTTTTCAGAAATCAAATTAAGCTTAGGGCATGGAAGATGGAGTATGTCCACTATTTAAAACCTTGAATTTAAGGCACATATTGCCAGTGACCCTTTTTGGCAAGTCAGGCTTTTAACCTAAAGGTAAGTAAAGTAGGATTAATTTAGTACTGTTTTTATGAGGCCTGCCTAATCAAAGAAATAATTTCTAAAACTTGAGTTGAAGCAATGTCTTGTATCTTTCAGGGTAAATAGGCAGCAATTCAGGTTGCTTTTAATTCAGAGAACTCTAAGACAGTTTTCAGTTAACTGTCATAAGATTACCAGTTCTCTGCACCCCTTTCTGTGACAATCCTCTACTGTTATGTTCTGTATGGTACCAAAACCATTTAGAGTTAAATTGTCATTTGCAAAGTTAAATAAAATGTTAAAAGCTCTGTATTGTCCAGAGTTGCAGTTGCAATTTAAAGCTTGACTACCTTTTTCTCTTACAGTATTTTCTGCAATGTTCTCCTTTTTTTATGGTAGTTCTCTGCTTCTTACAATTGGAGTGGTGCTTATACTTCTAGAGATTTTTGAATTCTTAAGGGATGTGATTTTCCTTTTTCTTCTGAAAAAAAAAAAAAAAAAAGTGGAGGGAATCCATTTAATATTTGCACAGTCCTTCTACCAACACTTTATGTTATTTGGTGACCCAGGAGGGTTGCCTGCATGGCCCATGTGTGGTTCATATGTTCAGCTCTCACACCTGAGGGTGGATGGACTTCGTGCAGCTGCCTTGTGTCTGGGGCTGATGTAGTTGGCCATGAGCAATGAACATGTTTGGATAATTCTTTACTTTCTGGCATGAACTTCTATTGGTTTTACTCTTGAAAAGTGTGTGAAAACATTTCTTGCCATCAAGACTAAAATGGTGGATAGCATCCTTTTGAACACTTTACTGCAACGAATTGAAAGCTAAAACTTTATCTGATTGTAGGCAATACTGTGTTTGTGGGTATTTAGTTTACCAGTACTATAGAAAAGGCTTTTAAAAATTGTTGTTTTCATGCTATCTTCCAGTTATTTTTTTTGCAATGAAAAGGTATTCTTTTGTTAAGGCCTTTTTTTTTTTAGAATGTTAGAGTGTTTAATCAGTAACAGTAAGGTTAAAATTAAAGTTTGCAAGATTGAAGTTTTACCAGCTTGGCTGTTTTGATGTCCAACTGTATGTTTATTTTCCCACACCACTTGTATCTAGCTCCCTCATCCAAGACAGTGGTTTTATTCACCATTGGGTTTTTTAAGGGTTAAAAAGCAGCCAGGAGTTACATATACTTTGTACTAATTGTCCTGCAGTTTTCCAGTGATTGTTTACATTATCATTTACAGTACTACCCTTCTGTTACTATTATTAAAGAAGGATTTGCAAGGGTGTCCTTGAATTGTTTTCTGGTTTTCCTTAAGTCTGATCTACAGAGGGTTGATTAAGAAAAATAGTTATGCCCAAGAAAAGAAGCCTTTCAGTATTGATGGGTATTCTTGAAACCATAAGTATAAAATACTGTTTTAGAAGATGGACTTCTAAAAACTTGGTGGTGCACTTTTTTTTTTCACTTAGGGATTCATAAAAATAGCTAAGGTTGGTTGTGGAAATATATTTCAGCAGTTTTGTAGGATTAGTTTGCCATCTTCCTCTAGTTGTTCATTCACAACTTATTTTAGGCAAGAGTCACAGCCTTACCGGTTTCCTTAGACAAGGAACACTAGCTGACTGAAAAATATATAAATGTCAGTATTTTATAGAGATGCTGGGTATGTTCTTGTCATTCATTATACTAGAATGGGGTACCCATTACAGTCGTGTTAAGATAACTGAAAGGCTTACTATATTGGCTTTATAGCCTGTCATACACAGATTACACCCATTTTAATCTGCTGTCTGGAGTATGTCCAGCTTCTGCTAAATGGTGTCTGTTTTACTTTTGAAGGAAATGTGCAGCTGTTTGTAGCCAAAATACAGTCACTGTGAGTGACAGTGGTATCAGCTGTGTGCTGCACACTTCAGCTGATGGAGTTACTGAACTCAGAGATGCCCCTGCTCTCTTCCCTGCATTGGCACAACATATAGGGAGGTTCTTCTGTAGCTTTTATAGTTCTGTATCACTGCACAGGATAAAAAGCACTTTCCCTCCTCTGCTTGAGCAAATCTGGACAGAAAGCTATGCCCCAGATTTTAGTTTCCCTCACAAAGGTGAAATGTTTGTCTCGAGCTTCACTTTTCTGTCTGAAACACGTCAAGAAGTTGTATCTGGAAAACAGAAAGCTCAGAGGGCTCAAGTCAGTAATAAAGGTCCTAGAGTTTTCCAGCTTTCCACAGCCATCTCTGCTGTTGGCATGTGGCAGAACAGCATTGAGCTCGCATTTAATGCCTTGTCTGTCTTGTATCCAGTAACAGAGGTCTAAGGACATGGTGCCCTCCTGCCACTCTGCCCAAATGCAGAGGGCATGCACAGAGAGATGTTTGGTCAATTCCAGAACAGTAAAGCAAGGTGTTTCTTGGGGAAATAATAGACTAAAGCTCTTTAAAAAAAAATTAAAAAATCCCAAAATGCACATGTGTAAGTGCATCCTCTCAATTTCCCACAGCACATTTTGCGTTTGGTTCTCAAAAATTTAAAATCCATCACAGATTTGTGTATAGAAAATGTCTGTAATAAATTTGAATTTATGCAGTAAATTTGGGTACAAAGAGTAGAATTGTGTAAAATCTTCAGGTGAACAAAATTCATTGTAGTTTCTCTGTTCATTTAATTTTTCCACAGTACACAGGGTAGAGTGAAAACCAGCTGTAATAGAGACTTCCCTTGGGGTTGGTGAAGTTAATTTTACTATTGTTTTCAAGGGGTAATATCTTTGTGCCTGATGTCATAGCAAATGTTGAACTTGAAAAATGTCCAAAAATAGTGTTGAATTGAGTCACTTTAAAAGTGTTTATCTTGAATCCCCACTTTGTGGCATTATTACTGTAGTCTCATCCCAGGCTAGCATTATTCATTAATGCCGGCTTATCCCCATGATCTGTTGTTCTCTTTGTCTATTTGTTTGGATATATTTTGTGTGCACATTTGTAACCTTCTGTTTCTTGCTGCATTAATACCATATTTTAAATTGCACTTAGAGCTGGTGTTTTTGAACCAGTTATGCTGTCAGACCTGGGAACGCCTGTTCTTGGCTTGTGTTAAGAGTCTGTTACCCCACCTACCATATTAGGAGGCATTAGGAAAGCTAAATTCCTCTAGAAATACAGACTGTCTCACTTTTGAAGCATTGGTGTGATTAACTGTAATGTAATACACTTGGTATGAATGTTTAATGGATAAACATTCTTTTGCCTACTTCAGGCAGTTTTACATCTTACTAGGATGCAATTCATTGTACTAAACAGTGTGAATGTGAAACTATCATTAACAAAAATGCAGTCAGCCAAAATGAATTCTGCCTGCAGGTGCAATTAAGGAATTGGTAAGTGTACAATATAAAGTAATTGAGTAGTGGTCTGGTACTGAGAGCATGGCATTGCACTTCCCATTTGAAAGATGTTTTCAAAACACAGCAAACCTTTTGCTGTATTACAGAAGCTTTTCCCTTAATCCTCTTACACTCTGCCTGTTTGTCCACTTTTATTCACAAGCAATGGCATTAACAGGCTCTGTGGCTGCAACACTCCTGCCAAATTAATGCAACACCCCACTAATGGGTCTCTTTACATCACTGCATGGTGATGTTAATGTGAATGTAGCAATAGTCTACTAAAGGCTTTAGATTCCAGAGACTCATAAGCGTTTTTGTTACTGTAGAATATCTGCTTGTACTAGAAATGAAATAGATACCCTTTGTAACATGTACCATCTAAAATTGTGGAAATATGTTTACCCTGTACAGAAGACTTTTGAAGGGCTGTCTAATACTGAATGTCACACTTAGCTCTTCTTTAACTCATAAGCCTTGTGTTTAAAGAAGAGTTTATTGCATCTCCTGAGTTTTTCTTAGTAGAATATAATAGAATTTCCCCCAGTCATCTTAAGACTGTAACTACTATGTTTAGTTATCTCAGTTAATGAATTATTAAGAACTTCTCATTTACAAAAAATTACAATGTTCTCTTGAAATTTTTTAAGAAGTTAGTTATTGTGAAAAGTGATGGTGGAACAACTTTAGAGATTCATAAGGGCTCCTGCTACGCTCTGGTGTGGAAGGACATTTTGCTTTTTATCCCTTAGTATAAGGTGAGGTTATAAAGTCTTCTGGTTTCTGTCACTGGAGATTCTCCTTCCTCTCCTGTGCAGCCTCTGCTGTGTCTGCAGGAGTGTTAGTAAGGTGAGCAATTAGTAACAAATGCCATAGCTCCTAGGAATTAGACAAGATATGTGAGAGAGTCATAAAAAACCTTTGGGAAGTTGCAATTTTGCACCCTAAAAAAAGCCCAATAGGATTTGTGTTGATGATGTAATATGGAGAAAATCAGACACCAAGGCAGACTGTTTCCACCTAGCTCTTTTCTTCCACCTCTGCTTTCTTCTTTGCTTTAAGTAAAGAGATAGATAGCAATGTGTACTATTTATAGCACATTTAAAAGGCTTTTTATATATAAATGTATATAAAAGAATTTTTTTCAATTTATAAAATATTATAATTTCACAATAAAACTCAGGTTAGATGAATTATCTCTTTATAGTTTACACAGCAAAAGTTCTGAATTAATGCCGGTGATATTTTTTTGTGTGTGTGTCCTTGTTTTCCTTTTAATTGTTTCCTTAACATATGTAGCATCTGTAAGGGAATAAAAGGAATTGCTTATGAAATTTTTTCTGTGGAGATATTTTTAGTGAATATGCAGGTTACACAGTTTATCCCTGCTGAGATTTATTTTAAATAGAATGTTTTTTGCATAGTCAATATTTTGTTTCAAGTGTTTGCCTCTGTGAGCATTTGTGGCATTTTTACTCTGGATTTAGACCTCTTGACTTGTAGGCTGAAGGAGAGTGAGATTGCTGGGAGAAGAAACACTTACTTGTTGAGTCATGGTGACTTTGCTACTGTATGGCAGTCTGTACTAACTGGTACCAAAAGCAGCATTTGCTCTTGGCTACCTCATGTGTCACATTTAGAGGCAGAAGAAAAATAGAACCATCAGTTAGGGTGTAGATTGGCAGCAGTGCAAAGATCTGGAAGAAATACTGCGGCAGATTCAGGAATAAATGTCTAGGAACAGAAACTGGAACTTTGCTTTGTGCTCTCCTATCTGTTTAAAGTTGTTTCGACACTAGAGTCCAGTTTTGAGCCCGCACTGTATTTTAATTAATTTGTCAAACTCTGCTCACTTCAAGCATTCTCTTTTGCGTGCTAATTTCAATGTTCAAAGAAACAATGAATTCTTGAGCATGCTAGTTGTTACCTTGGCAATAGAGGGAACTGCCAAAAGAGCAGTAAAATAGATCTGCTGTCATATTGGAAATTTATGTTCTTCTTAAATACTCTCATCCATAGGTTTTTTTGTTTTGTTTTTTGTTTTGGTTTGGTTTTTTTTTTATAGCATGGCTATTGGAGTGCTCTTGTTGCAACTGCTTCTTTGTTCTGCTGGATGGAGACACTCCCAAGGTGTAGGCAAATGTTATTACTTTCCCCTGAAGCAGGAAAAGTCACCTAAAGACATTAAGGCTTGTAGGTCAGTACCACACTGCTGTAAATATTAAGGTGTTAGATTGCTGTACCCACATCTCTAATCTCTCTAGGATCTGTGAAAGTCTGGCAGAAGGGCCCTTTACAGGAATCCTGAGCTTAATGGGAATGCAGGATTGTCTCTGGGCTCTTTTCCCTGCAATTGTCAAACTACTGTAGTGAAAAGCACAAAGCTTTTTTTTTCTTCATGTTTTTTTTTTTTATTCTGCATACCTAAATAGTCAATAACTGACCAAAAATAGAAGCAGCAGTTGCAAAGTACATATTTGTTGGTAAGTTATACTCTGTACTGCAAAGTAGAGTTAAAAAAAAAAAGGCAAGATCAGGCAAAGGGGTGAGTTACATTTGAAGTGTACCTGTGAAGTACACAAAACTTAAAAAGTCTCCTTGGGATTCTTATATGAACAGTAAGACTCAGGGCAGCCACCTCACTAGTCATTTATACCTCCCATTACACTGTGGCTAAAAGCTGCTACATTAGAAAAACCAACCCACTATCGGAGAAGATTTAGACCCAGGTCTACAAAACTCATCAAAAAGAATTGAGTGAAAATTGTTTTGCCTGTACCATTAATGTAAAACAGGACAGTATTGCAATTTCCCATTTGTATTAATGGTTGTTCCAAAAAATATGTGAGAAAGGAAAATCCTCGTGGAATTGTAACTTGTCACTGTATTTAAAAAAAATAAAAAGCAGGAATATTCAGATAAGTCTGCGCATCTTTGTCAACTCCAGGTTTCAGTGCATCTTGATGTTTTACTCAGTTACTAAAACAAACACACAGCAGCCCTAATAGAGGTGCAAGTTCCGTGTGAGCTGAGGTTTAGTCTTCAGTAACAGGGCTTACTTTTACTTTCTAATTACTCTGAGCTGTTCTAACTAAGAGTAACAGCATGAAGTTTTTACGTGGGGTACACATCTCATTTACAACTACAGTGATTATGTGCTTTTCTGCTCTGTAGATAAGTTGCAATGTAAATTATAATAAAACTAGTACATCAGCAATAAAAAAAGTACACACTAAACAAATAATAAGTAGATATAAACAATAATTTTCACTGATTCTAGGAAACTACTTAATGAAAACAAGTGTTTTAAAAAGTTCGCACTAGAAGTGAGCCAAGTAGCAGGAACAGGGGAGATGATCCATGTGCAGTGAGATGATCCATATGCATGATCCATAACCACCCAGGCCATTCTGGTTCCATATTTTGGCCCAACACTGCAGTGTATAAAACTTAAGATACTAGTTTCAGTGGAAGAAGCCTAACAGAGGAGTCTGGCTGGTTCTTTAACTACTTAGACCATGAAGCAAATGCACCCTCACGTCACAGGACTAATGAATGTGTGTGCTTAGCCCATGCAGTTTAATGCTTGTGTCACACCAGGACATGCCACTGTGGCACGGTTTGGCTTTGGGAGGACATGCTGTAGTGCACAGAGGTGTATGGATCCAAACTGAGATGTGTTGGCACTGCTACAGGACAGTGACACTGTGGTTTTCTCCTAAAAATAGTCTTCATGATGTTCCAGCAGGTAGAAAACTTGATAACTTGTTCCAGTTGTCTAAAATAAGAGTGCATAGAGGTAACATTTTCCAGATTGCCTTAACAGATTGAACAGTTTGTCTGTGTGTCATTGCAGCTTCTCCTGGCTTGTCATATGTTCGAAGAGGTCTCTCTGGAATGGAGAAGTCTAGGGCCCAAGTACTTTTAGGATTTTAGAAACATAAATCTGCTATGCAGGTTTCTTTGCCAGAGTTTCAGGACTTGAAACAGGTGTTTCTCCTACAGAGCTTCCTGAGGGAAACCCCAGGCAGGGATTTAATGTTTCTTTCATGCAGTTTCCGACATGCAGTTTCTTTCAATATTGCTGATGTCTAATTCCCATCTGTGTCTCGTTCCTGCAATTGCTTCTTGGGAAGATTTGTGTCTTTGCTGAAGTGTTAGTGACGGCTGATGCCCACACAGGCTTTAGGGGATCATGAAGCCAGGAAAGCTGGAGGAAGCCTCCTCACTGACTCACTGCCTTTGACTGTGACAAAGCAGCCACTTTTCAGAGAAAAAACTTTTCCAAAAAATAGTGACCAATTTCAGACATTGCTCTCAGAGAGCTTCCTCTCCTCCCTGAAGCTGTGCTGTAGAAACATTTTAAAGCAGAAGGTAATGGTCAAATTGTGATTTTTTTCCTCATTTAGGTTCTTCAGAACAGCCAGAGAGGTTATTCTCAGTGCTTCATTATAGATAATCTAAATCTACTGCCTTGCAGTTTGAATCTATTCCCCTTTGTCCTGTCACTACATGCTCTTGTAAATAGTCTCTCTCCATCTTTTTTGTGGGCTCCTTTCAGGTATTGGAGGCCACAGTTATGTCACCCCTAAGCCTTTTCCAGGCTGAATAACCCCAATTCTCTCAGCCTTAGATCAGATACAACAATTTTAATGTTGCAGAGGTTATAGTATGCAGCACTAAATTGTGGCTTATGTAGCAGCAAGCTGGTTAGCCCATGGGGAGGACTTTTTTTTTTTAAACTCCTTGTCACTACCTACTGGTTACTGTTAGCTAAATTCTATTAATTATTGGTAGTTAAGAGCCATGGGAAACATAGACAACTTTGCCTTTTTTCAAGAATAATCAGCTTCTATCCTTCTGATCTTACTCCTAAAGATGAAGTACTAAAACAAAAATGTAAGGGTTTTTTTTCTGAATTAGTCAGCAACATGTTTTTATAGTTAGTGACATGTCTTCTCTAGCTTGTGCTCTGCCCAAGAGAAGCAAATGATCTGTGTGCATATGTCTGATTTCCCTGGGGATGCCACCCAGGGTGCCTAACAATTATACCTGCTTCTTTGATATTAGTTTGTTACTATATTCGTGCTGCATGAATCACTGGTGACCCCTTTTTCTGTTGCTTTAGAGAACACAGAAGTATGTTCTGTTAACTGCAGTTCTTCAGGGGTTATTTTTTTCAACATGTTGGCTTTTTGTTTTTCACAAGTGCTGTTGTAGATCCTAGAAAATGTCACAAATGAATTCTATGAAAACTTTTTTTTTTTTTTTTCTCTAAATACTTGTAGTGGTAAAATCAGAGAGGAAGATACTATATTGGATTTTCGTTAAAAAGAGCTTGCTTTATAAGTAATGGCTTATGATGTGACTTTTGGGGATGGTCCTGTACAGGGCCCAGAGTTGGACTCTGTGATCCTTGTGGGTCCCTTCCAATTTAGAATGTTCTGTGATCGTGACTTTACTTTACTCGGTACTTGGACAGAGTGGCAGTAAGACCAAATCTGTCAAATGACAGGGAATGGGAGAATTCCCAGGAATCTGAAATCCCACGCACGCTCTGGAAAGCACAACAGCAGCAGACATGGTGAAATAGTTCTACTTAAATCAAGTTAACCATACTTTGAGGAAGAAGTTATAAATGTTTATCTTATTTTTAGTGCAGTAAAATGTTGAGTGGCAGTTCTCATGACTGTACTGAGCAAGCAGTTCATTACTCTGGTGGATAGAATGTTTCACAAAGAAAGAAAATGTCCAAGCACAAATTTTCTTTTTGTCAGTTTAACACCCAGAGGTTCATTTAATAGACTCAGTCAACCATGAAATGTGATTGCACAAAATGAGATAAATGACATATGAGAATATCCTTCTTCTTCTTCCCCTAGTCAAGGGGAGACAACTGCATTGTTGAAGGCAGTGGGCAAAATTATATGACCCGTGTACAAAAATACAATGAGTTAACGCCAGGTAGCAAACAGAGCTTTGTGCAATCAGTGATCTGCAACCTCAGAGTGAGTGCTTAGGTGAGGTACTAGGTAAGAGTGGCATGATGTGTTTGGAGACATAATGATAACTTTTCATCACCAACAGTATATTTAGTTTCCTTTTAGTGGGATTATCAAAATACTCCAAAACAGTGAGCACAATGCAAGAAGCCATCTCTTCTGTCTAATCTGATTCAAGAATAATCATCCCAAACACTAATTCAGTATATTTGATGCTTTCAAAGAAAATTTTCCTGAAGCATATCCAGTCATTTTGCAACAAATCTAAAACTGCTCCCAGAATATCCTCATGCCAGTCATTGAAGGCAAGGAAAAGGGTGGTGCCAGTTAACATGATGAAAAGAAATCCAGAAATATATATATACTCATTTTGTGACATAATTTTCCCCTATACCTCTGTCTCAGCTGTTATTTGTCACCAGCAAGCAGTATCTCCCTTTACCTTGATGAAATTGACCTCTGTTCACATTTGAGGCATGGGTCTCTCTCATGATGTTAATAAATGAGATGATTCAAGCTAAATTCACAGTTGTTGTTTTTAACCTGTCCTTGCTTGTATTTTTCGTTCCAAACCTAAAGGTTTATGATCAAACCTTAGCTCAGTAGTGTCGTAGTTGTGTCTCACTCTATTGATTGATCCTTATTTTGATGGATGTCAGCATGAATGAGGTTGGGCTTGAACATGGAACCCTTAGTGGGCAAAAACTGCTGCCTTTGACACCAAATCAAGAGAAGGGAAGCTGCCAGGGAGGTTTTACCAATTGTTCACTGCTGTCGAGTGGACTCTTCCAGCTGGTTTTGTCTATTCTTTAGTCAGGCTAGAAATGGTGGCCTTGAATTGTATCTCTCTTCTTTCTTCATCAGTGTCTTTTCCCCAGTCTTACCATAAAAAGTTCAGCAGCACTGGACAGCATAAAGTATGTGTCTTATTTCACTAAGATTTGCATGTATTTATGAAGGCTTTCTAGGAGCATAATTTAGTTAAAGCAGCCTTTTTCTTGCATTATAATGACTAAAAATCAATGTGAGATAGGTTTGTAAATTCTTGTAAAACGTTTTTCATCTCAGTCTTCTCAGAAGAGGAAATTAATTGTTTCAACTTGATGTGAAATACAAGACTTAAAATTCCCATTGAGTGACTGCTGTCTTTTCTGCTTCCACCACTACGTTATGTAAAACTGAGAGGGCTTTTTGGTAGCTTTGTGGTCGCCATAACATAGTTAATAGCTTTACAATAGTATTTAAAAGTATTTTTGTATTTCAACTTCAATATATTTACTGTTTATAAGAAGTGAATGTATACTAACAACTTTTCAGGCAGGTGAAACCTCAGGTGTCATTGACCCAGCTCCTGTCACTGCACTGGGCAGCCAGCTGGCATGTGTGCTCCATCCAGGGTCAGTGTGACAGAGCCTCCAAGCAGGGCTGTAAAAGAGCAGGCTTCTGGAGAACTCTGGAATATTTGTGTAGCTATGAAGCAGGGTTGAGGTGTTTTATATTGTAAAAGAAACAGTGACAAAGGAAAATGTGGCTACGCAATGATGTCTTCTGTAGGTTGTCTGTAAAAGAGGAAGAAGAAATGTGGAAGGTTATTTTCCTTTATTTGAAGTGATGAATATGATATATCCATGGGACTGAAGCTCAGTAAAATTATTACTAATAAATATGTATTATTAATACATATTCTTTCCTTACTGCCAAGTGCAGACAGTTAAATGAATTAGGCTGGTAAACTCTGATCTCTAAAATATGAAAATATGCTTTTCCTGACTAATGTTTCTGAAAGTCTGAATACTCACTGATTAAAGGCCATGTTGAAAGTATGATAGTAAGTAGCATAAATAATATAATCAGGTTAGTGCAGTCCCTGTAAAATTACTGCTCTAGAGATGAAATAAACCTGGAAATCTGGTTAGTTTTAAAAAAATATGCATGGCTGTGTAATTGCTGTTCTAAAATAGTTAATTTGGAGTATAATCTGTATGATATCCATAGATGATGTAAATGTAGATTAGTAATTTTCAGGTCAAGCTTTGTTTGGATGAATGTGAACTGGAACTTCATAAATTCTAAAGACTAACAGAGAAACACTATACAGATTATAATTTCATTGTATTTGACTCTGTTAATATTTATTAATAGTGCATTTTTAATGAGCTAAATTAAGTATTTTAATTATTTCTATATATAGACCAACACAGACATTAAAGATCACCTTTTGAATTTATAATCAAAACCAATAGAAACTTGGTTACTTTTGCAACTGAAGTTGTGCTTCCTTGAATAAAAAAGCACAAATTTAAAACCTGAAGTTTGAATAATCAGGAGAAATTTTTCTTTTGAAAGCCTTTTCAAACTTTGCTATAGCACAGGACAAAAGTAGTAGCTAATTTAATTATTTGGAGATATTTTTGGAGTGGGTAGCTGAATGATTTTTTATCTATTTCCACAGGTTTTCAATACATACTCTAATGAAGACTATGACAGGAGAAATGATGAAGTTGACCCAGTGGCTGCATCAGCTGAATATGAACTTGAGAAGCGTGTGGAAAAGCTGGAGCTCTTCCCAGTTGAACTAGAAAAAGGTATCATGTCTGGGTGCCATTTCCACTTCTTGTGACACTGACCTACAAGTTTGAGGAGGACTACACATGCCTACAGAGCCTCCCTTGAATTTCTATGAATTTGTTGTAGTCATCTTTGCTTTTTGGATTTCAGGAATTTTTCATTGAGGAATTTAAAAAGCAGCTCAGAGGCAGGCATTTTTTACCTTCGTAAGAGAATTGTGACACTCCATTATCAAGATTTTACACAGTGTTTCATGTGATATTGTGTAGGAGAAAAAATTTTGTCTGTTCTAAGCTCCTCATAAAGCTACAGGTGATACTTTTTGTGTGTAATTAAAATGGTAGCCAAATAAGTTTTTTAAAAGGAAGCAAAATAATTATAGTGTTATTGACACAGAATGCCAAGAGGAACCAAAGCATGAATGTTTACCTACCAAATAACTGTACAGATAAGTGTAAGAAGTTTCTGCTTTTTCTTGCCTTTTTCACAGATGAAGATGGACTTGGCATAAGCATTATTGGAATGGGAGTTGGAGCTGATGCAGGCCTTGAAAAACTGGGAATATTTGTCAAAACAGTAACAGAGGGTGGGACAGCGGAAAGAGATGGCAGGTAAACTAGAAAACTTTGTATTCGGAAATTTTATGAGCGATAGTTACTATAAATTACAATTTTAATAGGGAATTGTTGTTTGTTTAATCTAAGTCATGGTAATCCAAGTCATGTAAAGTTTGTAAACTTCATTGGTAAGGTCCAAATGTAATAATTATCAGGTAACCACCTGATGTGGTTATGAGAAGACACTAAATTGGTGCCACAAGTTTTAACTTGTAAAGAAGAACAAATTTGCCAGAGATACGTGTTTGTGCCTACTGAGAACCCAGATGCTTAAGCACAAGTAAGGCTGCTGATTCCAAACTCTGTCATTTTTGAAGGTAGTTTATATTCTAAAGGTGTTGAGCTCCCACCTGTTCTGTTGGCTTCAAGCCAGCTTTAGATAGGCAATCTATCTAAAAAAGAATTCTGTTCAACATTTGATTATTTGATCTCTCTACATTTAATATCCTTGGAAAGTGATCTTGACAGGCTGGATCGATGGGCTGAGGACAGCTGTATGAGGTTCAATAAGGCAAAGGGCCAGGTCCTGCACTTGGGTCACAGCAATCCCAGGTAGTTCTGCTGGCTGGGGGATGAGCAGCTTGAGAGCTGCTCAGCAGAAAAGGACTTGGGGTGCTGGTTGACAGGCAGCTGTCAGTATGTGCTCAGGTAGCCAAAACAGCCAAAGGCAACCTGGCCTGGATCAGCAATAGTGTGGCTAGCAGCACCAAGGTAGTGACTGTCCCCGTGTACTTGGCACTGGTGAGGCCACGCCTTGAGTGCTGTATACAGCTCTGGACCTTTGACTACAAGTCTTTGAGGTCCTGGAGTATGACCAGAGAAAGGGAACAGAGCTGGTGAAGGGTCTGGAGCACAAGTCTTATGAGGAGCAGCTGAAGAGCTGGAGTTGTTTAACCTGGAGAAAAGGAGGCTGGGAAGACCTTATCACTTTCTACAACCACCTGGGAGGAGGTTGTAAACAGATGGGGGTCGGTGTCTTCTGACATGTCTCAGGTGAAAGAATGAGAGGAAATAGCCTTAAATTGTGTCAGGTGAGGTTCAGATTAAATATTAGAGGTTCTTTTCACTGAAAATGGCATTGGAATAAGTTGCTTGGAAAGGTGGTGGAGTCACTGGCTCTGGAACTGTTGAAGAAGCATCTGGATGTGGCTCTTGAGATGTGGCTTAGGAGTGATTGAGCTGCACAGTTGATGGCTGAACTGGATGGTTTTGGAAGGTCTCTTCCAACCTCAATTATTCTGTAATTAAAGGAAATAATTCATGTATCTGAATGTTTAAACTTTTACTAAATGCACTCCTTTCAACTTTACTAATACAGACTATTACCTTATATTTCTTACTTTGGATAGTCTTCTGTTCTAGAGTTCAGTTTTCACCCCTACTGCACTGAAAGTACATAAATTAATTGGAAGAGGAAGGTGTACCATAAATCTTGCCCACTAAAGAAGTGAGTTGGTGTGTGTAGTCCTCTTATGTGATGCTCATGTAAAACCTGCTTGCTTCTAGAATTGCTTATTTGGTATGTGAAGGCTAAAGAATTCCTTTTCAACATAAAGTATTTCCTGTCGTATCTATCGAATGGGGCAGAGTTATCTGTGTGTTACACAATACCTGCCAAAACCAAGCCAACCTCTTCTCATTAGGAGACAGAAAAAAACAATACTATGTAATCATTTAATAATTAAAAGGATTCTTAAATATCTTCCAACACATGCAATTTTTCATTTTGTCCCTATGCTTAACTTGGTAAATTTTCATGTCAATAAAATATTACTTCTCTGATATGTAAGCAATTAAATCAACTTATCTGCATTCTCCTCTTCTGATTTTAACCATTAATGTATTATTACTTTAGTTATAAACAATATGAAAATATTGTTTATAAATAAGAGTGGGAATAAACTTTTAAGACATTGATGCTGTCTTCTAAAAAATATACTGCAGAAACATGTTGCTTGTTGAACACCTCTCATTTTTCAGCCAGGCAAAAAGTGGTTGTGCTGTGGAAATCCCACAAAAATTTAAACAAAAGACTCTAGAAGGCAGGGGGGTTGCAAAGTTTGGTAACATTGCTCTGAAACTACTGAAGTATATCATCTTCTAGATTGGGCTTGGAGGTACCTTTACACATCTTGGCAATAAGATATCAAGTTGAAGGCCAAGTACTGATTTATCATAGGCTGAAAAATTATGACGAGAAATGAAGAAGCTGACACCTCAAGGTGTCATGACTTTTATCCATTACTTTAAATTTCAGTGAATGTTTTTCTGAAGGGCGGGCATGCTTGACCTCAGCAAGAAGGCATTAAGCTCACGACTGGTATTCTTTGTGAAATTCTCTGGTTGAAAATCAGTCACTCACTGCTGCTCTGTCATGATCTGTAATTTCTTTTCATCTCATTATTCACATGTTTGAGTGGGCTACAGAAGTTAATGTTCCATTACAATTCCCTTATTTCATTTCCCTAGATGGCATCTGAAAGGAGCTTGTCAGCTGAGAAGAAATAATATCGTTCTTTGACCATTCTAGTATTTGTGTTGGTTTTCAACTGGCAGAATGTTCAGTCAACTGAGAAATAGGACTCTGATTTTCTCTTTGAGAGCCTGACTGATCACTCACTTGGGAAAGGGATATATAATCCTCCCAGTCAGGACCAGACAGTACTGCATAACAAAGTGCATCAATTGTAAAGGGTCCTGTTAACTTCATCTTTATAAATAGTCTACTTAATCAGTAACACTCATAGCAAAATAAAATCTCCTACTAGAAAATAAAACTGTTTCAACAGTTGCATCAGAAATTCTGAATAATTGCATAGCAATTTTCAACCAGGTTCTTCTGAAGCTACAATTTAAAACATTACAGTAGCTGTAGGATAGTTGTTCTGATTTTTATTGAAAGACCTATCAAATTATGAAATGAAGTAGTTGTCTGCCATGGAAATACAAAATCTGTGCAAAGGGGTTTCTCAGTGATTTAACACCACTAGCTTGATTCGTGTTGCTATAGACAAACAGGTAACATTTAGTTATCATATTTAACGTTTTTGTGTGCCAATATTTAACCAAGGAGGGTGCTTCAGAATCCAGAAGAAGCATGTTGGTAAGTATTAGGAGAGGATATTAGTGCTGTGAAAAATATTAAATCAGTCATTAGACTGAATAGGAAAAATAAAAGCTTTTCCTGGATCAATCAATCCATAGCTGCTTTCAAATTACTGTGGTGATGAGTCATTCACTTTTTAAAGTATTTTGATAGCATTGGGAGCAACAGTTTTGAAGCATTATATTGTTCTTTACTAGAACTCTAGAAGTTGTCTCTGCACAAATTAAATTTTTAATTTCATCATACAGAGCAATGGTACAAATAATTTGTTCAACTTTAGTTGGTTTGCTTCTGTAGTTGCTACTTCATTGTAATCTGGAGGCAGAGTTTAAAGTCATGAACATTAGAAAATAATTGTCAGAACTACCAATTTTATTAATTATAAAAGCAATAAAATTACTATAATTCAGGCTTTGGCAACCTGAGCCTAATTTTTCATTCATGTTTGAAATTAGATTTGAAAGACAGAGGAGGCCTTGAGGTCCTGTTGGAGTGGGCTCTAACGGGAAGGCTTCCCTTTGTATGTTGATATGTATGTATGTTCATATATATAATTAAAATATGTGCGTATATGGACAAAACTCCTTTCTATATACAGAAAGGAAGGAGTTTTGGACAATAGTGTCCATCAAAATAAGAGTTGGAAGTTAACTTAGGAGCTATATGGACAAGAAAGAAGGAGATACAAAATATGCCTAAAGGACAAATAGAATTAGACAGAATCATGTTTGAGCCACTTATGAAATTGCAGGCCACAGTTCTCTAACGTGATGTTTCATCACCTGAAATGCTGTACCTATGTATCTGTGTGAACACTGCTAGTCCACTGTGTGATGATGTGCAGTGTTGTTGCTGTCATCTCAAAGGAATCTGTTATTCCATCATTTTCAGCCAAGAGGGTGACAGTTTCCCATTCAGTAGACACCAGCTTCTTAAAAGTTCTTTTCCAGGAACTCCTGTGGCTGTCTGACTTCACCCAGTGTTTGTTAAAGTTTAAAAAAAAAAAAAAAGGTCAAAATTAGGTAAATATTAATGTGGTTGCTGTATTTCTCAAATGTTGCCGTGAAAATTGAAATAAAATTCAGAGATTAAAACTCCTAATATGGTTTTTAAAATAGGAGTTTTTAGGCTGCCTTTTTCAAGGGAGATCCTGCCTAGAACACAGTGACATTCTGTAGTGTGAGACTGCCAAAGAATAAATACTGTATTTCTTACTCATCACTGTAATCCAAAGAACCGAAGATGCTGCTTGAACACATGTAAAACTGCAAAGCATTTCCTCAGACTTGACAGAGAAATTAGTGCTCCAATTCCAAATGCTTCAACGTTCTGTTGAAGCCTCTGTTGCTTTTTGAAAAGAAATTTTATCACCAATATATCCCAAGATGTTAAATACATTAATTTAGGTATTTTCATATAATTTAAATAGGACTTTTTTAATAGCTGTTTCTTGGTTGCTTTGTAAACTGTGTTGTTTGGATCAATAGAACCTATGTAAGTACTTGAAAATTACTCCCTTTGACTGGTTCTGGATGTGTTTGTTTGGTTTTTGTTTTGAAACTATTAGAGATGGTGCATTTCTAAAGAATAGTATAGCATCTTCCAGGGATTTGTAATCCAGATGAGTCCAGTGCCTGGTTTAGGGATTTTGTAGCAGTACTTGCTTTAGATAAAAGCAGCATGGTTTTCATTCTGTCTTAACTTTTTCTGCATTAAACAGTGTATCAGCTGTAAATAGGTATTTGGTTTCAAAAAGAGAGTCCTCATTAAAACAGTCCAAGGTTTTATGATTGTGTGCAACACAATCATAACACACTTACACTGGGAATTCATCTTTTTGGAACAAATTAGATGAAATATCTTAAGAGAGTATGTCACAATTGGGTTCTTTTCTCCACAGATGAGCATGTTGTTTCAGTTAAATACTGTTTTTTTTTCCATTAGCATGAAATGCCAGAGCTATGTCTTATGCTGTTTTTCAAGGTTGACTTAGGAAAGAATGATATAAGAGCTGTTCAAGTATCTCATTTAATTTAATTCATATGACAAATTCAAGAGTTTGTGTTGCCATATTTCTAAGGCAAGGAAAGAGACTGGATAATTAATTGATGATTTTAACTGTAATGGTAACTTTGAAGTTGGATTTATGAGATGTCTATGTTCAAGGAATGATACATTTTTCATATTTACCTCAACCATTTTAGGAGTGAGATTTTGATTAAGGTCAAACTAGGAAGATCTCTCTGTGCAAAGTTTTGCTGAAAATTCACAAGAATTCATACAATATTTTATGCATTTGTTTTTTTTCCCCTGAAAGGATCCATGTGAATGATCAAATTGTGGAAGTTGATGGCATCAGCCTGGTTGGTGTTACACAAAATTTTGCTGCAACTGTTCTTAGAAACACCAAAGAGAAAGTCAGGTGAGTATTTTAGTATTTTGGAAGGAAAAAATAAGTTTTAATTTAATACTTAAGATACTTGGTTTCATTCACAGGCCTTTCAGTTTGCCCTGGTAGAATCAGGGGGTTTTGGCCTGTGTGTCTTCTCCCCTTTGATCCCAAGAGAGGGATCAAATATGGTATTACAGTTTTGTTTTGCCTTAGAGTTTTAAAATCTTACCACCAAGACAAGCTGAAATTTCAGACAGATGATGACTATGCTCTCGATTACTAGTCTAGATGTTCATGAGCTTCAAACTGTTTGTATTAGTTGGAATGATGAAGGTCATGGGTGTTAGTGAGATGGAAACTGCTGCCTGTGATGGCTTCCTTGCTCCACCCATGGACACTGCCTGTGTTCATGCTCCAGGGCTGGAGCAGGAGGAGATGAGCACTCGAGTCCCTCAGATGCCACCTCAGCACAGACGAGAGGAGAGTACTGGATGCAGCAGTGATAACAGCGACCAAATTGGGAAAAGTAGCCAGTATTAATTAACTGAGCTCCCAGCACCATCTGTGGGTTTCTCTCTGAGCCTGTGCTCTGGTTTGTTGAATTGTGTCCCTGTAAAAATCCATAAAATAATGAACAGATTAGAAAATGTAACATATACTGCAAGTACGCTTCTGAACTTGTGTGAATGTGAGTACAAAGCTATAAAATGTCATTAATAAGAAAATTGTTTTTCTAGAAATGAACTGGTTTGCCACTTAAAACCCTGTGCAGTCGCATAGTTTTTCAATAGCTTGTTAATTTCAGTAAAGATTCATCTCTACAAAATAAATCCAAAAATATCTTTGGCATATTGTAAAAGCAGCAGCCATTCTGTAGTCACCTTTTGGTTCTCTTTCAAAATCTTCTCTAGGGAGTACAACTGAATTCTTTAATTAATGGGCTCAGAGCTGACTTCTTTTGAACCATGACTAAACTGTGGAGGGTAATATATGCAGACCCTCTCAGATGGTGGTGCTATATGTTGGCATGCACACTTCCACTATAATTCCATACCTGATCCTGCATGACATTGAGGAATAATGCTGGGATTTGGATTCTACAAAGAATCTTGGGGATGGTTGATCAATTATTTGACAGAGTTTATTTAGGAAAAAAAAATATTGGAAACTGTAGTGTAATTATAGGTGAGTATATTTTTGTGGAATATTTGTATTTGAAGTTACACCGTACTATTTCTGCAAAGACTCACACATGCTGTGAGTGTTCCTACTGACTAAACTATGAAAATGAGAATATACTTTATTAAGTTTTCTACAGCTGGGACCTTCAAACATCAAATCCTTATGACAGAGAATAATGTGTTTCAGTACACAAAGCAAATGTTATGTATATTCTGTGTTTGATGTTCTAGTTCAAAAGGAAGAAGGAAAAAAGAAAGCTCTCACATAAAACATATGTATTGTATACATTTAGAATCAGCTTAGTTTTTGTAATTATTACTGCATAAAGTATAGACTAGAATACTTGCTTCCATGGGAAAATAATGGAGGAAGGAAAAAAACAAAAAATTATTTTCACACAGAGCTCCCGCAGCCTTCTTTCAGGAAATAAATTACAGTGAGACTGGTTGCAATCTAGACCCTTGTCACAAAATAGGGAGCTGAAAAAAGTATTTCTTTATTGTTGTTGAGCTCACATTGTCAAGTGTACTGTGTATCCTATGCACTGGGATCATTGGTTTCTGACAGGTCTCATTTATCAGATAGATATTTGAGTTTCTATGTTTTTTTTCCTTGTAAGATTAAGGTACTCAGTTTTCATGGAGAAAATTACCCCAGTGTGTTCATGTCAAAACTAGACAAAAAAATGCATAAAATAATATTCAGTTAATAATACATTTAAAATACTGTATGAGTTATAATATAAAACAGTACTAAAATATTAATAACATATACATAAAGAACCATACCATGTGGTCGGCAGTGTCTTACTAATGTGTATTTGTAATTAGTGGAAAGAAATGGGTAGAATTTGGCGAAACTTCCTTAATTTTTTTAAAAAAATTTAAACTTAATGGAAAAACGTGCTAAGAAATCCTCCTTTCTGCTTTATGCAAGCCAGCTGAGAAATACAATATTTTTTCCCTGGTCTGTGGTATGCTGGGAGTGAGACTTGACAAGGTAGCCAAGTCTTGTGTGGCACAAACTCCTGTTTAGCTTCTAGTTCACTCTGGATGGTTTTGTTGCCTATGCTCTACATTGGTTTTAGTTGCACAAAATGAAAATTGGTTCCAGACAGCTGTTTTTTGGAGACAGACATTTCAGGATGCTTGACATTTTGGCTTCAATACAGGTTTGAACATTTGCTTGTAAAGAGAGAGCTAATATTGATGAATTTAGATATTAAAGGAAATAAGGTATTTTTAATTTCCTGACTGTTTTTATTGTGATATGTGACAAAAGAGCCCTGCCTGCTGCTTGTTATGTGGAGAGAACAATTGGCTTCTGACAGATCTCTTTCCTGCTGCATTATAGCGAGGATGGAGAATCCCTCATCTCTACCCTCTTTGGCAGACAGTGACAACCTCTGCACTTGAACTGCTCCAGAACATTAGGGACAACATGGGAGGGTCTGCTGGGGCAAAATGCCTTTCTTCCCCCAGCTGTCACCTCCTGCCTGTTGGCAGTGCAGGGAGCAGTGCTCCTGCCCTTCAAGTGCACCATTCCCATGGCAGCTGCCATTAATGATCCATGTCACTGCAGGAGGCAGGAGCAGGGGAAGAAGCTGCTGCTCTGTAAATCCCTCCTGCCTTTGCTGCAGGGGTGTCCCAGCTGTGCTGCCAGTGTGTAGGCAGTGCACAAGCACACCTCACCTGATCCAAGGCAAGGCAGCTTCGTGAATCCTTTCTTCACGGGAGGAGTCACGTTCACACTTACTCGTGTATCTGCTGTTCAATAGTGTCAGCTTGATGGGGTTTATAGAACTGCTTTAATAAGCATAGTTATCTTTGTGATCATAGCATACAAAATCTGTGCCTTTCTTCTGCCTGGTGTCCTGGATACACAGAGATTTGTGTGCCTTTCACTGGCAATACTTCACGTTTATATCCCACAGCATTAGGTATCTGTAGTAGTTTTGTCCTTAATCTAGTCAAAGTGCATGCTGGTTTTCATTGCAGTGTTTATTATGTGAGATCAGTTGTAAAGAAAGGACACTCATGAATAGAAGGACATTAAAGGCACTTCCTAATTCTTTCCAATAAATACAGTCAATACCTCTTCAGAGAGCTTGCATAATACCAATACTTAGTGATATTTTTTTTCCTCCTTTGAGCTTTCTGAACACTTTGAATGATACTGACAGTGGAAGTCGTTGACCTAGAATAGATTTTTGTAGTTTTTCTACCAGAAAAAATATATCCAGACAGTCTGTAGCTGACACAGTGAAGAATTTGTGAAAATGAAGATGTGGATTTTACCTTTTGAACTGTTCTAGGTGAGGCTGACAGGAGGTGAAAGAAAGAAGAACAAACATAAGCATCTACGATTATTTTATCCATTGTTTGCAGCATTGGATTATCCAGCAGAGTCATCATACCATAATGAAAGATCATCAGCTCAACCAATTTGACTTCTACAGTGATAATAAATCAAATTATACTTTCTTATGATGTTTTCTAGAAAGATAATCAGTACCCAGCAGATGTACTCTGGTAGCCTGTGAGGCAAAGGAAAGAGATGGAATTCTTTCATAATCCCAGCTGGCAATCAGCTTCTGTTTTCAGGATGAGAATTAGTGTCCTCGTGACTCTAATCAGACAAATACAACTATGAATGCTATTTCAATTGATGTAAATACCAAGTCTTCTTTATAATTTTACATAACTGCTTAGTTTACTATTATCACATATTAGTGGGTTTCAGAATTTGATTATATACAGGAGGGATCTGAAATGTGTGTTGTTTTCAATATTGTGGAGTGTTGCCCCTGCTCTAAGATTAATGGCTCAGAGGGCAGTGCCACACTAATACTGCTAATTGTTCTGTGCTTCTTTTGACCCCATTTAGGATGTAATCCATCAGCTTGAAGTTTGCAAGTGGTGCCTGCAGTCATAAGGATAGTATAAGGAGACAGCTTGACAGTGGGAATCCTATCCTGTCATGGAGCTTCTCCTGTGTTATTTTGCTTGCAGTCTCCCCCATGGACTGTGGTGTTGAGTATCAGACCTGTTCTTTGAAGCTGCTTGGGTGATGTTAAGCCTTTGTTACCACACTTTCTTCCCCTGTTCATCATAATGAAAGAGTTCTGGGAGACCCTATGGTCTCCACCAGAGAAAGCTCACTCAAAGAGCTGCATACCTCCAGGGAATTTTTTTTTTTTTTCTTGAACACACTCAGAGGAGAAAAAGTCTAGTTCTTTCATAGAGAAAACTTCATCCTTTTATCATACTTACTGGATACAAAGATTTGTGCTCACACTGCTCTGGGAAAGGCAGGGTCCCAGGAGAAAAGGACATGGTTCTTGGAAGACTTACTGCATAGATAAGGAGAAAAGGGTCTTGCATGAGAGAATCATCAGAAGATCCCAGTCCTTCGTATGCTGCTTGTATGCTTTTAGCATTATTACTTTCCTCTGAAAGGTTTCTTTTAAGGAAGTTAACCAAATTCAGTGTTTTACTGGAGAGGCAAATTTTAAATTCTGTGTCCTCCTTCCATATCCTGTTGTATGAATGTGACTAAACATTTTCTCAGCTTTCCAAACTGTTGCTAGGCACTGAGCGGATGCTCTCATGGTGCTTTCTGAGTTAGTTCTTGACTTTTTAAGGGAACCACGCAGACCCTGTGCAAAACCTGTTTGGTTTATCCTGACTTGTACCACCCTGAAAGTTACTAATTGTTTTAATTCTAACCTGCCAATGGTTTACCTGCTTTTGTATATTTAAATTCTACTGAAATGTATCAAAGTCTTTCCATCTTAAATAATTGGTTAGCCAATTTTGCTGTGTCTAATTAATCTTCTAGATCATTAAAGAGTATGTTCTAACAACAGCAGTGCAACTATCCAGCCCTCTGGCTTTTCAATATCATCTATTCTCTGTTCTAATAAAGAATAATTTATTGCCATTTTTTGTTTTTTCTTATCTGGAAACATTTAATTCAAAGCAGGGTTCTGTCTCAACTCCCAATTAGTTCACAGCCTAATTTTTTTATCTTGTACTAAACTGAAAATGGAGTCTTTAGTACAAATTTTTGCTTTCACATAGCTCTTAAACAAGAAGCAATTAAAGGGTGAAAAGAAAAAAAAAAAAAAAAAGATTATTCATTAATATCAACTTGAAATGTCATTTATTCCTTCCTCAGCTAATTCCTCACCCCATCTTGAGCTGCATTTTTTCTGAAAAATAAACTGTTTCCAAAAAAAGTATTTGCATTCCTGCTGTTAGTTTTGTTTGCCACCACAGGACCTGGAAAGGCAGTTTATAGAGTCAGGTCTTTGCAAGAGCTAAGACAGTGCTGGGGACAGATGAAGTCTGCCTCAGGACCTAACCAGCAGCAGTATGCCCCTGGGCAGATGGGAATGCTGTTTGTTTAAAATTTGCAGGCATTTTCCATAGTGCAGATCCACATTGTGGTAGAGGCAGGACTGCTAATTACTGGGTAATGAGACAGGACCCAAACCAAAAGATACCACACTCCATGTCTGCTTCAGAGAGCTGGGTTATGTTACCTGTTTTGTGGCTGGGGGTTGTGGTTTTGTTCTTCCTTTCCTTGTCTTTTTCCTTGAATCCAAGTGCCGGAGCTGAGGAGATAAAAAGAGAAGGGAAAAAAAAAGCCCTTCGCTCTGCAATGCTGATTGCTGAGCTGGGGCTTCATGCTGGGCTGCTTCAGAAGCCATGTGTGCTTGGTGCACTTTCTGCTTCTTTGACAAACCTGAATTGTGGATCCCACAGAAACTAAATGCGTGGTGCTGTCTGCCGAAGTAGTGTAAATTTCTCCTGTTTAATCCACTGTGGTTAGGCTAAAGATTCCATGATATGTTTTCTTTCTGGTTTCTGCAAAGTACTCCTACAAGCGCTGGTAATTGTCCTGTAAGACTGCCAGGAGGAGTGTTCTGAACATGAAAAATTACTCAGGAGTCCTCTGACCCCTTGGCATGGGTGAGATAAGACTGCATTCATGACTGCTTAGCTGGTTTATATTCCTTGGCTGTGCCTGTGTAGTAGACAAGCTGTGCCTTGGGCTGTTCTTTGTGCCGAGGCCAGCTGGCACCAGAGCGGTCAGTGCTCCTACCCTTAAAGAGTTGTACCTTTCTGAGCAGGGTGGCCATATCCAAATTGTCCATTGGAAACATCCACGCTAAGTCCTAGCCTTTGCTAACTCCTGGACTGTGACTGAGTATTCTTTAGTAGAATATTAGTTAACTTGGGTCAGACTGTTTCCAAGACTGTTTCAGTGATGTGATATGATTTTAATATGATGACCAGTTACTAGCACAGTTGGAAGCATTCCCTGGTGCTGTGTAGTTTACTGGCATAAACATAGCCCATGTGTCCTGAGTTCTTGCTAATTTGAATTTTATGGCAAATTTTTTCTCTAAATATTTGCACATTTGGACAGGAAATTATATGTTTGAATGTGAAATACATAAAGAAATCTTCATTTAAATATTTTTTCTGAATTATAAACTATTTTTATAGTATTGGAGCATGGCTTTTAAAATTAAGTATAACATGAATGAGTAAGGTTCAGCGGGTCTGGATTTCATTAGGAACAGATTTCTTCTTCTTTTCCTTGAAAAAGGAACAATTAGACAGGTTTTGAATCAGTTTGTCCTCAACTTGGTTGGATCTAAACATAAACTACTAACCCTGCAACTGAAATATCATAATATATGTTTATTTAGCTAATGTTTTTACTCCTTCATCCATGATATTATTTTGTGGAAGCTCCCACACAGTTTTGGTGCACCTTGGTTAATGGGGTACAGCATTGTGACAGCTGGGCAGAAATACCTGCTGTTCATCCTTGCAGGATAACTCTCCAAACTATATGGATGGTGCTGTAGGAGCATTTAGCTGGACTGTGCTTTGAGGATGGTCTATCTTGCCCAGAATCTGGATCATGTAATCATCCAGATTAAGGACATGGTCTGAACTCAGAAGCTTACTTGTGACCTATCTGTATTTTCTTCCTGGATTTCTTCCCTGTGGATGCCAGCAAGGTGAGGGAAGACAGAACTCACCTCAAAAAGCAATCTGGTTTTTTTTTAGAAACATGGCCTGCTAGCACTTGCACCTTCTGAACAGAAGTGACTGCATTCAGGTATGCTAAAGCACAGATCTACAAATGTGTTTCTTTGAAGTGGCATTCCCATAAGAATCATGTGGTGCAGTAGTAAATGCTGATTAAATTATTACCCTGTATTCAAGGGAACCTTTTAAGCAAGGATTATGTTGGAATACTGTCAGGCTGTCTGGAAAGAGAAGGAATTGATTCTGAACGTGCACTCTCAGAAGAACAGAGCAACATAAGGACCAGAATCTGGAGAGGTGCCAAAACATTGAATCCCTTGGCTAATTTTGAAGTACTCTTGAGTAAAGCTAATGTGTCAGTGAGGCCCTAGACTAGAATTGATTTCTGAAGGAATAATTAATCTAAGTGCATTGATATTATTGTGTGGGTTTTTTACATGACTTCCTAATTGTCTGACTCAATATCCATTTAGTGTTGATAGTAGCATAGTTTATCAGAGGCTTCTATCCAAGATGCTCTAGAGAGTCTGCTGAGGCTTCTCTGATGCTTGAGCTGTGATTTTGCTGCTCATCCACCACTACAACCGATACCACTGTTTGCCCAGAAGGCCAACCACATGCTGGGTCACCACCAAAAGATCAATGACACAATCAGGGTTGGGGAGGTGATCTTACCTCTTCTCTGCATTGTGAGATCCCACCTGCAGTACTGCCTCCAGCTCTGGGGTCCTCAGCACAAGAAAGACATGGACTTGTCACTGTGGGTCCAGAGGAGGCCACAGAGTTATCAGAGGGCTGGAGCACCTCTCCTGGAGACAGGTTGAGAGTGCTGGAATTGTTCAGCCTGGAGAAACAAATACTCTGAGGAGACTCTATAGTACCTTCCAGTAATGAATGGGAGCTTAAAAAAAAGAGGCAGAGTGACTTTTTACACAGACAGTATTAGGACTAGGAGAATGGTTTTAAACTAAAAGAGGAGAGATTTGTGTTAGAGATTAGGAAGTTCTTTACTCATCGAGTAGTGAGGCACTGGAACAGGTTTCTCAGAAAATTTGTGGATGCCTCATCTGTGGAACTGTTCAAGGCCAGGTTGAATGGGGCCCTGAGCAACTGAGTTGGTGGAAGGTGTCCCTGCTCATGGCATGGTCCCTTCCAACCCAAAATGGTAAGCTGAAGTCCTGCTGTCTGTCTTTAAATTCAGGGGTTTTTACTTCACCTTGGGTCTGGGGACAAGGATAGAGGCTGCAGGACTTCTGCACAACAGTTCATCTTACTGGCAACTTGATCTCCAGAGTCCTTGGAGGCTCTTCGCAAAGTCCACTTATCTGTAATGGCTTCACATAGCCAGCATCCTGCCCTAGACATTACACAGATGTTTCTTATGTGACCTTAAATAACTTCACTCAGTCATTGCCACTTTCATTCACTGATGTTGTCACTTCATTATGTTACTTTGGGTGCTGATCTCCAAGCAGTGTTCTTCACTTGTTTGTTAGTTTTGGGTCCCTTACAACAGGCAAACATTTTTAATTCCCTCTACCCCTCTTGGTTCCAGCTAGTAGCTTTAAAGATTGCTGTCCACATGCCTGTCTGATAAAAGGGTGGGCTGGGTGGATTTACTGACACAAGTCTGCACATGATAGGGTAACACAGGGCTGCAATCACAGGATCTTCAAGAGCCTGCCGGAGTGGGTTGACAGAAACCTTATGAGGCAAGGGCTGATGTAGCCCAGCATCCCTGTGTAACACTGTGAGCTAGAGAGCAGAGTACAGGCAGCATCCTGGGAGGAGGTGGAAATAACATCTTCAGTTGAAAGAAAAGAATGGGATGTCAGGCAGCTTATTGCTGTCTCAACTACCTTCCATGAAGCAGAATGGGTAAACCCAGATTCTTTGTACTCTCAGTACAAAGAGACAAAATAACAGGCAGTGAACAGAAGTTGCAGCAAGGGTAATTCTGATCAAGGCCATGACAAAGTTGGCCATCTTTTCAAGTCAGGGGTTTAGGTTGGACCATTTTCCTTCCAACTGAAATTATTCAAAAGGTGTTTATGAGTTTCAGATCCTTTCATGTCAAGATGTGTAATGGAAGCTTATAGGTTGTGAATTCCTTATGTGCAATCAGTGACTTCTGCCTTTGAGAGTGCTGTTTGGGAGACATTGATCTTGTTCATTAAAACCACACAAATTCCAGCCTGTGCTGTTGTGACTAAATAAAACTACTTTCTTAAGAGGGTTCACACCCCTTTTAGCACTTCGGATTAATTATGTGGCTGTTAACCTAATAGAAGCAGCCAGAGTAGGTAATTGAAGACATCTTGAAATAATGAGATAAATGGTAGCTGAAGCAGCTTCAGACTTTAAAGCTCAAAGGACAATTTTAAAAATCATAGAATGGTTTGAGTTAGAAGAGACCTTAAAGATCACTTAGTTCCAACCCCTCTGCTGTTGTCAGGGACACCTTCCACTAGAGTAGGTTACCCAAAGCCCCACCTACACTGACCTTGAGCAGTTCCAGGGGTGATGCATCTGACTGTAAAAGTCCCTGAATTAATTTTACTGTACATTTTTATGGACCAAACTGTGTTTTAGGAAAGGTTAGAAGAAAAGATTTTGAATAGTGTTACAGCAACCCCCATTCTTTCTCATAATGTGTTTGCTGTATTCTTACTTGATTTTTGTTGTATTTAAGGAAACCATGCTAATGTATTTTTAACTGAACACATAATTCCTGAAGTATTTTCAGGAGAAATCATGAACTCATTTCACTAAAAGTCTGTGCAGCATAACTTCACTTTCACATCACAGATTTGGTGCCTTTGCAAATTTTTTTATTGCCAATTATTTTCAAAGTGGAAATACTTTTTTAATTTAATCAATTTTTATAATAATGTCTCTGGTTCCCATAGTTGGTAAAAAAAATCAATAAGTTATTTCAAGAAGCACAGGTCTGCAGATCCTCTTTTAAAAAAAGCTGCACATATGCAGGCTGTGTATCAGGTGTGCTGTAAAAGATTTAAATCATGATTGCAGGAGATATGGAAGTTGCAGCCAATTTCAGTAGAATACTTTTCTTAACCAACACTACTGTAATTAATTTTCAACTTCTCAAGATACATAATTCTTTAGATATTCTAAAATCCATTATAGAGTCAAATATTAATTATACTTCTAGCTCCATCCCTGTTCATTTTAACCACAACCACAAAGCATATTTCACAGCTGGTAATTCAGTTAAATTGCATGTAACTCTTGAGTATCAAGGGCAGTTCATGCCCTGCCTCTCTCCTTCTCCTTTCTGATTTTTTGCAGACTTCAGAAAAAATCAGTAATTACCTAAGATTTTGTTACAGTGATGGCTGCATCACAGATTTCCTGGGGTTTATTTTGCATTTACTGGCTTTAATAATCTAAGGGAGTGTATTATTGTGATGTGGTTTAAAGGCTGTAAAATGCTCATTTGTCTCATATCTAAAACCATGACCAACTTCTCAAATATATTACTGCTGACAGAATGTATAGTTCTTTCTTATAATAGTTCTAGCCCTTTAGACTAATTAATGAAGTTTGAAATGCATGTGATTGATTTTGTTGAGCCAAAGTGATTTGATATATATAATTAGCCACTTTGTTGCAGTGTGTCTATTATGGTTCAGTGATTGATTTTTTTGGTCAGTGAATAACAGCCTTATGTCTCTTTCTCATATTTAAACACTTCAGATTATGATAGTTCTTGTATTTAAAGCTATTCTGTGAATAAATATCTGATTTGTGCTTAGAGTTTTAATAGCTGCTCCTGCTTCATTGAAAACATGGTTTTTAAGTTTTTCTTATTCAGCTCTCTCTTTAAAATGTAACTTCTTAATTTATGGTTTATCTCAATTAGCAGTTAAGTATAATTATATGCATAGTATTCCTAAGATCATGGAATGTAAAATGACAAAAATTTTGGTTTAGTTTGTAAAAGCTGTAATTGCTGGGAACATAATACTCCATTTTACAAATTTGCAATTCTTTGTCTAGAACTGAGATCAATTGTAGATTGAATGTTTCTAAAAAAATTATTTTCAGACATTATGGATGTGTCTCACTCTAAAGCAATAAATTTTAAGAGGAGGGAACATTACTAGTATATTTCTTTTTTGGAAAACATTTACTTTAAACTTTGTCATTGCTTGGAGGCTTTTATTCGTATGTCATCTAACAACTTCAGGTATCACTGAGTAAATTCATTTTTACATGTGATTCAAGCCTTGAAAATCACATCACTGTGAACTGTAAGTGGTTTTGGCATGACAGTAAAAATTAAATTAATAAGGCTTCATATTTTTGCATCCTACCTAATTTTATTTGTCTGTATGAAAATACTACTGCATTACAGTATAATATGTCAAAACCCACTTATAAACTATCAGGAATTACCAGACTTTGGATGTGTTATATGTTGTCTGTTCTAAGTTTTCAGTGTAAAAAGGTGATTACATGAAGTTCTTTGAGTCTTGTATTTTCCAAGGAAGGTGAATTACCAGGCAGAGGGTCAGAGGGAATCCAATCGTAGCATCATGTCATGTGGTTTCATAACTTTACACATTGAGGATCTCCCTCATGTGTTCACAAATGTGGTGATCTCTCTACTATGTGTAAGATATGCATAATTTAGCTTAATTTTTTTAATAGAAATTATTTTCTTCCCTGTTTACTTTTAATTTATTTTTACAGTAAAGGAGATAAACAAGAAGTAGATACAGGTTAAATCCTTTTTTACTTCCTTTAGTAATTTCAAAAGTTCATTGATCCTCCCAGTTGAGTCTGAAAACATGACTGGTTTAGTCTTTATAATACATGTCTCTAAAATCAAAATTTAGAGGAAACAGGATCTGTCTGTGAGTCAGTATGCAGAACAGATGAAGTGTAGGGGCCAGGAAGAAACATTCTTTTTCTTTCAGCCCAAGGTCTTTATCATTACTGAGAACTAATGTTTATTTTGTAATAGTGAAATATGAGTGTCAGAATGTGATCTGTTTTGATCAGGCTTAAAATGCTGATATTATTGCCTTGATTCTCTTCTAGTTTCTGCTGTATTTGCCATTGATGTTTTTAAGCTAAGACAATTTCTTGCAAATCATTTTCAGAGCTCCCTGTGCTATTACTTCAAATGGAGTCACTCATTCTCACCTTTCTTATCCTCTTGGAAATAATTAGTAGCTTGGATATTTTGATGACGCTGAAATAATCTCCAAATTGCAGTCCTTTCTGTAGTGCCTGACTTCATAGAATCTGAAAACTTACTTGTCATAGTAAATGCTCCCAGGGACATCCACTGTTGGGATGTTGGCTTGCACATGGATGACAAATCCCAAGGAATTTTAATGGTGATAGGCAGCACTAATGAAAAGAATTTTCATACATGAGATATAATGCACATTTCTGCCTCTCATTCAAATAATAAATTGAATTCATCATTTGAGCCAAATGCTGTGGAAACAAATAATTTACTATATCCAGTATCTCAGTGTCACCTTATTGTGCTTTTCAGCTCTACATAATACTTCTTTCATCTGTAATTACCTAATTATCTTTCTAGCCTTCTAAGAAAATAATTCTTCAGCTTGACAACTTTAAACTGTGCTTTTGTTCAGTAGTTCACAGTGTGTTGGTACTATATAATGGGTGTTTATGATTAGTTCTGGATATATCAACATATCTAAATACTGTTATGCCGCTGTGCTGAAAAAAAAAAAGGGTTACAATCCAAACCAATTCTGAATTCTAGCTGCAGAAAGCAAGACTAAGAAGCATTCTTGTAAGTCTCAACCAAGAAAGAGGCACTTCCCTTGTGTTTTGTTGAGCCAAGGAAGTGTGCTCCCAGTGTTCCACAGTAGCTAACAGTGGAGAAAACGTTCCTTAGCAACAGAAGCTCATGAAATAAAAGACAGATTTAAATGCAGCTTAAAATTAAGGAAATAGTGTCTGTCAGATTTTAAAATGTGGAAATAGATTCTGTTTTCCAGACCGGAGGAAGACAAATATAAAAGCTCAGAAATGGGAGATAACTTCTAAGTCAGGGTGGGAAGGAGTTTCTCCGATCCATGTTCCCTTCGCTATAAGCTGCTGTGCTCTTACTGTGCATCAATAACAGTCTGGGCTTCTGTAGCCTTCTGGAAAATACTTGGCTTTAAATGGAATGTAAGTGACTGTACTTTACAGAAACTTGGAGTGGAGACTTGTAGTTGTCCCTTCTATTTTGCCCCTCCTGTCCTGTGACCAGACCTCTCATGGTCTGATCACTCTACTCCAGCACACAGCGCCCTTGTGACAAATCTCATCCACAGAACACATTTGTAACAATCAAAACTACACATCTTTGGAGAAAAAGTCTACCCTCTGCTCTAGAAATGGCTACACCCTAGGATTTCAGTAAGCAGTAGGAGTAATATTTTTTCACTAATGTTTTGTATAGGTTTGTAATTGGACGAGAAAAACCTGGACAAGTGAGTGAGGTTGCGCAGCTGATTAGCCAAACTCTAGAACAAGAACGCCGCCAGAGAGAGCTGCTGGAGCAGCATTATGCACAGTATGATGCAGATGATGATGAGGTAACAGACTGTCCAGTGTTTCACTGTTTGGTGTTTTTTAATGTTCCATTTTCTATTCCTAATTCCTTCTTTTTACTTACCACTCAGAGGTCAACTTTCGGACCTTTTCATTGCCTTTGCTGGTGGTTTTTACATATTTTGGTGATGAATCTTAAGTGAAGAATAAATTTATAGAAAAAGCTTTTATCATGGATTTAAATTATTTGTTTTGTTCCAGAAGAGCAAATATCAAGTTATTTGATGCTTCTGTAAGCATTCCTCTTCCTTGAAAACGTATACTTTTCTGAAATACAGGAATTAAGTTTGTTTGGTTGTGCACTGAAACATTAAAATTTTATGAAAACTGGTAAAAGTTGCCTTTTAACTTTTAGAGGAAGTTGGGTTTTTTTCCTAGAAGAATTGATATTCTTCTTAAGTCAGAATGTTTTCTGAAATTCTGGGTAAGACCCCTCCTTCCACACACTATTGTTTGTTTTTTTGTGAACAGATATTCCTCAGGACCAAGAATTAGCCTACCTTGTCTAAAGTGTATATTCATGCTTACAATTAGTGCCTAATGTCCCAATAGAAAGGTTTTGAAAATAACAACTCTGTGCAGTAAAATTTCCATAGTTTTTCTCATTCTCATAAAATTCCTAGTATGCCTAAATACCAAGATACTTTGGTAAGTATTGGAAAGATTACTTTGAGAGCTTTTTCAGAGACTGCTGCTGTCTGTGTTACTCCCTAAATTAGCTGCTGGGTTTTGTAACAAACTGCTTCCATATAGCCCAAGAATACTGTCATTGTTTCACATCATCTTGAATAATATCATTTGAAATGCTATATTACATGTATTAATGTGTTTTCATCCTGGGCCAGGTTTTTAAGGTTTTCTTGTGTAAGGGAATGTAGATAAGAGGAGATAGAGAATTCATGATATGCATTTATTTCAGGTTGTTTTTTCTTTTTTGAAAAAAAAGTACTCTTGACATAAAATCAGGATATACTCAGATTTTGAAACATGCTGTTAAAACAGCAGTATGTCAGAACAATCAGAAGTGTCCCAACAGACTAAGAAAAAATTCTGTCTAGCCCCAGTAATATTTTCACTTACTGTAATTTCCACTGATATTAAGAATAAAAATATTTCAGTATTTAGATAATTCTTAGAATTAATCCTGTCACAGGGACATACATAACTGATATAAATAAGAGCTGTGCTCACATGCGTACGTATGTGTGCCTTTGGGAGACCATAAAGGATAGAAAAATGAATATCCTCTCTGTTCCCTCCTCAAGCTACAGTAAGATGCAAGTCTTCTAACTTCCCTTTAGTCTAGAATTAAATTAAAGAGAAGTTTCTCGAAGGAATTATTTTACTTCAAAACCAAATGGAACCAAAATTATCTCTTCAAAACCAAAATGGAACAACTAGCTATTGGGAAGAAAGACTTCTCACAACTCATCACAGTGTGCTGTGGATGTCAGGGTTTGAAACCTTTCAGTATCCTCTTATGGTGAGCGTAGTCTGATGGCTTTCACACAGGCAAGCGAGGTGTGTCCTAACTGCCTGATGATCAAATCTTTCTTGCTGCATGTGCATGCTTGCATGTAGAGGGATGTGTGCTGACCTGTGTGAGTGATTGATGCATTACACGTTTTATCTGTGGGACACTTCCACCTGCAAAAAATCTCAAATGTTTGTGTTTCTTACCTTCATGCACCACTCAAGATCTGGCAGTAAAGAAAATGTTGTTAAACCCACATTGATCAATACTATCCTGGAAGTACTTCAGCCTTCAGTACGGATTGTTGCGGTGAAGGTGCTGACGGTGACACTGTCACACTGATGGCCACACAAGTGTTTCTCAGTGCAGTACTGAAAGAGGACAGGGATATGTAGGTATGAGTAGGTATCAGGTACTTTTTTGTGATGTGTCTTGTCCTTGCAATTTGGTGGTTACAAACTCTTAAGTCCAGTTTGCTGCATAGATTTTTCCCAAAAGATAATTTCACAAACTTTTTTCTGTTGGTAGTGTCTTTGGATCATAGAGGGAAAATAAAATTGGGCAAGTTTTTCCCAGATTTTTCCATAATTAGGAGAGTTAAAATCCATTTTTCTTATTCTAGCACTACACTGAGAATGGTGACCATCTCTGTGACTGTGACATGATTTTTGGCAATGGCCTTTGGAGTGCAGAGGATGGTTTTGTGTTGCATATGAAGAAAGGAGGAAGAAAGGAAAAGACATCTACCAGGGGAGATCCGGATGGTCTAATCAATTATCTCTTTTGGAAGGGGAAGGAATTAGGCCTGAGAAAAAGTGCAGTTCTTAAAAACTACATTGGGATCATTGAAGGTCATACCCATTTCCTACTTGATGGCATATATATATTTGGGGCATGGTGGTAAACATTTTCAGAATAAATGCTGGGGTTTAGTTATTAAAGTAGGCAGTGTGGCATGTTCCGTTTCTTAAGTAAAAGACTTACCAGAAATAGATTTTATTGAATACCTGCAGTAATTCTGAATATTACTATATTTTTTGTCACCTGAGTCGGCCATCCAGGTCTACTCACATAACTTGCACCATTCCTAGACAACTGACACGATGTAAACTGTGATCTAATGCACATTAGCCACAGTTCAAAGACATTTTTGGTCACCACAAGTGCTTCTGCTCCATTTACTGTCAAATACAAGCATTACTTCTTTGAGCTTACCTTGCTCTTTGAGGACAGGTCTGGCTGGGTTTATGTTGCTGCTGGACACCGCCACCAGCCCTGCATTCTTTGGCTCTGGTAAGCAGAGCACCTTTTGGGCATGAAAATCTTAGTTTACACTGGCTGAGTGAATATCTACAAGTGTGCAAAAGTCACTACTATCCATTTGTGTCCGTTTCATCAAAGGAATAGTGACTCTGACTGCATGGAGTTCAGGAGTATTTGGATTGCCAGTGTAAGGAGTTTGGCATTGAGGCAGCACAGAATTATACACAAGTTGCTCAGTCTCAGATCTGTCAAGCCATCCTGTTAATTTTCCTACACCATTTAAAATATGGTAACATGGATCCCCAGGTGCACTGCTGCATAAATAAACAAGTAAATGATCCTGAGACTGCCAAATTGAGGCTCAGAGACTTTACCATAAGAACAGCAAAAACATTTTAAGCTTTCCAGAGCAGGAAGTCAGTGTTCTTGTTTGAGTCCTGGAGTCATGGCACATGATTTGTGTTTGTTAGAGCTGGCTAAATCACAGGAAGACAATGTGTGCCAGGCATGTGCAAGTTCTGGTGTATTATCTTGCTTTGTCACCAGCTGGCTGGATTTCCTCTGTTTTGGAACCTCTGACAGTCTTCATAGCCCAAGGAGTATGTAGGTATTTTAGAAGGATCCAAGTTCTTTTAAAAAGCAGTATTCTGAGACAGTTTTGATTCATGCCAGCTAGTGGGCAGTGGATTCGAGTTAGATACTAAATTTAGAGATGCAATGTTAGCCTACTACCTTCTCATTCCATTGCCTTGCAGGAATGTTGCCTGACAGCTATTTGTGGGGAAGGTTTACACTAATATATAGTGTTTCTAAAACTTCTAGCATTTACTGTGTAAGTAATACTGAAAACTCATAATTTTATATGTAAATGCCCTGCATTCCTGCATTTCAGAATCTGCTGTTACCACGGGCTCAGGTCATCACAGGGTTGGCTTTCAGATGCTCCTTAAATTAAGTTTTTGCATGGAAACATAAAGCCCTTGTGGAGAACTGATGAACAAGAAAAGAAAATGGATGGTCACAGTGGAGTCCATGCAAAGACTAGCAGGATAAGTGTGCATCAGCTCACAATTTGTTGTTAAGCTTCCACAAGCCAAGCACTTGAGCCAGTAGTATCAGCTATTTCTCAAGTGTTACGGACGATAGGCAGCACTGGCATTTCCTGGTGAGTCTGTGCTAATCACAGTAAAGCTGAGAGAGTATGTTGCCTCTAGATAGCCTGCTGCAGAGTTTGCTCATCACCAGTTTGTCTAGCTTCCTAAAATCCCACATCCTTTTAATTTGTAGCTTTCTGTCAGAAAATAAAACTCATAGGCTTTGAAGTAGGCACTGTCTTTGTATTTTCTACTTAGTGTGCTAAGTGTCCTGAATCTGTATCCTTGGCTGAAATCTTTTGAATTCCCTGTGTTAACATAGTGTTCTGTGCACATGAGTCAAATTATGACATTTCTTGGAATTTTGACTTGAACTTGGTATTACCTTCTTCATGTTCTACTGCAAATGACAAAAGTCACATAAAGCAGATGACCTGTTCCCCAGAAAGCTGCATGGGGTGATGCAAAATGTGAAATGAATAATATATTGCCGGATTCTGTTTACTCTGTGGTTATAGACAAGTAGTTTAATGCAAGTGATGTTTTAATCTACTTCGATATCACTAATCAAGTCAAATTAATATCTTTTTCATTTTAAATTCTCATTCATTAGGACATGCTGGGAGCAAAGCAACATTTAGAACCATTGAAGAAAATCTTGACATATGCAAAAAAAAAAAAAAAAAGTGGCAGTGTATTTGAATGTCTAATACACAAAGAATACATTTGCTAAACCAAATCTTTCAGAGTACATTTTTTCCAACATCATTAATATGATTCACTCCTGTAAAAGCAATGATTAATACTATACCATTATGTTTTTCTTCACTCTTTTGAAAGAATAAAATATAAGGCATCGAAGAAAAAATCAAATTAATAGATGGGCTTGAGTTATTTTTATAGTTCTTCAAATGGTGTTCCTTGATTGTGGGAGAGTTTCAGCAGGAACAAAAGGTGTAGCTTGATGCAGCCTTTGTTATGGTGATTTGGGGAAGGTCTGTCTGCATTATCCTGGCTGGTGCTGCAGCTCTTTCTTTCTGGTTGGGAGTGTTAGGCACATTTCAGAAATTTACTGCTAAGGCAGTTAAACAATGCAAGTAACACATTTTCCCTTTAGAAGTGGAAAATTGCAGCTCATGTTGATAATTTCATGCTATTAGCTGTGATAGCATACAGCAAAATGGAATGGCTAATATCAGAAGCTATTGCTTTGGATGGGACAAGCTTAAGCCCTAGGTGCTACTGAAATGAGAAACAGGGCTTTTACACGGATGAATTCTTCTCACCAACACAGAATGAAGAGTATGAGCTTTTTCTTCAAGAACATGTGAGTTTTCATTGACTGTGGAGTAGAAAATACTATTGCTGTTGCCAGCTAAAGAAACAATAATGTATAGCAGGGAACCTCAGGGAGTGAAAATGACAACTTACCTCACAGGGCATTGTTATTTGAAGTAATACAACTTCTTTTTCTGTGCCTTGCTGCTCCTTGTAAAATAGTGAATTTCACATTCTAGCTAACTGGCACAGTGTCTGAACAACTACCTTCTGATAGTTTCATGTGGAACAGTAGTAAGCAGAAAGAATTTTTTCAGGGAAAGTATGTTTCACATAATTTATGATGTATATTTCCTCAATGTACACATTGGTTCTTTTGAACCTGTAATTTGTTTTTCATGTGACTGTAAGATGAAGTCCCTTTATTTTGAAGACAAAAGCAAAAAGTTCCATTTATTTCTGTGTTCTGTAATGTGGTGTTGTCCTGGTGTCTTGTTTACTTGTGCTGCACTTTGCTTTGACAGCTGCTTTTTTCATTAATTGAACAAAAATGACTGTGCTCATTGACACTCATTATGTACAATTTGAAGCAAGATTTCCCTTTGTGTTCATTTTCAGCTGCCTGATGTTCCTCTTCAAACACTCTGGCTCCTGAGGCCAGTAAAATTTTGCTCTTGAATTTTTCCCCAATAACTTATTTCTTGTTGTGTATTCATTTTTCTTTTTGTATTCGGTACTTCTTAGCTTAAGTCTTTTGAGAAATCAGTTTTATCTAAATTCATCTGGTTTATTCCTTTACCAAAACTGGTAAATGTAATTGGGAATTTGTATTAATATATTCCTTTAAAATGCACATGTGGCTGAGCCAGATCTGTTTCGTTTTACATAAGCAGGGCATGAGTTTACTAGTTAATGATCCTGTTTCTGCCTCCTCTCTGCATACTTCAGAGATTTCCTTACCACTGCTGATGGACCTGCCAGGATTTCTTTTAATGCAGAAACAATAGTTGTGTATTACCTTATTTGTTTCAGGGATAATGACTGCAAAATGGAAAGCACATGGACTGTTAGTATTTTGTCCCCACAAAAATTAATTTCTCTGAAATCTCACTGTGTTTTTAAGAGTTAGTCTTTCTTCATCTGGTTGCTGGTGTGTAAAGGTGGCATTACATGCTCATGGAAAGAGCCAGGAGAGTTAGTAGCCAAATTTTCAGTTTAGACAACTACTGCACATAGCCAGGGACAATAAAGTAGAAAAAGAAGTTACTACAAGTGTAGTGTAATGGAAGATTTTTTTTGTGTGTTCATGAGATCTAGACTTACAGTTGGACAATTTCAGGTGGTGGTTTGCTTTGCTATAATGCTTGCATACCTGAAAACTCCAGGGAAATGGACTATGTATTCTTTGCTTCTCTTACACAAGGAAAGAAGAAGCAAAACCAGCTGTTAGGGGTTTTTTTATAGAAGACTATTGGGATTCTTAGGCATATATGCTTAGTAGGCATGAAGTATATCAAATAAATGGTTACTGTTTATTTCATTGGAGAACATGTTACCATTTATAGAGGCAGCTGTAGCTCACCAAAAAAGTGCCTTGCTTTACAGTGACTATTTTAAAATATGTGCATGTTGGTGACTTGCCTTCTTTTTAGTAGTTCTTTCAAGATCATAACATTTTACTCAACTATTTTATGCTTTCTCTGTATTTTGGGTTGTTTTTTAAAACTTCATTGGTTTAAACAAAAGAAGAATGTAGGTTTTACATTATCTTTAAAGATTCCTTTTAACTCAAACCACTCTATGATTCTATGTGCTGTCTGTGTGTGCCTGTGCACCTGAGACATCTTATATGCACTGGTTTTTAGTTGAGAGAGATTCACATAATTCTACAGCTGAGAAACTGAATTAAGGTAGGAAGCTGAGGTTTGAGCTGTTGTTCAAACAGCTGAGTTATTACTTCTTGTTTTGTCAAAAAATGTCACTAATAGATAATTTCAGCACTATGGGGAATATGCTCCTGATAATAGTATTATGTTTCTTCATCTCAGAAACTGAAAGCTCATGAAGAAAAACTTGGAATAGTTTTGTCAAAATTTTGGTGGTATTACTGTACAAGCATGAAAAGGACTGCACTGGTCTCCCCGCCCTTCCTTTTCCATGTATTTATTTAGTCCCAAGCCTTATAAATCCAGATGTGGTCCTGAGGGAAGTGTTGGCCTTATAATGTGTTTGCACAGTCATGTGCACAGCCAGCAGGCTGTCAGTGATCCATACGTGCTGTACTCCAGCTTCCAGAGGGAGCCCTGCAGGAGCAAGGTGGTACCATTCACCTTAGGGACAGGGAGAGATGAGCACAGATGTGTGCAAAGGACTGAGTAGGCAGCTTGGGGTTCAGTATTAGAAGCTTTTTCTTTTCAATATTATTGTATTGGTTTATTTTGTTTGTACCTGAGATACTGATTGCAGCTTATGGTTTTTCAAAATTCTCTTTTGTCAGCAAATTGTTTTCATCTCATGGTTTACCAGCACAAGAAACACCAGCATTTATTGTTCAAAACTAGTTCAAAGCAGCTTCTTATTCAGGGTGAAAATTGAGTAATCTCTGGCTTCAGACTCTGAACTTGTCTCTGACACTCAGGGTTTTTTTCCTACTGTTGTCTTTCTGCATGGGTGTGACTTTTCTATTGTTAATTTGTTTATAAAGAATAAACCAGTGAATTTTCAAATTCAGCATGGAATATCACTGGAGAATTACCTCATCCAGATGACTTTACTAACAACTAATCAAGATCCTGTTGGTTGTATCCTGCTTTTTTTTTCTGTTTGAAAAAGACTCTTTGTTAAATCTGAAATAAATTTGGAGAGTTCTTCCAATGGAAAAGAGGTCTCACTTGGAAAAGGATGAAACCATCAAAATACAGAGCCAGTAATGCTTGAGAACTGAGTTCTTAGTGCTTAAGACACTGTTTTCTCTCTTAATATACTGAAATACTACTGTGGAGTTATATTTTGTCTGGTAGAATTTGTCAGTACTGGGTTTATAGCTAAAGACAAAGATGACCTTTTTTGTATGCAGAATGCTGTGATTGCACAGTATCTTAATTACTCTTTTAATAATCTCTGCATAATAAGAGGATAACTGGAATTTCTTAAATGCTATAAAATTAAGACAGGGGAATATGCTACAGATGAAGAAGATGAAGACATGGGACCTGTCCTTCCAGGAGGTGACATGGCTATTGAAGTGTTTGATCTCCCTGAAAATGATGACATGTTCTCCCCCAGTGATGTGGACACCAGCAAACTTGCTCACAAATTTAAAGAAGTAAGTTATATATCAGAAAATACTCCTAAAATACTCACTGAACTAGATTTTTAGTTATCTCAGTGCTCAGTGCTTGGGTTATTTTCTCTTGAAAACTGGTATTTAGCTTTTTCTATGCTTAGTACTTTGAAATGGCTCAAAAATTTTTGCTTGAAAGAAGTAGAACTGTCCTTTGGAGATACTTTGGCATCAGCTTTCAAGTGATTGTAATTGTAACTGTTGTACTGATTAGGGCAGTTTATAAATTAACTTTTCAATATAGAAGTTACTCTACCTCAGCACTTAGTTTGACCACATAGACAAAGTGCAGGTTAATTGGTCACTAGCAGAATGCTGGGGTTTGGGGTTATTTATTTTTGTTTGGTTTGTTCTGGTTTTGTATGAGTACAATTAAAGGTGATTGGGAAAACCAAACAACAAATGTTACATTTCAGTGAAGAGAGACATGTGAAACTCATCCTTTACCATTACACAGTAACTTATCAGTGTACAGCTGTGTCATGTGTTTGGCCATGTACTTAGAAAGATGCTCTATTGGGGAAGTATCCACACCTCAGTAGAGTATTTTACCAAGAGTTTATCAAAACCATACCAAGTTTATGGTAAGGGAGTATAACATCCAGCTGTACTAACTGTGGTGTTCATTGTGGTCATTGAATTAATATAATTTCACATACCAAAGTATGGAGGGACATTTCTTCCATATTTTAGGCTGTGTGTTTGATGTGGCTTCTTTTTAAGCTTTCCTGAATTCTAATGCAAATAAAGATGTGAAACAATGGATGTACCTAAGCTTACAGTGATGGGCTGTGTGATGGCAGTAAAGAACTCTTAAGAACCCTTTTTTTTTTTTTTAAACACAGGAAGATGGAAGGATTCAAAGTAGCCAGAACCTCATAGGAGATTTAAGCAGCAGAACCTGGGCCCAGACAGATAGGAGTTTTAAAGTACCAGGACTCCCTTTCTATCCTTCTCCACTTATCACCTTGCCTTCTCTCAAACCAGATATTTTATTTGCATAAATATATTATTACTCCCCTCTAGTGAGAGTCATGTGTGGGAAGTAATTAGTCAATGAGCAACCAGTCTTTCCCTTTTCTGTTGATAGCCCTTGCAGCCATTGGGTGTCTGATTTTATTCATTGTTGGTACCTGAAAGGTTTTTGCATTACTTAGATTATAATTTTCTCACTCCATATTTTGAGTTTCATGCTCTTACATTAATTAGAAGAACATTTTGCTTCATTTTCTAATACTTTGCATCAAGCCTACAAATACAATCTCAAAGTGGTGGGAAGATGCTACCATTCTCCATGTGCCAGTGAGTTTTCCAAGGCTGTGCAAAACACAGATGCAGTGATGGGTGGGAAACTCATCTTTAAATAAATTACCTTTAATTCTGTGCTTGAATACAGTTCCCGTAAACTAAGGTTATTTTTTCACACTTGAGCTTGTCCAGACTGATTTGAAGTTATTTGCAAACCTGTCTTCTGTAATGGCCTTAAAACACTGTTTTAGAGACCAGATGAAGGTACTTTGGGATCCTTGAGTGTAAGTGTAGATGAGAGCCTGAGAAGAAAGCATGAAGTGCTCCTGCCTAAGAGTGGACTCTTTCAGCAGCCCACGCAGTTATTGCTATTATGAGCACACCACTTTCGTTTCACTGATTGTCTTTAAGGCACACAGCTGCGTTTTGTTGGCTGATGCCGAGTGAGTACATGTATTTTTCTTGGTATTTGCCCTGAATTCTTTCAACACTAGAGGACTTGTTCATGATCACACTGCACAAGCCCACACAGTGTTTTCTGGAACTGTATTTAAAGAATAACTGTTCTTTCTTGTTCTTACTCCAGAGATTTATGGAAGTATTAGGCAAGTGGGTAGGACATAATCTTTAAGCATAATAGTTTGACCTAATTAGTTGAATTCAGTCTTTGCGACAAAAAATGTGTTTCCATACTCTGAGAGCAGTCTTACTTAAAATGCCTTGCTTTAGAAATAGAAGTCAGAAGAGAGATGGGCATTCCTGTGTGATTCACTGTACTTCTGAAAGTCTTGTTTTCTTGGCTGTAAAGCAGGAAAAATAGGATTGATTTTTCTTAACTTCTTAGTGAGAAAGAGCTAGAAACTTTATTTTAGCTGTGATGCTTGAAGAGAGACAAGATCTGTAGGGAGAAGGGACATTTATGTAAGAATTCATTATTTCATGTTTTAATAAAATATGTGAAGAATGGAAGATTATTATATGCAAAAAATATATAATGATTACGTAAAAATTGTCATGGTGATTATTAGATTCCGTTGCACACTTTCCTTCCCAGTGTACTCCTGATATTTTAACATTTGCTAGACTTTCATTCTATTCTACCTTTTGCAGTTTTGATGAATTCAATCCAGTTTCTAAAAGTTCCCTTTTATAACAAATTTCACTGTTTTTGTAGAAAATTAATCAGCTTTTAAAGTCATATTTGAATAGGAAATGTGCCAAAAATTACTCAAAATGTCATTGTTAAAGTGAACCTTCAGTTTTATATTGACTTAAAACCAGCAAAAAAATACAAAATAGTATCTGCCAAATAGAATTTGAAATAGAAATAGAATTTGTCTGTCTTTAAATAGGACATGGAATAAAGATCTCTGATCCCTGATAGTAAACTTAAAAAATTTTAACTACGAAGTCCAGACTTTGTTGCCAAATAGTTGTCCTTGCCTGTTGTTTAGTGTAACCTGTAAATGTGTTAGTATTTCTCATCTAGTCTACAAGCATGATTAGTTCTTTTTTTTAAAAAAAAAGTACATATCCAGCTTCACATTTTTCTGTTAAGCAGAAAAGTGTCTTCTTTCTTCTGCCTCAGTGGGATCTGCTGTACCATGTACTGATTCAATGGTCTGACTGGGTACTCAGTATTCATTTTTTTAACTTAATAACAGAGAGCACAAAAATAACTGTTAAAAACCATCTGTACCTGAGCAGATTGTCATTTATGCAACAGTTTGGAGTTTATTTGTATGTAATAAGCTCTTTAAGTGCTCCTTATGGATTTGTGGGGTTTTAGAAGAGATGGGAGTGGACTGTCAGGAGGTAGCTTAAGGCTTTGAGTCTTGGCTTTTTGATGTCATTATTAAGTCTGAAAAGGGGAAAATCTAGCTCATCCATTATTCCCCTGATTTTATCTCATCCCAGAACAGTGTTGCAGAACTAAGCAAAGGGTTGGGCATTTTATAAACACCATGATGTTTTGAGATGATTCTTTAATAATTTTTCACTATTAACAGGAATGCAGTGGGCAGCAAAAGCAGTTCACAGTCTCTGAAAATTGTAGATCAGAGTTTGGAACACTGAGGTCAAAAATTGCAAGTAACCTCTTGCAAATACTAATTAAAGTATCTCCTTTTTTTCTTCTAATATATATACAAAAAGGTGTATGTCCTTCTCAGCTTCCTGGCCTACTAGGTGCAGTGGCTTCTCTGGCAGCTTCTTGCCATTACCCCAACTCCAGGGCTGCCAAGTGCCCTGTTCCCAGCTGCACTGGCACCTCTCCATCCTGGAGCAGTAGCCCTGTGGCACTTCTTCTTCAGGAGCCCCAAATACGTGGGCTACCTGTGTTTCTACAAGCTGCTGCAGCCAGTGCCTGGTTTCATTTGAAATGAAATCTTACAGTCTGCTCTGGCTGAGCACATGAGGAGTTGTAACACTTTTCAGTGCAAAGTCAAAAAGTGAGCATAAGTAACAGATGATCGTGGGGACTAGAACATCTTGCAGTCTCCTCTGGAGACCATGACCAAGAATGAGTGTTGGGAAGAAGATTCCTAAACGGAACCGGTGAATTGGCTTCTCCTTTATTCTGTCCAGCATAAATTGAGGAATTCTCCATCATAAAGGACTAGGTTTATCCAGCAGTTTAATTAAGGTTGATTTGCAAACCAAACTGTATCTGAAAGTGTGCATTTCCTACGCCACAAGAAGGGGCATTCAAGAGACTTCATGAAAAGGGAATTTGTAAATTAGCTTAATATTTTTCAGAGAAACTTGTACTGGTCAGCTCAGTGATAGCTCCTGTTACTTTGAAAATTACTCCTCTCTCCCAGAACTTCTCCTTTGATTAATTTGCACATTTTCTTACTAACAGCTGGCTCTTCAAGAATGTAGCCATTGTTTCACCAGAGATGTTAGTTTCTGGTTCGGTACAATGACCCCATATACTCTATTAGATCAAAATTAACTATTCCCAAAAGCTCGTGTTTGTCTTGTAAGAGACGTAGCCTGCATGTAAAACATGCTCTTCGGTAACTATTCCTTCTATTCCTAAATAATGGGCAGTGCCTTATCTCCAGTGCAGTGCTGGCTCAGGCTGTAATTCACTTTTTGCCCTTGCCCTCAGTTCCATATCCAAGGTACCTGAGTCACTGATTCAGTGACTGAATCAAGGTTTTGGGGCCTGTCAGTAGTTTGTCCATGCTGCCTGCTTTAAATAGTACAGTAGCGGGGATTGGGGCGCAGGCCAGTAGTGGGTACATGTGTGTGATCATTTCCATTTGGATTAGGGTTATGCTGTTGAAGCTGTGGTTCAGTTTGTACTTCAGAGCATTCCTGGAGCCTGTGAACAGCAGGCTTTGTGGTAAAACTAAAGGTGTTTCAGGACATTGTCTAATACACTCAGTAGTGACTGCTCACTCCACAGGAACAGACTAATGTAGGTTAGTATGGAAGAAATCCCACAGCAGGTGTGCAGGTGGATGCCAGGTCCTCCAGACCAACCCTTTCCCTGTACAGATCCCCTGTTGTTGTGGCTGCTTAGTGATGTAACTATAACCTTTAGCACACTGCCTGGGCTGTTAATCTGCTTCCAATTGCTTTGTTGCTTGAATGCTGTTGCTGTTATTTACGGTTTCCCTGTGTAACTGCTCTCAGTTGGGATTAGCTGGCTTGAGCAGAGTAACTCCAGCTATTGGTGAAGGATAGCATCAGTTTACCTTTCTTCTTGCATGAAATAAATGTGTGGAATCTTCCCTCAAGGTTTTCCTGACTTCTTGAGTTGTTAAATCACTTATTTCCATATTTGCTTATTTGTAATGTGCTTGCTTTAATCAGTGCAGTGGGACTTTCAGCACTGGGATGTATTTCACATTCACATCAGAGGAGAGCAAAGCCCAGCAGGATAACATCTATTTTTTTTAAACCTAAGACATTTGGTTTTGCTAAACAGATTGGATGTTCTGATTTGAAATTATGAGTAGTTAGATGGCATCCTATCTTTAATTAGGTTGCACAGACTGAGTCATTTTGCAAGCTAGACATTTTAATTTACAATCTACTGCACTGCAGCACTCTTCGGGGCCTTCTGCTGTGTAATAAGGTATTCAACTTGCAGCACAGGCTTTAAAAATACCGGAGTACTCTCTGTGACTTCACTTGTTTATTTTATATTTTCAATTCTAGTTGCAAATCAAACATGCAGTTACAGAAGCTGAAATTCAGAAGCTGAAGACAAAGGTAAGAATCAATATATGGTTAATACATGATGTTTTTTCCTTCATACAAGATTAGATCTGAAGACGTATCTTTATGTGGGTGGAGAAGTCAACATCCTTATTAAAGGCTGATTAAGAAGCACAGTAGCTCAGCTAAATCTTGCCTTGGTGTATATTCTTTATTCCAAGTTTCAAGTAAAAATCTTAAGTGCTTCTGTTAAAAGAAAATGCCAACTTTTGTAGCTTCAATTAAACATATGTTTTAAGGGGTATCATAATGACTAAATGGCAGATTGCTAGTTTTAACATTCTGATGCATTTTTTCAGGTTTTAAAATTATATTTGGATTGAATATTCAAGTTGAAGTTAGTATGTTTTTTATTTACCAGCGATGTTAAGGTATCCCTACACTACTTTTCATTATTGACATTTAAAAAAACCCTCATTTGTTTAAAGGTATTTAATAGAAATTCTTTTTATATATACAGAAGGAAAAATAATTGTTTCATATTGTTGCAGTTCTCTCTAATAGATAGTCCAGGAAGGAAAAATATGACCAGTTTAAAATAAAACATTATCTCACAATCAGTTGCTAGTTAATAAATGAAATTTGGTATAGCAATAAAAAAGAATTTGGTTTTTTTGTGCTAGGGTAACCTTCATGGGAGTCTAACAGATTATTCAGTTATTCAGCAATACTAGGTTTTATAATGACATCCTTCTCTTTGAGTCTAAGTACATTTTAAAAGAAATAAAAATAAGAAAATCAGAAAATTGTGCTTCAGAAAAATATTTTAGATTATTTCTTTCCAGCAGCATTTGCACTCACTGTGTATTTTGCATAGTGTTTATCAAATCTGCATAAATTACTGTTAAAAAAAATTCGGAGTGCAACTGTTTTCTGTAAGGACAATTTCTGTTGTCCTGTCTCAGTCCAGAAAGTCAAAAATGTTTTGTTCCTCTGCTTTCCAGTTCCAGTCTAGCAATTGGAGCCACACAATTGATCCCTTGGGATTGTGCCGAGGCCTATTGACCTGATGGCATCAGTGTGTGGGTGTAAACATTCATCTCTGCAAATCCATTTGCAAAATTAGGGTTAATGTGCCTTTTAGTGTTGTACCTCTTTATCTCATCTTTTCAGTAGAGCTGAAGAAAATGTGACTAATTTAGGTATATTACTAATAAAACTGCAAGCAAGTTAATTTTTTTGGTGTGTATCATCCATGATGCTAGCAGAACTGCCTAAGAGTAAATTAAAAACCTCTTAATATATCAACAGGGATATTAAGGCATTTTTTGTTTACTAAATTCTGGGAGCTAAATCACACAAGAGGCTGGATAACCCTACCCTTATCCAGCACCTAAAAAATCTAAAACCTGCATGTAGTTTCAGTTAGGAAGTGAGAACCCTAACCCAAAAAATATCTGGAAATCAAATTCCCCCTTTCCAAAGTAAGAAATATCATTTTCTGAAAACGTGTGAATGCTTTGTAGCACCTGAGTCACATGCACAAAGCAAAACATATCCCATGTGCTGGCTGACTGACCCTGCAGTTTGCCTGAGTACTCCACTATTGACATTTTTAAATGTCAGCCAGTCAGATAGGTTGGTATAACCCAGAGAAGCATAGATTCTGCACTGGAACACTGAGCAAGAACTCTGCTTGGTTTTGTGAGGAAGAATTATACGTGTATCAGCCTGTTTTCTTTGTCCTGGAACACTCTTCCCACTGCTAGCATATTACTATTGTAGCTGCTGATTTACTGGTTCTCTCTATTTGCATTGTTTGAATTAACCCTAAACTATTAGGCTGCACTTGCAGCTTTTTATGAACTGCATCTCCACTCCTTTTTTCAGCTGCAGGCTGCTGAGAATGAGAAGGTGAGGTGGGAATTGGAGAAGACCCAGCTCCAGCAGAACATTGAGGAGAATAAGGAAAGGATGATGAAATTAGAGAGTTACTGGATTGAGGCACAAACCCTGTGTCACACAGTGAATGAACACCTCAAGGAGACGCAAAGCCAGTATCAGGCTCTGGAGAAGAAATACAACAAGGCAAAGAAATTAATCAAGGATTTTCAGCAAAAGTAAGCAGCTACATCAGGCTCAGCAAATGACTTAGTGGCCAGATAGAAAACATGTATGTGATATATTTTGAAAATACGAAACCCAGTGTTAAACACCTGTAAGGTAAACACTGTTTTCCACTTTTTTATTCATGAAAAGCATGGACTCTTTATTAGGAAAAAATGCTATTATTCAAGGTGTAGTCATACTATACGTAAATAAAGACTTAGTCTGTAATATTCCAGGTTGGTATGTTTCAGAATTAGGAGATAGCTCAAAGTAATTGCGAACAACTAAGAATAGTCACAGTAAAGCATTTGATTAGCAAAGTTTGCAGCAATTTATATGGGTGTTGTATCAGCTGGATTCATTCCTGCTATGTACTAATGTAACATCAAAAAGAATATTGTTTTGTTACATTTTACATTTTATTTTTCTTCTTCTTGTAGATGCCAAGAATGTTTGAGCTGGGTTGAGCTAACTGATGATTTCCTGGCCCCCTCTGTTTCATGTGGTCCCCTCTCCCTGGTGGCTAGCAAGAATAATAACATCTTACATTTCTGTAACAGCTTCCGTTCCCCAAATTAAATTTTTTTGGGCAGCAACTTTTTTCATTTTCTGCTGAAATACACTTATTTAAAGAAGAAAACTCAAACACATACAGCAATGTCAAGTGATAATTGGGATTGCAGAAATGAATATCCTGTCTCATTAAAAAGGGGGTTAGATTGTCAAAGTATCATTACCTATCTTGGAATTTCATGACTATTCCAGAACTAGTTTGCATCTTGTGTGCTTTCTATCACAAATTTCTTTGATATTCAAAAGAAAAAGAGATAGGGCAAGTCACTAGAATGAGTTTGGATAGCTTTCTATTGACATTCTGCTTTATATTAGTAAAAGATCAAGTTAGGGTTTTTTTAACACCTCAGACCACATAGCTGAACAAATTTCCTTTAAAAAATTCAATTTGTACCTGCAAACTTAGAGGTTGTCCTTTCTGTGAAGGAGCACAGTCATACACTAGTAAAACAGACTTTGCTCTATGTCTTACAGCACAGAACAGCATAAACTAAGCTACACTGTTTTTGTTGTAAACACAGATTAAGAAAAGAAACCAGTTTAACTGTTTTCATTATTAGTAACAACTGAGATTTTTTTTTCCAAATAAGTTGTTCTTGCCATTTTTATATCACTGCCTAGCATAGTCGTGTAGACTAATTGCTTAGGGTTTTGTCCTGATTGCGGTTTCATAGTTCTTACTAAGTAAGTGATAAATTATTTGTTAAGGACAGGATAATTTATAAGTGATAAATTATTTGTTAAGGATAAATTATTTGTTATTGTTTGTTACTTCTGATGAGTAGCAAAACATTTTTTTTCACTCTGATTGCTCTAATGACAACAAATACATCTTTTTTTTTTTCTCCTAAGAGAATTTGACTTCATCAAACGCCAGGAAGCTGAACGAAAGAAAATAGAAGATTTGGAGAAAGCACACCTTGTAGAGGTTCAAGGCTTACAAGCTCGTGTGAGTAGCATTTACTCTTATATTTGAAGAATGAGACAATTCTGTGTGATATTCTGGAAAAATAACATTTCTGATAGGGAGGGTGTATTGGGGTGAATATTATTGCTAATACTGCATTGTATTTCTTTCAGATACAAGACTTGGAAGCAGAAGTATTCAGGCTAATGAAGCAAAATGGAAGCCAGGTTAACAATAACAATAATATTTTTGAGAGGCAGACGTCTTTTGGAGAAGTTTCTAGAGGAGATCCAGCAGAAAATCTAGATACTAAGCAAGTGACCTGCCTGGATGGCTTAAGTCAAGGTTTGTTTGAACCAAACCATAACTCTTATGAATCATAGAATGGTTGGAAGTTGGAAGAACCCTAAAGATCATTTAGTTCCAATCCCCCTGCCATGGGCAGGGACATCTTTCACTAGACCAGGTTGCTCAAAGCTGCTTCCAGCCTGGCCTTGAACACTTCCATGGATGGGCAGCCACAGCTTCTCTGGGCAAAGAGTTCCAGTGTCTCACCACCCTCACAGTAAAGAATTTCTTTCACATATCTAACCTAGATGTCCCTTCTTTCAGTTTGAACCATTCCCCGCTGTCCTGTCATGACAGTTCCTGACAAAGAGTCCCTCTCTGGCTTCCCTGTAGGGCCCCTTCAGGTGCTGGAAGGTTGCTGTGAGCTCTCTGCACAGCCTTCTCTTTTCCAGGCTGAACAGCCCCAACTTTCTCAGCCTGTCTTCATGGGGCAGGTGCTCCAGTCCCCTTATCAACATCATGGTCTTCCTCTGGACCTGATCCAACAGTTCCATGTCCTTCTTAGGCTGGGAGTCCCAGGCTGGATGCAGCACTCTAGGTGGGGTCTCATGAGAGCAGAGGGGCAGAATCACCTCCTTTGACCTGCTGGCCATCCTGCTTTTGATGCAGCCCAGCATTCATAAAAACTATAATATTATTTATTTCACTGTTGAAAAAGAAAAAAAAAAGCAATACACTATGAAATAAATTAATTTCTAGCAAGCACAGAGGTATTATATTAAAATTGATATTTTAGCAGTCATTTCATATCTGGACCCCAACATTGCCTTACAAACAAATCAATATGAATTACATTTTTAGCAAGTTGTGTTTATAAAAAAGAGTTCGTCCTGCTGAAATAGTATTAGGTGATATGCAGACCTTGTGCAATTGGTTTCCCCAAATCTTCAGAGCCCTGTTTTTTTCTGTCAAGTCTTAATTGTAATGAAATCTCTGAAGTTCAGGAAAGCACCCAGGATGACAAGAAAGTCTGTATTTCTGCCATGGAGACTCAATAAGCATTATAAAACATTTAACATTTAGCAGTGCTGTTAACACAAATCCTTTCAGTAGTTTGTTTCAGGACAGGAAAGTATGTTTTCTTCACTTGACTCAGAAAAAGGGTGCTTATGTTGTGTATGGTGTACTGTTGTAACAATGTCAACACACATCCATGATCTAAGAGCTAAAATCCAGGAATTTCTGTATGTAAAAAAAAAAGAAGAAAAATTGTAAAATTCATTCTAAAAAGTTGGAATTTCTTAGTATAGCATTAAAAATCTGCATGTCAGTGCTTCAAAATTATGTTTTCTAATTGATGCATTTTGCATGAAAATTTTCAAAGAACTGCCTTTTTTAATGCCAAAAATGTTTTTCTGGAGAAATGTTACCAGGGTTATTTCTGAGTGTTAGACTAGATGATCTCTCAATTTAAATGCCCAAGTTTAACCACAGGAGTACAAACACAAATTATTTACTAGGAAAAATAGATAATCGGCAACGATTTTTTGAAAGCAGAAGCCACATAGTTAGACCTTAGATTACAGGCTGCATTTGTGGTTTTAACAAGAGAAAAAAAACCCCTCCTTTTTAAAAAGAACATCCTTAAATATGCTGTAGCATTTTGACTTCCATATACCTTTTCCAGTAAATTCTGTGTCAGTTTTTGAGGTCTGTATCAGACTCTAGCGTAGTGATACTTGCTCTGCAAAGAACCTACAGCTCTGTATCACTCTTGCTTAAACGTTTTGAGAAAAGAACTTGCCATCAACCCATGGATGTTTGCAGAGGAGCGATAAAGGGCAGGGGAGTTATCCACGATGTTTTGGAGGTGGGTAGAGTCCCTCTGTGTGCTGTGGGTTGTGCACACTGCCATTGTGAGAGTCACTCGGGTGCTCCAGTCTCTTTTCTGCCTCATGTCTGCTATGTGTAACCCATGCTTCTTGATCAAGCCTCTGCGTTAGGTTCCTGGGGTAGGACTGCATATAGACAGCCACAGCCCAGAATTTTGTTCAGAGGTTTGTAGTCTGCCCTCCATCAAAAAATTAGGGTATGTAAAAATACAATATTTTAATTAAAATTGTATCAAATGTGGGGTTTTTTCATTGTGATCTGAGGTGTTATTATCTTCTTGCTTGGTGGGAGACTTGGGAAGAAGAAGTGGATGCAACCTGATGGTTGCAAGCATTTGAGCATAACTGTTCTGACACTGCCGGTGCTCTGGCCGTGTTCAGCATCCTGCCAGACTGCACGACTCCTCAGACTGTAACATAACCTCACACAGAGCTTAAGGGGCTGCCAGTAACATCAGTGGGAGTTAAAAAGAGAAAATCAAAACTATCGTGGCCCACGTAATTCTTCCTTTGCTTTGCCAGGGAATACTAGACTAGAAATTGTGTTTCCTTTATGAATATATGGTTTATTCTGAGAGTCCAGAAGTACATTTTAGCTTTCTGGTTTAGTGATCATGAGCTGTGTCTGCAGTAGACAATCAAGCTGTTTACTGGCAGGAGTCAGTGGTTTGAAATCTAAACAGTTCAGTGCTGGGGCCGACATTGGCATCTCTGTGCAAGTGCCTGTTCAAGTCACTTTGTGGCTCTGCTTTCTGGACATCTTTGGATACCCAGGGCTGCATCAGTTCCCAGGAGGAGATTTTAAATTCTGTCAGCCTGTCTAGTGGAAAAACAGTGTGAGTACAGGTGAGCTCTTTCTTGCTTTCAGTGGTACTGAAATTGTTTAGATGGAAGAACTGTGGAAGAGTCAAGTGGTTGAATGTCTGGTGAAAGAAAGTCTCATCCCATTGACTCTGAGAGTGAAATAAGGACTGTTGTGACTTCTATGAGAGAGACTTCTATGTGAGAGATTTTCAAGACACCCTAGTGGGTTGGGAGATGACTACAGCATCATGTGAGGTTGTGGGTTTGTACTGGGAGCTGTGAGGGTCAGCCACTCTGCAGAAGAGGGAGGTGGGACAGGGGGTGGCAGCACCTGTGGCTGGGCAGAGACCATCTTACAACAGTCCAGTTCCACTGCAACAAAGCAGGGCCAGATGGGGTGGAGGAAATAGGAAGCTCCAGGCCCAGATGGTCTCCTGCTTTAAGAAGGCCCGTATGAGCACTTCTGTGAATACCATTTGCACTCCTATGTTGGTAACTTGCATAATTTCAGCAGTGAAACTAAGGGATGTATGAAAGTGTGTACACTTGAAAGAACAAATACAAGCAGTTCAATCCATGACAATGTGTTGCTATCCTGTGGAGTACTTAGGGCAGAAGCGTCGTTGCAAGTCAGACAATGCTAATTATTCTGTAGTATCATGTGAAGTAAAATTTAACTCTTACACATAGAAGAAAAGCAAAAATATCTGTAAGATCATATTTTAATTAATTAGTGTATTCTGAATGCAGTATATAGATAAGTAAATGTATCTAATGGATTGTGGTTAGGTTTTTACTATGAGGGTTGAAAATAAGTTGTTAAAACCATAAGAATCTGTTCTTTTTCTAGTTTAAAATACGAAAACACCTTTAAAAATTTTGGTCTTAGTTTTTGCCTTTAGTTTTGGCCTTTAGTTCTTGGTCTTAGTCACTACAGCTTTGTAAAATGTTAAACTTGCTGTGATACTCAGATTTCATTTAGGTGGATGGTTGATAGCTAAGACAGGTACAGCTCTGTTAGTTTTAGCTGTAGAGGCAAGTCATATATGAAGTGTTCAGTATACTTTACTCATGAGACATTCAGGAATTAGGTGTCTTTGAAGGCAAGTAGGATGGTTTCATTGTTCCATTTTGTATATTAAATACTTCTCCAGTTTTCATGTATCACACAATGATGTTTATGCCCTGATGGAGGAGAACTTTGCAGGTCAAGCACATGCAAGTCCCTCTGAAGGAGTCTAATTGGATCTTCTTTCTGGGCTGGTACAACTGGGTTTGTGTGGTCACTGTGTAACAGTGGAAATACTTAGTTGAATTCTTAAATATCTGCAGTTGATTCTTTGCTATGTCCTTGCTGAATCTGTACAGATAGACTTGTTTAATAACTTTTTCTGGGGGTACTATAGGAGTTACGAAGGTACAGGTACAAGTAAAATGTGTCTTTCCTAACCTAAATGATTCTGTGATTCTATACAAAGTGCATGTACTTGCAGTTGCTTGTACAATTCCTTTTCTTGGGAGAAACTAATGAAAAATCCTTCTGTTAAACAGTTGTGAATCATGTTTCCATACAGATTTCAATGAAGCAGTTCCAGAAACAGAGAGGCTGGACTCCAAAGCACTGAAGACTCGAGCTCAGCTCTCAGTGAAGAACAAGCGGCAAAGGCCTTCCAGAACGCGGCTCTATGATAGCATCAGTTCAACTGATGGGGAAGACAGCCTGGAACGAAAGGTGAGGACTCTACATTCTCTTGCAGGCTTCCCATGGAGTGCTAGATTGCCCCTGTAAGTCATTTCAACCTCGGTCTTTATCCTTTCATTGTAGCACAGGCAGTATTTATTCCTCTGTGGCCAGTCTGCTGTGAATGTCCTTGAGTGATGTGCAAGTCCGGTCTCCTTTTGAGTCAGCACAGCTGTTTTTTTGGTTCTGTTGTGTTTTAACTGGAATCCTGGTCTTTTTGATTTACATGTGCTTTATAATGCAGAGTGGGTCTTTTGATTTGTACAGGAGGTGAAAGGAGCTTGACTTGTGCATTTCTCTATTTGTTAATTTGTTATCACAATTGATACAATATTTGCTCATTGTTTTGTCCTATTCTGACTTCGTCTGAAAGCAAATACCAATAAACAATACTGTGTGTATCAAAGGGTAATGCATTGAACTGCTACAGCATTTCATACAAATAGAAAGCTAAATAATGAATAAAAGAATTGCATGTTCAAAGTAAATCTTGCTCTGTTTGCTTACTAAGTGGTATAACCTGCTTTATAATCTCTTATACCAACAGCCATCACACAGTTACAGTAGTCCCATGCACATTTCAAAATCACCACTGCCCTTATGCATGAGAGCATCCTCACCAGCATCAGATTCTGGTGCTTCCTCCCTCTCCCCCGTGGCTAGCAGTGCAGCAATCTCACTTGACAACCTAACTGAAAACCAAGAAGAAGAACAGCACCACAAAGGAGGTGTCCTTTCCCCATATGCTCGGGGAGACACTCCACTTTCCTCTCCTTCAAAATCTGGGCACAGCTCTGAAGCATCTCCTTTGCATCACCCAGCTGGCAGGAATATTTTACAGGATAAAGGTATTACTGTTTCTTTTGCAATAAATTGTTGCATCATTCTGCTCACTTAACAGCTATCTACTTTATTACATTTTCTTGTGCAGTAGCAACTAGAAGATCATCATCTTGTAATTTCTTTTATCTGCCTGGAAATCAAAAACTTTAAAATGACCTTGTATGATGGTATAAGAAAAGGACAGAATTTTAAAATGGGATAGGGAACTGCTTGCTTTCTTTTTTTTTCTGACTTTCTTGGAACTCACTGAAAAAACAGGGGGAAATTGCCTTTAGGAAAATGTTGTGTTGTGTTTTTTAAAAAAAACCCTTGTTATTTGACCTTGGGATGCCTCCATATTAGAAACATGCTTAACAGAGTGTACTTACTCAAATAATGTGATTTTGGCACTGCTAGATGATTTTTTTGGAGGGTGCGGAAAGGAGTGTAAAGCAAGAACAACAGATTGTAGCTTTTAATTGCTGAGAGGAGGCAAAGTCTAGGTTTAATGAGAGGTTAGTGTGTTGAGATTTGTCATTTACTGAAAAAAATAAAGTAATCTCTTGAGGAGATTGGCCTCATTGTTACTAATTTAATTCAGATTCTTGAAATGCTAGGTGGATAAAACAGGGTGCAATCATATGTATCATAATCATCAGGTATATGTCTCAGGTACCAGTTTATTATAAGAATTAACAATATGATATGTCACAGAATACTGAGCTGTCCTTCTCAGATGCATTTCAAAGTCAGAATTAACATTTCATACCACTCCTGCATTCTTAGCAATGCACCTTGCATTCTGAAACTGTCACATAGGCTAAAAATACATAATAAAAACTTGTTCATAGGTGAGATCTGCAGGAGGAGATCTAGATAGGTTTGTAACAGACTTCAGCTTGTTTGAATTATCTGAAAAGAACAATTTATTGAAGATTTGTGTTTGTGTGTCTGAAAAGACTTGTTACGGATTTAAACTGTTTTTTCTTCATCTTTATACAGGGCTTTCACACAGGTTCATAAAAGACTATTATGAAACTTTACTGAATTTAGGATAGATTAATATATTGCAAGAATTTTTACATGAGTTCTGAAATTTCTAGTTGTAACTAGGTTAACATGTTAAGGATTCCAAGTTAAATTCAATATTTGAGTTTTGCAAGTAAAAATAAGGGTGTGAACATAAGATTGTGACTTTAGAAACTCATCTTGAATGTGTGATTGGTTTGTCAGGGAAATCCTAAATACTGCATTTCTAACTGATGTATGAAAAATACCTTTATAAAAAATTATTGGAAACTAACCTTGTAGTGCAAGGAATAGGGCATTGCATTCCACCCACTGTGTCACTCTTCACATTTTAGGTTTGAAAAATGATCTCTGTCTAAATATTGCTGACATGCTTTTCTCATTGTGACCATTAAGTAAACAACCAGTGCTTTTGGGTGTGTCTAGGTTCTGCTGAGTAATACATTAGATCTAACCAGAGCAATATAATTTCAAGTAGAAAAAAATCTATTTTATAAGTCCTACAAAAAAAAAAAAAAAAAAAAAAAAAAAAAAAAGATACATACTAGAGCAGTTGTTTGGCAACGTGTTGCAGAAATGCTATTTTAAATGATTTTTAATTTGGCTGTTAAACTCATACAGCTCAGAAAAAAAAAAAAGTCATTTCATTTGTTTTTTGTGTTCAGGTGAGGTTTTTTAGAGATGGAAAGAGAGCACCTCTGTGGATACACACATGGCCATGGGTTAGTCTGCCAATAGCAGAAGTCAGCATTAGCAAGCTCACATTTGTGGGTTTTTTTTCTTACAAGATCCTGCAGTGTGGTGGGAAGGGCTGAGGTGGCATGAGATTAGTTTCATTGCAAAGCGATGAACTTATCACCACAGCTTTATCATATATATGTGATGACTTTAATTTCTTCAGTTCTGCCTGGTTTGTGCAACAGCAGCATCATCCTGTGATAAGGCAGAGAGGTGACCACGGTGGGCAGTGCTCATTGACGTGGGGCTGCTGCAAGTGCTTTGTGACCGTGGGCAGGGCACTGAGGTCTAGTATCTTCCACATCCATCAGCCACACATTACTGCAGCTTTCAGCTGGCGGTGATGGATTAAACATCTTCTGTGTGATTTGTCCTGAGAAACCAGCTTTCTCTTACCTTCTCTGAAGAACTGCAAGGAGCCAGGGAAGTTGCACCCATGCAGGATGGCCAAAGTCCCCTCCTGCCCAGGCAGAGGACCTGCAGCTCTGGTTCTTGGTCACTGCCATGTGCAAGCATAGAGTACTTCCTGCATGCAAGACCCTGTCGATTCAGATCCACACTGACAATGAAGCTGGTTTTGGGACCTAGTCTATCCATTCTCCTCTATATCCCATAGCCAGCACAAATAGTTTCCTCAGCAAGTCATCATTATTTAAAAGGCCCTGGCTGGCCCCAGCTGTGTGGGAGGGGATCATAGGGATATGAGAGCTCAAACAGAAATTTGCCATTCCAAGTAGCTGCTGTGTATTCCAGCTGAGCTCTCCAGGCTATTTTTTTTCTAATTCTACTACTAAGAAGCAGCAAAACTTCCTTCTACTAAATGCTTTAATTATTTGGCCAACACAAAACCACTGTACCTTATAATTTCTTGACTTTCATTAAGTTTCTCAAAAAAACCTACTACTCTTTGCCCTGAAACCCCACTTGCCTGTGAATAGCTAGTGTGAAAATAAACATTGCAAGTTTTAATTCTTGTGACAATTTTGGTAGTGATTAAATGAGAAGTGTGCATTAAGGGTGAAAGAGGAATTGTAAAGAGGAAACAGGAAAGAAGTATGCACAGTGTAGGGTTGATGCCGAGTGTGCATTGCCTAAAGTTCTCAGTTTCCTTGAGGAATGGATTTCTTCTTTGGAGGCTTCATCTTGCTTTTGTCATTTTCCTTATTGCTTTCTTTTGTTTGCTTTTTTGGAATGAGATTGCCTTTTAGTTGTTCTTGAAGTTTATTTTTTTTTAACACAAGGACTTGTGTTGGTAGAAGTAGTATGGCTTTTAGTGTGGGTATTGCAAAAGGCTTATTTTCCTGCTTTTCAAAGGATTTAAGAACCAATTAATTGCACATTAAATTTTTTTGCTCAAATGAAAACTTGTGCATATATTATCTACAAAGCAGTGCACAAAGTTCTGTACACATAGTTGATTGTCCTGTGATAGTACTGTGGTACTTCGGGTTAATTTTGAGGATTCAATTTAAGTCAGCAACACTAGGGGAAATCCACATACACAGCAGTGCTTCCCGTTAAAAGTTGTGCATGTCTGAGGTCACATTGCAAAAGCCACCAAACCACAAGTGACATGAATGACTGACCTTCGTTTGCTTCCTCGAGGGTATTTGGGAGTACTCTTTATGTTTAAGAGTCACAATGTCTGAATTTTTAAACTACTGTGTGTTTTCTTTTAGCTTCCATATAGATTTCACAGGATGTTTGCCAGACTCATATTCATTGTTTTGGCTTTATAGGTACTGCAGCCTGTTTCCTCTGTAGGGTTTAATAGCATTTGTAGAAGAGATCAAAAATTGATAGATGCCTCAGGACAAATTTATTAACAAAGCTATTTTTAGGTTTTGGCGGGGCTGGCTGCTGTTTGTTTTTTAATTCAGAATGGTTAGATTTTAGGTTACACGTTCCGTTTAACAAAGATGTTCAGGGTAAATTGATTAACTATTTCATAGCATGGCCATCATAAAAGATACCCTTGGTTCCAAAATTAAAAAAATTATTTTAGGAGTCATTTTGGAAGTAAAGCATACATACCAAATGAATTTTGTAAAAAATAAACATAAGCAAACTACTGCTTACGTAGCAATGGATTCACTAGAATGTTTGCCTATAAATACTTTGTGTTATTCAATTTATTACATATCCATTAAAACTCGATCAATATTAACTTTTGATTTTCTTTAATTAGAATAAGTTTTTTATGTATTTTTGAATTCTGAAATTGCTTATTTTTATTCCTGTTCACACCATCTTCCTAAAAATGAGAATTCCCCTGATTAAATTGTGTACTCACACACATGTACATGTATGGGCATCTAATTATGAAATGATACACGAAGTTTTCTGGAAGGAGAGTACCAATCAAAATTAGTAATATACATTCTTCCATGTACAAATGTATCCTAGATGGTGCCACAAGTGCTCAGGCAGCAAGAACAGCTAGCCCTTCTATAGGGCATACAGAAAAACTAAAGCGAAAACTTGCAGATCTCGGGTAAGCATTTTGTTATTTAAAATACATTTTCTTCTTCATTAAAATGATTGAAAGTAAAATTTCTAAGATGTTTCCTGATGTTTTCTAATATTCTTGTAGGGCTCCCTTGAGGAGGAGTTCAAGCAAGGGCAAGAAGCGGAAAGAGAAAGAAGCTATTAGGGTGACCTATGGCAGTAGGTATGGGTGAGAGATTGAGGATGCGAGAAATTGTGTGCCAGAAACATTGGAAAAACCTAATTATCCTAGCAGATGGAATATTAACAGTCCCACTGACTTCATAAATAAGTGTTAAGCTTTGAGATAACCTGAGCTTACAAACCTAGATTCCTTGGCTCACAAAAGACTAACATATAATCTAAAGATAACTGGAGGTTTATAATGTCATAGAATTGTAGAATTTCTCAAGCTGGTAGTGACTCACAAGATCATCAAGTCCAACTTGATAACTGCTGCTGTTGTATCCACTAATGGGGTTAGAAGAAATAGATTTTCAGAGCAGCCCTACAAGATGCACCCAGTCAGTTAATAATATCCATGAACCAGAAACCTTGACACAATTCCACTTTTTTTTTTTTTTTTTAAATGCTGACTGCATGTCACATCAACAACTTCCAGGCAAGGAATTGTTAATTCTTTGTGAGATCTGATGAGACAACATTACCAGATCAGAACTCTGAATAAATAAATGAATGTTCACAATGACAAGAGGCAATCTTCTCTGCAAAAGCTAGTGTAGATTTTTACTGAAGGCCTCTCCTTACGTACCTATGAGTCTGACAAGGTCACAGCATGGTTCCAGGTACAAAAGACAAAGTCAGGAGGGCTAAGCAAACTTTATATGTTCCAAAAGTCCAGAAAGGACATAGCAACTCAAAAACTCTGCATATAAAACAGTGCAAAAAACCTACATGATAAAAGAGCTATTGGAAGAAAGCAAAGTTTGAATGCTATTGAGAAAAACATTGTGGTGAAAAATCAGTATGTAGCCATTTGTGCAGTTCTGCTCACAGTCTGGTGTACGGAGACCCAGTGACAAGAACATTGTGTAGCTCCATATAATCAGAAGAGCAAAAGAACCCTTCCTTACTCCCTCAGGCACACTGTGCTGAAGTGCAATGTTCTGTCTCAGCATACATTTGTACATTTGTATTCTGCAAATATCTGGCAGGATCTTCAGTGATCTTAGGCAGCAGTCATCACCTCTCTGCTGGTGTCAGAAAACCTGTCCCAGTGCGTCTGCTTGCAGCTGACGTGGAGTCAGTGATATTCACTGCTGAGTTTCCCTAGTGACAGGGAGATGTTTCTTAAAGCCAAATCTCTGTACTTCATGTGGCTGTGAGGCAGCTAGTTCCCTTAGCAAGGTGTTAGGCATCATGCAGCATTTAGATACCAAGCCACAGGGTGGGAGAAATGATCGTGAACTTGTTCGTAAGAACTTGAACCTTACACCAGCACAGGATGTTGCAGGTGTTTGTGAGAGCTCACAGGTGTCTTCCTAAGAGAAAGCAGATCTCAGTGTAGATATCAGTTGCTTATTAGTCCATGTGATAAATCAGTTCTTTGTGTTCTCTCAATATTTCTTCAATGCAGTTCAATATCCCAATTACAGTTTCTAAAAGTAGAGTTTAATACTGCTTTCAGAGTTGAAATTCATAAGCATTTGTCATTCTTACTTGACCTCTGTTAACTGGAGTGTAACTGTTTCAGCATAACTTTTTAAACATCCATTGCCACTTCCTTTTGTTACTAACTTGGAAGAATTTGCCTCAGAAGAAATGTGAGCATGTTCTCTCTACAAGTCCAAAGCTGTATAAGCTCTCTGAAAGAAGGAAGATGATGAAAAGACAGCTGTTATAATTATGTCCATTACAGCAACTGATTGATGTAGAATTAATCATGTTGTCAGATGTCAGTTGCATGCATTATTTTGCCATTTCCAGAAAGTAGCACTCAGGATGTGTAAATAAAATCCCAAATTATTTCCTGAAATTACCACTAATGCTACAGATATGAAAAATCACCCCATTTAAGTAAGTAGCACATATTTCCCTGCCTGAAGTTAGGTGATTTGGGCAAGAACAATTGTGTTTACTTTCTAAGTTCAAGCAAGATTAGAGGATGAGAGGGAAGTGAAGGACTGGGTCAGATACCTCTGTCTTTCTTCTAGTTGCTAAATGGAGTAGGATTGTCCTTCTGCTTCCATTGGTGAGCGTCCTTTTGACAGCCTCACTTTCATCCGTGCAGAAAGGGGGCTTCACAAAATATGTGGTCTAGTGATTATGTTAATAATGATTTAAAAGCTGTCCAGAAGGTAGATGTTGAGGGAGATTTACCTATGCCCCATTTACACATAGCTGCTAAGAGCAGTGAGATTTTAATGCTCTGAAACAGTAATATATATGTTGATGTAAATAATATGATTCTATAACATATGCATAAATTCTTGGAGGGAGACACCTTGCATGTTTATTTTTAATTTACGTCCTTACTAATGATGTACTTAGGAAATAAAATTTTGGCATTTTTGTTTATAAGTGTTACCTTTGCCTTGATTACTGCAGTCTTTGTTATTAAGAAGAGAGAATCTGATAAAGTCCCGTAGGTGTTTCTTTCATTTTTCTATATCAATATTTTTAATATTTAATTAATTTAAAAGCAAGATAATAGTACTTCACGTGTATTTAGCTGTTGTGACAAAGGAACAGCTCCATAGATGGATACAGATGCATCTAATTCATTCTGCCTGTGCTCAAAATCCAAGCCAGATCTCCTCTGGGAACCAGGGCCCACTTGGGTCAGTCTGAGTCTAATGATTTAATTATGCTGAGGTGCCACTGGAGCCAGAAATGCACAAGCACAACATGTGGCTTCTTGACAGGAGCTGGTTCTTATCCGAACAGTGGGAGTATAGGCATTTTCAGCTGGCATGTCTCCATTTGCTGGGTGTATGTTGTCTTAAGAAAGCTTGAGTTAGAAAAAGAATCAAAAGAACATGCTTGCTTTCTTTCTTGTGCTGGAAGAGATATTTCAGGCATGCCCCTACCAGCTGCATGCCACTCAGTTCCTTAGTCACAGCTACAGGGAATGTCACTCTTTACAATTAACTGCCTCTGTGGCATTTTATTTCCCCTTCTTTTATAATCTAATGCATATTCCTGCTCCTTTCTCTTAAACAGGACTGTCAGAGAGATGCTGCAGAAATCAGCAAACACTAAATCTTTAGCAGAGCGATCCTCCTCTCTCCCACACTGTGTACCGTTCACATGGTATGGAGAGAGCGGCAAGGGATCCAATTCTTCCAGCAACCTGCCGTCGCCTACCAGCTCAACTGAACCTTCCTCTGAAAATTTAAGCCCAGCTAAAAAAGGGTCAAAGGTAGAAAATAAAAACTACCTTATTCCCACTGTGTTGAGTAGCATAATTGGCTTTGTGATTCTGGAAAAAAGAACAGGCCAATATGTGACTACGACAATAAACAGTGCATGGTGTTCATTGTACAGTAGCAGCCCATCCAAACAGAACATCTCTGTCATTGTACCATTCCCTGTTCTACCTTTTTTTACTCTGTCTTAATGTACATTACTCCAGTAAACTAACTGTGGTGTGCTGTACTGTAACAAAAGCAAGTGGTACCAGTGGAAATTAGCATTTGGATCCACTGAACAAATGCTAGATTTGTGTATTTAGTTATAGATATTTTCTTCATTCTTCAGGACTGGTAGTGGGAATACCCATGTTCAAATGAGGTGTTTGCAAGTGAAGAAATGCTGTATGCTGTCAGTCATCTGCCTCTTTCCCCCAGTAATGAAATCTGTTTGTCATGCATGCTAGATGTTGGATTTAATTCTCTATATGAAGATGCTTGAACTGTAAATATGAACTATTGCAATTTAATACATCTGTGTGATTCCTATCTATGTGCATGAATGTTTCAGCATGATAATTCCTTAAATAACCTTTATATATACTTAGCTTTTTCATGTTTGCTTTCACTTCTGGAAAATATTTCTTTGCCTGTAACTTCTTATGACTTATAGCAGTTGGATTTTTTCTATTGGTCTGGTAAAAAAAAGTGGATATGGTTCTCAACTTTGTATAGGAATGTTAATCAGAAATCTCATTTCTCTGTCTTCTACCACCAAATGCATGTTCATAATAGCAGTTTCCACAGGCATTTCTTACTTTTTGATGCCAAAAGCTGGTGATACATTACTTCTGCTGTACACTAGGCTATGCAAGGGCATATCTATTCTTGTGTTACCTGGCAGGGAGGAGAGCAACACAAAGCTTACAGCAGTCCAAATCAGATTGATAGAGAAGACCATTGATGAAATCTCTAAACAGAAGTTATTTGCTTACCTCTTCTCTTTAACAGAAAAAAAAAATTAGAGTCATAAATCCTATTTATGTATTTAAACAAACATTGTTTAAAAACAGTTTTCAAATGGGGGGAAAAGTGCACACTTTTAGATAGATTGAGGTTGTGGGGGCTATCCTAATTATTACCAGGCCTTATCTTGTGGTTTTGCTGTAGAAAATTTAATTTGAAAAGCTTAAAATCATTGTAAAGCTGAAGCTTGCACAAATAGAGGTGAAAGAAAAATCAGAGTACTTAAAAAAGAAAAATATGTTCTTCACACAACAGGAGGTAGAGCAGTTGAACTCCTGGCCTAAGAACACTGTGTGGGCTAAGGAAGAAGCTAGGGAAGGTGCTCAGATTTTCTTCTCCTCTATAAAGAGCTGGGAAAAACAGAACAGGAATTCTAAACATAGGTGAGAGAAAAATGATCACAAAAATATTCTTGTTCTCTGTAAAGTTCCCAGGCTCTTAAATTAAGAGTTTCTGTACTTCTATTCAGGCTTTCAAAGCACAGCATGATACCAATATTTAGTTGGATTTGCAGCAAAATTAAGAGGACCAACACTTGATATTTTTGGAAGTCTTCATGTTTTCGAGAAAGACAGGTCAAGTATCTTAGGGGGCAGATAGAGGGATCATTTTTTTAGTGTTGTTTTTATTGTTTCACTTTCTAAAGTGAAGGTCAGAGATGAATTGAATTCAATACTCATTTTGATGGTACAGTAGAGAGTAGAGGTCTCTGTGTTGTCAGGTGTGTATCCAAGTTAAATGGAATATCATGGTGTCCTTGATCTTTTATATATTTTGGTTTTTTCGTTGTTCTCCCAGTAGTGTGAAATACTTCTTAATTTTTTTGTCTTATTCTAATGGTGATTTTGTTGTATTCCTGAAAAATATGTGCCTACTTTTGCTATTATTTGCTGTAAGATGTGATGTGTCTCATTGCATTGTTTTATGATTATAAGTTCAGTAAATAATAGTCACTATCCAAAGGTATTTTTTACTTTCAGTTTCAGTTTTTTCTAAAGGCCTAGGCAAAGAGGGAGGATCCTTTCACTTTTCAAGGAGATTATTTGGGACTCAGAAGTGGATTCACAGGATATTCTCCCTGCTCTTTCAATATGAGTTTTCACTTGTCTCTGCTCATTAATTCTCTGTCCTATTCTTTGTGCTACTGCCTGTGCTACGCCTCTCCTAAGTATTTGGAGGACAGTAAATGCTAGTGATTAAACTGCAGAAGCAGTAATTTAGCTCCAGGAGGAGAGCCAGCATCTCAAGAGTCTGGAAATTGCTTTTAGACACCTTTGTTATTCATTGAGGCATTAAGCTGGCAAAGGTGTCTCATGAAGTATAGAGTGGTAAAAATAATGTGCATTTTATAAATAGTAACACTATAAAACATTAGGCTTCCTCATGTGTATTCTGATTGGTTTGGTAAATTATTAAAATCACTCCTGAGCTATTCCAACATGGAAGACAGAAAGCAAGTTTCCCTTTTAGATGCACCTAAACAATAATTTGTTCATTCTTACTCCTCTTTTTCTCCACAGAATTTCACATTCAATGATGATTTCAGTCCCAGCAGCACAAGTTCAGCTGATTTGAGTGGTTTAGGAGCAGAACCTAAAACACCAGGCTTCTCGCACTCCTTAGCACTGTCATCAGATGAGGTATGCTGATAAAACTGTTTCATTTGGGAAATAGTTGTTTTCTTTTTCTTATGGAATTTTGCTTGATTACTCAAATAATAAAGTAAAAGTTTTAGGAATTAGGATTGGAGAAGGGAATTAATCTTGGTTTCTAAATTAAGATTTTTCTTGTTCATATAATAACGACTTAAAATAATGCCCTGTGGTACTGTCGTAGGGAAGTGGACTGCAGTTGGTGTCCTAAGAGATACTATATCCTCACACATGCCAAGACATTTTTTCTTAATATGTACATGTGGACATATACATATAAATGCACTAAACTAGGCCTGAGACAGTTTTGATGTACGAAACATACAGTACAGTTTGGTGAATGTAGTTGAAATGTAAGGCACCCTCACCTAGCCAGTTTTTACCCTGGTAGAATGACCTGTACATGCAGTAATTGTGTGTTACTGTACCTGAATGTACGTGTATTGATTATAATGTGTATGTCTTAATCTACTTGGCATTCTTTGTGCTTGCTTTGGACAGTGGATTTGAAGTCAATTACTCCAAACCAGAGTTTTTTCATACACTGATAAAGTAAAAGGGTGTTCCTAGCCCTATAAATTGGCGACGTATTTGAGCTGAATATAATGTATTGCAAGTACTCTTCTTAAGATACAAGTTTTGTTACTCAGTTTTGGGTGAGGTTGTGCAACTTGGCAGTAGCTGACAGCACATCCTGTGCAGTCAGAACCTTGTGCATTTGTTCTTTTACAAACACCCCATAAGAACTTCACATTTTTCATGGGAGGTTTGAGCCAAATTGTTTTTACTAGCGAGCAGAAACTTACAGTATCCATACCTTCTATACCTTTTTTCTGTTGTTGTTTTAATGATAGGTATTCTTTTTATTACTGCCTGCATGCTTTACTTTTAAAGAATGAGAGCTGTTCTGTGCAAATCTATTTGCCAAACTACAAGTCTACAAACCCAGCCATTATTTTGAGGTTGCTTTTACTGCAGGTAATTGGGGGCAAAAATTTATAACAAAAGGAGACAGCACAGAGGTCTGCATATGCTGTGAATTACTGAAAATAGAAAAGTCATCACTTGCACTTGATTTAGTGTTAGTTACTATCTTGATAATGTGTTTCATTATCTTACCACGTTTAATTCCTCTTATATTATGTATTTGATTGTGGCAATGTCCTGTTCCGAGTGGCATTGAATTAAAAGCTTGAAAATCTTTTCATTTTGTGTGTTCAGCTCTCTACTTTATTATTGCTAAAACACCAAGTCTGAGCAGGTCCATACAGATGAATGTGTTTTCTCCATCCTCTGCTGTGTCCCAAATTGCTTCCTCCAGATGAGGCAGCGTGTTCAGCAAGAGCTGCCCTGGAAACCTCCCCAGTCACCCTGGGCAGGGAGGAGCCTGGTGCTGCTCCTCAGCCTTCCACAGCATGGAAGGAGCGTCCCTCCTCCACTCTGGCTTCCCTGGGAGCCCCAGCAGCATTTAAAGAAGATGAAAAAATGGAAGGGTGGGAGAGAACCTTGTTCTTACAGTCGGTTCTCCTCTAATTAAGGAGCTTATGCTCCTGGAAATCGGAGCCATCAGAGAGGTTCCCACCACTTCTAGGGTGTCAAGATCAGGAACTCCAAAGGATTTTCATTGATGCTATGTCAGATTTAGCTGCCAAATCATGTGTGTGCTGAGCTTTCAACATAACCTCTTTGCTTCTGGAAATAATTAAAGAAATCTTGTTGGTTTTAAGTAGCCATATTTGTTTGCAAATCTTGGTGCTGCTGTTGCCTGAACTTTTACATGGTGTTATATGTTTGGTATTTTGTTTCTATAATGCTTTTCTTTTCCATTTCTTTGTTGCTCCCTCACTCAGAGCCTGGATATGATTGATGATGAGGTGAGATACTAGGATGCTGTTGTGGTGAATCGCATGACTGTCACGTGGCAATGTACTGTCTCTTTTGCAGAGTCACATATCTTGTGTTGTGGTGTTATGTGGCAAACACCCTTGTTGGCACAGAACACACAGATGTCACTGGTTCCTCTTTCCTTGTCTTGAGTTGCCCTCTCCTTGTTGCTCAGAGTTTTCAAGGCCACAGAAAACAGCAGTTTTTGTAGTATGCTGGAAGCAGGAGGAGGGTCATTGTCAAAGCAAATTTACCAGACCAGGCATCAGCTGTGCTGAGCTTGTGCTCTCAATAGGAGAAGAAAAAGATAGTGTCCAGCCCTGACAACTGGACAGCCAGAAGCTGAGAGAGCTCCCAGCATCATCTAACCTAATGTAAAAGCTGCTCTAACAGCAGACAGCTGCTGCAGCTTTTAGCAGTTGTTTTGCTGACCACAGCCAGGACAGAATAGCTTTTGTTTCAGGCCCCACTGGCTTACCCTTGGGTGGAATAAAGTGGTAGAGCAGGGACATGGGTCTGCTCCAGCAGTTGATGCCATGCTTGTCCTTTTTGGTGGGGTTTGTGCTCTCACCCACAGCAGCACAACATGGTGAGAGCAGGGCCAGGGCTGTGGTGTCACTGTGTGTTCCGTACCACTCCTCTGTGTCATCTCGTAAGTCCTCTGCCATAGACAGTATTAGTCTCACTGTCTGTTTGATATCATCACTTTGAACTCTAGAACGGTTTTCTGAGGGTTTTATTTTCCCCTGATTTTTTTTTTTTTTTAAATAAAATAAACAAATACTCAAGATCTGTGAATGAGCCCAGGAAGTGGAATGCACAATTCATTGCATCCTTTTGAAACCTGCTAATTTGAAGGAAAAAATCTTGTGAGGGAATGGAAGCATACATGGTTTGAATTGTGCCACCTGGTCATTTCAGTCCCTGCTTGGGTTAAAGGGAATGCCAGTTCTTTTTCCTTTTATGAGTCTGTATTTCCTTTGTTGTCTACAATCCATTCTTAGGTGTCTAGATAGATAGAGATGAAATATAGCAGTGTGAAATTGTTATTATTGTAGTGCAAAGATAGTCCAGATACCCGATGCTGGCAGTTTGTGCAGAAAAATGTTGTTACTCATCTGTGTTACCCTTCAATAATAAAAATGTGGAATATTTTTGTTGCAGATCCTTGATGATGGACAGTCTCCGAAGCACAGTCAGTGTCAGAGTCGTGCTGTTCATGAGTGGAGTGTGCAGCAGGTTTCCCACTGGTTGATGAGCCTGAACCTTGAACAGTATGTTTCTGAATTCAGTGCCCAGAACATTAATGGGGAGCATCTCCTTCAGCTGGATGGCAGTAAGCTCAAGGTAATTAGCTGACTGGGCTTCAGGATTAATTATAGTATTTTTCATCACTTTACATCATCTCAAAGGCAGTAAGAATACATCCAGAAAGCAGCAAATCCTCGTGCATGGTGTCGTGATAGGCGAGAATAATAAAACTATTAAAAAAATTAAAAAAAAAAAATAAAAATAAATAAATTAAAAAAAAAAAAATTAAAAAAAAAAAGTATAAAGCCACAGCAACACTTCAAGAAATTCCCATATGCACTTGGATTCAGAAGCTTCAGAAATGCAAGGTGTTTGCTTTGTGAAAATTCTTGGTATATGTAGTGTACCCATATTTGCATGTGCAAATCATACAGCAGTGTATGAAAGTGGTATTTGCATGCACATATTTCTTACCTAGCTCTATTTTGTGAAAGGGTGATTCTAAGAAGACAGTGGATAGACATGTATCAGAAGCAGCAAGGGAATAATGGATTAATGGGATATGGGAAGCATAAGCTGATAACATTTTTAGTATGTTAAAAATAAATACAGTTTTGATTTATAAAGTATGCATGGCTTCTTGTAGTAAAAAGATGAGCCTACTTCAGTCAAAAATGCAGGATGGAGTTGCAGGAAGCTCAGTAGATCTGAAAATCCACGTTTGGTGTTTCCCTTCTGAATTTTTGGTGGCACTTCACTAACTATAAGTGTCTTAGAAGACTGCAGGTGAACTTTTGACTAAGGCTTAGCAGTGAGATTTTTTTTGTTCTATGTGGACTGAGATGATTTCAGTAAAATAGTTTATTTGCCTTATTTGATCAGTGAAATCAACATTGGTGGTGGCAATGAGGTCTCATTCTTTAATATTGTAGAAGTGGAAAGCATGAAGTGTAGTACTTGTATATCAATAATGTGTCTGAGTCTGTGACAGATCTACTTTGTTGTGACAGTCTTCTAAGGAGAATATTTCTAGAATATGAATACAAAACGTGATAGATTAAATCATAAGAAATTATTTAATATTTTGTTTTCCCCACCTCAGGCTCTTGGTATGACATCTTCCCAGGACAGAGCAATCATTAAAAGAAAGCTAAAGGAAATGAAAGCATCCTTGGAGAAGGCTCGCAAAGCTCAAGAGAAAATGGAAAAGCAAAGGGAAAAGCTTCGAAAGAAGGAACAAGAGCAGCTGCAGAGGAGATCAAAGAAAACAGACAAGTGTTCGTCAGATGCAACAGAGGGCACTAATGAGCAGTGATAACCAGAAGTGCTGCTGTGTTTGGCAAGTGAAGGCATGTCAAGGAAAGAGACACTCTTACCCACTCTGATGCCCCTTCAGCTTTCTTGTGTTCATCACCCAAGATTGTGTACAGAGAGATGGGGCTGTACATAGAATGACTAGGGAAATTTATATTGTGTAGTTTTCTTTCCTGCATATCCAGTTCACGCTCGTTGCTGTTGCCGTGTGAAACAATCCCAGCCCCTCGGTTTGTTCCATTCTTGTTGACAGCTAACAGATTTCATTTTTGTGTGGTGGTGTTTCCTTCCAGACTACTCTGTTGAGCTCTGTGTGTTTGGTCACTTCAGTAACCAGCATGATGCCGAGGAGCATGTCCACTGCTTCACCTCTTCTGAATAGGATGGCCAGTCAGTATGGTTGGGGAACATTTCTTCAGCTGGGTAAAAGGAGTTGTGCTCTGTCTGATAAGATTTGACTTAACTTTCTAACTGGAAGTTCATCTTCTTCACGGTGTTTGGATACTCAGTTCAGTCTGCTGGAAGAAGTTTCATCTTGTGTCAATATCTTTAAGCAACACTGCTCTGAAAACTGTTCAGTGACTTCTTACACACTGGAGACAAAGACAGAAGAGTCAATATTCCCCCTGGGTAAAAGACAGGAGGTGAAACTCCTTCTGTTAACTGTACAGTAGTTAATCCAGGAAGGAGGCAAAGCCTTAAATGGTTATGTGGGTTTACATAGAAATATGAGGATAACATTTATCCTTTAGACATCTGAGCAAGGATGAATTTCTAACTAGAGCACGGTGTATAAATCTGTATAAATTTTATTGTGCTCCCAGTGTGTAGGCAACTTTCTTATAGCACATTCCCCTTTGTTTTTCATGTGTTTCATAAAAGAAACTGGGTTTATTTTGTTTCAGGTTGGTTTTTCCCCAGGAAAAACACCACATCTTCAAATTCATTCTCCAGTCAGTAAGCATTGGGACAATAAGCTTTGTGCTGTGCTATTATGAAGCTTGTTTTGGAAACAAAAATTATTGGACTTTAGTCTGCTGTAGATTTTCAGTTTTTACAGAAGTGCACTTTAAGAAGAGGAAGATAAGTGGCTCTGGTTAAAATTAAATTCAGTACATAGCTATCAAGGTCAATACTGCCATGGAGGTGATGGTTACTTAATCCAAAGCTCCCACGTTTTAACCGTTTCGATTGATATATTTAAAGAATATCCAACCAAAACCTGAATTTTGGGGCTTTGGCTGTGTCAAAGCCCAGAAATTGGGTGTCAGAATGTTTTGATGGCTTAGCAGTGGTTAAACTTGAGGGATTTCTGGGGTGTGTGAGGCCGTGGTGAAGTCTGCTGTGTAGTTTTGACTGTGACAGAAGCAGTGCATGGTGTGACTGCCTCAACAGCAGTACTGAACTATACAGTATTGCTTCAAAGGAGTGGACAGACAAGGGGCAGATCTGCACAACAAGGAGCTGCAGGCGTGAGCTGACTGCTCTACAGTCACAGTTCATGGGGTGCAGTTGAGAAACATCACTTCCCACCCATGCAGCCTGCAAGTGGCTGTCTTCATCTAGCTGTGCAAACCCAGAAATTGCTCAAGATGGTGATGCAAAGTTAGCATCTTGAACTTAAAAATGCGCCAGCCTAGAATTGAAAACTCTTCTTGAAGAAAAGGCTTGTTTTAGTTTGGTTTGGTTTCTCTTCTGCTCTGTACTTTATGGAATTCAGATTTGTGTCTGCAAAGTTCTCTGAAGCTCAGATTTGGAACACTTGGGGTGCACTGTTAATAGTTACATTTCTTTTGATCCTAATAATTTCTTTGACATGTAAAATGGTCTGTAAACTGAGAGAGCCTAGTTCATTCAAAATTAATACACAACATATCTACTTAGCATTAGCTTTATTTTTCCTTCCAAATCCAATTTTTACAAGTTTTTGATGTATATTTTATTCAGATCTAAAATTGAAATTGCCATAAAAGATACTTCCTGATATTTCTAAAGGTTTGTGATACTTTTCTTGAGATAAATCACCAGCAGCAAAATGCACCTGCTAACAAAAATTACACATTGCAGTAAATTCTTCTGTGTTCATTCATAGGAGAAAAAATTTACAAATGTCTAACAGCCTCTTAAAACTAGCATTCTTGGAGTAAAAGAAGTTACCTGGAAGAAACTGGAATTTAATATTTTAAATACAATGTTGATAAATGCATTAGATGATGATTTTTTTTTAAATTATGTTTACATTGTAGTAATGTTTAAGTGGTTGTATATAATAATCTAAAGTGGTGTCTCAATTTTATGTTCTTTTTTTATTTAGAAACCAGAGCAGACTGCTTGGCATTATATATTGAGTTTTCATTCTTGCTTCTTAGAACGGTGCCTAGTTAATCTCTTTGTAAGTCATGTTCTTGTTCTGCAGAATAACTAATTCAATTTAATTCCTTTAAGTATTCAGGGGATTTTTACTGCTTTGTGATAATGTTGTTTTGTTACTCTCAGACTAAAAATATCAACAAAAATCTAACTTAAAAAAACCTAGTGGCTTACATTTAAATTAAAACCATTAAAATGCATTTTAATCAACATGTGAAGACTAAGGGAACAGAACAATGACAAGAGTTTTGCTGTTCTTTCTGTGATAAAAGATTTATGTTTCTTTTATGAAATATGGTAACTCAGTCTTGGGAAGTACAGAAATGTCACCGGATAACAGACGTGAAGCACAGTCTGAAACTTTTCTTGCTGTTCTACAGGACCTTTAAAGTTGTGTTGCAATTTTTTTTCCCTTGTATTTTATTATGACTTAGAAGAAACAAAAGATGGATGTCTCATCATTCTTAACTTAAACTTCCTGTATACCAATGTTAAGTCAGACTAATGTGGGGCTTTAATGTAACAAGAAGAAACAAATTTTCTGTGCTAAGTCTCTGGACAGCCTTTCTAAGGGTTTGGCTCACCTGCAGGCGTTAATGTCACCTACATTGTGTATTTATTTGTGGAGCTAAAGCTGTTTCTATTAAGCTGACTTGCCTTGCCACCACTAAACTGCTGTGCAGGCAATGTGGTGTTTCCACACCTCAAGACATGTGCTTGTATCATTGTTACACCTGGGTGACTGCAGCAAGCTGGCCCAAGTTATTTTCTCCCTGTTTAGGGTGGTAGGCCAGTTCAAACTCTAGTTCTGCTCATTGCTGTAGTATTGCAAGTTGTGAATATGCAGAGTCTCTAAAAAGGTGAAGAACGGAAAGTTAGGAAAAATTGGAAGTCTCAAAAATAGAAAAACACTGCAGGTTTCTTTAGTCCTAAAAACTCTAGTGCTTTTACTGAGATTGTGAGGAGAGCAGTGGCTCCTTGTTCTGTTCAAATCAGCCAAACACACTGACATAAATGGCTTCCAGCTTGTATCTTCCCATTTCTTCACAGGTGGGTTGCTGCACCCATGCAGCTTCCTGTTAAAACTCCCTGTTGGGTTTCATTCTGCCCAAGAAAAGCAGGACCAGGGGGTGAGGAAGGAGCTGCACCCCTTCACTGCAATGCACAGAGAGTTGCACCGTTTGCATTTCATCCACCACCCTGAGCAGGTCCTGGTGGGTGTTTCTGGGAGTGGAGCCTGTTCAAGAACGTGGGTTAGAATAAATTACAGAGGGGAACAGAAGTCAGTAATAAAAAGCTGAATGGTGTTAGATGTTTGTATTTCAGTGTACACAAATATTTTTGTATTTTTTCAACTTCTCAAAATTTTTTTTGCAATGGCATCTCTTTTGCTGTGACTGTAGTCTGCTGCAGGGATACCACAAGAATTGAGCTTTTACTAGAATTACTGAGCAGCTTTCCTCTAAAACTTGCCAGTCCTTTGCTCTAATTGACATTCAGAGGTGCTTGACACTTGACATCAGGGTTCCTCATACTTTATTGCTTCTATCAAAGCCTCCTGTCCTCCTGGGCTGCTACATCTTCACCTCCTGGCTCATGGACTGGTAAGAGGTGGGCAGTGTCATTTTTGAGAATGAATTGTGTTCCACTTCCAAGAGAAAGAAGAGAAAGATATTTCACTCTTGCATGTAGTGCAGAACACTGTTCTGCAGTGGTATGGAAGAGGATCATCATGTAGTTGGGTCTCAGTATTCTAACAAGGAAATACATTTTTTTGTGGGTTTAACCCCAACTTTATTTTTATTGGAGCACATTCATCAGTTCATTTCTGAGCAGGATGACAGGTGAAATCTAAGGAGACTTGCCCACTCACTAGAGTGGAGTGTGGGTCATCTGCAGATGGCACAATCCCTTTTGTTAAACTCCCTGTGGATTTTACTGGACGTTTTTCTGTTCCTGTGAAATTGATCTTTCAAAGCTGTAATATCTTAGTCATGACATTGAGCCCTCCAAACCCTCAATATCAAATGGACTTTCTGTAACAAACCAGCTCTACCAACTGCTTTTAGCATTAAGTAATGATTTTAAAAATGCACATCTTACAGGAAGGTTTGGTGGTAGTGCCTTGGGCTGCCTGTTTCTTTGAGAAGTGTGGATTGTGTCAAGAACAAGGCATAGGGTTTGTGAAACCTGCTGAGTTAGGCAGGTCTCTTCTTCCAAAGAGGTGAGGAGGACTCACAGTTCACGAGATGGGATCCAACCCATGTAACCCAGGAGCCTGGGGCTCCTGCTGGGTTTCCAGTGGGAGTTTTGCCACTGTCACCAGTGGAAGTGGATTTGGGCCCTGTGCAGAAGTGTCTGAAGGAAAGGGGGATCTCAGGGCACCAGACATAAGGTGTAATCACTGCATTTGGAAGTGAAGAGTGCACAATGAACATCTTCTGATTCTCTACTTTCCCATACACGTTCACTCAACAACTGCTTTCGTATTTCCCAGCCACATTGCAGCGGTATCTCACTGGTCACTGACAAGTGTTACACATATTGCTAGAAGACCAGGCAGCTAAAAGACTAAAATGCACTGTGCTTACTGTAAAAATTGGCTTCTTACGTTATTTCTTTTTATATGGTTAAAGAGAGAGTTGTGCTTCAGATTTTTTTCCTTTTTCTGTTCTTTTTTTAAAGAGGTCAAATGTATATGAAATGCATGTTATCCTGAACTTTTTGTTTGTACATCTTGGTGTCTGATCACCTGCATGAAGGACACAGTAGTGCCATGTCTGAGCTTGTTCTCTTGTGCTTGGTTGATATGAACTTCTCTAGATTGTTGAGTTTTCCCCAAGATAACTTTGTTTAATATTTAGTTATTGGGAGACATCAAAAGAAAACATCATGGTGGCCCTTTGTTTTCTTACAGTTGAAATACAAACAACAAAGCCTTGTGGTTTAAAGTTAATTTGTTAGTGTAAATAAATTTCTTGCCAATGAGTATTATTGTTGTTAGACAACGAATGCAATAAAATGAGAAATCCTGAATCTTTATTAGAATTTGTAATGAGTCCTCACTTTTCTGCCCTTTTCTTGCTCATTCCAGAAGAAATGGTGAGGATGAGCTGCATGGGTCAGGCCAGGGGGTAGGGGAATATTGCCCTGCTTGTTCTTTGCTTCCTTCTGCTCAGTCAAAGATTATTTTAATCCCAGCTCTTTGTCAAATTGGCATGATTTGCAAGCCCCCGAGTGGGTCTCATTTACACTCTGTCAAAATAAAAAAAAAAAAAAAATTAAGGAAAAAAAGGTCTTTTTTCTTCATACACAGATGAAATGTAGCATGCAGACTTTTGCTGCAGGTTGATGTAAAAATAGGCTACTTTCACATTGATACTGGTCAATGTTTGTGTGTTTAAAAGATCTGGATTGGTTTTGTGACATAAAAACATTTTACACTCAAGTGTAGGTTAGTTATAATGAGCATTTTATACATTCAAAGTACAGCAGCTCTTTTACTGAATTTGTTTAACATGTCTTTTATTTATTTGATTTCACTAAATCATTAAGTTAGGGAAAATCGAAGGGCACAGACTGTGCAATTTGTGTAGTCATTTCAGTGGATTTACATCTGGCAGAATCTAGGCCAAATACTCTGCACTTAATCTGTCTAACCCAGTTTGTGTTTCCCAACAACTGAATCATAAATCTTACTTTCCACTAATACAGCCACCACCTGCAAGAAGATAAAGAGGATCTTCAATTCATAAAATTATTATCTTAATTAAAACAGATATTCTAAGAGGCTCTGGGTCCATAACTGACATGTAAAATATGTCTGCTCAGCAGCTCCCTGGAGCTGGAGCCATCTATACATATGTCTTTCTTGTTTGTGCAAGTTGTCTCAGATAGCTGCAGCTGGGTTTCAGAAATGCCCAAAACTGCTCCAGTCTGTACAGCGTGCTAAAGCTGATGGGTTATGCCCTCCTTGGGCTTGCAAGCCTGGATTTTCCGTGTGCTGGTTACTTTGTCATTGGGAGGCCAGGCTTGAGCTGCCTCTTGAACCTCTGCAGTTTCTGCACTGAGGCTGCCAGCAGGTAGAAGCTGTACCCCAGCATGGCTCTGGCTGGCTGTGTCCTGCCCAGCACCACCTGAACCTGGTGGCCGGGCTCCATTTCCCACCTCTGCAGTGCAAGGATGGGATGGCTGTGGAGGAGGTTGGCAATGGGCTTCCTGCCCTCCTCGCCAGGTCAAAATGTTACTGTCAGTAACAGCAGACAGCTATGATGTCTCCTCCCAAATGCTGTAGGAAAAGATAAGGCCCCTCGCTTGCCCGTGGTTCAGTTTGTAGGCAGAGCAATGGGAAAATCTTCAGCACAGAAGTAGTTTAGAACAGAAAAAAAAAAAAAAAAAAAAAAAGACAGTGATGAGTGAAGACAGTCTTGACTTTCTGAAAAGCTGCAACCAATAAAAAAATCAGAAGTTTTACAAGATCCAACAACATGTAGATTTGCTAATTTGAAAATGTTTTAAGCAACATTAAAATTTGAAAATAATGTTTTGATGGGTTACTTCTGTACTGCTGAGGGAAGTGGCTCTTCTACAAGCAGAGAGTAAATCCAGGACCTGCAGAGTGACTGATTGGCATTTCAGCTGTGTCACTGCCACTGATACATGATGTAACTCTTTAGAATACAACACTTCAGAACAAAAAATGGCACAATCCTAGAACAATCACATTAGAATGCTAGTGCAAGCCATTGATGGCTGATCTCAAATGAGTGAATAGCTCAACCTCTCCTTACTGTGAGAACTTCCTTCAGAGCAGTTCTTACAGCTTGGGCTCTGGGAACAGTATCTGTTATTCAAGGCTGAAAATAGATTACAAATTCCTGTAAGAAGCTGAAAGTGTCCTGCAGGGAGAGAAGTTACTAAGGAGGGAGCAGGAAAGCCAGAGTTAGGTAATGCCAAAGTACAGCAAAGGGATGAGACAAAAGCTGCCCTCATTCAGGGCTGGCTCTGCTCTGTGGAAGGGCTGCACACCATGGGCAGCAAAAGAGTCAGATCCGAACAGATGAGTGAGCCCTTGTCACCAAAGCCTTCATGGGCAGGCAATAAAGCCTGGGCAGTGCTCAAGTCTCCAGATCAACTGAGCATTTTGGAGAGGAGCTGTAAGCACAGTTTTGTGCTCTGCAAATGCAGAGCCACACCCCAGTCAAGTAGCTGTGTGATTAACAGACACCCAAGTCTGCCCCTCCAGCCATCACTGATGCCTGCAGCATGTGCTGTTAGGATACAAAACATCACAAATACCAGGGACCACTGTTGGTACACGGTGGCAGCAGAGGGAAGCTGCTGGCATTTGGAAGGGCCAATGTGCCACTCACTGGCTGTTGTTCAGCCTCACACAACTTCTTGTGCCCAGGAGGGTGCCTTACACCACACCGTGTCTGTGCAAGCGAGCCAGCGGCAGCGTGGGGCTTGGGCTGGAGCAGAGGCTTTCTAGGGGCAGGAGGTGATGTGGCAGGACCCACAGCCCACTCAGCTGTGCAGAGGAAGCAGCATGGCACCATCCTTCCTATACAGCAACACAGCCCCAGCCACAAGCCCTGGCACTGACTTCTGCTCATTAGAGCTGTCCCTTTTGCTTGGGAAAAGGAGCAGTTACTCTTTTCCTACCAGTGGGTGAAAGCCATTAGGCTCATTAGAAAAGAAAGGTGCAGGAGCCAAGAGGTGTCAGTACACACATTTACTGTTCAGGGCCTCTGCTCACCCAAACCTCAGCATGCAGTACTGCCTCGTCTCTTACCAGAACAGCAAAGCACAGACGGAGGGTTTGCACATGCTCCACATTCCTATCTCAGTGTTTGGGCCACTACAGAGCAGGTTATTTGGTCTGTCTCAAAGGTAGAAGCACTTCTGCGTTTTCTGGACTTCCCATGTACTCTTCAGATTAGAGGGGCTGTGGCTGGTGCTGGAGCAGGAGGAACAGCAGACGGCTGCCTGCAGACAGCAGGAGGGAACAGCAAAGCCAGCCTAGCAATCGGGACTGGCTCCTTCTCCTCCCATACTTGCACTACAGGAGCAGCCTGTCTTTCTTCTCCACAGTGGTGGAAGAACTGCAGTGAAGAAAAGCTGCTGCATCAGCTGAAGGATGCAGGGGGGCTGGTGGCCCTCAGGAATGTCTGTCTGGTGGCACAATTGAGAGGGGCTGCCAAGATGCTGAAAAGGGACAGTGCAGGCAGCACAGTGACAACCAGGAGAGAATCCCACATGTAACACAGAGCCTTTAGCTGAATGTCAGCAACTCTCACAAAACTGGAGAGCTGATCACAGGTGGGAACTCAGAAGGACAGAAAGCGCAGCAGGAGCTGCTCTGAGGGCAATGGCATCTACACTGAGGAAAGAAGACCTCACTCCATGAGCTCCAGCTTCAAAGGACAGACTTCAGTTCATTGCAAATGATTGCTAACATCATCCCAAAAGCACTAGCTGAAGGAAACCTGGGGGCTTTTGGCAGTGCAAAATGTCAGTAACTGATGCCAGGTAAATATGAAGGGCTGCCTGGCACACAGCAGTGCCAGGGAATCAACTCCACACCTGCTGAAACAGAACATGAGTGTGACCATGGCTTGGGGGAGTCACAGCCAAGCACCCAGAAATGCTCCCTTTGTGGTGACAGACAACAGGAACTGCTAATGTACTTCCTGCTGAAGGTGTGCAGGAGATACTTCCCACTCTTCAAGAGAAAAAAAAGAAAAAAAAAGCTTTTCTAAACCCCCTTTGAAAGGCCCAGTGGGCAGTGACAAGAACGCATACGACACTGGTAGTCAGCAATTCTCATTTACAAAATCACGTTTCTCATAGGGGAAAAAACCAACCAAACAATAAACCAGAAATCCAGCCAGCACATAGTTCAGTGTCTGACAGTTTAGTCATTTGCAATCTGAAACTGAACTTCAGGGTTACCCTGTGTTAACAACATGGGGTCCTCCCCATTACACAGATAAACTAATTTCTCACCTTCAATTCCATTTCCTTTACTATTGTGTAGAAGTCTCATTTTCTGAGATGAAGGCTAAAATACATTTCCATTACTGTAGTTAACCTTTATTGGAACAGTCTTGTTGTTAGCAGATCTAGCAGAAACTAAGTGAGTTCCCAAGGAATTAAATCCTTTCCACAGCAGCAGGTCTTGCCCATGACGAGCTATAGATCACAGTAGAGAGCTCTGTGGAAGACTGTGCCAATGAGCAGTTTTCCCTCGTAGATGGATGCCACTGAGCTCCCCTGCAGCACAGAGCCATTGTCAGAGTAGACACGTGTCACCACAGGCTCCTCCGAGAGGATGTTCTGGATGCGCAGGACCTGCCAGAGTGGGAGGATACACCTATTGAAATGGTCATAGGTGAAAATGCTCCAGGGATAGGGGGAACATGAGCCTGTTAACTCAAACAAATTAGTTAGGATGACCAGCTGCTGATAATTGCAACCATGTGGTTCTCATTTAGAGAATCATGGTCCATGAACGCTGATTTAGTTTTTTTAAGTTGTTGTGCAACATCTGTAAAGAACTAAGGCAGCCATCCCCACTACTAGGAACATGCACTTTTTTTTCCAGACTAAGAGTTGGTTAATATCTTCTTATTTTCGTGTTTTTTCACAGACAGACAGAGTCAACAACTGCCTGGTATCATAAATCTATTGCTATTGAACATGTAATTTCAGATTGAACTACAGATGAACACTACAGATGAACTACACTCGCACAGATTAATTATACCTGTGGAAACATTCCTGGTCATGCTTTGCACTCAGTCAATTATGTTTAGTTTGGCAAAGAGGTGCTGGATCGGTAATGAATGCAGTTCATCAGAACCTGTGTGCATGTCCACAGCTAAACAGAAAGCAGCCTGAGGAGTCCTAAGTGACTGACATACTGGTTGGAAATTGTTTAGTTGTTGCCCAAGGATCTGGATAGGTGTTTGTTAGTGAGTATATACGCTGTTCAGGCTCTCACTTGAGAGCAGAAGCCAGCTTGGTCTTTGCTTTAACAAAAGCACTTTGTGCCAGGCACTTTCTGTGAAATGCACATAAGTTATACCAGCATAATTTGAACAAAACAACTTTCTAGCACAGACATAGCCAAGACACCAGTGATGTCTCCCAAAAGGCACCTCAGATGCAGGAAGGTTTTCAGGATCATAGTAGAACAGCTTCATCCCATTGGGATGACATCCTGTCCAGATGTCTCCAGTGCGAGGGTCAATAGACAAGTTATCGACCAGAGTGTCCAGCTGCAGCGTCTGTCCAACACAGGAAAAACAAAAAGTTAAATTATATCAGAGATCCTGGAAGTAAACTACAACATGACCAACAGACTTGTCTCATCTGACATAACTTAGACTGACTTTTTTTTCCCCACTGATACTCTTTTTTAGACTGATACTTTTCCCCCCACTTCTGCTTTCCCCTGGCATGCATCATCCCCATCCCTGTGCTGTGAGAAACCTGATTGCTGCTCTGAGCTTCCCTAGCAGCTCATTCACACCTACAGGTTTGTGGATGCTGTCAGTGCTCTGACCCACACTGCCTGAGACAGACTTCCACTACAGCTCAACAGCATGCCCAAGAATTCCTCCCTGGTTGCTGGTGGGAGGGTGGATGACCTGAAGCTCTGTAACAGGGTGTGCAGGCACCTCTGCAAACCCACAGCTGGAGCCACTCAGGTCAGAACTTTACAGATGATCATGCTGAAATCTCAAGCATTCATCCAAACTATTCTGTCCAAAATCCACATTTGCCTCTTTTTTTATGGAACAGTAGCACCTTACCTTCACATGGGTTAAACTCCAGTTAGCATGTTTTTCCATGACATAGACATTGTGATCCAATACATCTGCAACATAGATGTACCTTCAAAAGAAAGAAAAGCATCTTTTAATGTATATGAGTAATCAGACACCAAAACCAGACAGTTCCTCCTGTGCAAGCCCACACACAAACAGACATTGCAAGCCAGCCACAGGGCACTAAAGCCAGCCTGCTGAGGTGCCAGTGCAACTTCAAACTGTGCCAGTTTTTTCCATTATGACACTGAGATAAACTTCGAAACCAGGAAGTCACAACTACAATTTATTTTTTTAAAATCACGTCTTCACACCAAAGGACTGGTTGATTCATTCATACAGGTGTAGGACTGTAGAGCACTCCCTGCTTGCAGAAACCCTGCCCCATTAATCCTTGCAAGCAAGACACAAATTCCTGTATCAGCTGGTTAAAATGCAGCAATGGTTGACCTTATTGCCTATAAAATACCACAAAATGCAGCAAGCATTGCTGCTAAACACCGAGACACAAAAATTCTGTGCTACAAACACTCTACATCACTTGTGTTGCACAGGCAGCACCTTGCCTTATATGAACCAGTTCAGACACCTGACCACAAAGGTACCCTGTGTACAAATCAGGATCTCCAGATACTTCTGTGTGATCAAACAAAATCTCATGTGAGGATAAACTTACTTTCTATCAGGTGAAATGTTAATTCCATTCGCTGAATAAAACCCAGATGCTACTTCTTTTACTTCTTTTGGACTGTAGTATACAACATTTGACCAGGTTAAACCCAAAAACATTTCTAAGAACATCAAGATGAAGTCAGAGAAGTAGTGGTCATTGGTAGCATAGAAGCTATCTGGTCCCATGGCTACTATATCATTCACACTAAAAAAGAAATAAAGAGATGGAGAAATTAAAAAAAAAAAAAAAGAGAGGTATGAAGGAGCATTTTAGGACTGCCCAGAATACAGTCAGTACATGGTCATCAATACCCATAAAGAGGCTTCAATTATAGATGTACTTCAAGTAGTCACCAAATTACTTAGACCCTTTTTACTTCTATTTTCTATGAGCAAGGATTGTGCAGGGCTATGACCTGAACAGGACCATAGGGCATCAGCTAGAGATCTGGCTACCTGTCTGTAAGTACATGGAAATTATATTAATACAAATAATACTAATAATACTAATAATATTACTAATTTTTTTTCATTATATTCAAGTAGAAAACAGAGAACAAGTAGGTGTTGTGACAACTTTATCAATTTTACAGTCACGTTGCAGTAGGACAGACAAAAAAATTGTATTAAAAAAAAGAAAAATAGAAAAATCTAAGTGTATGTTTATTTTTGCAGTACAGGAAATCAAGAAAATTAAATATAGAGACTCATATCTCAAATGATCTGAGTTTGAGATACATGAACAAAGGGGAAATGGATGCCAAGCAAATTCACTGGCATCAATCACAGCAGCACTTAAGACTAGTTTAGTGATACAACTATTAAAAATATAATTTAGAGAAGAGATTGGAGAAACACTGCTTTTGATTACACAGATAAGAAGTAATCAATAAGAGAAACAGGGGCACTGGTGAAAGAGGAACCATCTCATATTAATAATAGCCTAAACCCAAAAATCATCCTATGTTTGATTTCACCAAAGCAGCCTGATCTGGGGGAAGATTGTATTTGGGTCCAATACCTTGTCAGAAGGTCATGTCGAATGGTTTTCAGATGTACAAGAGAATTGTCATCTTCTACAAATTTAAACAATTCTACTGTGCTCTTCTGGTGGGGATGGTTAACAACAAAGAGGTACACGGTGTCATCTTGGAAAAGAAACAGAAACAGCTGAATTCTCTGCAACAGTTGGTGTGGCTGAGCACCCCCAGCCCTGAGGCAGCCTCGAGTACAGGGCACATGCTGAGCTTGGTGCATTTGTCTCGTGGCTCTGCAGAAGCAGAGGGATAAGTACTCATGTTCTGCAAGATGCCTCTGCAACCAGATCCAGATCTCCACCTACTTTTCTCCCAGGCTGGCTCTAGAGGGAACTGCTGTGTTAATGATATTTTTGCTAATTCTTCCAAGGAAGAAAGAAATTACCATTTCATCCTTATACCCAAGCCACTGGGCTTTGCAATCTGCAAAACAGCCGAGGTCAGCTGGAAGAAGGGTTTGTGGCCAAGGCAGTTTGTGCTCTTGGGTTTGTCTATCATTTGCCCTGGGAGAGCAGAAGGAGCATCCTTCTCCTGCATTCTATGCCAGGCTGCACCCATCTGCCCAGCCTTTCTAGCAGCACCCTACATTAGCCACCACTGATTTTTCCAACACCTTCCCTTGAAGAGTGACTGTATGGGAATGCAGGTCAAGCTGCAGCAATTGTTCTCTTTATATTTGCAGAATTTTAATTGCCCTGCTAAAACCCCCAATGAAAGGACAGGGAAAATGATACTTTATTGGTAATCAGAGCCTGAGGTAGAACATATCTTGGAGAAGAGAACCTGGGTTGGCCACAGAGTAATAGAGGTTTTGGTAATTTACAGAGATTTGATAATTTACTGTTTGTCCACAAAAGGTTCCTGTCTGGGCACTATTAGTCGGTGAAGGTTGTATCTCCTCAAAACACTTGAACCCAGTGTGAGACAGATGTAAATGTAAGATCAATTTTCTCTGGTTTTCAACTATAACTTACCATGTTTTTCTTCCCTTTTAATATCCAGGGCATCTTTCTGTTTCAGACAGACTGAAATTACGTGCAAGTGTGTTTCCTTTAGCAGCTGACATTTAGAAAAGAGCAAAACAAAAGTAAAAAACCCCGAACCTTTTTTGTCTCTCAGCAAGAACCACCATTGGGGGAGCAATGCAAGGCTGCAAAGGATTCCTGATTGTGCTCTTTAGGCTCATGTTTGCCACCATCTCAAGCTCCTTACCTCTGTCTACATAGGTGCTGATTCCATGAGGGTTAAACGATGCCAGATCAAACCCTCGGCTGATTCTCATTTCCACTGCTCTGGGATTGTCTTCATTCAAATCCATCAAAAATATTTCACCTGGCTTATCTGGGGCAAAGCTCTTTAATCCTGGATACTTCAAGCCCTGTGGAATCCAAACATAAGGAAGTAATTCCTGGATAAAAGGTAAACAAGAGCATCACAGGGCTGAAAAAGCTGGGGCCCTGATGGGACTTGCAAGCACACATGAGTTTGTCCCTCTGCTTCAGCCTGCTAAGCAGTGAGGGAGACAGAGGGACTGGAAGCTCTGCTTCCCTGGCAGAGGGAGCAGGCTCTGTGGGGCACAAGGAGCTGTGCCCAAGGCACCATGGCCCTGTGGCACTGCAGTCACATCTCGTGTGTCTGCAAACTGTGGGGACAAACTGGCAGCCCAGCATCACTGACTGCATCACACATGCTGAAGCCACGGGAAACAGCAGCAGTGCAACAGCTCACGACTCCTGGCATGGATTTTACAACATTATCATTAGCTTGGTGTCCCTGGAGCACATAGATGAGAACACCAGCTTTTGTTTTAGAAAATAATCTCCAGCCATCCTAATTGCAAAGAAAAGGTTGAAAACCCATCTCCTAAAGGCTAAAAAAATCAGAACAGCAAAATCAATACATAAAATTTGATTTTTTTTAAATTTAGGGAATTAACACATCTTCATAAGATGGCAGAGGATTGACATTTCAACATTTCAATGAAGCAGCATGAAAGAAAATCCAGGTTATGTGGCCAGGTAAGTCAGTTCAATAGGATACCTGTGTCAGAGCCACCAACACCATTTCTGTGTCAAGAAGCACGTTTGCTGAGGGGAATAACAGCTAAACCAACACAAGACTGGGCTGTTCTTTGGGGGCCAGTCAGCCGTGTAGAAGAGAGCCCCTCCTGCTGTTTTCACCTATGGCTTCTGCAGATAAGGAAGCAGGCAAGCCCCAGCGTGGGGAGGTGGCATGGGAACTTACAGAGCTGATGAAAGCCAGTCCATTGGGAAGTATATCAATGTCTTCTGAACCAGCTTCTGCAAAACAAAGACAAAAAGGGGTTTTCAGGTGACATTAAGTATTTCCCATTTAAAAAAACCCTCATTTTAAGTACAATTCCAGCTCCCATGAACAACCCTTTCTATGCCCGCACACACGACGGAGTTTGGTGGAAAAGATCACACTGCATTAAAACTGGTAGCAGAAGACAGTTAGGGTAGGGTTAGGAACCTACCCTAGTGTTCACTTCTTTTGGGGGCCCAGGGGTGCCCCTGCAGTGGCCAGGAAGTCTCCTACCCAGCTTCATGTGCCCCCAGATGTTGTGACATGAATCACCAGGTGTGAATCACCAGCTCCTGAGGATGCGTTCTGCAGCAAGCAATTAGTGTGGGCATGGAGACTTCCAGGGCAGGACCATACCCGTGACTCAGGCCTCAGGCTTGCATAATGCAGCTGTGGGAATTGTGCACGATAATTCTCCTGATTGAGCTGGGACACTTCACAAAGATGGATTGCCAAATATTTAGTTAAAGCTCTCAAGTGACAGAGAACCTACTATATCTGTAACAGCTAAGGGCTTTCATAGTTAGACCTCACTTTCAGCTACAGGTAATCACTTCCAATATTGCCAGTTCCTGTAGCTCCTGTAATATTTTTCCCTGCTAAGAAAGGAAAATAAAATAAAAACTCTTAAGTAAGAACACTAGTGCAATTTTAGGCTTTCATCAAGCACTCTCCGAAGAGCTTTTAGACCAATGTTGAAGACTGTTTGCCATCCCATATTTCCACCACTCCCCTGAGAAGCCTCTCCTCTCTTCTCCAAATCACCAAGAAAACCAGCATTCCTCACAAGCCACTTTCCAGATGATGAGGGAAATCACTCAGGAGCATTTGCTTACTGAAAATTCTTCAGCAGGTTTTCTTTATCAAAGCTATCAACACAATGTTTTTCCACCCAGCTTGTCCTGTCTCCACACCCCCTCCTGCTTTGCCATAACCACACATGTGAGCCTGCATGGGTCACACAATCCCTTGCATCTCAATGCCTCTTCCCAAGGAAGCATCTGCAAATTTGAGCTAGGTTTACTGTTTGCTTTTAAGCAACTCCTATTCATCCAAGCACTGGTTTGGCTGGGCTGTAATTTATCCTGGGATCACTGACAGCCTCTGTGGAGAGGAACCAGAACCCCAAATTCACCCATCCAGGAAAGTTCCTCCCCAGCTCAGCCCTGGGAAGATGATGTGGCACAACTTCTCACTTCTGGCCAGGGCCAGCTCCTTCTCAGCCTCAGCAAGTTCCATCCCATGGCAGCAATGAGCAGAGTATCTCTGCCTTCTGAAGAGAAAAGAGTCTGAAGGCATTTTGGGAGGAGTCAGCTGTTGTCCCACCCTGGGGTTTTAGTTCTGAATTTTGAGTAACTCAGGCAGGAGATAACATCTGCACTGATGTGTCCAGAGACACTTGGAGCCTGCATTTTCCAATTAAAGTTTTGAATTTCGTCTTTTTTTTTTTTTTTTTCTCAGCTCATCTTACACTCTGGTTTAAGCCACAAACTCCTTCCTTTTGCCCCAGCCTCTCCAAGTCAGGGTTTATTTATAAAATGGGGTTAGTGGAAATTCTCCACTTCCCAGGATTGCTGCGAGGCTAATAGCATAAATAAATGCTGAGAGGCTCAATTGCCATGGTGACATGAGCTGGACAGACAGCTTTTACTGGCAGCACACACTGGTGAGTGAATAAACAGAGATATAATCATTTATCGCTACTGAATCAGTGAGGCTGCCAAGCAGAAAGATGAGCAGGCTAATTGGGAGCAGATAATTAAAAACTATAAGTTTCCGGTGGAAGGAGCGCACTGAGAGCCCTGCACCCAACAGCTTCAACTGAAACTGCCCAGCAAAGCACATTTTGGGCGCTCCATGGCCAGTTCCTGGAATGTGTGGAAGCGAGTGGTGTCAGGAGAGCAGTGGAATGCTGGCTCAGCACAGCCCTGCTGATCCAGCAAGCACCAAGGAAGGGCTGCAGACACACAGCCGGCTGGAGGGAAGCTCAGGGACGCTCCTGCATGTTTTGGGAGGGCTCTGCACTGCTGCTGCAGGCACACTGTGGGCCAGAGGAGTTGGGAACTGAGTCTTTAGGTATGGCTTACGTGCACTATGTTAATTGTATCACTGAGCCCACCTTGTCCATGGGATTTTCTGAAGAGGTGGCATTTAAGAAAAATAAAAAGATATTGTGAAAAACTGCTGTGTCCTCTAGAAATGTTGGCTTTTTGTTGTTATTTTATCACAGTATGATGTATTCTGCAGGTGTATCTAACAAAAATACCCATCTGGATTTCATGTCCAGAAGTGTGATACCATTTTGCCCACATCCCATGAATCGTTCTAAGATGCAAGTATTTCTAGCAACTTCTGCAGTAGCTTCTTGAACGCCAGGAATTAATATAGGAGATATGGTTAGTTTATTATAAACCAGTAATACGATGAGACAACAATAAAACTCAGGAGCTAGTGTTAAATCTACAAATACAGGCTTTCCTACATATTTGTGAATGATGTTTAAGACAAGCTGCAAATTTTGTTTGTTCAATGCTTGCAATCTGTGCTTATATTACACAATATTTGAAAAGCAGAATAGATTAGATTAAAGTCTTAAAAAAGATATAGAAAAGATGAAACTGTGCAGAAGAAAAGGGCCCACTGGAGAAGTATTCCATTTACTCTGTATTTGCTTCACTTACTACAGATCCATCACTTATAATTCATAGACTGTACCAGAGATCTGTTTTTCTCTATATATGGAATGGATAGATTAAGATTATTTTGCTCAAATCCAGCTGATCTGGGACCTATGTCGCATTTAAGAGTTCAGAGGGACTGATTTAAACATTAAAATAGAGAGAGATTGTTTATTCACATTTATCCTAGCATTTTAAAGGAAAAAGGCCCAGGAGGCCAAGATATCCATGTACAAAGACATCCTTACACAAAAACACCCACAACACAAGCAACCTTATAGATCCGAGTACAGCAGAACCCCATGTCTGAACAGTACTATCTAGGCAGTGTTTAAGCTTTAGGGATCTTTGGTCTCCCTGAGTGATACAAGACCCCAAGACACAGCAAATGAGTTTTAGAAGACATTTGAGTGAACATGCCAACTTTTAAGTTTGCACAATCCTTTGTTACTTCTCTTTCTGCCACACTGGACCTGCTAAACTAATTTTTGGCGTTTTTATTGTTCTAATGAGCAGCAAACTGCAGAGAAAAGGCAAGGCAAGGTGCAGTTCTCTGCGTGAAGGGACAGCATTAGAGGAGCAGAAAATGAGGAAAATTAGAAAAATGAGAAAATTAGAGGAGCAAGAGGCAGAAATGAAGCTCTGTAAATGGACCCCTGCCTCTAAGCAGAGCAGGTTCTCAGAAATAACCTAATCTGCATGTAAATGTCAGACACAAAAACCAAGACACTGTTCAGAAATGAAACACAACTCTATTTGTCTTTCCCAGAGTTTCTTCTTTCCTCAACAGAACAATCACATTGCAAAAAAGTCTTACAAAGATTGCAATAGTTTTATGCTTAAAAAATTACTCAGAAATTAATTTATATTAATCACCATTAAACAAGCATCATTTATAGTCTTGCAGTAAGTTACAGCTTAATCTAGAAGACCTGGAAATTTTTTTTAATGCATCTTCTTCTGTACCTATTTTGAAGCACAGGAACTCTGCACATACACATTCACAGCAGCAATTTGACTTTATGAAGATGTTTGAATCTTGACACAAGGAAGAAACAAGATTTATGAAATCAACTCGCTGACTCAGCAAGCTCAAAGGCAAGGCTGTAAAAGCTCATCCAATGATTTTTACACATGAAAAATCCAGACAAATTTCACCATAATTTAAGACATTTCCAAAAATACTAAGGAGGGGAAAATCTTTAGCCATCAAGCCTGAGTTTTTGGGGGAGAAAGTGAGATACAAAAAACCAATCCATTTCAAAGCAATCCATTTCATAAACTGGTTATCCTAAATGGAGAGAAAAAAACCAAGACAGAAATATCGCTGTGTGCTAAACACATGGCCCAAAGTACAAAGTCAACATTTCAGCCACTCTGTTGAACCTCTCTACAAACCAGACTAAGATGACAAACATGACCCCTCGCTCTTTGGAACCGCAGAGCTGCATTGCACAACCACGCCGAGCTCCTGCCAGCCACCGGCACCAGCCTGCTCCTAAATCCCCCAAAATGTGGCGCTAAGGAGGGACATCCTGGCAGGCATTTAGCAGCCGCTCCTTCGCCCTGTGCCTGTGGCCCTCTCCTAAAGCTCCCACCCTTGCAGCTCTTCCCATCGCCAAGATGTCACCAGCTGACAGCCACCTGTAGGTACCTGCCTGAAGAGCCAGCACACCTTCATCTAAAAGCCAAATCATTTCCTGAGTGGCTAGTAACGGGGAAGTGCTTGCAAGGTACTCATTTTCAAGAAAAGGAAAAGAAACTAAATACCAACTTACACCAAACTAGTTTTTCAATACCATTTTCTTCCTGCAGTTTCTCCCTATTTCCAAGTCCAAGTAGCAAATGAAAGTCAAACCAGCACTTAGTTTTTGGGATCAGGCTTGGAAGCTGGCTTTAAGAAGGCATTACAAAAGACGGCTGGACAAAAGCAATGCACTCAGTTATTTTCAGCACGTACCGATCCCTTTAATGAGCCGGCAGTTCGGGAGGCTCACTGGGGCTACTTCCCGTGAAGCATTGAGTCTGTTCCTGCAAGAGGAAAGAGCAGGGTTAAACAGCACACAACCAGTTTTAAAACATGTAACTTTCCTAGTTTTCAGTTTTACTGCCTGCCATGCTGCAGCAACAAATCAGCCATAAAATACTGAATAAGCAAACTCCAGAACCAACAGCACCAACTGCTCCAAATCACCGCAGCGCTCACACATGACCAAGGATTAAGTGATTCTTCTACACTGAGTAACTTCAGAACCTTCATTTTGTTCATGAGCTTCAGCAGCACGCTTTCATGACCCACTGCAGCTCAGATGAGAACATAACCACAGTTTCTTCAGGTTTCAGACACCTAAATATAGAAGCACCCTGCAGTTAGGACCAGCATTTCACATAAGGAGCGGGTGATCTGCTGCTGCAACCCACTGCCTATTTTTGGTGACCAGGCCACCAGCAGTTGCACTTTCTTCATTTTCTGTCTACATTCAAAGGTAGCAATAGCACCGCTGCAAGGCAGGAGTACTCATTTCCTTACAACAAGCAGGACTCAGTAGTATAGTTTCCAGCAATTACCCTGTCCCCTCCTCTTCTCTCCTGGTAACCACTCCAAACATTACCCTTCATCATTATTTCATTCATGACTGCACATGAAATTCCACCTCTGGCTCACACTTCACTGGACAAAAAGATACAGACAGGCACACACAAGTTCGTATTTCTCCATTTCCTCTGTTCCAAGTTGTTTGCAAATCTGCATGAACGACACCTCTCCAATCAGGGGGTTTAACCATGATGGTCCACAGTGACACAAGAAAATGTGTTGCATTTCTATGTATTCTAGTGTGCTAGAATATTTCTTTTTTGTTGTTTGTTTTTTTCTGCCCAGAAGGAAGCATTTAACCTAACATAGTAACTCCTTTGCATGACTATCATATGCATGTGTTGAGGCTATTGCTGCAACCACAGGAAATTCTGAACGCAAAGATCCCACAGCAAAACCTTGCCATGTTTATGTTATAATTTTAGGCATAAACATAAACTAAACAGCAGTATCAGTCAGTGATAAGAAAAATATGTGATGCAGTTGAGCGCTGTATGGTATGTCAGTCCTTCATTTTTTCAAAACAACACTTAAATATGAATTGTAAATTGCTTCAATGCTGTGTCACTGACACAGGTTTGTTTTACTATAAGGCCAAAAGAAAAGAAGAAAAACAGTAAAAAGTTAAACCCTTCCAAGCCTTCTCTCCCAGCACAGGAGAATCAATGGAGAATCATGTTGTCTCCCAGCCAACAAACGGCACAGGAGGGATATCAGCTGCCCCCTTACCCTCCAGCATCCTGGCACAGCCAAAACCACCAAGCCCTCCAGGGTGGCTAAGGGTGATCCTGCCTTAAGTTTTACTGCTGCCTGCTTAGGGCTCTTGCCTTCCCTATTTTCATCAGCTTTTCCCAGGCAGGCTGCAAGCCACCCTGAGCCAAAAACACAGCAGGAACTCAGCCAGCAGCCTGCAAGGGATGATGATATCCCGACAGCATTCCCAGGGAAACACTTCATGGGCTGGAATGAGAGTAATTCAAAAGGACACCAGTCACAAGCCTGCAGCAAATATAGAGGCTTTTCCAAAATGTGTCAGTTTATCTAGCTCAGACAGCCCCAGCCACACAGCCAGATGGCCTAGATTACTAACTGGCCGTAATAAGAACGGCCTGGAATACGGAGGGCCTGCAATATGTGTGGGATGCAACTTCAAAGAAAGCAAGAGGTTTTGCTAATTGGTGCAACTCCAGGGCAAGGCACCTTTTCCCTCACAGTTTCTCTTTTCTGTTTCTGTCCTCCACCTGCTGTCCTACTTCATAGGACACAGACCACAGGCCTTCCCCTTCTTTCAGAAGGAACCCATTGCATATTCAAAGACCTCTCTCTTTTAGTTTTCCTCTTCTCTAGACTAACCAATCATGAATCTTTTGGGATTTGGATCTGATGTTTTGTTACAAATTCAGAAGGAACTGCAGAAAGTCTTTGCTGGATTCCTGCCCTCTAGGTAGGGGATGAATAAAAGAGACCCTTGGCAAGAGCTAGCACCACCCACAGTTTCTCTTCTCAAGACTGTGTTAAATTGCTTTTAGAGTACTTTGTGATCTGAAGTTGTGTGTTTCCAAACTTGGCAGCTGAATTAAGACTGCTGGTACATTGCAGTTTGCAGAAAAAACACAGCACACAGGAAAATCCTACAGAGAGCTACAGAGGCAGGGGGATCCTGTTTCTTCACAGAGAAATCTTCTGGTAATCCTTTACCAGATTCCTAACATTTCATTTGTTCATTCAGTTTGGAGGAGAGGTGGAGTCCCCTGCTCTTCACAGCACTTTGAAATGGCTCATCCCGCTAAAGCCTGGGAGTATCTTCCAGTTCTGCTATCCCAGCTTATGCAACTCCAGGGCAGAAGGGCCCCATTACCACCGCGGCCATCACCAATAACACTTGTGGTGGATTTAGTGCAACATGCAAACTCATCCATGCCAGGTACCAGGGTACAGGCAGTAAAGCTCTCCTTCGGTAATTAGATACAATTACTATCCACTCAAAGTTCAATTAGCTGGATGTTATTGCTTTGAAATCAGACACTTGGAATCCTTGTGAACCTAAGCAAAATTATTACTTAGTCACCTTTCAATACAGTAATTCAGCATCACTTTTGTGACCTGAAAGTATTAGTTACACATTTGGGAGCTTTCAGAACAGAAGTTTCTGTAACACCAGTGCTCACATTCATACCTCATGGCATGGGCTGTATGATATGGAGCATGACATGGCTGGGTATTTCAGCTCACAGCAAGTGATGTCACAGCTTAGGATCACCAAAGTCTGTGCTCCATCAGAGGAAACCTCATCTACATAGGGACTACTGTTATCCAGAGGTCAGCTTTGGCAGGACATACCCCAAGTTTCTGGGAAACTGATTTGGGGGAACTGTTTGGCCAGTCGGCAAGAGATGAGGTAAATTCACAGACGGTGTTTTTGGCATATTAATTGCAGGCTCTATAAAAACAGAGGTACTCCCCCCCCCGTGCCCCAAGGCACCTTCTCCCCTTGACCCCCTTGCTCCCAACATTATCCTGGGGAGGATTTCACATCCACTCAGTGCAAAGGGCACTTCCGCTGCATAAATGCTCCCGAAGTTAGTTTATGCCGAAGCCAGAAGAAAAAGGCATCACAGTGCCTCTATTTACTCTGGGGAAAAACGCTTCCCTTGATAATGTTGACGGCAATGATGATGATGAAGAACCCTTCCCCTCTGGCTGACACTCGCGGATACAAGGGCAGGTGCTCGCTAAGTTGTGCCCGAGACCGGGAGCTGCGGTGTCCTGCCGCTCGGAGGGCGGAGGGCAGCGCCCGCCAGCTCAGTCCCCACCTCAGCCCCGAACCGCCCCGCCGGCACCGGGGCCCGCAGCTCCGAAACCCCGCTCACCCACCGAAAGGCCAGCAGCCGCTCCGCCGCCAAGGCTGCCGCTATCCCGACGAGAGCCACCGCCAGCAGCTTCCCCATGGCCGCTCCCGTCCCGTCCCGTCCCGTCCCGTCCCGTCCCGAGCCGTGCCGTGCCGCCCCCGGGGCCCGGCGCTGCCTCCCCCGTCCCCGCCCCGCCCGGCCGTGCCCGCTCCCGCAGCGCTGCCCGCCCCGCCGGACCGCGGCACCGCCCCTGCCAGTGGCGCCCGCCGGGATCCCTGACACGGCTACCACGGGAAAGGCAGGTGCACCAACTTCCAGCTCCCGTACAAAAAAACATACGCGTTGTACAAAAATAAGTCTGTCAGACCAAGACTCCGCGATGCGGAATGTTCCGCTACTCCGTGCACACCTCTGCTGGGATGTTCACGTTGATCTGTGTACACTCATACCAAAGTTTTCTCGCCCCCACTGCCACCCTCCCACCAATATCTTTCTCCTCTGTGCAGGAGAAGGTCTGCAGAACCCACCTCAGGGCTCCAGAGTTCCTTCATGCAACAATTTACTTTTGCATCATCTACAGTGTTCCCTGTGCTTTCTGTATTTTGGAGGAATACGCATGGCAAGTTAATGACCTCCTTCAGCAGTTATCTTTCCTTTCCCTGCACAGTGAATGTCCTCACCTGCACACATTCCTTTGCACTTTTCTGAACGTCTGAGCAATCACTTAAAAGAGCTTTTCTGCTCTTCTTTCCCTTGGCCTCGAGGCCATGCAGATGTACTTTGTAGTACTTCCAGTAAAGTGTGTCAGGGAAGAAGAGGGACTCTAAAACACCTTTTCCCCTCAGTTTTGGACTACTCCGTTTCCATTTTCTGGTCCTTCATTACTATGAAATTATAGATAGATGAGGTTTTTTTGGGATGAATGCATGGGACTATTGTGACCCAAGTGCAGGATCTGGCACTTGGCTCTTGTTGAACCTCATACCATTGGCCTGAACCTCGGCATCCAGCCTGTCCAGATCCTGCTGCAGAGCCTTCCTACCCTCCAGCAGATCAACACTCTCACACAGCTTGGTGTTGTCTCAAACTTTATGAGGGTGTGCTAGATCCCCACATTCAAATAAATATATTAAACAGGAGAAGCCAAAATACTGAGCCCCGGGGAACAGCACTCATGACTGGCCAGCAGCTGGATTTAACTCCATGCACCACCACTCTCTGCGTCCAGCCATTCAGACTGTTTTTTCACCCAGTGGACAGTGTACCCATCCAAACCATGAGCAGTTTCTCCAGGAGAATTCTGTGTGAAATGGTGTCAAAGGATTTATAAAGTCTACGTAGACACATTCACAGCCTTTCCCTCATCCAGTAGGAAGGTCACCCTGTCATAGGTGGGGCCCAGGTTGGTCTAGCAGGACAAGCCCATGCTGGCTGGGCCTGATCATCTGCTTGTCGTGCACATTCCATTTGATGGCACTCAAGATGATCTGCTCCACGATCTTCTCTGGCACCGAAGTCAGGCTGACAGGACTGCATTGCAATACCCCAGCTGTGCGAACCACCCCTCCCTGCTTCCATGATGGCAACTGCATTATAGTTTTTCCTGCTGCATAGTGAATTCGTGCTGCTCCTGTTTTTTGCCCATGCTGTGTGCACTGGTGCAGATGAACTTGATTTGGGCTATTGTTAGGGTAAAAACCCTAAGTTCTGCGTGACCATTTTCACACTCTTCTGTGATTTCTAACACCTCAATGACACCTGCATCTTTGCTGCCACGTGGATCTTCATCCATCTCCATTCCCCTGACACTGAGGCAGCGGACTAAAGGAGCATGCTGTCACACCATCCATCAAAGAGTGATGTACTGCCTCCATGCTTATCTCTAGCTAGACTGGTTTTATCCCCTTTCCCCTTCAAATCTACTTTAAAACTCTCCCAATGAGCCTTACTAACTAGGCAAAGATCTTTGAGATCAGGCATATCCCATCTGTCACAAACAGACCTGCTGTCATGTAGATTGACCCATGATAAAAAAAAAACAGATTCTGCTGGTTTCTTATCTCAGGTTTCACACCAAGACCTCTTTCCTAGCATAATATTTTTAATTTATTTATTTACACTGACGTTTAATTTACAAAAGCACATACTGCTTACTGTCTAGAACTCAATTTTGAGAAAAGATGGGTGATAAAATGTCGGTGCCTGCAGGGGAGATAAAGATATTAGAGCTGGTCATAAGATTGCAAGAGTGGCCGTACTGTGTCAGATCAAGAGTTCAGCTCAACAGCTAACAAAGGCAGTAAGCATGGGCTTAGAAGAATAAGGAAGTGGGGGGCAAGTTGGATAAATCCCCCAAGTTTCTTTCCTAGCTCTTAATTCTTTTTAGCTCAGTATGATGAGCTTTATCTTTTTTAGTAACACTTAATAGAGTTATCATCCAAGTACTTCCCTGTCTTTCTTTGAATTGAGTTGTGCTTTTACCATACTTTATGCTGGTCTCAAGCCACCTAGGCATGCTTTGTGGTCACGGCAAGAAAAGTTACTTTGAGGTAGCAATTCATATAAAGATCCCTAAAATAGATCAAGAAATCTTTCCTAGGAAGTGGACATTTCTCTGCATTCATTGGAAAGGAGCCTACAGTGACTAATTCAAGTGAAGAAATCTGTTCTGTAGATGCCTGAAGGTAGATGGAATGACTCTCCCTTGAAATCTCTGCTTATCAAGTCACCCTTGACTGAAGGAAGACTCTGGGCTTTTCAGCAGCCTAGCTCCTCAGCACATCCCAGCCAGCCTGGGGTCTGTCCACTGGCACTGTCACATCTGCTCTGGCTCTCCCTTACCAGCACCCCCCGCCTCGACAAGTGGCTGCAGCAATGCTGGAAAACCTGATTGCTTTTTGGTCTGTAGCAAATCCCCCTGTGGTCTTTGCTTTGGGGCACTCAGGAGAGACCTGGGGGTGACCTCCTGCCACATAGCATGATGACTAAAAGTAGGAATGAGTTGTGTGCACGTAATCAGCTGGAGAGGGATATGTACCAAACCTGGTAGTGGAGGAAGTGAGCAGAGCAGGGCGACAAGAGAAGTCTTATGCTAATTTAGTCATTTAGACTGCTGTACAGTCAAGGAAAGAAAAGAAACCCTCAGTAAACAACTCCAAGGGTGGATTTATTCCATCTGAGAAAGCAAGCATGAAGTAGGACAAGTAGCAGTCTGTAGATGCCTAAGCTTCCTCTTTCCCTGTCTCTCACAGCTAATGGAAATGAGGCAATTTACTGAGAAAATAAAAGGGAGCTTTTAAATTACTGAAGGTAAAGGGAAAATTTTCTGGTAAAATTTTGGAAATCTTAAATCTTTCACTTGTAGAAGATACGCCCTTTACATGTGCTTCTCTATCTTGTATCATCATCTTTTGTAACAGGTGAGATACAGAAGCTATGTATGCACAGATTTGGTTTTCACAACTATTTCAAAATGTATCATTCTTGAGTCATTGATGAAACACAATATGTTTTGCTAAATAACTTTTAAAAAGCCAAAACTCTCTTTTTATGCAGATTTTACTCTCCCCTATAATGATGTCAATCTGAAGTAAATCCACTGATATCTGCATTGCCGAAGTATTTACAACGAATTTACACTTAAGATTAAAGGTCAGAATATGATTCTAGAGCACTTTGGGGGGGGCTTATGTGTCCAAATACAAAACCCTACAATGCAGGTGTGATAATATTAAGTGGATCCTTCCATTCACGGAGGCCATTGAGAGCCCCAAGCTCTCTAGGGCATTGAGGGCAAATCTGATCAACAGCTCTTGTGGAGTCAAGCGGTGCTTGGTGACCCAGACCTGCTCTACAAATACTGAATGAAATTCAGAAGAGATAATGTGGGTGTGAAGATAGAGAAGACGTCGCTATAGTTTAACTGTAGCAACAGGCAGAAGATGCCAACACAGTGTGGAAAGGTTCAAAGAGAGTCTAATGAGATCTTAAGCTGAACTCACTGGTTTTGCTGAATTCAGATCTTAGAACTGGGTTAGTGTAAAGGCCACATCTATCAGATTGCTGCTGACATGCAGGTGCTGAACTAGCTTTAAGTAAAAATAAAAACTGGCAGGCAAGAAAGCTGTTTCCCACAAAACTAGACAGAAATCATAAGCATTGCCTGTGGTTTGCCAACTAAAAGATGAGGAAAAAGGCTCCTAAAGCTGCAGGTCATGGAAATGACAAGATTCTCTACAAATGCTGTGGCCTAAAACCACTTTAACCCTGTTACCTGATCAAAGGGAAATTGCAGATGGCCTGCTCAAATATCTCAGCAATTTCTTAAACCTTGCATTCTTTAGCCCTGTTAGAGTTAAAAGCCACTTCTCAGCTTCCCATTCAAAAACCAGGAGCAGAAATTCCTACAGCATCTGGGCTGTTGCCACAGAGCAAGGCAAAGTCCCTACTCACACCCTATCACTGCACATAAAAACAGTGTCACCAACCAGTTAGAAAACACGAGTTCACCACTATCACCTAATAAAGAGATTGGTAACCTCAAGACATTCAAGAAGACAGATGCATAGCACCTTTTAAAATGAAAAAGGTTAAAACATTTCTGCAGTGACACCAAGGTATATTGATTTTCTCAGCTGCTGAGAGAAATACCTGTCACAATGACATCAGCAGATTTGTGGGTGAGGGTGTTGAAAAGGCTTTTGCAGAAACAGTCTGGCTTCCATACCTGTCCAGCTTCAAAGTGAGCGAAAGTCTCTACTTGGCCTTTGTAGAGCTGGGTGAAGACTCCAGTACTGCCAGCCATGAGCAGCCCAGAGGCATCTGGGTATCCAAATAAGTTTCTGAGTATATTCTGGTTCTTTCATGATGATGTGAGGTAATGAAAAGGTTCTTAGTGATGACAAGATGTCAGAACATGTCACCATCAAAAACAGCCTCAAGCAAGGCTATGTCCTAGCCCAGCTCTTGTTTACTGCCTTTATGCAGCAGTTTTATTGCTGCATATGGAAGCAGTGGCAAAGCAAGCTGCTTTAATTATTTTATAGGTGGCAGAATTGCTAAACTGGAGAGGTGCCAGGCTAAACTGAAAGTCAGAGAGGTCCTCTCAGGCAATCTGCCCTTAGGTGCTGACAGGGTGCTAGGTGTGCAGGATAGTACTGGTGGTTTTCCCTGCACTGCCACAGTTCAGCCCTGTCACAAGTATAAAGAAAATAATGCTGTCTTTTTTCAGCCAGAAGCATGCTGAGCCAGTAGTGTGCCTTGGCAGTACAATCCTTCAGTCCTGCAGGTGACATTCTGCTATCGTGGCAGCAAGCTCCTCAAACACTGTGAGTGATAATTCAGCTGAGGGAGAGGGCCATGTGGCTTTTGAAAGATTAAAGCTGAGTATAGAAGCAAGGAGGTTCCTGACTTCAAAGACAAGTAAAGGAGAGCATGTTCCTGTCATTATCACTCTGTACAGTAGGACTCTCAGGCAATACACAGCAATTGCTGTGACTCTCAGCCCACTCTATGTGCACTACTTTCATACACTTGCAAATAAAAAACCAAGAAAGGTCCTGAATGCTGAGATTTGATCCATTGTCAAATATTAACCACTGCCAAAGACTCTTGCAGTCTTAGGTACGCTGGTGTGAGCATTGGTGCATATGTCATTTGTGTTGCACATAGTTGTGTTTTGGGGCAGAAAGTGAAATACAGTCCAACATAACCATATAAGGACTCATGTGGAATCATAAGCTATTCGACTTTTATTTTAAGCATAAACTATGAACAGATAATGTGAAAAAGACTGTAGGACCTAATGCAACACATACTGAAATCCTTGAAAGGTGCTACATGATAGCCTCTCCTCTGCAAGCAGGTGCCAAAGAGCAAAGAATGTGGCCTTGGTAGCACCAGAGCCTTTGTAGCATCCAAAAACAACATCCTCCACCCCTGCCTTCTTCACTCTGCTTGTGTGGAGGAGGTGTCACACGAGTGGCCAGGAGAGAAGGCACCCACGGCATGTTATAGAGCACTGTCAGATGTAGACGTCTATCTCACTCTCAACCTAATTCAGCTCAAGAGCAGGTTGTACATGAATCTCATTAGGCTCTGACGTACCTTCTGGAAGAAGGTAGACTTGTCTTTTCTGCCTGATATCATCACAAGGAAAACAAAGTGGAGCTAGAGAGTACACAGCACAGAGTATTGCACACTTGACACCCAGAAACACTTTATTTCTCCTCATCTCTTTGGAGTACCTGGGGCAACTGGTCCCAGCAGTCCTCCAGCAGGTAGACAGCTTGAGCATGTGGTATCAAAACCTCTAGAATTTGTCTGACAACAGTTTTTAGGAGACCCTGCACACATTTTTTTCTGTGGTTCACCTTTTGTTCTAACATGAGCAGAAATTCGAAATTTAAAAGCAAAGAGATGATTTCTATTGTATGATAAGAAAGCAGAACTTATTATATTTTAAACCCTTGATCAGTAATTTTTAGAGAAGCTCAACACTTCTGATCAAAGTGTGGAGGTACACACAGTGCTGACCATGTTCCAATTTTTGACCACATTAATTTGACTTATAAATACCAGCACCATGAACCAGAAATAAAGCCATATACCTTCATCTTTCAGCAGTTCTGCATAGAGTGGTCAGGAAGCTGTAGAGCACTTCAGTACCACCTGATAAAAAATTCTTGTGATCTTCTACTAAGGTCTCATCTCAACATATACATTCTGATTTTTTAAATTCTTTATGCGTATAAGTGGGTTTGGTTGTTGGGTTTGGGATTTTTCCCATTAGCAGCTTCAAAACTTGTTCAATTCATGTTCTCTTATAACATAGTGGCACAAGTCTACAATTCAATACAATTGCACATAGTTGGAATTTTCAGCACTTTCCTTTAAAGCCTCGGTGGGGCTTCAACTGTTGTATAAAGTGTCCTCACTGTCCTCATTGACACAACTAAGTGCTATGCAAAGCTCAAAAGAAAATATGGGCAGATGAGTCTGCTGGCCCCAGGCTGGCCTAGGAGCTTCTCTGCACAGCAGGTCAGACACAACCACGGAACTTTGGCAGAGAGAGCACAGAAAGGGAGACCTGACATCCTCAGCTGGACACACACCACTGCCCCTTGCTTGCAGCTTCCTCAAAGTTCTGTGCCAAGAGTCTAATTTTGCTCTGAGTCCTAAAATGCCTGAAGTTTCTTGTGTGTTATGGAGATGGCTCAGAGGTTGGTCTCCAATTCCTACTCTTTTCCTTCCCTGAGGAGTACACTGGACACCACACTGCCAGCACAGTGCCATGGATATCTCCCAGGGTGTTGGTCACAAGTAGGTTTTGGGTGTAGGAAAGGAATGGTTTGGGCAAGGAGTTCATGACTGGGAGCCACAGCCCTCCTTCCACCCCTCACATGCCCCAGGCATCACAGGCATCAATGGCCAAACTGGGGCAAACACAAACATTTAGACCTCTTTATCCTGGACCAGTTTTCTCTCTTTGAACCACCCTGCTTTGGATATCAAACAGCAGTTACAGAACTGCACATCATCACAGAAACATTCCTCAAAGCATTTCCTCAGAGATTCATTAGATGGTAAGAAATCTGGATATTTACGGTCACTTTTTGCAGAACAATTTTTCTCAGCGTTTTTAACATGTGAACAATGCATATCACTTGTAAGAAAATAAGTCAGAATTATATAACTACAGTTTGGGGAGATTTTTCTTTTAGTGGGTCACTTTAAATAAGACCAAAGTGTCCTTGGAAGGAAAAGTTGGGGTGTTTTCTTAAAGGGAATTCTCTGACTTCTGTGGTCTATGCTCCAGGAATCAGGCATATCTGTATGATGACTAGATCTTTCAGTGCACTTTCCATTGAGTCAGAGGTGAGAAATTAGATGGATTAAGAGGGGAAAAAAATAGTTTTCTGGATATCATAACAGATTTTGTATCACAATTTGATTTCAGTGTTAAGTAAGCAAAAATTTTAATTAATAAAAGAAAAACAGTAATGTTCTATTTCTGCATAATATTTGAAAACGTTTTCTAACGTCACCTTGGCACATACCTTATTTATTAATTAACTTTCATTTATGTATATTATTCTTATTAAACTAGCTATAAAAATCAACTCACATCTGAATATTGATTAAATTACTGCTTTTGACAACACCTATAGTATATTACTAAAAATACTCTCCTACAGAGGGTTATTTGTAGCCCACTTTTATTTGGCTCACTTTATAACCAGATTTATAACACAGATTATATTTGGTTTACTTTACACCTAATGTTTCCAGAGTAAGTCTGATCTGGTTTTGATTTCCATCTTCAGACAAGGGAAATTGCACCCTACAAGTGTTTCCACATACTCTTGCAGGAGACAATGTGACAAACTCAAGACTCAGATATTTATGCTGTAGGTATCAATGTTTGGACAAAGGAGGAAAAATATTTTCTTGTCTGAGCTGAGCACTGGAATGCTCACTAAGAGTCACATATTCCTCCAAACTGTCTCACTCTGGCTTGTGTCTGTCTTTTAATAGTTTTATTTGCTTCCTTGTGCCTACCAAGGAAATAAAAGTCTTATTTTGAGAAAGGTAATGGCAAAAGTGGGTCACTAGATCTCCTCTCTACACTTATCCTTGCTTCAGAAATATTCTTGTGCTTCTCCCCATGTAAAAAATCTTCCACCAGCCTTAGGTGGAGAGGATACAGCAATGTGCAGGCTCTTTAGCCTGTTCTTCTCTTGGAGAAGTTACATATTTCAACCAGGAATAAAAACACCACTCTAAGTTACCATTTCTCAGAAGGAAGTACATTACTGACAAGGTTTGTGCTGCAACAGAACAATAAATGGATTGATTTTTTTAAAGGTTTAATTATAAAGAATCTTCTTGAGATATCTTGAAACTGAAGAGTTTTCTCCAAGTGCTTTTCAGTTTTAGATGCAATTCACCAGATCTTTGACATGACTATATTGATGCTAAAAGGTGCCAGACTTCTGGGGCTTTTGATATTTCAGGATTTCTTATATTAGGTCTGGGTAATCTGTTGACGACAAAGAAAGCCCACAGTGAACAACACTGTATTTTCCTGTTTCTTACATAATGATTTAAAAGGAAGAGCCAAGTTGTGATCTTTATTTTAAACTCAGTTAAAATGGTTTAATTGAGAATATGGTTGGAAAAGGACAGACTATAAAAAGAATTAAAAATGAGTTAAATGAGGACTTGGCCTAGAGAATGCAGGAGAAAAAAAAATGAAGTAAAAATAAAGCCTACATCCAATGCCTAGACAAAGCTACTGAGAAAGTTGTGATTGGTCACTATGGCAACAGATTTTTAAATGGAAATAAAACGCTTTTAATACTGCAGGCACATTTTTCTATACAGATCTAGTAAATTAACTCAGACTCATTAAAATTAATATAATTTTACAATACATTTTCTATATAATGTTGGAAACAGCAGTACACAGGAAATAAAAACATAAATAGTTATAAGATGTTGATATGTTTACCATATTACTGGTTCAGTCATTCAGAGGCTCAGGAGGTAAATGGTAACATTATTTATTTTCTTTCCTCAGGGAATATTTTAATAAGTGGTGTAAATCAAGACAACTGTAAGCTTAAATGAGAAATATTTGCTTTTATTTTCTTGGCTTTTATACTAATGGTTTCGGGGTGGTGAATAAACATATTAAGCTCCATTCCATGATGCAAGAGTTTGTTCATACACCCTCCACTCTACACTGATGAAGGTAATTCACTTCTCATCCCCTTTGCTCCACATCCCACACAACAGCATCAAAGCTGAGCCAGCCTTGCATCATTCATGCACATTTTGGATGTCTGTCAACAAGAGCTGGAATTCCTGCAGTTGGAACGGGATTTATCCTGTCCACTACCAACAAAACCTAACCATCTAAGATGATGTGCATATCCTGTTTTGGACTAACACAAGTTTATTATCACTTCTGCACCTTCAAACTTGATCTGTTCTGCTTGGAGAAAGTAGAGGTCAATACCCCGAATGAGCAAGCTTTACATCTTACATTGCTCAGAAATGTAGCAAGCAGCTACTGTGTGTGAGTGACTGATTTATCAGCAATGGTTGGGAAACACAGGCAACAGCAGAGATTGAAAACATTAATCAAAAACACTGGCACAACCCTGTGGGCATAGGACGATTATGAAGCCACGTCAGACTGGCACTGTCCCTGCCTCTCTGCTGCCTCCAACTGTGTTTGTGATACACTGCTTAATTTGTGATATCTCCTCTTCCTTCTCCGTACATTCATCCTTTCAGCAGATTCATCCATATGCTTTATTTCAGTGTTGCTTCAAAGTCAGTCCTTCAGAGCAAGAACAGTTAGATTCCCAGGCCAGAAAAGAGCTGATTCTTAGGTGTCTGTTTGAAGAATACTAGTACTGCTTCTGCTGAAAGTGTTAATATTTTCATACATCAGCATTTTGATCCAAGAAGACTGGCATTATAGAACAGTCTCAGAATTGGAGATCCTTTCTCACTTTGGCTGTTTGCCTGTCCTAAAACTCCTGGCACTTTATTCAATATATATTTAATATGAAGGAAATTATTTAATATATAGGAACAATCTCATAGACACCATCTCAGCACTACACAAATTTCACTTTGACAGGCAAGGCAAAAGCTGTTGGGATGAGCCTGATAATACTCTCCCATCTTCAGCCAGCTGCTGCCACAATTCACCCCCAGCAAGGAGTCTGGCCAAGCAGCAGCAGCCCCACATCAGAGTGTGTAGGGAAGATGCAGCTGCCTGCAAGGCACTTTCTATGGGCAATGAATTATTTTTGCTCTGAAGGAATACTTGTCTTTAAGGAACTGCTTTCCACAGGCTTCTTTGAAACCACAGTCTGTGCCTCACTGCATCAGGAGGAAAGAAGAGGCAAAGATTCACATTCATATTTTAAGTTTGGTTGCAAAGTCCTTCTGTTTTACATACTGTTGGATACTCAGACATCAAACTGCAAAAAATTAGAGGAAAATTTTCCACTAAGCACAGATAGGCAAGACTTGTCTTCTCCACATCCTAGAAATACTGCCCACTGGATTTTAAATTCTGTGTACATGCTTTGTGTTTGCAACACTCATGCCCTTTGAATCAAAGAGAACCTTCAAGCATTCTGGTTTGATTTCTGTGGTATTTCTTTTAATGGTTTTGTATAAAAAGTGCATTTTCCACATACTTTTTATAGGACAATAAACTAATAATTGTCATGGTAGTAATTTTTGAAAGACTATTCTTTAATGTAAAGTACCCTAAATTTAAGAGCTGGCACTCCAATATCAATGTCTAATCCAACTCTGAGCTTCTGAACATCCTAATAAATACACTGATAGCTGGAACTGGAACAATGATAGCAGGAATAAAGGAAATGGATCCCTGGGGCTGAAAAGGGATAGAGCACCCATAAAAACCAAAACAAACCCCATGGAATGATGGGCTAAGCTTTCACCATGAAGACAAGAACCTCCATGAGAACAAAATTCTGGGTTGTTGCCATCAACTTTTGATTTTGTAAGACGTGTACCTACCTTAAGGCTTAAGCATGTCACTTGCTCCATATTTCTAAATTACTTTTGCTTTACTGAAAACAAAGCTACAAGGCCCCAACTCTCCTAGGCACATAGGTTCTCAGTCCTAGGAACTGTAATTCACTGACTTCAGATGTTTATGTCTAAATGCCTTTCAGTATCTGAAACTGTTTCCAACCCTTGCAAATGAGAACAAAAGTGAAATAATATAACAAAGAACAAGTGGAGTATTCAAAACTAATGATAGTAAGAAGGTTTCAGGTTAACCAGTCACAGGGATGAATTTACAGAGATGATTTTTCTCAAAAGATGATTTACAGCTGAGCATCTGGAGAAGATAGTTTGCACCTGGCAGAGCTAAAGAGCTTTTTTCCTAATAAGAAATAAAGCAAGAAGCATGGGGATGATTTATGTAATCTTCACACTCAGAGTCAGCAGAAAATCAGATAAAATATAACAATGGCTAAAGCTGGCAGAAAGATGTGCAGCGGTGAAAAAAAAAATCAATATTAGGAAAAAAAAATGTGTTAAATTAATGAGAGAGCTGTGCTTAATCCAGTTTGGAAACAGAGAGCTGTCAAGAAACAAGGGAAACACCTGGCAACACGAGGGATATACTAGGTAACATTGCCCATGGAGTGGGCAGCAGCGTGGAATACTTGGTCTGATGCTGTAGATGCTGTAAGGGCCAGGGCAAAGTGAGGGGTTGTGATCACTACTGTAACAGCATTTCTACAAGCATGAGCTGTTCAGAATAGATCAAAGTGTGGGATTAACTCAAGGATCTGTTTTTTGCTTCAGGCCCACAGATCCAACATTCAGTACGTTTCCCTCCTTAGTATGTAAGGCTTCAGAGCAGACTGCTTCACAGGGACGTGTGTTCCTCCTGTCAAACCAACCTCCATGGCCAGGTGTGCTGGGACACTGCTGCAAGGCAGGTCCCTCTGGAGCTGGGGAGAGGAGAACCTTTGTGACACCCCCTGTGTGGGTTTACCCTGCATCTGCTGCTGCTCTCTGTGCCCCACAGCACCGCCATGGGAACAGGGCTGCTGCAGAACAGGCTGGCTGCCTGGGGACTGCCTGGCGACTGCCAGGGGACTGCCAGGGGTCTGCCAGGGGACTGCCTGAGGACTGCCAGGGGACTGCCAGGGGACTGCCAGGGGACTGCCAGGACGTTCACCATCGCAATTCGGAGCAGCCGCAAAGTTCTGGTTGCATCACCACCATTCTTTGGGAGCATTTCTCTTCTTGCTGGCTTCCTGCCTGCCCCAGCATAGAGTTCAGGATGTTGGTTTCCACCTCCACATTCCATTCAAGCTGTTCCCAGTGCTGCTGTGAGTTATGTGGCTGCCAATAGATTACTGCTCTACATCATCAAGTGCCAATGAAGGGGCGCTGGCTCCTCAGGAATCATACTCTGCACAGTCTGCCAGTACATCTTTTCTCACTCTCTATTTAAGTCTTTGTCTTCTTATGAGCAGTCCCAGCTCTGATTTTCATTCACATTCCTGTGCTGCCTATCATCCTTCTTATAACACCACCCCTAATGGTGCTCATGCACTCTCTTCCAGGCCAGCTCAGCTGCTTGATGCCCAATCAAATAAAGGTTGAAAAGCAGTGAAAATACTTCCCTTGACTTCAGTGGACTTCAGAATAAGCATGTGATTGTGCTGATGGGGAGGGACCCCAGCAACCCAACTAAAGCCAGGGTCAGTGGTGCCATGACCTGAAGTGGGAAGCAGAGTGCACCTCTAGAGGTTGTCTGCTCTTCTCTTGTTTGCTGTGTAACCTTCACACCTGCTTCTTATGCCCTGCTGTAATGACCACTTTGGAGGGGCAGGCCCAGCCTGTACCCCAAGGTGCAGGTGTTTGTGTGCCTGTAGTTTGTCCTGTGCTGTGTGGCAGTGCCTGGAGCAGAAGGAAGGGTTCAGGGCAGGAGTTGTCTTCTGAAAAAAATGTACTTTGCATTAGCTCTGTAATTCAGACAATTTATCCTAGATGTGGAAACTATGTTTTTTTACTGGATACAGTATGTGAATGAACAGCACCCATGACAGTGGCCTCAAGTCTAACTTATAAATATTGCAAATACCATAACTGCCATTTATATTAACCAAGGGATGAGCTATTGTTTCACACTACAATGTTCAGAATATTTGGCAGACCTGGGGATTGGATGATATCGGTGTTGACTTTCAAAATCAAACTGCCACCTTGTGGTATAGTGAGGGAGAAGTCTGCAGGAAATCATACAACAAAAATATAGTTGTATAGATAGTAAAAACTAGTCCCTTTTGTTCCCCCCATGTCTTACAGTAGTTATGTATTCTTAAATGTGTTTCGACTGTTCTCCAGGCTAATTGATAAAATATATTTGTTGTGCTTTAAAAAGACTGTTTTTTTCTGATTGTCAATTCAAAACATAGAAACATTTCCTTATTCTTGTGTGTAACTGTACTGAAACCACACATATGAGTAGATTTTTTTCAAGATTAGACCCAAATACTGCTTACAGGAAAACAGTAACTACTACGGTCACATATGTATCTATATAGGCTATATACGTATCTATAATTTCTTAATTTCTCTCTTTTAAACTTAATGATGTTAAGAAAAAATTTCTGTGAGAGTCAGAGCAGGGCCACACAAATTGCTGAAGGTGAGCAAGCTGTAATGAACAATCCAGCCTAAGGTACTGTTTCTTCCTGCACATGCTCTTGGACCATGACAAATGTAAGGTAATTTTAATCAGCTTTCTCATTCACTGTGGGCCAAGCCAGCACAAATTACTTCACCTTGCTTGTCAACCAAGAGCAAGCACAATGGATCAGCAGGTGTGCAGTAATCTGTTACAGCAACATGCTTGTGCATGTCAACCTTTGAGCTGCAGAGAGGCATAGAGATGTCCCAGCACAAGCCTTTCAGCCAGATGGAACATCCTTGTGTCATATAATTCCACTTATGAAAGATGATAGACAAAAAGCTAATTGACTCCAAATTGAAAGTGTAGCTGAAGTGGACAATTGATTGCAGCCACATTTCAGTGCTTTGTGCACCCACGACTTTCCAAGAACATAGTGGTTTAAAAATAAAGTTGCAGGAAAAAAGAATCCTGTAAGATCTGGAGTTCATATCCTGTTCCTCTCCTCGTACTAGAGAAGCATCAAAACTTTTTTTTTAAGTCATCCACTAATGAATGTAACAAAGGAAGCAGAAGGTGGTTCTGCAGAAAGGAATGTAAAAGGTATGAAGAGCCTAATGCTGACTCTGCTCTTAAGCCTCAAATGACACAGATGAGCTGCCTGGGACCTATAACACCAGAGCAAGCAGTTTTCCTTCCCCTCGTGTCTATTACAATGTACATTACCTTGGGGAATTAAGTTCTTGTAAAGTATTTTTCATTCAAAAGTACATAGGTGGAAGGAACTCACAAATATGAACTTCTGTCCAGTACCACCTTTGCTGAGCACAGGTTGTAGGAGAGAGCTGGTGGGCAGCCCCATGGACAGGGCTCCTGCAGGTGCTGATGGGGCTGCCTGAGGGACCTGGCCTCTGGAAATCCTTCAAGCACAGAGGCTGCTCTGACTTCCACTGTCACCTGGCTCACGTTTCTCCAGCAGCCCACTTGGCAGCCATACTCACAGGAAGGAGAAATATGAAGATTTCTTTATAATTGTGCTTTTGGTGGTGTCTGCTTTTCTGGATGATTTAAATCAAGGGTAAATAGTGTCCTTCTATCTATGGTCTCATCCAGCAGCCCAAGTGGGTGCAGGTGTGAACCACTTCTAAGTGATGCATGGCAGCAGCTCATGCTAGCTACATGTGGGTTTTCATCCTCTAGCTGCTGTCAGTGCAGGGATGGGACTGGCAAAGACTTCAGGAAAAAGCAAGGAGGGGGCAGTGTTCAGTGGGTGATGGGCTTGTGAGAGAGAATTTATGAATTTAGATGAAGGGTGAGCAGGGGAAGAAGAGCCTGTGGACCCATGCAGCCTCCTGTGCTTCCAGATGAGTTAATTCACACACAAAGCCCCTGCAGTGTATGAGATTCCCCCACCCCATAACGTGGCTGTACAGCCCTGCAGCCCCCTTGTCCCAGCATTTCTCCTTCCAAGGAGTACTACTGGTTGCCCCTGAACTCAGCACTAGCAAGTAGAATGCTGTCCTAGAGAAGACTGAATTACCTCCTACATGAAGAGTGCCTTGGAGAGGTTTTAGGTTTGTTTTTTTTTTCCCCTGAATTGCACTAGTTAAAAGGCATCTGCAAGCAGAGCATCACATCCCATTGCAGCCAATAAATCAGCCATGGCAACTCTGAAAGGAAGTGTGGGTGCTTCTCCAGCTGAGAAACAACACCCAGGACTAGTGATTTTTAATGTACGTGTATGGGTAGGACCAGAAGGTAATCAGGTGGTTAGTGAAGCTCAGTGTGTATGAAGCCCATGGAAATGACTCCTGTTTTGTTTTAATTGCTAGTGTGTCTGTCCTCGCTTTCATCAAAAGAGCGTGGTGATATCTAAGAGTGGCATTTCGATGCCCGAAATGCTCCTCATATAAATAGAACAAGCAGATCAGCATGACTGAGTGATAAAATTACCTTCTGGTCTTCAGAAACTTCAGCATACAACTGTGCTATAGGGACCTCAGTGTGCCTGCCCCTCTTCACAGCACAAACAGATACATTTGGAAATGGATTTGGAGGAGACATACGAAGAGGGAGAGAACACAGAGAAGAAAATTACTCGAGCTGCAGCTGCAAAGTTGGTGAAAAAAGCTTTTCTTGAAGCCCTGAAGTCCAATGACTTTGAAACACTGGAAGAGCTCTTGAGCCAAAAGAAAATAGACGTGGACACAGTGTTTGAAGTTGAAGATGAAAACCTGATTCTGGCATCCTACAAACAAGGTAAATGTGGCAGCACTCACCAGACTGGAAGTAGAGGGGTTTGAATGATTTTTCAAGGAACCAGAGCCTTTTATCTCTTCTGAAGCTGCAGCATAAGCTGATCTACAGGCATTATTGTCTCAGTAGTCTCACATGGCCAGGACCACTGCAGTAGGAGAGCTTATCAGCTGTGTGGGCTTGGTGAAGGGCAGGCCAGAGCCCAGCCTGAGCTTCCATGCTGCAGCTGCTGGACACTCCACAAAGAGGAGTCTTTTGCCATTTCCTCGCAGAGAACTCTGGTGCAAAACCCAGAATAGACACATGCAGGCTAAATGGGGTGTATACATTTCTTGCATTAACCTATTCACATATGCAGACTATTTATAAACATAAAATACCACCTGTCTTCCATTTTCAATGGAAGTAAAGTGGATTCTTCCTAGCTATGAGGAACTAAGGAAATCCTGTGGACCTTGGATGTTAGTGGATGGGAGAAGGTTTATTTTTCCAAAAGACAGAAGTGAGGATGTGCTAGTTTATCAAAACAGAAAAATATTCTGGAAAAAAACAACCAGAACGATCAACACAACATCTGTTTTGGAGTGTAGAAAACCCACACCATTTCCCAGCCAGACACTGAAGGAGTTACCAAAATCTTGCTACTTAAAGCAATAAACCAAGTTTGCTCTTTGCTAAAATCAACATACCTCATGACCTACTTGCTAACAGACTCTTCTTGTGTATTTAGAAAGCAGTAAGGATCAGTCTCTGCCAGAAGTTAATCATATGTGGAGATAAACACCTCCAGTAGCAGCAGCACAGCAAATGCACTTTCTCTTTCACAGCAGAAAGAAGGGACTATCTCACCTCTTCTCTTTTCCTGTGTTTAACCCTTATTTAATGATTGATTCCTGCTCTTCTGATTTCTTCAGGGCGAGGATGGTGCAGTCATGATGTACTTCCCTTAGGGACAGTGGATGAACTAAGCCCCACTGTGCTGAATTTATCTTAAAACACATCTTCTGTCCTCAGCAGGCCAAAATGCAATCTGGTTGTGGTTTGAGACTACAGGATCAATAAATAGATTTTTAATCACAGATAACTAGTCTCTTTTGAATAATTCTCTTTGTTTTCCAAAAAGGAGAGAGAGAGAGGAAAATGCACCCTTATGGCCTGAATCACAGTATTGTATTCACTTTGAGAGGCAGGAAGCACTTCTATCAACACATGTGTAAATCTTACTTTTGTTCTGAATGATAGATATCTGTGATATGAAAGGGGGATTTCCTTTAGGAGGTAGAGGGGAAAAAAATGCACCACCCTGCCATTCTGACAGTTTGAGCTTTGCCATAGCCCTTAGTGATGAAGTAGAAAAGAGATATCATGGGTGACAGAGAGATTTCTTCCTGTCTTCCAAAGAGGCTGAGAGCTCTCAAAGACGCTGATCTTGCTTGTACCATGGCTTTTTATGTTACTAACCAAAGAAACAGGTAAACTGAATGAGATCTCCCATGGAGCCCACCTCTGCTTCCTGCTCAGTGTCTGTCCCTGTCCTTCTGAGCTCAGAGGTGTTAGCAGATTTGGGCAGGGGATATGGGAGATGCTCCCTGGGGATGTCTGAGCACAGCTCACCTGCAAGCAGCACAGGCAAGAGAAACATATGATGATCTCAGGCAGAAAAATTGTGCCCACAAAAAGTAATAACTTGGCTTTTAAGTATCACTTTCCAGCTGTTAATGTATAATTCATGGCTTGTATCTGGCTAGAAATGGGAGACCCAGCCCTATGTGGGGTAAGCTGGAAGTGCATCACAGCTCACCAGTTTCAAGGGAGAACACCACAAGTGCACTTGGATAGGGAAGGGATTTAAGAAGCTTGCTCTGCTACATACAGAGACTTTGGGGTATAGCCCACCTTCTCTGTGCCTGGTTTGAGGGTATATGAGGAGGAGGCTGCCCTGACAGAGTTGCCAGTGTAACCTGCACAGTCAGCAGGTTGAGTGTCCTCAGAGGAGACTGTCACCTGCTTGGGCACTCCGGGGCCTCAGGGCTGCTGCTCTTGCCATTTACAGTGTGGGCTCTTTCAGGACTAGGTTTGGCAGTCCCAAAAATTTGGTCCTAGTGTAGATGATATGGTCTGAAGTCTCTTGCCCCTATCTGAAAATATACTTGTTATTTATCTAGAAAGGAAGAAAAATTTTAATCCATTTCTCCCTGCCACCAGCACTTTGTCTCCTTCTTGCTTATACCTCATGAATACTGTAAAAACTGTATATATATGATATTAGTGTTGAAAAACTGCATAAAACCAGAGACTAAAAAGGAAGGTTTGGATTAATTTGGCCTCACTATACATCTCTAATATTAATTCTGTGTTTTTTACATGATAACAGATTTCAACCAGGCAGCTGTCCAAGGAGAAACAGATAAATCAAACCCAGAGAATTTTATAGTCACATTCTAGCTAAGATGCAGGTACTGTATAAAAAAAATATTCAGACTTCTCTTGCCCTTCTGCACATTATTATGATGCTTTACTTTTGTTAAACAATTGATTATAGTAATCACTTCTGAGACTGTATCTCTGCAGTCATTAAGCATATAGTCCTAATTTGGGAACAAGTATTTATGTGTTATTTGGTCTTACATCTATTTGTAAAGAAAAAAAAAGAAGAAAAGAAAAAAAACCTGTGATGTTTTCTGAGAAAAATCCAAACATTTTGCAGCCAAATTTCATGCTAAAGTGTCACTGCTTAGTTTTGGCTCTTCAGCCTAATTCACATCAGCATCCCATCTCCCCACTCTGTGCTCCTCAGGGCAGCAGTTGGCAGGAGGTCCCTGACACAGCTGCAGCCACATTGCCAGTGGTCATCTGTGTGTAATGCATCTCTGGAGGTCTGGATCCAGCCCCTGACGTGCAAGATCCTACCATCTCCCACACAGAAACTGTAGGATGAGCTGTCTGTTGAGTCACTGTCCTAAGTAAATGCTGTTGTCTTATTCCAATGCCACCTTTGTTCAGCTAATGGCAGGCTGGAGATCCCACTTCCCACATATTTTTTAGCTGGTGGCATTTCAAACTCTCTAAGCATTTTTTTGTTTGTTTTTTTGTTTAACCTATACCAGTCACAAAAGCCATCTAACAGCTTCTTTCAGAGTATGTCTACATGGGAATTATCTCTCCAAAAGGCAGGCTATTCAGCACACATAGTAACAGTGCTTAATGAAAATGAAGTTACGCTTGAGAGAACTTTGTGTGCACAATGCTGGTGAAATTACAGTAAATTACATTAAAACTCCAACCCTTTCTCCCCTTTCAATTATTCCCAGTAGGTGGATAGTCCAAAAAAAAGTCATTGCCAAGGCTGGTAACACATTTTCACTTTGTACAGGGTACTGGCTTCCCAGCTACAAATTAAAAATATCCTGGGCAACTGGACTTCATCTAGCTGTCATGTATGGGCACCTGGAGAGTCTTTTGGTCCTCCTCAATCACAATGCTACAATCAACTGCCGGCCCAATGGAAAAGCTGCGATCCACATAGCCTGTGAGATGGCAAATGTTGAGTGTCTCAAGATCCTTTGCAACCATGGAGCTAAGCTGAACTGCTTTTCAATGAGTGGGCAGGCACCCTTGCACTTCTGTACAACACGAACCTCCATGCCTTGTGCCCAGCAGCTGCTTTGGAGAGGTAAGGTAAAGCTCTGGAGCATCTCTCATGTCACAAAGATGGTGGCATGGTCTGGGATTTCTCTTAGGAGGCAATTTCTCAAAGTAGAGGTGTATTTACCCCTTCCATCCATAGGTGGTGACCCATGTCTTTATCTCAGACTCCTTGTCCCCATCTCTCTGATCAGAGGAAGTTTCTCCCATTCTGTTTCCTCACTTCATCTATCTTTCCCTTCCCTTAGTCTTTACTCCAAGATTGTTTCCCATTTCAGTGCCTCCAGTCTAGTGCCCAATCAGTCCATCAGCAGCAGAGCTCCTCTGAATCAGGCAGTTTCTATTTCTCTTGGGGTTTTTTCCCTTTTTCATCTAGTTTTACTGTTGAGTTATTTTCACATAAAAGGGCACCCCTCATCTTCTTTCTTGTTCAAATTTCCTGGACCTAAGAAAATTTTTTTCAAACACTTGTTGTTTGAGATCTGGCCTTGGAAAATAGGATGCAGTTTTTTGTACCATTTTTTCATTTCTCATGGATGCAGCCAAACTCATGCCTGGAGGAACAAAAGGATATTATGTAAGATTTTTGTTTTCCCAGTGTAAGGTACATTATGCTGCTGGTCATCTGTAACAATTGAGGCTAAGGATAGATGCAATTCTTCCATAAATATATTTGTCACATACTATTTCCTGAACAGAAGGGTACTGACACAGGACACAGTAAAAGAAACACAGTTCAAGTCTTTACAGAGAGACTCCCCTATTTATCACACTGGGCCATGGCAGTACAAATGATTTTGGGTTGGTTTTGTTACATCTGTTGTTATTGAAAGCTTTTCCTGAGATACACAGCCCAAGTACAAAGTCCATGCTTTGTGGGCAAGGCAATCTGCAGTTATAAATGAATAACAACATTGCTTTTCTTCGGCTGGAAAGATACATATTATTTTGTTTGGTAGAAAGGAAAATAAATGCTGCCAGTTGTATCCTGCCCAAAGCAAACAGTCCTGACAGCAGGAGTTGAATTTGCTAGCATAGAAAAGCTTAAAAGTCAAACGTACTCTTATGAAATGCAGTATAGGATGAATGCAACTAAAAGGATGTATTCTGCAGGCTTTCTCCACCCACCCGTCAACAACAGCATAATAGTACTCTAAAAGCCACCCTTCCTCTCAAAGCACAGTTTAAACTCTGATTTCCAAGTGAGCTGAATGCTGAGACTCCAAATAGAATGGGAAAGGTCTGGAGCAAACCCTGACAGGTGTGCACATTCGCAGAGCAGCACCCCCCAAGAGCTGAAGCCAGGGTGTCAGTTAATGTCCCTGCCCCAAAGTTCCCAAGACTCATCTTTCACCTGCCATCTCCACTCAGTGGTGTCCCTTGGGATCCATCCAGGTCGTTGTCGTTTATCCCCCTCTGGCTGGGGCGACAGCGTAAGCAGTGCTGATCCCACGTTTGGTTACCACCCCCGAATTTGTATTGCTGCCGCCCCCGATGGACACGGACCGGGAGCGGCTCTCCGCAGGGTTTAACAGCGCTGGGCGGCGGGACCTTCCTGCGGCGGGACGGAGCGGCAGGTGGCGCTGCTGCTCCAGCGGAGCTTTGGAAACGGGATCCGGGAACCTGCCGGGAACCAGCCGGGAATTTCCGGGAACCTGCCGGGAACCTGCCAGGAACCAGCCGGGAATTTCCGGGAACCTGCCGGGAACCTGCCGGGAACCAGCCGGGAATTTCCGGGAACCTGCCGGGAACCTGCCGGGAACCTGTCAGGAACCAGCCGGGAATTTCCGGGAACCTGCCAGGAACCTGCCAGGAACCAGCCAGGAATTTCCGGGAACCTGCCGGGAACCCGCCGGGATTTTCCCGTGACACCTGCCAGGACCAGCCTGGAATTTCACCGGGAACCTGCCGGGACACTGCCAGGAACCAGCCGGGAATTTTCCGGAACCCTGCGGGGAAACCTCCAGGAACCACCAGCCGAATTTCCGTTAACCCTCCGGAACCCTGCCGGGAACCCTGCCGGGAACCTGCCAGGAACCAGCCGGGAATTTCCAGGAACCAGCCGGTAATTTCCGGGAACCTGCCAGGAACCCTGCTGGGAACCTGCCGGGGAACCTGCCGGGAACCTGTCAGGAACCAGACAGGAATTTCCGGGAACCCTGCCGGGAACCTGCCAGGAACCAGCCGGGAATTGCCGGGAACCTGCCGGGAACCCTGCTGGGAACCCTGCTGGGAAACCTGCTGGGAAACCTGCAAGGAACCCTGCCAGGAACCTGCCAGGGAACCTGCCGTGGGTTCTTTAACATCATCCACGGATCTGTAATTTGATGGCCTTTCATGCAGGCTCCCGTTAATGAGGTGCTGAAGGGAGTGTTTTCAGGGTACAGAGCAGAGCAGAGCTGTTCTGTGAAGTAGGAATAATGCTCTCCAGCCTCCACCAGTTCTCAATTTACAGGAAAAAAGCATTTTATGCAGAAGTTTGGGCTCGCATACTGCTCTGAAATTGAATGTTCAGATGAGGTGTTCAAGCTTGGGGCCAGCATATCACATCTGAATCTGGATCCAAGAACCTTAAGTTTCTAAGAGTTTCCCTGGAGACTTAAGTAATGCGGGATCCACACTACTTGCACTTACACATGTTTCTTTCATGCCAGTTGCCCACCGTGACCTTTTCCTTGGTAAGAAGGGCCCATACAGAGAGATGGCCAAACAAGCGTTTCATTGCCTTCATTTTCCCCCATCATCTTTCTTTGGCAGGAGCAAACGTGAACATAAGAACAAACAACAAGGATGAGGAGACCCCTCTGCATGTCGTTGCACGTTTGGGTGTCCCAGAGCTCGTGGCCTTTTACGTGGAACAGGGAGCACAGGTAGATGCTCTCAATGCCTACATGGAGACACCCCTGGCCTCTGCAGCCTACTGGGCCCTTCACTATAAGGATCAGATATACAGCCAGGACCACCACCTCATCTGCCGGATGCTCCTAGACTATAAAGCTGAAGTGAATGCTCGTGATGAGGATTTCAAATCACCACTCCACAAAGCTGCCTGGAACTGTGATCACGTCCTGCTGCATATGCTGCTGGAGGCAGGAGCAGAAGCAAACATCATGGATGTCAATGGCTGTGCCCCCCTACAGTATATCATAAAAGTGACATCTGTGCGGCCAGCTGCTCAGCCAGACATCTGCTACCAGCTGCTACTGAATCATGGAGCAGCTAGGATATACCCTCTGCAATTCCACAAGGTTAAGGATGTCTTCGTACAGTAGGGGTATGGAGAGGGGTGGTGTCTTGAACAGGAATGGGATGAGAGATCAAATCTTCAGGATTTAGGTCTATCTGGATTTGCTGGAGTCCTGTCAGTGTGGGCCCAGAATCCCCAAAACATTGTGAGATGACCTACTGTAAGAGGATTATCATTTAACTGAAGTGAATTTACAATTGCCTGTACCAGAAACCAGACATAGATCTAATTTTTGCTCTTAACCAAGCTGAAATGCCAAACTCTAAATGCTGGTTGAAGACTAACCTTTCAGAGCAGATTCACTTTCCCATTCCAGAGAACCTACATGCCTTTGTCAAATGTGGCTTCATAGAGGTTTAACTGAATTATATGAAACTATATTTCATGCTCTCCACCAAAGATTAAAAATAAGACCACTTGATTCATTTTGTCACATGTGACATTTAAAAATCTATTCAAATCTATTCAAAATGAAATGCATCTCAATAAAGTTTTGGACTATTCCAAGAGAATTAAGGAGAATTAAGAGAAGTGTTCAGAACTAAGGAGAAGTGTTGGGCCAGGGCTCATAGCTGATAACAAAAAAAATTAAAAAAAAAAAAAAGGAAAATGAAAAAGTATTGCAGGATCCCTCCTGGAAAGTTTTTAAACACCTGCAAAGCCAAAGACACTGACAGAAGTACCTAAGAGTCTCGTTATACCAGATAACTAAGTAAGCTTGCTGAAGTCAGGATTTATTCTCTCTCATCCAGTACCCTAAGCAACAGTTTGCAGTTCCCTGAATATATATCTGAAGTTTTAAGAAGCCAAGCAACCAGAAACCTTTGAATAAAATGCCAAAATTTTAATTGTGCCTTCCTGAGCCCAGGAAGGGCAGGCTCTGCCTGTAGCAAAGCAATGCTTAGTCTCCTAGAGGGTATTTGAGAGCGAGGTCTGAAATCTCCTCTTCCTGCATCCTATTGCATGAAGTGGGTCTGTCTTCCAAACTATCATTTGCTCATCTGTAAAAATGTAGGATGTTTATCCTAGTTGGATTTTCTGCAAATTTTGTCTGTGGAATCTGGAGATTGCATAGGACAAAATTGGGTGAATGCAATGTTATCCCCTGCATTTGAGTGACAATAGACTGGGTTTTTTTTTTCCCATTTTGCTAAAATTACTGGGCAGAACAGTTGTGTCAGGGGCCTTGTGTGGCTTGAAAGCCTTACTTCTGAACTGTCTCTTCTTCTGGTCGTATTTTAAATTTTTCTCTAACACTGCATTTTTGATTCATATGATGGAATTTTTTCTGTTCCTGAGCTGCATATCTGAAGCAAGAATTTTTGTTCAAGGCTTTTCCTGGTGTTGAATCACTCAACCCAGCTATAAACAAGCTATCTCTAGGTTTGGGTGATAAAGCCATATAGACTGCTGTGGCTATCTAAGCCAGCATCTCTCTATGGTCTTAAACTGGAGATGAGCTTGGGGTTTCTTACTGTGCTTGCACAGAGGGGTGTGGAGGGGCCTTGTGTCTTTTGCATCTCCAGCCTTATCCTCTGGTAATTGTTTGGCTGTGTGTGTTTCAGTTTGCTGTTGTGCAGTGCCAAGCACCCGGGCTAGCCCCAGCTTCCTGGGGGTGCTCATGGTCTCCATGCCTCCTGCCTGCAGGTGCTGCAAGCCTGTCATTCCCACCCCAGAGCTGTGGAGGTAGTTGTCAACTCCTATGAGCACATCAAATCGACATCCAAGTGGAAAGCAGCCATACCTGAGGATGTCTTGGAGGTAAGCTCTCAATGAGTTATAACTGAGTAAAATCCAGGCATATTATTTGCATAACCCACACCAAACCATAAGAAAGAAAGAACGCTTTTGGAAGAAAAGAACAATCAGAGGATGGGGACTTCCCCACTTAATATCTCTCATTTGGAAGAAGCATCACTGAAAGTCACTTACTGAAAAAAGACATATTTTTGATATTTTAATTGCAACATTATCCTTTGGAGCACCCCCTGTCAGTGGTACAGCAGGAGGTCAGCTCTCCCTGTATTCAGCTGGTGAAAAGATTCTGGATGTGATTGGTGTTTCTTCAGATTTGTCAATATGTATACTTATATATATATTTTTAAGTCAGCAAATATTTTTAAAGTGCCATACTACACAGGTGTGACTATGTACCTCTAGGTTCTGTTGCATGGGTCAGATTTCTGTGAACAGGATGAGTTAGCTGCAAATGCAAGGGAGAATTTAAATGAAAAGTAAGAGATTAAAGAGGAAAAGTTGTGGTCAAAAGGCAAAACTGTGGGACAAAATACGTGCTATGACATAATTTCCCCTTTAATTAAAAAATCCTTTCTCCTAATGTTCTGGTTGCCCTAAAACACACTTGTGTGTTTTTTTCACAGCGGCACCAGGACTTCTATGACTCTTTGTTCACTGTGTGCAGCAATTCCCCACGGTCACTGATGCACTTATGCAGATGTGCTATTCGGGCAATATTGTCAGAAAGGTGCCATCGAGAAGTCCCCTTGCTCTCCATCCCTCTGTCCATGAAGAAGTACTTGCTGCTGGAACCAGAAGGGATCATCTACTGAGCTGCTGCAGAGCAGGCACTGGCATCTCCCTTCCTGGATCCGTATGCCTCTGCGGGGTGCCAGAGATCCAGGCACAATCCTGACACAGCCCTGTGCGTGTGTCCATTTGCTGGCCAGCCTGCAAAGCTGGGCTGGCATTCACTGGCTCTCCTTGGAGCTGCTCTCTTTCCCTACACTGAGAAATCACAGCTGCAGGCTGCACTTTGCACTGGGGAGGCAGAGCTGGAAAAGCCCCTGCTGCAATCACATCCAGGACACACACTGCTTTGTTCAGCCTGGCTTAAACAAGCTGCTGCTTCCTTCAGTACTCGTACCACTGCCTGCTAGATAGCATTAGATTAAATCTGAGCAACCTTTGATATTGTTTCATGATGATTTTCTTCAGCTGTCATTTTGGGAGTAAAAGAAAAGAATACTGTCAAAAAATAAGTCACAAAAATGCTTTCCCGGAATGAAATAGGCAAACTACTTTGAATTGTGACCACAGACAGGCCTTCAGTAGTTTCTGTGTTTTCCTGTGCACTGACTCTCAATTCAGTGTTAGTTCGCTGTTCACTACCTGTCTGTATCTTATAAAGCTTTTTCATAATTATCCTTTTTATTGGTAAGATTTTTTTTTCCTTTATCAACCACAGTATGTAAACTAGATAGAAACATGCAGCCCTGAAAGTTTTGTACATTGATACTCAAGCCTGGGTAGCTCTTAGCAGATACTGTCTCTGTTTCCACTCTCACTGTGACCACTGCTGAATTAATATCCCGGGGACAGGAAAGGCAAGTAAAAAACACTTGCCCCCAAAACCTGCACAGCTGTACTTGTACTTATCCCTCAGAATGATGCTGGATGTGATCTGGGAAGCATATGACCCTTTTATTCATTGACTAGAAATGAACCTAACCTGCTACCATGGACTATACACCTCATTTTTGGCAGCTAGGTGCGTGTGAGAGGAATCTCACATTAACCAAAAGGTGTTTCCAAGGTAAAGAGGTGTTGGTTGTGCCGTTACAGACCTTCTAAGTCTCTTAATTTGCAATTCCTGTGCTTTTGGACCTGCTAGCACTGGTTTCCTTTATTTCTGACCAAGCTGCTTTCTCCAGCCCAGGAGGATGAAATGCAGAGCAGTGGCAGTTTACACAGCAAATATCCCTCAGCAAGCAAAAGTGTGTGATCTGACCTACAGATAAACCCTAATTTTCTTCCCTTTTTTTAGTTTGATGCAACCCATCTGGGCTGTTCTACTTTTTTTAGATCCTGGCAATTCTGGGCTCTGTGAAAAGAGGTAAGCGAGGCCCAGCACTGGGAGCCAGTAACTCCTGACTTCTCATTGCATCTCTGATGGTGAAGCTGTCAGTCCCTATCGTTATTGTTATCTCTTTGCAAGACAGCCCACAGCACACAAGGCTCTTCCCAGACAAACCAGAGCAGCCAAGCTGTTCAAGTGTCTCTGTGTCTCACAAAGTGGCAACAACAGCGTTTGAAGAAATGTGCAGATTGTTTAGTGTTACAAATCACTTCCCTTTACTCTCAGTTTTCGTTAGTTAAAGCTTGTACGCTGTGTACAAGAATCCAATTCATGGGTCTGTTTATGTTTAACCAGACAGCAATAAAGATTGCTATTTAACAGTTTCCCATTCCATTAAGGAATTTCAAAGTGAACACAGACCATGAGTAAATGCTTTTTTATGTGAATAAAGTTGTAATATAGGCTCCTGTACTTCACTAAGTCAATGAGAGGTTTCTGTACAGCTGCAGAGATGTGTCTATCAGAAATATTACAGTAATCCACTGGGGAGAACAATCAGCATCTGAGACAGGTTTTCTATAGAAATATCTGCTTGTAACACCTCCTGGTCAATGGGATCCACTGGGATTCTGCACTGCAAAAAAAGAGTGAATTTGGAAGGATGAAAAATCATAGCTTGTCTAAACCCACTGCTTTCCTAGGTGTATGCATCTCTGTAAGTCAGGCATGAGGAAAAGGATTTGCTAACTGGTCAAGGAAAGAAATATTTGTTGCTTTCTGAACAGTCTGACAATGGGGCAAGCTGGGCAGTCCAGAACAGACAGATGGAGGTAGCTGATATTATTGGAAACACATCCTCACACCAGCTCCTTCTGAAAGTGAAATTCTGCATCTTGAAAAGGGAGGTTTAAGGCAGAACAATATCAGCGTTTTCTGACCTATCATAGCCAGGACTCTCTTGCTGGGAGAGAAGAAAAAGGACTGCCACCAGTGTTCCTAAATTCCCTCTGATCCTCTCCCTCTGCAGTGAACACGCTTAATTTTTATTCTGTGGCCACCCAGGCTCACTTCCAAGCTTTGTACCAAGCAGGTGCCAGATTACAGCCATTGTGATATCTGACAGGGAGCACAGTGGGATCAGGCTGAGTATAATCACAGGAATTTGCAAGCTGTTAAAAACACTAGACAACATCACTATCACAGAAAAAAAGACCTGATTGATGCACTTTAATTGCTTTTGTATAAAACCAAGAGTAAGCAAACCTTAGTATTTGTTCCTTTTTAGCACTTTTTTCTTCTATTACTGTACTTTATTCCCACACACTGGATGGAGTTGCTCATGTGAGGTGTGGGAGTACCTGATAACATCATCATTTCTTAAATTCATGGAATGCACAAAGGAGGGGCAGAGAAAAGATCTATTCTCTGTGGTGACCAGTGACAGGACCCTGGAATGGTATGAAGACAGGGAGATTTCACTTGGATATTAGGAATGGTTCTTCACCCAGAGGGTGCTTGGGCACTGGAACTTAGGCTCCCCAGGGAAGTGGTCACAACTCCAAGCCTGACAGAGCTCAAGAAGTGTTTGGTTTGGACAATGCCCTCAGGCATTTGGTGTGATTCATGGAAATGGTCCAATGAAGGGACAGGAGTTGGACTCAAGGATCCTTGTGGGTCTTTTCCAACTCAGCATATTCTGTGATTCTGTGCTTCTGTGAAATTTCTGTCATGAAATTTCATATTGTCATAGCATTCCTGATCATGCTTTTGTATTTTCAAAGCCTCATCAGATTGGATGACTCCAATCATCCAATGATTGGAAGAGAGACCTCTACACCACAGGTCTGAGCACAGACATGACCTAAAATGACAGAAAATGGTTTTCAGGGTTGTTAGGTGTCCTCTGTGAAATAAACTGCTTTTTGCCTTTTGGCTTCTTAGTAGACAAGGAGTCTAAAAGAGCCTGGGTGGTTTATTTCTGCAGCATTGCTGCCTGTCCTGATGGCATAATACCCATGAAGTGTTTCGGCATCAATGACTTTATTTTTTCAAAACCACTCACCATCTTTAAAAGAAAACATTCTCATCTTTTTATGGGGAAATATCTTATAGCCTATATACCAGTTTTGACAGAATCAAGTTAACTGCTGTGATCATGAATTTATAGAAATCTCCCAGGCTGAGCAAGACTGACTATTTTTGTGAAATGTCAGGAATACAAATATTAGACAGCAGGGGAAAAGGTCTGGTCTGCCATGAAAGGTGGCAGCTTTCCTTTTAGCTGCAAGCACTGCTGGATCAATTAAGATGATCACAGGGGCTCAGCTCATTCATATTTAAGGACCATCCTTTGAAAAACCACTAATGCTTCTGGCAGCAGATTTTGCTCATGGGACAAATACCTTTAAATTAAACATCCAAGAGTTCAGTCTTTGAGATGGAAGGGAAGATTGAAACAGTCTGTGGTGGTCTATCCTATTATATCTTTATTAAACTCTCAGAGGACAAAGAGGCATGCTAGGTTTTCAGTGCTGGAAGGTTTGCAGGGCTCTTGAAAGGCTGCTGTTGTTTTTCTGAAACACTTCAAGATACACATAGGTCAGACACAGCAATACTTCCATTTTCTTTCAGGATATGTCAGTAGAATTTCCCTGTAATCCCTAGGGTTTTCTCTTCTACTAAATGACAGTGCAGAACATACTGATAGCAGAGATACCAAAGCCTAGCTAGTGTCTGATATCTTGACCTCCCCAAGAGTGAAGGGGAGTGGAAGGAACCTCTGGCACAGCAGATGAGTGGGTCAGAGAAGATTGCTGTATGTAGCAACTGTCAGATGAAATCTGTTGGCTGCTCAAAAATTTGTTTTTGACTCTCCAAATACATCTTAAGGTTCATAGGACAAAAAGTGTAGAAGTGACAATGGATACCATGCATTCCGATGACCTGTTTGATTTTAATACACAGTTAAATATTTTTATTTTTTTTTAACATGTAGCAGCTGTGTGTTGTCCTTCACCTTGCAGAGGCACCCTATGGAGTGCTGCTAAATAACAATGAAATGAGGACAGTGGACACATGATGATTTTTTCCCCACTGATGAACCATCCAGTTCTGCTCTTTCAAGCTGGGGCTGACTGGGGATGCTGGTATCAGCCTTCTGCCTAATGCCCGAGTAACACCAAGCTTTGTGACTTGCCTGCTCAGGCTGCTGGCAATGCAATCAGTACTGAATTATTTTATGTCAATAATAACTGTCAGTGGGGACCTGCACTGCCTTCGTATAGCCATAAGCTTGCTGGCTGTTTGTGGTAAGGAAGAGGGTTGAGTCCAGCCCTGGTCAAGGATAGATATCTTTACCTATTCCTGGTAACCTTACAAAAATTGCTAGTTGGTTAGGAAGTAAGGATAAATAACTGCTAAGGTCTGAGGAAGAAAGTGCAGGATCAAAAGAGCAGGAATACTCACAGAAATTCTACTTTATAACATGCTATAAAAGAGGGGACAGAATTGTGTGCCTTATAAATATATGGCCATTGGTTCATACAGTATGAAAACAAAGGCATTGCTGAAGGGCAGGGCAGTGCCTGAGCGTGCTACAGGCACACAGCATGCTGGAAAGCACAGGCAAAGTGACATCACTGCAGTCAGGGCAAAGACATTTCATGGCAAAAAGTAGTGTAGGTATTTTAACATTCATGCAGAGTAAAACTGGCAAAAGACTCAGTCGCAACAGAGTCCACTGAGTTACACCTACCTCCCAAAGGCTGAGCCAACACTCGGGTGTGTCTATCCTGGTGTTCCCAACTTCCCTGCTAGGGAAAGGTGCATGGCTGTCCTGAACTCAAGGGCACACTGTCAGCCTGTATCCATGGTGAGCACACCTTGTAGTGGCAGCAGCTCTGAACTATACCTTGATGGAAATATGGACTTCAGTTTGTCATATGGGTCCATTTTTTCCACAGCCCTGTCCTTCCCTTCACCATAAATCCACAGAATTTCACTGATTTCTTTCCTTCCCTTTTCCCTTCCCAGCTATATAGCCTCTGGCACATGACGTAGGGCCTGACCCCACTGCAACTCTTTCACTACACCTTTTTCTAGCAAGGGCAGCAGAGCCACTACCCCTCTACACCCCTGTGGTTCTGAAGGTTTGTGCCATCCTCCACCACATCTGGATTTCCTAACCCATAGCAACTTACTCATTTACTCGGTCTGCTGGAACAAAAGCTTCTCTCAAATGCCCCTCATTCTTATGGTGGGTGGATGAAACCCTAATGTTGGATGGATTTTGTGGGGCAGGCAGTGGGCCTTGCCTTGCTGAGCATCAGCTGAGTTGAGTGGTGCTCACACATTTCACCTGCCAGCATGGCAGGAGGTTTCTACCCTGTAATCAGAAACATGGCAGAGGGTCCTTGTTCTGCCAGCTTTCCATGAAATCAAATTCTGCCCCCTCCAGTGGTGTGGGAGGAAATACAAACCAGTGACCTTGGCTTCTAATAACACCAGGCTTTCAGACACTAAAGAGCTGAAGTCTGTCAGCAAAGCCTCTGTTCACAAAGCCATTTATCTCTGGCACCTCCTTTTTGTGCTGCTGGAGCAGTGTTTGCACCCTTCCCCAGCCAAGACAGTTCAGCCTGCAGGAAGTGGGCAGATGTAGCAGGGAACTGTACAGGGGAGAGGGAGGAGCTCAGCCTATCCACATGGTGTCAGGGGGGAAGAACTGAGAGAGAAAGGGGAGAACTGGCATTAGAATTAGAACTGTTATTGTAGATTTTCACATGGTGAATACTGAGTGTCTCAATAAACCTGAGAGTTGCCATGCACATTTGGAAGTGAAGTTCAACAGCAAATTAGAAAAACAAAAAAAAGAAAGCTAATGCTAAACAAGAGGATTATACACTGTTTACTTAAATACGTGAATCCGCATTTTGAGGGCTGTGAACTATGACTTATGGTACTTGAAACTGACAATGTTATTATGAACGCAAGACTCCATTTGGTCACAATGTTCCTGTGTGCTCTTCCCCCTCAGGCATACCCAAAGGCCTGTTCCTGGTACCAAGGACTCACAAGCCTCCAGAGTGGGCTGCAGAGCAGTGTGAAGAGCAGCTTTCCACTGCAATGACTGCAAGCTCAAGGCAAACCCAAACATTTTCTCCTGCACTTCAGGGAACCTTAACAATGGGCAAACAGACACATATACCCATCCCAGGCAGACAGGTGGCATTAGCAAGCCTGGGTGGAGGCATCCAAGAGACCCTGATATAGCTGGGAGAGCTGAATGCTGGAAGGCTCTGTAATCCAACTCTCTCCTGTTTTAATTTCCAAGTACTTGACATGCTACAGCTGTAATGGTCCCCTCTTGCAGGGCACCCCACACAGCACCTCCGTGCTTTAGAGATGTACTTGTGTTATGCACTTGGTGTCCTGTTCAGCCTGTGACAGGGAGTGCATCCTGTCTGTAAAAGATCAAGGGGGAGGATTCCTTTTTCAGCTGACCAGGACACACTATCTGCTGTTGCCTGGCTGTGCTGTGAGTGTGGAAAGGTTTGATATCAAATGGCACTGAGTTTGGCCTGGCTGCTGGAACTCGCTTGAGAACAGGGAGAAGTGTCCTTTCCAACACAGAGCAGGCAGAGGGGCAGAGAAGCAGCCCTGTCTGCCTGTCACTTTCAGGTGACCTGGCTGCATTGGTGAGATGGTGGGTAAGTGACTCTGGGCAGGCAGGAGCCAGCTGCAGGTAGCACCAGAAATAGACTTGACTGTGGGCTTGGACTTTGACACAACACCTCCTTCCATAATCCTGGAAAGAGAGAGAGAGCAGTGGCATGACCAATCTGGGCAGTTCTTGCTGACTTGACATAAACATGTTTTGAAGCTTCTAGTGCAGCCAGCAGGGAACATGCTGTCCCTGTGGGTTCCCTGCCCCTGGCTCAGGAGGCTGCCAGAACAGTGGCCAGAGGCACTGGTTTCAGGTGGCCTCTGGTCCCAGCTGGAGTGGGTTGTGCTGTATATGCAGCCAGGGTTTGTCCTCAGAAGAAGAACAAAAAAAAAAAAAAAAAAAAAAAAGGAAAGCTATAAGCAGAACAAAGCAGCAGACAGCAGCCGTGCATTTCCTGAAGGTTATTTTCAAGGTTTATAATTGTTCACATCTTATTTACAGTGCTGTTTTGTATCCTTTTATCTAGCACTGGGTACTAATCTGCCCTCTGCTTAAACCAAGTTATTCATGTCCAAGTGTCTGGAGCTCTACTAACTATGGGAGGCAAGATTTGCTTTTTTAGGAGCCTGGCCCCAAACAGCTGGAATAATCTTCCAGGCGTACTGATGAACGCCCTCACATTGTTTGGGGTTTGGAAACTCTTAATCCTTTTTTTTAAAAGTCTCAGCTGTGTGAAATGAGCACAAGCTGCGGCTAGTCACTGTCATGTGCTGTTAAAGAGTTCTGTCCCTCTTTCTTTTAGCATGGTCAAAACCCCTTTATCTCAGTGGGGCTCTTGGTGGCCAGGGGTGCAAGGACAAACTGCCCACTTTGTGGAACTTACACCTGAGACAAAATGGTGTCTCTGCAGCCAGACTTCTGCAGTGTGTATCAGGGCTCTTGGTCTTACCTGGCTTGAACAGAAAGGCTGAGAGCTGCCCTCCCTCTGCTTGGGGGCATTTGGATCTCAAGCTTCTCCAGTATAAGGGCTGTACTGCATTAAGTAAGGAGGATGTCAGCCAGTTCAGTGCATTTAAATTGGCCATATGTGCATGCACACATTTCTGTTCAATATATCTTGAAGGTCTAAACATCAGTCATATATTTCTCCTTGATTTTAAATTCCTCCTGCACGAGTGCCATCTTGCAGATTTCATGGCAGGTAACAGAGTGAGGCCAACCTCTTGTCTGGTCTTGCACTCTGAAGAACTTAAAAATTAGTTTGCTTGTTGTTTTCTAGAGACCTTTAGGAGTATATGTGTCTCTTCTACAGATCAGCAGCTCAAACCATTTTGCCTTTGTCCACCATTCACTGGTGTCAACAGGAAGCTTGTCACAGATTTCAGCAGACACAGTGTGAAGTCCAAAGGTGAATTATTGCTACTCTCATATCTACCATATAGTTTAATATGTTGATCCCACACTATATTACACTCCTTTATCAATTGAAAAAGAGTTATCATATGTTAGAAACATCACAGAAAAGAACAGGGAATTCAATCAGCAGTTCTCAGACATGCTTATAGACAACCTATTGATCCATCATCTATATTCTGTATTCCATACTCACACACTATTAAAATAAGAACAACTGAATAACTGCTTCTGAATCTTTTATTTAAAAAATACTTCCCAAAGTTTACCATAATTTACACCAATACACTGTTATTCTCCTATAAATATTAAAATATTTAAAACCCCCAAACTTTCTGGTGTAAATATACTTTAAAGAATGCTGAAAAACATTTATTTTACTCTTTCATTGTGAACAGCTTCACTCAAATCTTCTTTTGCTCATCTAAAAAGAAACCGCCCTCTTCTGAAACAGCCCCTTGATAATTGTAGACCTTTTCCCTCCAAAATTCTCATTTCCTAAGACAGTGAATTTGTTTATTCCTGGGAAGAATTGGGAGGATCTCCAGTTCTTCTCTGCTTTGACTACTATAGTTCAGATTTGAAGTCAAGACACATCCTCTCCCTTAAGATCAATACTTAGAGGTGAGGAATATTCTGCTGCAAAAGAAAAGAGAAGATCAATCTGTTGGAGAAGGATGGTAGCACCTCTTTCAGGAAGCCCTGAGTACTAATTTCCAAGGAATTTGCATCAATTTATAGCACTCCAGTTAATAATTTTGCCTTTGTTTCAGCTGTTCTTACAAGGATGTTGCCATTCAAAAGACAGGAGCTTGGGAATATGCAGAAGATGTTACAATTTTTTTTCCTCAAGTGAACTGACCATGCAGTTGCCTTGAAAAATCATCAAAAGCTTTCAGAAGTAACGTTTCCAAAGGACTATTCCCATCCTTTGGCTACAGAAGATAGGCTCAGAGCATGCAGAGCCAGGCATCAGTAGCAGGAGTAGGAAGAACACAGGAACAAGAGGGCAAGATCATGGAGGAGAAGCACATGAATGCATGTGTACCAGCAGAAGACTTCTGGGCATCTCCATTAATAACAGGAATAATGAAAACTTCAGGTGTCCCTGGCCAGAGCTTGAAAACTAAGCTTTCTTCATTGTGTATTTATGTAAAACCTGTGGCAAAACTGATTAGAAGCAAGGGAAAGTTGTGACATCAGGAGGTTTTATAACAGGCCCTAACTAAGCAGAAACAAGTGCCTCTGTGTCAACACAAACATAGTTTTATGCCTGAGCAAACAGCTTCCTGTGGTCTGTGAGGCAATGACACAAGCCTGGTAACACTGAGAGAGGTCCAAACCATCTGATCCACCCCTGTGTGAAGGTTGAATTCCACCTGTAATGTCCTTTGTAAGCAGGGGAGCAGCTCTGGGTCACCAATAGGCTTTGCAATGCATGTTACCAACTCTGCTACATGCCACAGTGATTGGAGGAGACAAGCAGCCCTGGCAGGTATTCAAACCTGATTCCCAGTTAATTTGTTAAAAATCAACCCAGAGTGTTGTGGGCAGTAAAGTTGCTAAGAAGAGAAAACCACTCTAAGGAATAAACACTACAAAAAAAGAGCTTTCAGTGCATCTGATTTCTCAGTATGCCTCATGGCATTTGACAATCAGCATCAGCTACAGTTAAATCCTAATTTTCTGTGAAGGGTCTGCTCAGCAATTGGTATTTTGTTGTCCTAGGAGTAGTAAGCATGGCTCAGAGCTGTCTGGCAGCACTGCTGCCCTGTGGGGTCCGGAGTGATGAGCCTCACGCTGTCTCCTTCGATCATGTGGCCCTAGGACCAGTCCCAAACTCAGACAGAACAGCAATGTCAGTGATCAGATGCAGCTCCAGGCTGACAGTTTGTGCCAGAAGCCAGCTCATCTGCAATGATCCCATTGGCATTTGCTGCAGAATAAGGATTGTCTGGATTTTCCATTATATATCCACCCAGTAATGACACAGCAGGAATATAATGTTGAGCAACCACACAGAACTAGTAAGAGGACTTGAGTCATTTACCTAAACATAAACATTCATTGATACTTTAGAAAGCCAGAATTGTTCATACAAGGTATTTGCATGGAACTGGCAGGCATGACAAAGGACTTGTGGAAGACCTCTATCTTCCAAAGTGACAGATGAGAGGCAGGAAGAGTATTCCAGCCTTCCTCATATTGGGTCAGGTGTCTATTTTTGGGTAACTGAATGAACTGGGAGCCAGCTAACAGCTGAAGCCATCTAAATACAGGTGCCTAGAGGGGCCTCTGTGTCTGGGGTCCCATTACAGCCAGTTGAACTTTGCCACCGGAGACAGGATAGCTATTCAGGCACCAGAAGTAGGTGTCTGTTTCAGAAGCAGCTTTCTGGAGTTCTGTGGCTACACTGACACTGGTCATGAGAGGCAGCACAGATACCCAACTCACACCTCAGCACACATGCACAGAGACATTTACAGTGTTGTGATAAGGTGTCGTACTTGGTGTGCTGAATCCCATGCCAAGGTTCTCAGCTTTCAGGCCCAGTCCAGTGATATGACAGTGTACAGAAAGTCCAACCTATAACGGCAGTGAAAACAAGTTTGTTTTTTTAAGACTTGATTTTCTTATTTGAGCCTTGCAGTCAGGCTTTATCACATTAATGTAACTTAAAGTATGCCTGTTCTAAACTAGAAACTGTCTGTCACATTCCAGGAGAATGTTCAGCAGCTAAAAATAGGGAGATTGGTGGTCACTCCTCTTGCTGTGTTTCCTGCATCACTGTTCTGTCTGGATCTTCAATTCGACATGATTCCCAGGAAGACAGTGAGACTCATTCCAAAAGGCTGTGCCCCTCACACAGCAGGAAATCAGACAGATGCTTCCTCTTCCTGTTAGAAACTTAGGAACTGCAAAGCAAGAGTGACACTACGAAATTGTGCTAATTCTATGTGGGCCAATTTGTTGCACTCTTCTTTGATTTTCGTTCATAGCTGCAGAAGGAATATTGAGGAGAGTTGATAAGGAGCAGCTCCTGATACCCCAAATATATTTTTCTGTTTATATAAAAATCTTACATTATTAAGAGCCCTCAGGATATTCTGAAGACCCAGGACTGTGTTCCAGCTACTTGCTTTGACATCCAACATTTGAGATTGCAGGGAAGCATTAAGACTCCCTGTGGGTCTTAAAAAATTTTAAATTTTCTGCCCTTTCTTCTCTGTAAGGTGAGTGGAGAGAAGCAGGACTGACTGAAGCTGCCTACCAACATGTCCTTTCTCTTTGCTGACTGTGAGTAGCATCATCTGGCCAGATACTGAGTCAGTCATTCTGACTTGAATGTGTACAACAGCACAGAGGTACAGAGACACCTTTAGGCCTGCAATACAGGATCAGGACATAGGCATTTAAAATTGTGTTGTGAGTTCTTGGGAAATACAATCCCGAAGATGTTAATGCAGAAGTGTGTGCCTTATTCTTCACCATCCCCACCTCAAAAAATTAGCAGAGCTGAGGGATCATAAACTGCCATGTTTTACCTCCCATTTGCCATAACTGCTAAAGAACTTAAGGGCAGAAAATTATTCGGTGTTATACCTGAATCTCTAAAGTCATCATGGCTGCCATAAGGAGGGAAAAAACCCAACTAATTTTCCAGTCCAGTAGTGTTTCTTATCGAAGGTAGCAAAGCTTGTTTTGTAATAATTCTTTGGGAAGGACATTATTGCATGTAAAGGGCAAAGTCTGGCAGATTTAAAAACTTGGTTAAGTGATAGGGAAATGATGATAATGAACAACTGTGTATCAAGGCTCCAGGGAGAAGCTGGATATGTGCCCAAGGCACCAGTAACGCTAACCAGTAATCAGTGTACACTTTTTAGCTAATGATCTGGAAGAGAAAACACAGGGTGCTTTGGCATGGTTTCTGTTGACATCAGGAACCTGGCTGTGTAAGGTCCCAATGAGGGGACAAAGGTCAAAAGTGCAACACCTGCTTATCTCCTGTGAAACCAGAATGCTCTTCAGCCGTGGGTAAATGGGCTGATGTCAGCGCCCCCCTGACATGCCAGCAGCAAGCCAGCCCCACACTGTGACCAGGAGCTGGTACACGGCCTCTTTTACCCACTAGGCTTGTGCAGGGGAAGGAAAAGACCCCGCATTTTGCCTTCTAGACTGAAGGAGCTTGGCTGGGACAGATGGTCTGTGCACAGTGTGCTGCAGAGAGACCTGGGTCTGCTGGGGACGTGTGCTCAACAGGGGGGCTGCACAGACAGCAGCTTGGGTCCATCCTGCTGCACTTGGGCATTCCTGATCCCAAGCCTGCCATGGGAAAGGGACAGAATGGACATATGTGTATTTCTGCTTCCAAAAACCTGACAGGAAGTATGTAAGTACTCTCTATAGAGACTGCAGCACAGTAAAAAAGATGAGAAAACACAATGGGTGTTTGTGTTGTTGGTTTCCTTTTGTTCGCTGTAATAGTTTATTGAAGTCCCTGGTGTACTTTAGTAGTGGGTTGTTTCTCCCAACACACCTGGCATACTGGTATATGTCAGAGTGGTACATTTCCGTAATTACAAAACACAAAACCGGCATGCCACTGTCATCTGCTTTCCTGGCATTACGAGTAAAAACCCTTAAGAAGGGGAAACCCTCATTGTTAAGGAGGGTAAATTCACTACACAAGGCTGTCACTTTTAGGCTTGCTGCCAGACATCTGGCATCAGGCTGGTTTTCACCTCTCCTCTTTCAGGTAAACTATCTACATATATTTTTACAGTTACTCTGTCTTGAAATTTATGGAGCTGCAGGATGGCCCCAGGCCCACACAAGTCTGCTAAAGCACCAGTTGTACAGAACTGTCAGATCATGACACCATCTGATCACTACCATTTTCTTACACACCAGCTCTGAAAAGCCAGCTGTCCCATTGCTTCAGAGCTGACAGACAGCCATCTCTTTAAGCTGTGGGAAAACTTATTGTTAGATATAAACCAAATGATGGATGTTTTTTTTCTTAGTCAATTTTCACCTTCTTAAAAACTGAACAAAAGACAACTATTTTTGAGCGTAGAACACACACTGATGGAAGATTCCCAATTCTGATCTCAAAACAAATACTGTCCTAATTAAAAACAGTAAGGAGATGAGTAAGGTGATGCACTGATTTTAGGTACTATGTAACCTCTCAACCAATGCAACATTAAGCATTAGCAGATCATTCTTCCAGTGTTTCTCCCCCCTGCTGTACCTGACATGGTGTGAGTGTTGTTTTTATCAACTCCATTTGATAAGACTTAAAATAAAAAGCCCTTGCTTGCACCAGACTTCCTAAAAAACAAAGATACAGACAACCATTTAAAAGATTTTATTATAAAACTATCTCAACATCTACATCCAAGAAAACCACTTAAAACTACAGCTCTGCTTTCAGAATAAAATGTCAGTGAATTCTGGAAAAGGTGCTGTATTATCTAGGTAGATAGCTGTAATTTGTAATACTACAAAGATTTCATGTGTGTTCCTTAAGTGCTACACGACCTCTGCCTGCATCATGAATGTTCCACAGCTTTGCTCTTCCAGCAGCACCACAAACAATTTTGCAGCACCCATGTGCCTCAGTTGCTTTGAAACAGAAATTACTAATGGGAGCAGTTGCAGCTGTGTTACAGATGTACCATCAGATCACAACTCAGGTTCAAGCATTACTGGATGCAGACAGAAAGATTAAAATTGTGTTTACTTGACAACAATGACTACCTAGGCATGTGCTTGTGACCTTGTATTCAATTCAAAAATCAACAAATACTCAATTACTCTATAACAGTGAAAGCAGCTTCTTTACACCTGTATATTCTAGACAACAGTATTTCCTTTTTATTAGCCATTTCATTCACTGAGCTGAATTCAGATGCATATTCTGGTGACTTTTGGTGACTGCAGCTTATTCACCAGGATAAAAACAGCCTAGATGCAGTAATAAAGTCATCATGCTCAGTAGTTATCCTTAATACACCTAAAATTAGTTTCTAAAATAAATGAGGCATATAAAAATATTATTTTATTTTCAATGAGAAATATATCTCAACAGGAATACAAGAACAAAGGTAGTTTCCTGTTAAAAACCATTTTAGATTCACAGTGGAATATGGAGTCATTTTCTGCCCAACAAATAGAAATCTCTAATAGAAAACTGTCATACTGAGCAGGATGCTTTACTGTATTTGCAACTTCTTGCAAAGGTTCACATAAACAGAAGATAATATGATAATTAGTAAAAAAAAAAAAAAAAAAAAAATCAAATAATATTCTACAGCCCTGATGAACTTTTGACTGGCCAGCTTGGCAACATCCAATAGTTTAGCATCTGTTAAGTTTACCTTGCTTACAAAGATGAAAATACACAAAGAAGATGGGCAAGGAATAAGCTTACTGAAAATGGAATATTTTCTGAACAACTCTCCCACTGGCACTGTTCCTGTGGGAATTCCACCTATTTTGCTGTTCATAAAAGCTTTCCTGTAGTTTTCAGCACTGATAATATTTTCAAACATTTCCTAAGCCCTTTCAATTGCATTGAACAGTTCTTAAAATAAATTTTTACAGTTCCAACACCACTCCTGAAGACCTTTCCAACAGACCTTCAGTGCTCACCCACAGCTTTCAGGGTACGGATTCCCTATGTACATCTTTGAGCTGATGTGGTCCAATACAAATTTGAAAAAGACAATTGGCAGATTTTGGTTTAGTGTATTGAGCCACGTATCTAATGGCACAAGAGAAACAAACCACAAGACAGTTTTAAACATGCTGTTTTTCACAACATGCTTATACAATACATACCACCAAAACCTTTCTGTTCAACTTGCACATCTGACTTCAGCTCTTGGAAAATCCTAACTGACTCGGCACACATTCTCCAGAAAACAGGGATGTAGGCTAAATGTACCCTAACGTTAGAGCTGTTACAACCAAGTAGCTTTCCATTTCTTTCCAGTAGCTTTTAAGTATCTCCTGATTTTCTTCTTCATTACCTAAACATAGAAGCGCTACTTGGCTGATTTCCCATGAACAGTTTAACATAAAATACCTAACAAATGTGACTCACAGAGAAAGGCATCATATAAGAATTATTCCTGGAATAGTTTTTTTTTTTTTTAAAATGGGACTTCCTTATATATGGCAAACACTTTCTCCCTACCTCCCAGGGCTCCCTCTCTTCCAGTCAGGCTGTATTTGAATGCTGTTTGTATCTTGCTACAAGACTGCCATGTTCAATGGATCTTTTCCAAATGTTATAAATACAACTTTAAACTATGGATATTATCTATCTACCTGAGAAGTTCTGTAGTAAGACAAACTGCTGATAACTATTCTAACAGAAAAATATGCATCAGCATAACTTGTTTATCAGTCAGTATTCAAGCATTAAACAGGATTTAAAAATTGCACACCTGTACCACACCAAGTCTTTGATCATAGTAAAAAAATAGCTTGATTTTTCTCTATACACAGCTCTTCTTTAAAGACATATGTGCTCCTATTTTCGTTATCCTGAAGTCCACAGCAAGGTTTCAGATTCAGTGCATACATCCTAGGTTTATAATACTCTTTATCTTTTTCCTCTGCTAGTCCTGAAACTTGCTTGTTTGAAGGTAGATGAATACTTCCAAATGCTGCTCTTGAAGCCAGCTTGATCCCCTGGGGTTCTCGATATCAACTTCTCCTCAGGAAGCTGCACTCTGCTTTGCCATATTCTTTGGGTCTTTACTTGGGACACACCAGTCATCTGCCTCTGAGGTAGCCTGGTAATGCTTGGAAGCTGACTTGTTAAAAACTGGGAGTTTTTCTATTGATTCTGTTGATAAGGCCTAAAAGTCAAGAAGGAATAGGTTACTATCTCTCAATAATGTCACTTAGCAAAAATTCATTCAGTATGCCTAAAGGGTAAAGCCAGTGACACTACAAAACGAAGTTATTCACACAAATATTTCTACAATAGATGTGGTAGTTTAACATGCTTCAGTATCTATAATTGTTTTTGAGTAATTTGGTAGGACAAATGCAGTAACACCACATCCTATTTATGCATTTTTAATAGGCCTTAAGCAGCACCCTCTAACATGTTTTCAAGATAGTAAAGGAATGCATGGAAAAGGACTTTGATTTGCAAAATTCCAGTGAAAATTTTTCAACAGAAGTGTTACATATATATACCTGAACTGTCTCTTCTTTTCATACTTTTGCACTGATTGCACTTCAGTGTTTTCAGTTTAGCAAGAGAAATTCAAAGCAGGTTTTTCCCATGATGAGGCACAGAAAGTAGAAAAGAACATGCACTGCTGTTTGCAGCAGTGCAAGTTATATATCCAGTGTTCAAAATTACTGCTATCTGAATCCCATAGAGAGCCAGATGTTAGCACCTTAACTCCTTAAGGGTTCAGTTTATACTGACTTTCTGGTTTTCAGAGCAAACAAATCAGATTTGCTGCTTTACTTCGCTCTCTTCAAGTACATTGTATTCCATGAACAAGTAGATAACATCTTAATCTGAAAACCAACTAGTGAGGACTCTCACTGGTAGTTGTTCAAGTAGGCTAGTTAAAGCCAAGTGACTTTTTTGATACCAGTTAAAAACCAGTTACTAAATCTGTCATTTCTTAAGAAAAAACAACAGCAACTCACAAGAAGAGAATCTGTTTACCTTAAAATGGTAACAAGTAGTTAAACTATATCTAAACACATACCTTCAAGTAGATGATAGCGTCTGTTCCATAACCACATATGGAGTAAAGATTTAGGTCTCCTTGAAAGTATTTAGCATACAGACGAGAAATTGGCAAGCCATACCCAAAGCCAGCCTAAAAATAAAGTACAATATAAAATTAATCACTTTTTTCCTAGCTCTAATGGCTTAAAGTTAAATAGCTGGAAAGTCGTCAGTGATTTTTAAGCTGTTACAAAATCCTTTGCATTTCCTCTTCTCTTAGAAGAAAACATAAATCTCTAATCAGTTTCACAGAGAATGCTAAAGCTGACCATTATAAACCCAAAATCACAAGAAGAAAAGATCTCCATGGAAGAGGGACGGTCTATATATATGTTCCTCTTTTACATATTAAACGTCGGTATTTTTCTCTCCCTTGTTATTGCTAGTACAGCTTGATTAGTAAAAGGAGCTTGCTAATAATATTAATAATCTAAAAGACTGTTCCAGTTATGCTTGCATCCAGAAAGACTGCATGATCTATAGTAAGTTTGAGTCCTGAGTGGAGAGTGAAGACAAATAAACTAGTCTCACTGGAATGCAGGAAGAAAAAAAAAGAAAAAAAAAAAAAGAGGGTGTTTAGATTCAGATTGGAATGTTCTTCTTTGTTTATGGCTTTAAAAGCCTATTTTTGTCCACTAAGATAAATACAAAAATTCTGTTTCAGAAAGTTTAAATTCATACTTATGGGGCACAGTAAATCTTTGCATACCCCACAAAGCAGCAGAATGGGCACAGTGGTTTGCTATTAAGCCACCAACACTTAAAACAACGTAATTGCAACATGAGTGTTCAAAGTATCTTACAAGAGGGGTATTTCGACCATCATCCACATTTGGCCTTGGTGCAGTGGAGTACATGTAGCTAAACAGCCGCTCAATTTTCCTTACTGGAACACCACCTCCTCGGTCTGAGATCTGATTCAAGAGAGAATGAAGTTAACAACAAGCGTGCACTAAGAATAGTATTTAGAATGCTGTTATTTGAAGACACCTTTCCAACAGTCATAAATGCTAACATTTGTTTTGCAGCACATTATTTTTCAGCTAGATAATTGTGCTACATGGAGGCTCATATCATCAAGAGAATGTCCTTGTGCTCATGCATAGTGTCTTTGGCCTGCTCACAGAGGCCAGGTCTTTTAACAGAACCAGCTAAGCATGTATAATAACAAAAATTACATTAAGTCCATTGCAGCAGGTCAAAAACATACCTTGATTGCAAGGTCTTCTTTCCCTAGAACAACTATCACTTCAATCGGAGAAAGGGTAGGACTGTTTTCTTGGAATTCAACAGTTGCTCTCATTGAATTCTACGGAAAAGAAGGTTACCATGATCAGAGGTTGTTGAATCCATGCACTTCAAACCATATTTCTTTTACATAGAGGCAAAATTATTCTCTATTCCTATCAGTGCCAAGGGACACACTTAGCATTTTGGCTTAATGGGAGCAAAGGAGGTTTCACACCTAAAAGCGTCTAAGCACAGCCAAGACTCTTCTGAGTGAAAGGTCACAAAGTTCTTGCCCAACATTAACTCAGGCACTATAAATTAAATAACATAACTCCCTTAAAGTCAACAGGTTTCTGGAGAAGAGCAAAGTTCAACAGTTGCTAAAGGCTGCCAAATTTCTGTACGTCATTTTGGGAGCACTGAAGTTCAGCAGCACTCACTACTCCTAAATACATTGTCCACTCCACAGAAAAGGCAGTAGGGCAAACCTGCAGATGTGATCTCTAAGAGCAGAAGGCTACTGGTGGTCACAGCCCCACATCCCACTCCACTCTTTCAGTTTATACTAACCTTAAAGAGTTCAAAAAGCATGTGAAAAAGGTGAGATGGAACATACACAATGTTAATTGGTTCTCCTGGAGCTTTTCCTAGAGGAAAGGAAAAATAAAAAAGACTTAAAAGGGTGATGACATTTTCTATATGGTATCCAAATTTTACAATGAGCAAGCTGCCAAAACAAACAAAAAATAAATCAAGTTTAATTTTTGGGTTTTCCTCCCTCCAAAATTGGCAAGCAGCTTTATGCATTCATAACAGTGTTTAGATTGCAATTGCCACTTGCTAAGTAAGTTTCTTTTCAAATAAACAAAAACCCCAAAAAACTCAAGTATCTATTCCCCTCTATAAATAAAGGATTTCAAATACTAAACAGACTGCTGTCATCAGATATGCAGGCAGCTCAGACCAGACCCAGCATTTCAGTCAGCAGCCCCAGTTCCTCACTCCAGATATGGAGGTCTTCTCTAGCAACTTCTAATATTACTTTAAATACAGGTTTGTCTGACTTTTTTCAAATTTATAACTGGTGCCTCAAAAATGTTGTGCTTAAGATACATTAACATTTGTGTTCTAACATGGGAGGTTAAATAAGGTGCCTATAACACAAAATGAAGAGGAACTAGCCAAGTCTGATGAACTGGTATGTGCACTAAGGTTACAGAACCAGGAGCCTTTTGACTCAGTAAAAGAAGCAGATTGGCTACTGATAGGAAGCTCTCATCTTACCGTTCACTTGAGTAAGTTTCAGTTCTGGAGATGTTAAGTAATACTGGTCACACAACATCTTGGAACTTTCATAAGCATCTGAAATAATTATTTAAATAAATGATGTGAAGTATAATATCAAACAATGTAAAAATTCATTCTAGTGCATGGCAGAATATAGCTTTTAACTGCATTAGCTGCTAAGGTGCTAGACAGTCTAAGACATAGCCAAGGGAATGTGTCTCATGGGAATGATAACATTGCATCCACTATGTGCACTAGAAGTCAAGAACAATGGGCAATTACAGAAGCATGAGCAAATCTTTGTACAGTTTGATAATTGCATGGAACTGATGCATCTGTTATCTACCAGTAGGTAAGACCAATCTCAACACCTCCGACAACTTCAACTCCTTCCCCATCTGTCAGCTGCTAGGACTTACTCCAACACAGTTTTTTACTGCCTTGCATTTTAAATTCTGTCCTCTAAAAGCTCATGCTTTGATAAGACTGCTTTCAATTATTTCAATAAAAGCCAGTCAGCATCCTCTACAACAGAAGTTGGTTACCCAAAGTGCTTGCAATCAGATATAGATACAGATCAGAAAGAGAAACATTAAAGCTCTGAGGATACGCACCATTCACTACTTCAACAACATCACAGCAAGGATCAATACTTCCAATGTGCCTTGGGTGCCCCGAGCGAGATTTATCATCAAAAAGAAGAGCTGTTTGACATGAGAACAATACAACATTTAATCCCAAATGCTGTCTTATAAAAACAGCCCCTAAACTGAGACTAATACAGTGTGATTGAAACATATAATCACATAAAACACCAAATGTTGTTTATGCCTTTTATGAGTTAAAATGCTATCTACTGTCAGCAAACTGCTGGTTTTTCTGTGGCTCATATCTAAAGGTTTTTCAGAAATAAAGAATGATATCACTAAATATTCCACAAAAGTTACTTCAATTATTCTGTAGCCTAAGAAACAAGTTTTCCCATTACTTTCTTAAGTGATAGATGCGGTTTCTAACTTTTTAGTGTCACACAAAATCATGTGGAGCAGTTCTCCAGCAGTTTTAAGAATTGTTTACATTAACATACTACTCATAAGGTTGAAGTGTTTTCTCAGGTAACAATTTCTACTTACTGTGTTGGTTCATTAGCATCCGTGTGGAAATACGGCTCATGTAAAAACGATCCAAAAAATACTGGATGTTTTGATTGGTGACAGGATCTATTTTAAAAGTGTCTTTGTATTCAATTATTCCTTGTGCCATTGTAGGAACTACATCATGATGTCTGTTTCGGACTCTAATTAGAGTATCTATAAACCTAGGTTAAAAAGAGATCTTTTCAGAACATTATTCCCAGAATACATAGAAGCAAGCTTTGTATAATGTAATTATCCAATGTAGCACCAGCACAGATGTTTGACAGCCTGAATACTAAAATACAGTGTGGTTTTTTACTCTTTTAAAAGTAATTCCTCATTGACCTAACACGGAAGTATTTGGCATTTTTAAAACAAAAGGTATAATGAACCACATCAAATTCACTACCTCATTTATTTGAGCAGAAGAAAATGTAAGGAAAGGAAAAAGATCCCAAGCTGACATCTTGGAAACAAGCAGAGATATGACTTCACAGATATTCTTTTTTAACATTTCTCTGTCATTACAGTTCAAGGGGCAATATGACCTTGAAATTAGGCTGCAACGGGTCATATTTATTTGTAATACTGCTGAACATGGTCAGAGATGTCAACCAGCTTGTTCTATGTTCAACTCTTCCTGCTAGATTATCAAATTAGCTCATCAGGGCTGTCAGTCTAAAGTGAATATATTGTGAAAAGTAGAATGTGAACTAGAGAGTTCAAAGAAAAAAATTAAAAGCTTACTCAGATAAGACTTTTTGGTCATCTGGGCTTTTCTGATGGAATTCAATCAACTCCTTTAGGCTTTGGAGGTACCTATTGAAAAAGAACACAAGAAATATGTACTACTAATTCTATTTTTATTAATCAAGCAACATGAAAAATACTTAGTCTCGTGCACATCATTAATCCTAACAAGTCATCTACGAGTTTTAAGTTGCTTTGAAATATCCAAGTTACAACCAACAATGGAATGACAGATGGACACTTCTTGACTGCCTGAACACTAGAAGTTTTAAATCTTTTTTTGTGCCTGTCACCAGAGAGAATCTAAACCCTCACTTAAGGCACATAGGATTCCCTTATAATTCTTGAGAAGAGACGTATTCCAAATGACAACGCCCATCAGGAAGTCACTAACGCAAAATTTTTCCAAATCTGATCAGCTTTGGCAGAAGCTAAGTAGCTGAGCCACTTGCACTAACATCTGACAGCCTTGACACATACAGCAAAGGCACAACAGTTTGCTATATTAAGAAGAGTTTCTACATCTCGCTCTAATACTTCTGCTCTTTATGTCAGTCATCCTGGCAAACGCTGCAACTGTGCCAGTAAGCAAGGTTAAATCAGATTCAACTACTGTCTCAACTGCAGAGATTATGTTAATTGAATTTCAAACACTTGCTGCACAGGTCAAGGCAATATACTTTAGAACAGAAGCTCTGTTAGTAACTCCATCAGTGAGAGATGAAAACAAGTGCATAGCCTGCTTCCTCATTTTGTGTGGGTCTCAGAGTCTGTAATGCTGTGGGGAAACAGAACACGTTTTCTTTTCTCCCTTCTTGAAGACGTTTGTTCTATTAGCTATTTCAAACGGATAACTCCCCACCTCCCACACCTATTTAAAAATAACAATATAACCATATTGGTTTTTCAATTTAATTTTAGTATGCTAGAAAGGGACAGTGTGCAACAGATTGCAACTCAGATTTGATGAAGGAACTGTGTTTCTCCTGTATTTTGTTATGCTTTCTGCTATTCAAAAAAGTCTGTAACACCAAAGTTCTCAAAGCTGTGCTACTTTTCATGCTGAATTCAAGCAGTTCATACTTACCAGCTTTTTACTAATTTTACTGATGGAGTGCCTAGTAATTTATCCGGAAGAAGATCAATTTCTTTTAGGATATTTGCAAACCTCACTGGAAGTTCTTGTCGCAAAAATGCAAAAGAAGTTCTCTCACATCCATTAGTCGAGCCTATGAATAAATCCAAAATAAAGTTTTTGTTTAATGAAGTTTCAAGATGCAAATACAGATTGCTGACTTCCCATAAACTTCAGGACTCTATTTCTCCACAATCACGAGGATTTTACTGGCCAGCTCACCTAAGTGTTAGGTCTTGTACGTTTGTGCTGAACGCTGTTTACACGACAGTAACACACAGCGTGTTCCTGGACAGAATAGTTGTACAGTTCCCATTTAGACATGCGACTTAATAGCAATCCCCTAAGCAGCGCTCCGGCCTCTGTAAACAGGAGGTTGTTCGGTGTGACGTCTGGCAGAACCGTGCGCACAGCCGCCAGCGCTGCCGGAGCGATAACGGGATCTGGGAACAGCGCGTTCGCTCCGCCTGACGGCTCCTCCCGACTCCGTGTGCGCGGAGCACCAACACGCCCCGCAGCCCACGTCCCTCTCAGTGCCCGCACCCTACCAACACCGCCAAAACAGTGTTGTAGCGCGTCTTCAGCTCTGATGCCAGCACTCACAGGTCTCCAGAACTTGGCCGCCGGGTAACTGCGGCCGGGGGTGCCCATCCAAGGCGACCTTCCTGCCGCCGCCACCACCCCAGGGCCGGCAGATTCCCAGCCGAGCTGGGAATACCCGGCGGGGCCGCTCCCCTCCTCCGCCCTAGCGCTGGGCAGCCGAGCCGAGGGGCGGCAGCGACGGCAGCGCTGGCTGAGCGCGGACCCCTCCGGGCGGGGATCGCCGCCTCCTCCGTCCCGCAGAGCGCCGCTCCCTCACCCCCTCCCGCGGCAACCCGGGCTCGCCCGTCCGCGGGGAAACGAGCCTCCGAGCCCCGGGATTGGGCTGCCCCCAGCCCCGACCTTCCCCCGCTCCTCCCGACTCTCACCGAAGTCCAGCAACTGCTTGATGGAGAGCGGGGAGGGGGAGAAACGGGAAAACTGCTCCACCTCCTGCGGCAACCGGCCGCTGCTGCTGCCGGCACTGGCCCCTGCCAGTGGGGCGGCGCTGCGGAGGGCGATCCGGGCGGCTTTCATCGCTGCCGGGGCGGCGGGTGGGTGGCCCGTAAGCGATCGGTGGGTGAGCTGGTGCTGGCTCCGGGACTGTCGCTGTCCCCTCGCCTGTGGCGGGCGGTTTCACGTGGCGCCTCTATTTACAATCGCAGGGGGGCGGCACTCCGGCAGGCCGCGCCCCGCCGGCCGCCTCGTGACAGCGCTGGCGGGGTTCCCCGTGCCGCTGGCCGGGCGCCCGCCGGGCCGGGACTGCGGGCACGGGCTGCGCCAGGGGTGCCGGGCGGGGGGGCAGCCGCGGGGTCAGGGCTGCTGCTTACGGTGCCCGCGGTGACCTTGTGCACCGGGCAGGGGCCGGGCGAGGCTAGCAGGGTGGCCGTGCCCAGCTGCGAGGGCACCGTGCTGCTCTCGCCCCTCACGGGCTGCGCTGCGGAGTCCGGCCCTGTGCGGGCTGTGCACAGGCGCCCAATGGGTGCCATGGCCCGGCGTGAGGGGCGCGATGGTGCCCGGGGAGCTGTGTGTGTTTGCACTCATACAGGGGGTGCTGGCGGTGCTGGTACCGACTGGTAGCTCCAGGGTCGGCGCAGAGGCTGCACGGAAGGCAAAGGGAGCAAAATCAGATCCCAGCCGCAGGGTCTAGGCTGTCGACATGTAGGTCATGGCTGTGACCTGGTTAATAGAGACCAAATACCCGAGGACAGCTGTGCTGGTGACGCACTGGCCCCAGATCAGCATGTGGCCTTTATTTACGGTCGCTAGAGCTGACCTAAGAAGGGGATGACACAGTGCTCTCAGGGACAGCTCATCTCTCATCTCCCAGGGTCACAGTCGAGCTGGGAAAAGCCCCCTCACCTTTCCTCTTTCCTAGAGACAGAGTTTGGATCTCCGGTGTTGCCTGGACTTTCCCCAACATGCCAAGCCCATTTCACTGAGTTCAGGGTTTGCATAATACATTGAAGAATGGAATTAATGACAGCAGAGGGCTTTCTGACATCTGAAAATTTGGCCTGTAACAGCAGGAGCATGAGGCAGTAAAATAATACAAAATAATTGTTGCCCTAATATTTGCATACAACTCCTCAGTCCAATTTTATATGCGAATGTTTACACACACAAACATGCAAACTTTTCCAAGGGAAGGAAAATCAAATTCCTCACAAGAAATCTATGCACTTAGTTTAATAGAGGAAAATACTTTAGCTTGTCATTAGACTGTTTCTTTAACTTTATCTCATTTTTGTCTACCTAGTATATCTGTTATCCCTACTTCTGGTTCTACTCCCCGTGTACTTTATTTTTTATTATTTTATTACTCCATGTTTTATTGTTTTATTGGGAGAGTTATTCTGTTATTTTTCCATGAGATATTCTTTGGTTTACCACGGTAATCGAATGTTGGCATATGAAATGTGAAATGAAGCAAAATTTAGGCATCAATAGCAGCAAATGTAATGACTTTGATTTTTCCTGTCCTTGCCAGAAGTTAAAAATTTAAGCATTTGGGATTTGCTTTTGACTGTTTCAAACTTAGTTTGCCTGCAAGTTGCAGATGAGTCACAGAAGTGAAAATATACAAATTTGTTTAAGCCATGAAATGTGTAGGATTGTTTTTGTTTTGTTTCACTTTCTTCCTGAAGCCACTGATCAGTTACAAGCAGGAACCTCAAAATTAATAAAATCTGGGTCAGGAAGTTCTCTGTAGTTATTGAAGTTTATAAGGTCACTATTTCTATTCTATATGATACTTCATTTAATCTGTTGGTGTGCTGAACCTGCTTAATATAAGTAACTTGAATATCCCTTGTGAATAGTCTGAATAGGGAAATAGTCTACTAAGAACGATTTCTGATGTTTGCATTAATTTTCTTTACAGCAGCTTGTTTTCTTATTGTTTTCCTGGTAGTTATATGTAGTAAGATATGAACAAATATCTTACATATTCAGTTTAGCTGTGAACGAAGGTAAAATTGTAGTTGCAGGAAATACAGGAAGCGTATTACTTTCCCCATTTGTTAAAAGGACAAGGCTCCAGTAACTCAAAACCTGGGTGTTTTTCAAATCAAAACAAACTTCTACAAGAATTTTACACATCATCAGCACAACAACTGAGGGGTTTTTTACTCAGATGAGCTTTTAAAAGAAGGGTGTGTCTGTCATAATTCAGATTTTCTTCTTGCTCTTTGATGGTTATATATTACAGGAGGTTCTAAACAACATAAATTTCCATTTTTTGAATATATAAACTATATATCTGGGAATAATTGTTGTGGATGTCCTGAATGCTGAGCAAGATAGCTAAGTTTTAGGCACAAATGTACCAATATAGGAGGATTCATCATCAACCAAGCTGCAGGTGAACTAGGCTGTGAAAATTGTAACCACTTCATATAATGCCTCCATCAATCCTATCTTTAGCAGTGTTCTCTATTTCCTCTCTAAACCACCATTTCACTCTCCTTCTGAAACACATGACAGTTTTAAGTGCAGGTGTCAGAGAACAATGAATGAGAAGGACAGTGCCAAATTCTGAACTGCAGTATTCATCAAAGGGGGTCTCATTTCTGCTGATTAGGTATTTTAACTTTTCTCTTCTGAACTGCCCTGGGGCAAGTTTTGAAAAAGCACTAACAACACTTGCAGTTTCTTGGTCGCGGTAATGTTTTGCTGACTATGCTTAAGAAAATGGAGCTGCTTTTTTTAACATCCTGCTTTTTTCCACAACAGATGGGTCCAGAAGAGTGGAATGAATGAAGCCTGGATTCCTGTCCATTTGTCTCCTAATAACTCTCCATTGCAATCAGCTGTCTCTCACCTCATGTTCCTTATGTCCTCACGCCTGCCAGAGACACAACGTGCTGTGCTTAGGTCAGAGCTGTGTTTCTGGTCACCCAGCATGTGTAATAACTGCTGATGTCTAATAGGAGGTATCATGGTTGCTTTTGCACTACCTTTTCCTCTGTGGGGACAAAAATATAAGCCTCTTTTTCCTAGCCCAACAGGTGCTGGGGACCCAATAGGATGTGCTGGGTTGAGCGCCCTCTCCTGACCAGAACATGTGGGATGACTGCTGTGGTTGCTCCTCTCTAGTAGAATGAATCTGGTTGAGTTTCCCCTCCCTTTTATCCAGTGTGGAGCAAAATTCTAATCTCTTCCCCCTAAAACACCTGCTAGTTTGTACAGAGTTTGTAGGGAGTTGATTATCTATTCAAATTTAGTTAAAATGCTTAGGAGGGACAGTTTGGTGAACAGGTGGACAGGCAACATCATCAAAGTTGTTTCTCTTACGGAACCAGACTAACATTTTCTGCTGGGGACAAAGGCAACTTCTAATTCAGCTTTTGTAAGGAAGGGTAAATGATAACCCAGGAGGAGCAGAAAGTCTGTGTGGAAATTAATGGTAGCACTAGGAAGTTTTGAATTTAAGCGGAAGGAGAAGTCTGACAACAAGTGTGTATTCGCAGCACCTTGTGAAATTTCCAGCAGTACTAAGGGCAAATCGTTTGCCCTCTGCCTTCAGATGGGTCTGCATTTATGGAAATGGATTGATACTTTAACCTACTAATACATTTGTTTTCTAAATATTTATGTGGCCCTTTACATGGAAAAAAAGACAGAAATAGCATTACAAACAAGGGTCATATCTTCCCGTTCTCATCTTCCTGTCACCCGACGCTGCTGCCGCATGAGCTGTCAAGCTGCTGGGGGCTCCCAGTACTGCCAAAACAGCCAAAGTAGGTGAAAGGTTGTGGAGGAGCACACAAACAAGCTGGCATGCTTCTTCAGTAGTTCAGTGAGGGAAAGGTTCTGCAGCTGCTCCACTGCTTACACAATCTCCCGCGGCTGCTCATAACTTGCAAAAGTCAAGAGTACAGTAGCTGGATCATTTTACAGATGGAGCTGTGGCTGGTCAGCAGCCTGCTTGGAGCTGTAAACATGGCAACTCAGCAGCCCTGAATAGGAGACACCCTTTTTCCTCATTCTCTGCCTTTGTTACCCGTGTCTGAAATTATCTGTTAACTCCTTTAAAATCATGGAAAATGAGACTGTATTGCTAGTTTCAAAATTGCTTTTTCAAAAAATAGCTAGAGGCTTGCACAAGATTAACTGTGGGTGTTTAAACTGGGAGTGTAGAGATAGCCAAGGGAAAGCACTGTTTTTGGAGTATAGCCGTAGAATTCAGAAAATAAAACTGGGACTCAAACTGTGATAAAAGTAGGACTCAGAAATGTTTATCTTGAAATGCTAGTCACAATTCAGGAAGCTGCTTACTAAGTAGGGGAATAGTAATCTTCAGCCAAGTGCACCATTGCAGAGGAAATAAAGGTAGACTCTCAGGGTGGGCTGGCACTGATCTAAAGTACATAGCTAGGTACAAATAATGTCCTTTTCCAGCCTTAGCTGACTACCGTAGCAGTGCTTGAGGAAGAGGAAGTGGCATACTCCATGAGTGCTGCAGATGCAGAGGAAAATAAAGAGGAAAGTTATCATCAGGACGGCTGCCACTTCTGGCCACAGCTGTCTTTACTGTGAACAGCCCTGCTCTGGAGAAGATCACCTGGGAAAAAGTGAACACCTTGTGAAAAGTCAAGGAAAAAGTTAATGTTACCAAAAGAACACATCTTTTAAGGTCTACATATGTTTGATCTGAACAGTTATATTTTTCTTTCGGAATATGGAAATGGGGTTAGTGGAACAGGATATCTTAAATAAAAAGTTTTGGATTAAACATCTTAGAAAGCACCTCACCCTGAGAAGAAGAATTCTCGCTTCACCTGTAACCCTTACATGGGTCAGGGGCTTTGAACTGGTACACATACCTGCTTTTTTTCTTCAGGGTAGATGACTCCAGGTGAAGATGTTTTTGCTAAGTTTTCTATCAGATGCGCTTGATACTATAGCAGGACAATTGGTAAAGTGGATGTGGTGGCTTGAGTTTCTGGGCCTAACTGGAGCCTGAAACTGTTACTCCAGGTTATGTTGTCTGGTGCTGATCTTAGAAAGCATTCATGGCTGTTCCCTCTCAGCATTTCCTTCATCAGATTTGAAAGAATTTATTTTCTTTTAGTGTCTATGTCATATGAACTTGAATGAGAAGTTTAGACTAGGAAACAGTAAGCCAAGACATCATCTAGAAAAGGGCTGTCTATGGTGTTATGTGGCCACTCCTTCAAAAGGCTCATGGTATCTCTGGAGTGCCGCTTCTCCTTAGTGCTTTGGATTACCCAAGGGAAGTTTGTTTTTTGTTTGCAACATCCAGACTATTATTGCTTAAGTGTGAATTCACAGATACTAATCAGTTGTTCTCATAAAGACTGTTTCCATAACATACTCCACAGGACTTGTCTACACAGCAGGTTTTATAGGAGTTTTCTTATTTGATGAAATGTATAGCCATGGGCTAAGGTGTGATTACGGCAATTAAAGATGGAAATGTAGCTTGTGTATTAAAGTATTCCTGATAATGAGGCAGTACAGTAAAACATTTTGCAGTGCACAATTAAAATACTTTGCCTTTGGGTCTAAGTAAGTGCAAAATATTTTTGTGTCGTGACTAACAAGTAATGGGTAAATCACCAATGCAACATTGCTGGAACATTAATAACAAGGGAACTCTCCCTCTCTCCATTTATTGTGGCAAAATCTCCTGGTATATTAGACAAAATCCACAGTTTTGCTATGCAGCATTAAGTATGTTTTCTTGTTATGTAATTCTTTTAATATTATTTATTACTCTATCTACTTTGGTATTTTCAAAATCAATTTTCAATGTAATGCTTATCTAATAGTCACTGAAATGAAAAACAAAATCATCACAGCTATAGTGGTACTTGATTTTCAAGATTTCTGTCTTCCTAAAGTGACATAAAACCTCACACTAGTTCAATATTTCTTAGTTTCATTTACTGAAATTACACTAATATTCTAAATTTACTGCAATGGTTACAATTATATGCAGGCATTGAACATATATTTCATTTTGCTTCTATGTGAGAAAAGACCCCTAGATAAAAAAAAAATACTGAAGGAAGAAAGTATTGAAATACTTATCTACTTAAAAATTAAAAATATGTGCAAATACAAGTCTTTATTCCCTATTATTTTGGGGCATAATATCTGGGTACAAATTATCAGCAATAAGTTTGCAGGCATTGGTCTCAAAAAGCCAGCTTTAAAAGAAAATATTTTAACATACTCACAGGAGGATATAGTCTGTGAAACAGAGATAAAGAATTTCTTTGTTGTGACACCATTTGAATTACAAATTTAGTTTGTAAAAAACAATATTAACAAGATGTATTTTCACTGCACAAAACCAGGTTCACTAAAATGTGTAAGGTCTCCATTTACACCATATAAGAAGCTGTGTAATTTCTTCTTACACACTCACACAACTACTGCTGAAGTGAGAGTTGTTAAGCCTTCCATTTTGTGTTTACTCATTATGAATACATATTTAAGTAAAGTTGAATATTTGGGAATTTCCTCATTCCCAGAAAGAAATATAAGCTCCTTATTCTCTGTTTCAACAGTACTGGAGAAATGTTTTAAAATTTTAATATTCTGATCAAGAAATAAATCCAAGGTAAACAACCTTGAAGATACTCTACACGAGAGAAAAATTGGTAATCACCACAAGAGCCCTTGCTAGCTTTTAGCAGGTGCTGAGAGGGAGGGCCATGCTTTCCCCGGTGTTGGGTGTTGGAGAACCAGTTTTCCTTCTGTCTTTTATTCCAGATATGCTACATGGAATCCTGAAAACCAGTTCCTTTTTTGCAACTCCCTATATGCTGAAGCTTAGGAAAGAGAGATAAGAATGTTATCAAAGAAGTAATGTGGGATTTAATTGGAGTAAAATACTGAAACGGGTATTGCATGGGAGTGTTGCCAGGCTGAAGTAAACAAGTGTATCTGTGTTTATTTTTATTGGTATTTTGGGCTTATAGGATGCACATCAAACGATGTTCATGCTGATCACCTCTCATGTATGGAAACAGTTTTTAAATTCTAAGCATTTCAGTTAAAAAAAGTCAAATCAAATCAATGCCAAGAATCCTAGTTAGGATGTAATTTTTGCTGAAAATACCTTCTTCAAGGCCTTGGAAAAAAAAACCTAGTGATTTAGAAAAATTGAACAAATTAAGACATTTCTATCACATTTCCCTTAGTCAAACTTTCATTACATTTCCCCTCTTTTTGTGGGATACAGTAAGTGGATATCGTATTATTTGCCCTTGCCATGAGAAAGACTCAAGAAAGTGTTGGACTGCATGTTGAGAAGCAGTCTGTAGTTTTGTGTGAGCACTTCAGGCTGCTTAATAAAGGCTGCAAGAGCTTGCAGTTCTGAGGGATTTCAGTCAGAGTTATGAACTCATAGCACCTTGAGAAATTAGGTCTGACCAACATGCTGAATTAAACTGTACTGTTGAAAACATGGTATAAATTTCCATCTGAAGTCACTCAAAGGAAACAGAGCATTTTGACTCCAAGAAATCTCTTTCAAGTAAAAAAGGTGTCTCTATTTAACCATTTAATCTCTATTTAACCAAGAGTATCTAATATTGTACATTTGAAATATCCAGATAATTCCAGTCCTTTACAGTCAGTTCATGTTTCAAATCTTGTGCCAAATGCCCGAATCCTTGGAGTAGAGAAGACCCAGAGGGAACTCATAAAATTATATAGGAAAGGCACCAATTCACTCTTGCTGAGAAGTAATTTGGTTTGGTTTAGTAACCTGTGAAATAGTTCTGTAAAATTATGAACTTTAAGGAAACTGTAAAGGATGTGATTATTGACATCTGCTGTAGGTGACCTTTATGTGCTGAAAAGATCACAAGGTAGTAAAGACAAAAAAATTACAACCTCCTTTCCGTCTTCTCTCTAATGGTCTGAAATTGAAAAATTGGATCTATTGAACCCCAGTTAAATTTAGGACAGCCAAATAAAACAAGGCTACAACCTGCAACTTGCAGTTTTCCAAGTATGTAATTTATATACTTTGCAGACTAAATGCTGCTGCTCGAGGGAGTTGTGACTTTCCACTCTCACCTGAATGTAAATCACTTCATGTTATTTCCATCCATTCACTACCTCTTCCATTAACTTCCCCCTCTATGGTAAAGAAACATATCCCAGCATTTCAAAGGAATAGATGTACACTGCAGATCATCCAAAACTGTTTGTCCTGATTCTCTTCTCAGGGCTGTGAAAAGGGCTGTGTGCCTTGCTATCTTTCCTACTTCTCAGTATCTTTTCTGGCTGTTCTTTCTTTGCTTTTTGTGTTAATGTAATCTGAGCTCCTGGCAGCTTTACAAAGTTTGTACAGGTATAGATCAGCATGCAGGGTATGGCAAATGCCTTAACGTCACAGTTGCTGGCATTGCAGCACTACGTAGCAGCTAACATTTCTAGTGCATTAGCTGTGCAAATGACCTTTTAACTCTCCTTAAGAGCATCTCACAGCTGTCCTGAGTCAGCGTGCCAGTTACCGTGGTAGTTGGAGGGTGGCATTTTAAGTGTCCCTTGTCATCCTGATAAGAGACCAAAAAGTCAGTAGCATGACACTGGGTATGCCCTATGACACAGACATTGCCTGAGTGTGCTGGATACTGGGAAGTGCTGATGGGGGCCCAGACTAGTGCCAGAATAGCTCTGCTTTCCTCGATGTAAATATCCCCTAACCATTCTCCCATAATCACATCCGCTGAATTACTTTTTCCACAGCTCCCTTTGGAAAGGGACCCTGTCTGGTTCTGTCCTGTCTCACTATTTTCATTTTAATGAACATGTTTTCTAGAAGTATACTGAGTAATACAACCAGCATTGAGATATGCAATTTCCTTATTCCTTTTTTTTATTAAGAAAGTTATCAACATTTCCATTTTTAAAAATTACATTTTATGGCTGATACACTGTTTACAGCATTGTCAAAAGGATGCATTTCCCAGTTCTAGTAAAAGTGTATGGACTGTCTGATCCCAACTGCTGTGTGTATTTGTACATAACCTTGATTTGTCCTAAGAGAAAGCCTTTATTCTTGCAGAACAGATTTATTCTGTGTCATGACTGGGAAACTCCGCTGTCACCAGTAGAGTGCAACCCAGATTTTCAGATGCTTTTTAAAGTGTTTCAGACACAGCTGTGTCTGAAAATACATTAAGGAGAGGTTGTTTACAGGAAAGGACAGGCTTGGTGTGCTCACTAACCACTGCATTGCTGAAGAGCTGGCTATTATGTTCTGTACTCAGCGTTCAGATAGTAACTCATGAGTTGTTACATTAGTTAAGTGGATGATTTTCAACAGGATGGTGGGAAATCTTACCAGCTGCACATATTAAGTACTATGCATAGCTACTGCAGTGTGAGATATTAGAGGGAATTGCTGGGACATCCTTGAAGTGATGGGTTAACTTCTCAGCAAGAGGGAAATTGTACATGTGTTGTTTCCGGTTACTGGATAGTGTGTTAATGACTGTGAATGAAGTCCTGATCCAATGCCCACTGCATTCAGTTAAATGTTTGCAATCATTTCAGCTGTAGTTTTAAGTGGGAACTGGACCAAACCTCTCTATGAAAGATTGGGGATAACAAAAGGCACACTGAAAGGAAAAAGTGAGCTTTAAGGTTCATATTTTAATTTTTCAATAATTTCTAAAGACTTCCAGGAAAATATTTTTTAAGTCTGATTTGCTCCTTGTTCAGTTTTCTACATTATGCATAGATAATTCTATGAGTTGAATTTTTTTTTTCTTATGGCTGTCTAACTGGGGGAAATCAGTGACCAGGCCATCTTTGTAGCAAGGAAAAATAAACCAGACATTGATATTATTGTTTTGAAGTACTTTTCTCTGTGTGTTTTGTTCTTTCTGGCTAAAATAAGCAATACTTCTGTTTTAAAAGTGCTCTTGTCAATGTCATGTCCATCATTGCTCATGGACTGTCAGAGGAAACATGGGATATCTGAATTGAGAGAGACCATTGGGGAGATCTGCTGCCAGCAACCGGGGGCAGGAAAGGAGGAACTGATAATTCAGCCATGTGAGGACCAACATCTGAGTGCACTCTGTGATAGGAGTGAAGCATGGGACACCTAACCCTGGAACTACCTGTCTCTTCTCCAGATGTAGTAAGACAGTATTAGAAAGGTGAGGTGGAGCTCTGCATGGAAATTTTTAATTGACTGAATGTTCCTTTATGCAGGATCTCAGGGAAAGGAGCCTCCTGCTATTTTAGTCAGTTGTTGGGGCCACCAGGCTCTGGCAGACAGCTCTTGTGAGCTTTCCAGCCTAGGGAACATGCATGACATGTTAGGTAGCTTCACTGAGCCATCCCACCCATGTCCATTCAGTGTAAACTCCTAGGATGGATATCCCACAGAAGGGTCCTATCAATGCCTTTTTAGTATTCACACCACCACATATAGGACTCGGATTAGCTGTTGCTATTATGCTAAAGCACCTCATAGCTAATGACTGAGGAGAGATGATGTTGCTGGGTTTTTTGGTATTGGGGAGGGGTAGGAAAGTGAAAGAAAAAGTGGACTTAATACCCACACTCAAGACTAGTCAAAAGATGAGACATGGACTGTAAGTTGCTGCACACTTATTCCTACCAGGGCACACAAATATTGTTTTTTTCTGGTCAAAACATCTTTGTTTTCCTTACTTCTTCAGATTTTGGATAGATGCTCTAGCTATCAGGATGAACAGTGTCTTGGGTTTTTTTCCCATGACTCAGTGACATATATATGTTTAGAAACATCCTAGATTTTTTACAGGCATATCTCTGTTTTCTACATTAGCTTAAATTCTGAAACTGAGTACTCAGCAGAGAGTCAGATACAGGCTGCTGCTTCAATCCAGACTGTAAAACATCATGAAACATGGGAAACGTACCTAAGGAACTGCATAAATTATGTGTTCTGTAGCAAGTCTCTAGCTCTAAGCTAAAAAAAATTCTTTGAAAGGTTTTCACACCGCACCCTGGCCTTTGTTAGCTTTGTTACCCTTCTTAGCTCCCAGATCAAGACTGTCAGCTTCCACCCAGTTAGTCAACATCTGGAGGGAATGATACACAGACACCATTTGCAGCTGACTGCAGACATCAAGCCTGAAGATCCAAGTCCTCTCTTACTGTAAAGTGGTATCCCAAATGAATAGAAGCTGAAGATTTTTTAGAAGAAAAAGTATTCTGAGGAAATGATCACAAAAGAATAAGTCTAAGATGGTTCGATTGCCTCTTTAAAACAAATAGAGGAGAGGACCCGGGCATAGCTGACCTCCCTCTTTGTGCTAACTTAGGCATGATCCCAGGGATATTGTGAGGGTTGGCATCCATACAGGCCAATGCCCACACCTTGAGTTTTGATTGAGGTTTGGCACCTCTCTGCACTTCTGAGTAGAGTAGGGAAGAGAGTTGACTTGTGGGAAAGGGCGAGGGTGTCTGAATGGAAGACCTTGTGCCTTTTCCTTTAGGAAAGTAATTTTTCAGTCAGGTGTACAGAAGTTTCCCATTTGGCACAGGAGACATTATTGAGGGGTGGGAGAGCTCTGCTCAGCTGTGAAGAGACAACAGTAGGTGTGGCTGGAGTAAGGGCTGGACATGGCATGCTTTTGTGGGAACCCTTGTGTCAAGGGCTTTACAGATTAGAATGAGGACTGAGGGTGAATGGCTGGTGGGTCTCAGGTGGGCATTAAATCCTCTTGTTGCCTATGGGCAGTGTTCAACACTGTGTTAAGAGCCAGTATCCTATGCTTTATATTAGGAAGGATAGTGTGTTGAAAAAAGGGTAAGAGTTAGAGTTCGGGAGAGTAAAGAGAAAATTGAAAGAAGCTAGATACCATCATGTCCTGTGGGATCTGCTTGGCCATGGGCAGGTCTACTGTTGACAGTGCATTTAGACAACATCTTCATCAATGTTCTCAGGTCATGTATTTTCTTGTGGTTAGTAATCGCTTTGCTTTTTTTACTTCAAGGATTATTTCAGATTGATATTTAGAAAGGAACAGAGTGGTTTTATACTACATATATAATTTAGAGTTCAAATGAGGTTTGATATCCATACTGGGCAATGGTTTGGTACTGATTTCTGTGAAAACTTTAGTCCCAAAGTGAACAGTAAGATTTTTGAGGATATCAGTTTTCCATAAGTATAAACTCACATGACTTTTTTTCCTTGGCAAAATACTGGTGAGAACTGACCCTAGTGCTGCAAGAAACTTCAGTACAATTCTGCACTAAAGATACAAAATGTGTATGACAATGAACAAGATAGTATATTAGTATATTATTGTAATCTACTTTCCAAGCAAACAGGTTGTGAGCATTTGAACTAAGTCTAGACATAATTAGAGCCTGGATTACATCTGCTGCATGACATAAACTTAAAGCTACTAGTTCACATAAATAGAAATTTGTTACTTTAAGGAAGATATGAAAGAGATATAAACATAGCTCGACCAACTTAGTTTCCGTGAGAACCATGGCAGTTGTAATTATGATACATTGGAAACAGCCTGTTTATGAAAACTAGGCAGCCATGGAACAGTATGATATTCCTCTTTTACTCTGGCAGACAGTACTTAAATATCATCTTGCAACTTAACACAATAAAATTAGAAATATTTACTATTCCATGGACTTTTTCTCCCCCTTATGGCTGAATTTATTGAAGACACATTATTTTTCTCATTTGTGAAGTGTCAATGTTTCCATAACATAATTTTTTTCCCTCTGTGGAAAGAAGCAATTCCTCATTCACTGGCATTTGTCTGAGAGCTTGGCATGCCTACACGTGACCAAGTATCCACATGCAGCAGGGTTTGTATTTTGGCTCTGAGCAGAGGTGGTAAGGGAAAATATGATATAGGTGTACAGAAATAGACTGGGTATTTAGGATTCTAATCAAGTCATCAGATCTAATCTAGGCCTCTGCTAGGGCTAAACCTATTTTCTCATTCAACACAGACATTCTGTAACATTCTGGAGAAAAATGCTGTGGAGTCGAAAATTAGAATTTTCATTGGAATTGAAAATAATTCTTCTGATATTATTCTGTGCATACAAGTTTCCTGTCGAAAATTAGATGAAGAAATTTATTTTAAAACTGACAAATGCCTTTTGCGTGCCCAAGTTTCTGGTAGTCCAGCTCAAAACATCTTAAATGGACAAATAGTTGTTCTTTCAGAAAGTTGGCTTCCAGACTGACACTGAGCAGACAGACACTACTGTATCCCATCTTTGGCATAGTGAAAATATCTGCTAGGGTAGCTGTTGCAAAATAAAAAGGCTCATTCTTCCTGGCCCAGAAAACGTAAGTTTCTGCTAAGTGCTTTTAACTAGAGTTTGCTCCTGAAATCTTGCTTGCACTGTGCAAACATAATTTATGTAGCTTTTAAAAGAAATGTGTGTTTTAGCCATTCTTGGTAAATAATCAGAGAAAACTTTTAAAGTTAATTCTATTCTAATAAATTACAGAAAAAGAATGCAAAATTTTGTAAAACCAGAGTTATTTTGTCTAGAAAGCAAAAGGTTTTGAAATGAGCAGTAGACATTATTGAATTTGATCAATTCTATGTTCCTTGAGACACTGCACCCCAGCAGGTTTCTGTGGCAATGCAGGATGTCATGACAGCTAACCCAGATAGGTTTGATTTGCCTGTGTGGCACTGTCTAAGCTCAAGAATGTTGCCTGCTGAGATCCTGAAATGTTTTCTTCTTGTAATGCTGATCCTTTCTTTTGCCTGGTTGCAAAGTTGTACTTAAGACTCTCATTCATTCCTTTTTACTTTTATTTATTTTCAGTGAATATAGTTGGTCATTTGAATGTATTTGGTGTTAGCTAAATAATTACTTAGGTGTGTTATTTTTAATCATAATTGAAGATTTCTGAGCAAAAATAGCAATTTTCCAAGAAAAGTATTCAGGCTACTACTGCCGAAACCAGCCTGTCACAGTATTATTATATATTACCAACAGACAGTTCGACAGGGTGTAGTAGATCTCTAAGTACTTTGGAGGTTACTTTATTGCAGATTCCAGAAAATAATCTTTATTTTTCCTGAACATTTTTCCCTGCTGTTTTCTGTACTATTTGCAGGCCATCTCTTGTTTCTGATGGTGGCATTGATGGCTAAAAATGAAACAGAAATCTTATCTACACATAATAAAACACAATAGAAAGGGTCCAGTCCCTACACACAAAGAGATCCTCAGATGGCATGGCAAAAGGAATCTTGGGTAGTTCTGTGGATCCTGTAAAAGGATGCCAAAGCCATGGAAGTCAGTTCATATCAACAGAATAAAGTGAATAACAAGTTCAATATACAGCACAGATTTAGGTAGTATTACCTGCAGAATAACGGTGATAACAACACCGTAGAACAAAACAAGCCAGGAGGTTCCTGGATGACATTTATGATAACTTCTTCCTCCAAGCCTCCAAGTGATACAGAAGCCAATTAGGAGAAGTGCACTGCTGGACCACATCCTCACCAAGGAGAGGCTTGTTGGGGATGTGAAGATCAAAGACAGCTTTGTGTGCAGGTCAGCCTGCAGTGACCATGAGATGGTGGAATTCAGGACCCCAAGGGCAGGGAGGGTGGAAAGACAAGGTCAGAACCCTGGACATCTGGAAAGCAGACTTTGGCCTCTTCAGAGGTCTTAAAAAAATGCTGTGGGATCAGGCCCTGGAGGAAAGGTGGGACCAAGAAAGGCAATTAATATTAAAAGCTTACCTCCCACACACAGAGGATTGTTCCATCCCAATGAATAAAAACTCAGACAAAAATTTCAAGAGGGCCATGTGAATAAACAAGTTGTTGCTGGCCATACTCAAACACAAAAAGGATGAAAGGATGGGTAACCTGTGAGGAATATCTCTGAGAATCATTGTCTGAACATTGAGAGATGAAGTTTGGAAAGCTAAAACCCAGCTGGATTTGAATCAGACCAGGGGTGATGGAGACAACAAGAAGGGCTTCTTTAACTACATAGGTGACTAAAGGAAGACTAGGGAAAATGTAGGCACCTCTCTCAGTGATGTGGGGCATCTGGCTACACAGTGCATGGAAAAGGTTGAGGTACTGAATGTCTTCTTTGCTTCCATTTTTACTAGCCTTGAGGAATCCCAGGTCCCAAAGACCAGGAGGACAGACTGGATCAAGGAACATGTAGCCTTGGTGAAAGAAGGTCAGATCATGGAATACTTAAGTAAACTGGATGTACATGTGTCCATGGGCCCTGAAAGGATGCTGAGGGAGCTGGCAGAAGTCATTGTGAGGCCATTTTCAATAATCATTCAATGATCTTTGATTCTTTATGATGATTGGGAGAAGTACCTGAAGACTGGAGGAAGGTAAATGTCACTTCTATCATTCAGAAGGGCAAGAAGGAAGACCCAGGGAACTACAGGCTGGTCAGCCTCACCTTGATCCTTGGGAGGGTGATGGAACAGCTAATCCTGAAAGCCAATCCCAGGCACATGAACAATCAAAAGAAATCACCAGGAGTAGTGAGTATTGCTTGCCTAAGGGGAAGGGCTTGACCAACTTGAGAAACCTGTATGATGACGTGAGTGGCCTGGTAGATGAGGGGGGAGCTGTGAATACTTTTTACCTGGACTTCAGTAAGGCCTTTGGCACTATCTCCCATAAGATCCTTATAAACAAGCTGTTGATATATGAGCTGGATGAGCAGTAAGGTGGGTTGAAAACCAGCTGAATGGCCAGGCCCAGGGGGTGGAGATCAGAGGTATAAAATCTTTGCTGAACTTCCTTCAGTATGTCCATGTCTGTCTTCTACTGGGACCTCAGAATTGGGCGTAGTACTCCAAGTGTGGCCTCAGCAGTGGTGAGTAGAGTGGAAGGATCACTTCTCTTGACCTATGGCAGCACTCCTCCTAATGCAGCCCAGGATCCCTTCCGCCTTCCTTGCTACACAGGCACATCGCTGCCTTATGTTCAATTTTGCATCTACCAGGACCCCAGATCTACTGCAAAGATGCTTATATGCTGGGTATCCCCCAGAATATACTGGTGAGTGGGGCTGTTCCTCCCTGGAGGCAGGACTTGTCCTTTCCCTTACTGAAGCTCCTAAGCTTCCTGCTCACCCATTCCTGGCATGGTCCCTCTGGGTAGCATCACGATCCTCTGGTTTATCAACCACTCCACCCAGCTCTCTGATTTATGTCATCTGCAGACTTGCAGAGGGTAAACTCTGTCCTGTAATCCAGACCACTGATGAAGATTTTGAACAGAATTAGACCCAGCCCTGACTCCTGAGGTACACTGCTGGTTCCTGGCCTCTTACTAGACTCTGTGCCTCAGATGTTCAGACAATTTTCAGTGTACCTCACTGTGTATGTCTATTCAGGCCATGCTTCACTGGGTTCTTTGTGAGTTTCTTATGAAAGACAATGTCAAAGGCCTCACAGCAATCCAGGTAGACAGTATCTGCCACTCCGCCTTTGTCTTTTACTTTCTTTATACTCTGCCTCTAATTTCTATTTGTAACTCCCTCACTACGGCTACCAGGGCAGCAGAGCTAAGTGCACCAGCACACAGAGTTTTCAAAACAGTGATCTTCTCAAAGAGAGGACCAGTTCCACTGGGCTTCTAAAGCCTTTAACTGAGAAGTGTCAGAGTGTAGACAAAATTATCCCTCAATCCTTGGGGGACGTGAGCTGCCCGGGCAGAGTGAATTGTGTCCCTGACACCTAGTGGCAATGGCGCTGTGTAGCAGTAATTGAGTCTGTGATACTTGCTTTGTTATGATGCTCACACTTTAAGGAGGTGTTTTATTTTCCTTTTCTATGTATTAACCCCCTTTGTATTAATGGAAGATCAAGCATCAATCAATGTCTAAAGTCTTAATGGGAGTTCTGATATATAATGAGAAGCCTGAATAAATAGGAGGATTGAGAATACTGAATAACTATTTTACTAGCAGTGTATCAAACATGAGTATTTGAACAAATTCAAAATACAGAGTTGAGTAAGAAAAAAATGGTGTTCTTGTAGTAATTAATGACTTATTAGATCTTATTTTATTATTTCCTATAATTTAGACATAAAACTTAGTTATTAAATAAGAATTTAAATGGGAAAAAACTAAAAATGAATGGTGGCTGTCCCAATCACTCTGTTATATCATATATATGTTCTGCCATGGAATATTCCCATACCCATTCACCCATCATATTGTCCTGAAAATTTGATGGTTAATAACACAATGTATAGTGAAATTATTTTTGCAATAAGAATTAAAGGGATGGGTTCATGGACTAAGGAAGTATTCATAATCTTAAGAGTATGGGAACAGAATCTATGGTTTGTGTAATGGAGAGCAGGATCATCAAGTGGAGGAGGTGCTGGATTTTCAGGGACTGGTTCTGTGGAGAAGCTCACTCTTCTGAAAGATCTCAATCTGGAGACTGAACATCCAAATGCTTCTCATCAACCTACTTCATTGACCCTGACTTACCTGAAAATGATTATGAAAATGTACTATTTAGACAGAGGTAGGAAAAGCATTTACAGTGGAAAACTTACAGTGAGCACCACTGTGGGGAGAGATCACAAAACATGAAAGAGGCTGTAGTTTTGGGTAGCAGAACATGGGACTGATACCAATGGCACAAACCTAAGGATCTGTTTATGAAGTTCCCAAATGCAGGCTTCTCTCTTACTGTGTCAATGGCTGTGTCAAACTGATCTCATACCTCAAGAGTCACTTTGTACATAACTCAGCTTATCCTGAAGGAGGGTGGTGAGCTGAAATAATTGCAGAGGCGTGGCAGTGGTGTGTAATGCAAGGCTTCTCCTTCAGCATGACACCAGATGGTGATGCTGCATATCTGTTCGGTGTTAAGTTTTGCACAATGCACATTACATGAACTCTGAGCAAGGGAGATTTTGGCACTGACTTCCATGTAGTCATCACTGGCTCCTGTACAAAGACAGAAGCCTGAGGCTTGTCACTGGAATGTTGCATACTTGTATGTCTCATAGAGCTCACTGAAACTTTTTGCACAATTTGTTTTACAGTTTATGTGCATGTCAGAGGTTTGGGGACAAGGACAGAATACTTCCAAATATTAATAAAACCCGTAAACCCCAAAATATATAGAAATAAATAATAGAACTATCTCAGCATGCATTGAAATACATTAAAATTAAATTTCTTGTTATATATAGAAAAACATTCTTCAGGTAAACTGGGAAGATGAAATATTTATTTAAAAGTAGAATATTAGGTGTCTTTAGGATAGTCATTTAAAAAAAGTATGTATATAGGATGAACCAGTGGAAAGCAGAGTATCTGGTCATGCTCCAAAAAAATATTTTTATTTACTGGAGAGAGTTGTAAGTATATTGTCTAGACACATATACAGAACTATTTTTATTTTCATCATAGTCATGGTGAGAAAACCATGAGGTGAGGATCCATTCATCTTCCTAGCGGAGAGTATGACATAGGTAATGGTCCCTCTAGTTCAGTTTGACATTTTTTACAGATACTTACTTTTCTATTAACTCTGTGACACCTTTAGAGTACAACCCCACAAGGGTTGTTCTTTTAAGGGATGTGTTGAAAAGTAGTATGCCTTTATAAATTCATCTAATCTTTGATTAGTGGTAACAAATACAAAACTCCATCATCATACTAATGTAGTGTAAAGTTAGCAGTGCCCTTCTAGATCTTTATGAGATCTGCTGGGTTTTCTTTTCCTGTGGAACCCTGAAACAGGATTTTTAGGATGTGTAATACAATGGGGGGACAATTGCAGCACCTCTGTAAACTTTCTAATCCTAAGCTGCTTACAATGCTTTCAACATAATTTCATGTAATCATCATTTTGCCTTGCTATAGTTGTATTTATAGCACATTAATAAAAGCTGCTGCTGGTGAGGATTTTACATCTGTACTGTACTGCAAAGTCTACCAGTTAATTTTCAAAAACTAAGTCCTGCTAATGAGTTACTACTCCTGGATGGTTTTGGAGAGGCATTAGCAATATGTGCCAGACCTGGTATCTGTGCTGCTGGGAAATGGTGAGATGCAAGAAGCAGATATGGACTGCAGGCAGCTGTTAGGCAATTATGTATAGGAAGGTATCAAAGAAAACACTGCACAGCACATGCAGCCCAGGGAGAAAGGGGAAACACTAGCCAGTGTCAGAAATGGGGAGGTTGCTGAGATGTAAGCTGATGGTACACCATGTGAAATACACAGACCCTAGGCTGCAGCAAAGCCTCTGCCTTGCCATTAGCTATGACTGCAAGAGCAGGCTGTGACAAAAAGTGAATCTCTCACAATGTGCACTTATATGATATTTTACAATGGATGGGTATAGTTGATGTGTAGTTCATCTGACCAAAAGGCGTCATCCACATATAGGCTACAGGCATCTTCCAAAGCTGCAGCCTGTGTTCAGTCATGTAGCAGGTTCCTCCCTCCCCTGCCTATTCGAAGGGAAGCCTGGAGGCATTGAAGGCTGCAGGTGGAGCTGTTCAGTGCTTCAGCACCCCTGAGCTGCTTGCCTAGGTGGCTGCAGGACAGCTGCTGAGAGACTCCTCTCCCATGTAGCATACATAGCTCTCCTGAAGCAAAAAGTCCTTGGAAGCCCAGGTTCTTTCCCAACAGTGAGACCGTCCCCTTGTAACACAAGGTCCCCAGAAATACAGGGCTGGAGGGCAGCAGCACTACTAGGGACAGCAAATCTCCAGCCTCAAGTGGAGGATTCCCACACCTTAACCAAGCACTGCCTTCTGCTGATAATACATCTGTCAAGAATAAATACCTTATCTCAGGAAAAGTTGCATTAGGACAGACTCACAGCAAGGCACAGCAATTCCTTGGGCAAACACTGCACTGTAAAGACAACAGTGACAGATTTGTCTGATGATAGACAAGTTTTCATGGGAAAAAATGTGATCCTAAATTTGTGTTGAGGTCCTTCTTTCATGCTTTCCTCAGACTCTTTGTGACATGCAGCCAGTTAGGCTCATGGCAGCTCTGCATCAGCCCTGATGGATGATGCTAAATAGCTCTGCTGTAAGCAGGTCAAACAGTGTGCATGCGTGAAATCAGTGCCTGATTTTTCATGGCTCCAAAGCATGGCTTTTCCCTCCTCCACAAGCAAACAACCCTTTCTAGGAGGTCAACAGTGTTGTGTGGGGCCTCTGAGATGACATAACTGTGGCAAGAACTCCCTTTGCTCCTTCAAATTGGTCATCATGAACAAACAGAGAGTTTGGGGATTGTCACATGCCCTGCACTGTGCTCTCATGATCCCATAAGGAATGTGAGTCCATGGGTTTTCAGGTGGCGTCTGACTGATGCTCCACTCTGCAGCTGCCTGCACACAGATGAATCTGAGGTGTGACACCATTGCTGCAGTAAGGGAGTAAGTTCATAGGGCAAGAAAAATATCACTTAACACAACTCTTTGCATCCAGCATGGCAGGCAGTAAGACATCAATGCAGACACAAAGTGTCTGCTAATGGCACTACTGATTGCTCATGACTGTGACACCACCAAGCCAATGCACAGTACTTTTCTTCTGACCAGATTATAGATTGTTCCTTTCTTTCTGTAGACCGTTGCCAGATGTCTCACAGGTTACATGGGAATATTGTCTGTGGGTGGGCACTTAGATAATGTGGCCATCACAGAATCTGACTACTTTTTACAGCTCAAGAGGTAAGAGAGATTTAGGAACACCAACCTCAACATCCCTAAAACTCCCCTTCCCTCCCTAGTCTCCACTGTAGCTCATCACTTCCAGCATACAGCTTTCCAGGAAAAGAACTGTTCTTCTAGCATGACCTTGATCTTATCTTCTCAATCAAGTGTTTAATATTTTGGGCTGTTTTCTAAAGCTGTCCAATGTACTCCAGGAAACAGAAGACAGCAACTATTCCACAACAAATTGCTGAGGCTCTTTGACACTGCAGAGCACTGTTGTAACTGTTTAATTTGTCATGAATATATTTCCCACTGTCAATTACTATCTCAGCCCTCCAAATAATGATCTTTGTCAAGCTGATGTGCAGAAGGAAAGGCAGCACTCAAGTGAGGGCCCTGTTTACTAGATGATCACAGCCGCAAAGGCAAAACAAGTTGCCATTGCTTGGGACCATGAATTTCAGGCAGATGCCTCTTTTTTGGGGGGGAGTGGGGGTGGTCGAAGTACAGACATAGCATCTTTCCTTCTTCCATTCCTGTCTCAACATCATATATGCTGTACTAGATTGGCATCTAAACTTGACAACACAGCAGCGACATCTTTGACATTCACCACTTCTCCCTTTATCTCCCTTTATCTCCCTTTACTCAGGGAACAATTGTGCTGTGACTGCTGTCATTTATTCACAGAAAGCCACCCCTGGAGCTACTGTCACCTCAGACTTTGTGGCAGCTGCCAGACTTTCCTCCTCAAAAGGCTTAGGGGTGAATTCCTCTACTACAATCCAAGCAGACAAGGCAGGTGCCACAAGCACTTTTAGACCCTCCCAGTTCTTCAGGCCTATAGCTTTTGGACCCTTGCCTATATCTTGCAGAGCTGCTTTTCCTGACCCAAAATTTATCCCAGGCCCTAACTATCCCTAATCCCTATTTACTCTAATTGTCACTGGCTTTATAACCATCTAGTGTACAATTTCTGAAGTAAGCCTTCTGTCTCCATCTCTTCTGCAGTCTTTACTAACCTCCAAGTTAAGAAGAGTGGAGCAGGAGATTTTATTCTCAGTGGATAAGATTCAGTCTTATCCCTGGCACTTCATTCTAGAGATGCCTTTTTGGTGAAGACATAGTTCTGTCACACCTATGATTTACTAAAATATGGATATCGATCTAATATCGATACCCAACTGAGACGGACAAAAGACTCTCTAACAGTTAAGTTAGAAAGTGTATGTTTATTGACGGCCGGGCAGCTGCGTGGGATAGCTCCCTAATACGCACTGCAAAGATCACAGGTAATTACAGAGTCTTTTATCCACAAGAATGTTGAATACAAATGCATATTCATACCCTTGTCACCTCCTCTTCTCCGCTTCGTATGCTAATTGACAAAAAGGCTATTAAGCATGCGTAGTTTGTTTTCTGAAATGAGTCGGGGGTCTTATGTGGGGAGTGGTCACCAAAGGGAGGAAGTAAAGCTAGTCTTCCTCGTTCTAAACTTTCAACCTTTGATGGATACGTGATAAATGACTCCTTGGAGTTTCCTGTTCCCAAGACTGTTTCTAGAGATAGAGGGTCTGCAATCATCTTGTGTTTTGGGGGTCTATTGATCAATTTCCTTGTTTTTTGTTACAAGCCCAGCTTACACAAACATAAACTTGACAGACAATGAGTTGTTAGATCCGGGATAGCTTATCTAAAATCCGGTCTCTCTCTTAACCATCCTCTGAATTTTAAGTGATTTCAGCAAAGCTTATTTTTCCCAGCTAAGTCAGCAATATCTTCAAATTTAGTGTCTCACCTAGAGAGAGGAGGCAGGCCATCCTTGAGAATGGCACATGGAATGAAATATCTACATAATAAGGCTTAGTGGAGATGTGTTATCTGTATATACATGAGAGTGACATAGGCATCCCTTAAAGCAAAAGTGTCATAATTGTAATGCCTATCAAACACAGACATCCCATTCAGTACATGGCTGTGTTAAAAATTGTGGGGAAGTCAAGGTGAATCATTGTCATGCACCACAACACCTAAACTGACTCTGGATGCTTTTCTACTTTCAGTTCCAAGTCATTAGCTCAGTTTCCTGTGAACTGAGGGATTTCAAATCACCTTACCTGTTATATGCCACACATGCAGCACTCTATTCCACCATGAAGTGAGGACAGATAGCCCTGTTCATGTCATGTTAAGCAGTCCTATTCATTTTGGCTGTGTGGAAAGAGCCTCCTTCCTCTGGACTGAAATGTATAATTGATTTGATTTTCTAAAAGCCTGGGTATGAGGACCACTTGTCTGCTGAATTTTAATTTTCCTTGTCTTGGTGGAACAGTCTGTGCTGCCATATCTTTTCCCTTAGGCTTCCTTGCTATGATGGTTACCATGTCTGAAAGCTCATAGCGTTCAGTAGACATTTTCCCCAACTCCTCCAGTATTTATTTTTAGATTTCAATGAGAAAGAAACATACCCATCTACAACTTTAGGCAATGACAGCTATTTGGGATCAGAAGCAATGCTGAAATAATCATGCTCACACAGTGCAACAATAAATTCCCTTAACCAAACTGCACTTTGAAGCAGTGGAACAAGCACCAAGAACTGCTTTATCAGCTATCCTCTTTTAAGAAGATTAAACTGTTATATTTCTCTGCTGCTGCTTTCATCTTCCCTCTGTGAGTGTCATCCAGGCCTCCAGGCAAGCATAGCTGCTTATCCTCATCTGGAGACTATAAGTCAGGAAAATTGAGGATGAGAGTGAAGAAAAATTACAGACGTATTTGTCAATAAACAGTAGATATATATGAGAAAAGCATGGTTAGAAAATGGAAGCCATGGCTGGATGACTGGATGCCTCAGGCCCCAGGTAAGAAGTTTTCTAACACTGCAGCACAAACTCAGAGCTAGGACACTGTTTGAAAACTTTCATTGTGCACTGACATGTTGATAGCCACTTCTGCAAAGATCCAGATCATTACTGTTATTAGCAGTAATTAGCAACCTACTGTTGTTGTGTCTGTAGATGGGACATTAAGGCCAGAATTTCCTATTAATTCACACCAATTATTCCATCCATGGTTAAGTCATAATGAAAAGGTGGGCAAAGATGATTGTCTTGGGCAGAATGAAGTATAAAAAAAAAAGGAACATTTCAAAGAGACATTTTAGATAAATATTTTCCCTTATAATCTTCTCTACATAATGCATTTCTACTTCTAAATGTATGAATAATTTGCCATAAGGTTCAATTTGTTGTCAAAAATAGCACTTACCTACTTTCATACATTTTAATATATTTTCATGATGTATGAAATTCATGCATCACCTTGTATGTACCGCTGATTTTAATGTTAGTAAAGCTAAGCTTCAAGTTGATATTTGGGAGGTCTCAGGAACTCTATAAAGGAATAGCATCCTTCAGTGTTTGAAAAAAATGCAAATTCTTGTGTTTTAAATCAAACATAAAGGTGAGGTCTTCAAACAAAAGTTGGTGTGGGGAAATGAGACAACCTTTTATAAAAAGAGCACAATAACTGCAAAGATAGCTGTGTGCTGCTGGTAATTCTGTAAACTCAGTAATTTCTTTTGTTCCCTTCAACAAAACTATTGAGTTCTCAGGAACCTGAAACAGAGGTGAATGGAGACAACTGTGTAGTCTGGTTTTTAGAGGGCATTTCAGAGTCTGTGTTCCCTAAACTGTCCAGTCCTGCCTCAAGCCCGTTTCACTTCCAGGCACTGCCACTCAAGCTGTGGAGTTTTCCTTTTGCAGCTTCCTCAGTAATTCAGAACATGAGCACAGTAGCAAAGCACAGTAAAACCCTTCAAGCCTGAAGTCCTCTCCATGCTGCTGAGTCTGCATGAACATTGCCAGGAACTTGGGGAAGTGTCTCCCAGAATGTTCCACTTCCTTCCCAGGTCAGCTGCTTTGCTGACATGTTTCCAAGCCCTTCCCAGTACACTGAATCTTTCCAAATGAAAGGAATTGGTTGCATTACATGACACGCACCTGCTGTTTACAAGGGCAGTAACAAAATTTCTGGAGCCTTTCTTTCTTGCAGTCCATTTCTGTACCTTTGTTACAAGTGCAAAATCAAAAGCCTGCACAATTATGTGTTTTAACAGGCAGAGTCTCAGATGTGAAGTCAAGTTCATGATTTCTATTTCAGATGTACAGAACTGTTGAGTTTTAGGACAACAACTTTTTGGTGACAATGTTGTAGGAAAATGAGGAACAAATCAAGAAAAGAGGCTTAGAAAAGAGCCTGCCACTAAAATAATTGTTTCTAAGAGCACACAATTGGAACATTTTTGGAGAGTAACCCAAATCCAGAACAGCATGGAACTCATGCATCTGCCACAGATCTCCCTTTACCTTTTACTTGTATACGTAATCTCTTATTATTGATGTGTTTTCTGTGAAAAAAATTATCTTTTTTAAGATATGTGGGGATTTTTTTTTGCTTTGTACATGTGTTTCAGCGAAAAACCTTGGAACTGGAAGTCTGCCAATAGGAAATCAATTGACAGAGGAATTATTAGTGACTGTGTACCAGATACATTTAAAATCTTCATTTATATTCTTGAATGTATTGTGGATATTCAGACTTGCAGAAATTTCAACTCAGTGATCTTCCTGGAGATCTAATTGATTTCAGCAAACAGTTAAAAAAGCTCTCCAATACTTTCCTATTAACTTTTTTTTTTTTTTTAAACTGAGCAACCACCCATGCATTTCTTACATGAGTAACTAACTAGTTCACTTGTTAGATTTCTGAAGCCATGTGTAATAGTGCCCTATAGTGACTTTAATAAGCAATAAACCTGACTTCAGAAGTGATATTCCTCACTTTTCTAAAGCTTGCTTTCATTCTGCTTTTTGATCCTTTGTTTAAATCATTGCTTTTGAAAAGCTGGAAGGCATTTTGTAACATCCTTTGTTATTTGCCAAGCCTAGGTTATGCCTACCATGCAAAGTGTCTAAAATGTGCTGCCATTTCCACTAAGCCTTAGAAATGCCTGCTTTGAAATTAATTTTTAATCTTCAAGTGGCACAAACTTCCTAGAGGATTTTCTCATTTATTAATGCCTGCTGTGATGTAGGAGTAGTTGGTGCCTAAGGCAGGGAAATGCAATGCACTACTAATTATTACTAATTATTTGTCTTATGTTGCATCATAAACAGTTATTCGTTTGCCAGAACAACCTATGCCCATCTTCATTAATAACTTAAATGTGAACAACTTTATATAAAGTAACTTCAAAAGGAAAACATGTCAGATTGTTTTCCCTTGAACTTTACCAGTCTAGAAATTAACCACGTATTGCACTTACTAACGTGCATGGAAACTGCTACGTTTTACATGAGTGTAAGCTGGAAGAGGGGAAGCAGGCAAACAATTAATTTTTTGTTATTTTAACAATACCTTTTTTCTATACAGTCCATGATCTGTGATGGACCTGAAACTTGCCTTTAATCTTTGATTTCTCTTTAGATGACAGTGTGGTGGTTTTGTGTCCATGTACAACTGACCTCTGCTGCAGGGAAGGCAGCTTGTCAGACATCTGTAATTGCTGACCAGTTTGCCCTCTGTTCTTCTCATTAAGACATATGGAGTTACAACAACCACCTTCTGAACATGCAGAATGAGAACATAAAAGTTTTGAAAATAATCTTAACTCTGTGCTACTGCACATTCACCTGATGATTAAGACATACATAATCAGATAATGCTACTGGCAGAATATATCGAGTTGGATAATATTATGGATTTGTGTTTAATGGGAAAATGGAAAATTAGTGGGGTATACTGAAATGACTGTCTATTTTTACTTAAAAGGAATTACAAAGACATTATTGATCATAGCTATTTTGTTTTGAAAAGTGATATAATCATATCTTCTTGGTGCATGAAGATTTTATCCCTGCCTTATAAAATCAGTGAAAAAAGAAATTGCATGCCTAAAGCAAGAAATCCACAAAAATTGTGAGACCTTTTGCTGTGGAAGATTAGAGAAGACAATGGTGAGACTGAGTTCAAAGAGGACAGATGATCACTTGTAGGGAATTTTTTTATTCCTTCAGAGAGCTCCTTGGCTGGGCTGCTCGTAAATTTTTCTTCCTGAAGTTTGTTACTTGTAGGAACACCTAACCTATACTACCTAGGATTGCTTCTCTCCAAATTTCCTTACAACAGTTGATTCTGAGGAGAAATTTATGGGTTTATTTTAAAATACTACCCTGACCACTGAGGTTATTTCTGAACTCTTCTGTATACAATTTCCCATTTTTAAATAATAATTTTACTAAATCTGTCATTATGTTTGATAAGGATTTTAAGAGAATTTTTCCTTGACACATACTTTTCCATCCTTTGTTTTTATACTTTCAAAAGACTGAATCACCTCTGGCAAGTGTGAATATAACAAATACCAAAATTGCGTCCCATTGACCTGGGGTTTACAGGTTTTTAAAGAAACACCTCATGTAGTTATTACTAGAACACCATTACTTTGCAACAAAAAAATCTAGGCCTTAAGAAGCTCTGGAAAGCCATTTATGGCACATATTAGTAAGCCTGGTATCAATGTCATGTCATGATATATGTGTGATAGCACGGCATCCTGGTTATATGGATAGGACAGCGTATTAACAATAGCAGGATCTCATCAGGCCTCATGGAGAACCAGTCTCATCTGTCAATTCAGGAATACTAAATGACTCCAAGGCCCTTTTAGGTCAGGAATAATTTAAAGCAATCCGCTGAGTTTGCAGGAAATTTGAAAGTGACACGCAATTCAAAGCAACCTAAACAAACCCTATGGCAGTTATGTTAAAGCTAAAGCCAACAGATTCAAAAGCAAAAACTGATTTCTGAAGTTCAGGGGTTTCTGGGTGTCTGATATTGAAAGGGCCTTGCTCTAATAAAGAGTTGCAAATCAAATGTTCAAAACTTATCAAATTGTGCATTTAAAACCACAATTTTTTTTCCCACATGCTCCAACCTGCAGAAGAAGATGTTGCTCTTTAAGGACTTTCACAGGAAAGCAAAAGATTAATCGTTCCTGATTCAACTCCAATTAAATTGAGAAACTGTTATTTCATCATCACTGTATCCTCACCAGGAATGGAGGCTTTTGTTCCTCTCCAGGATTCTTTGTCTCCTGGCCAGGTGCAGTCTATCTGGGTATGGCAGGAAGTGGAGGTGATGGGAATCCTTTGTGGCTTTTCAGTGGGCTGGGTATACCTCACACTTCCCAGGACAGGCCCTAGACCTCTAATGACAGTGGCAGGAGTTAGTGCTTCCCACTGAAAGAAAAGAAGATATTAGGCTCCAGGGACAGGATTCTGGAGGGTACCTTTCCAGCTCTTTGCATCCAGAGGGATGGACAACAGTGAGTTGTATGTCCAGGCCATCACATTTTTAAAGAACAAACCATGGTGCCAAAGAGTACATGTTTGACTCCTGTATGGGGCAACATACCTGTGTGCAATAAGGGAGGGAGAAGCTGGGTTATCTACTCTGGAGGTGGGTGCTATTTTGCAGGAACATCGGCTGTTCCCAACAGCTCTGCTCGGCACCTCTTCCCCAGGAGATGGATATCAGTGGGTGGAGAGAAGCAGGGGCAATGTTACAAGTCTGGCCCTCCTGTCTGGTACTGTCCCCAGTATCAGTGTGAGGAAATAGGGACAAAACAAAACCTCTGCCTTTGGGCAGTCTTGTCCTTATTTAACCAAGAAAGCTTGGTCTTGCTTATCTGTTCTGGAGCTCTCCCTGTTCTTCCAGAAAGGGACAGGACTAAAAAAGAGCCTGGTGCCATGACAGTTGACCAGGCTGCTACAGGGCTGACGGCCAGGCTGCCGTAGGGGTGATGGTCAGGCTGGCCTGGGGGATATCCTAGGCAGCTTAGAGGGTGATGGCTAAGCCACTGTGGGGCTGCCAGCTGCTGCCGTGACGATGGTGGTGGGGCTGCTGCCTCGGCTGTCGTGAGGCTGATGGCTGCTGCCATGGGATGGTGTCACGGATGCTGGGGAGGTGGCGGTGGATGCTCCCTGGGCTGTCGTAGGGCTGACGGTGAAGCCGGTGTTTGTGCTGACAGCCGGGCAGCCGCGCAGCTCCGCTGCTCCTGGGGCGAAGCCTGCGCCGCTGTGGGGGTGACAGCGACGGGAGCACGGAGGAGCCGAGCGAGCGCACTTCAGGCCGGAGTTGCTGGGGGGCCGGGCGGGGACACTGAGCCGGCCCCTCCGCCGCCACCTGCCCTGCGCCCCCGGCCCCGCCCCGGTCCCACGGGCGGCGGCGGGGGTGTCGCTACCGGGGGCGCGCGGGCGGAGGAGGAGGAGGAGGAGGAGGAGGAGGCGGGAGGAGGAAAGCGGCAGCAGCAGCTCTCGGGAGGAGCCTGTCCACCGTGAGACAGCATATTCAGCCGGCGGCGGCGGTCCTGCCGCAGCGGCGGGCGGCTCGGCTCGGCTCGGCTCGGCTCGGCTCGGCTCGGCTCGGCTCGGCTCGGCTCTGCTCGGCTCGGCTCGGCTCGGCTCGGCTCGGCTCGGCGCAGCTACGGGCAGCAGCCCTTCAGTCAGCGAGGCATCCCTCTGCTCCCCGGCGGCAAGGGCTCCTCGGTGAGGGCTGCAAGGTGCCGGGAGTCGCTCGGCATCCCCCGGGCGCCGGCGGAGGTGAGGCACCCGCGGAGCGGCGGGGCCGGGACGCGGCGGGGCCGTAGCAGAGCGGCGAGTGGGGGCTGCCCTTGGGGCCCGGCGCTGGCGGCGGAGGAGCGGGGAGGGAGTCGCCCGGCGGGATGCGCAGCGGCCGCGGAGCCTGGTGCGGCTGCCGGAGGCGCTCACCGGGCAGGCGGCCCGGCCAGACGAGCGGGCATCCCGGCCAGGCGAGCGGGCATCCCGGCCAGGCGAGCGGGCATCCC
>CM031858.1:24275906-24455337 GCA_018697195.1 Certhia americana
ATCCCGGCCAGGCGAGCGGGCATCCCGGCCAGGCGAGCGGGCATCCCCGGGTGCCCACGGGAGCCGGCCTGCCCCCGCTGCGGGTGGGCTGTGGCGGCCTGGCGGCTGGTCGGCGGTCGGTCTGCGGTGAGCGAGCCTGGCCGGCCCCGGCACCTGCTCCGGTCCCTGGGGCGCCTCTCGGCCCCGGCTGCGAGCGGCGGCCGCAGGCTCCCGGCTGGTGCCTGAGCGCCGAACAGCTTAAAGCAAAAGGGAGTGGTAAAAGTTTTTCATCTGTAATTATTCGCACAACGTGAGCGGTAGTGGGTTTACTCAAGTCCACGACGACAGCGGGCAGTTAATAAATCTTTCCCCCTTCTTAAGGTAATTCCCCAAAAGTGTGAGAGAAGGAGGGAGTCAGCCAGAGGCCTTTTTGCACTGGTAGTCAAGTGAAATATATTTTCAAAAGGATGTTGATACAGTTACATCATTCCAGGAATCCCCCACGGTCAGCAGAGAACATAAGGCCCCAGATTTCCTAGACAAAACCCCCGTTTTATGGACTGGAACAAAGTTTATTTCTCTGTCAATATTGCCATTGACAGAAAGGACAGATTTGAGCTATAAATGTATGTGACATAAGGATTCTTGGCTGATCAAGCAATCTAGCCTGATAATACAGAGGGCATGAGGTGGAAGGACCTGACATGAAGTTGGCACGTGACTTTGGCACTTGCACCTGGAAATTTACCTTGACATACAGGGTTTTGTCAGTGCTTCGCTTCTGCAGAAGGACTTTAAATTACATTGGACATTTCACTAAATATCATGAAGCACGGGACTGCAAAACCTGTTCCAGAATGAAAATCACTGGCCCCAGGACTGCCTGTCGCCTGATAGATGGTGTTATCAGAGCAATCGGGGAATTTAATTTCTGTTACGACCAATGTGCTTTGTTGAAGTGCCTCATTTGTTCTTGCTAAGTTAAGGGGGGAAAGTTACATGTTTGCTATTCTGATTCTTTTAAGCTTTCTTTTTTTTTTTTTTTTAACTTTTTTTTTTTTTTAATTTTCATTCGAGATGGCATCTCTAGTAACATTCTCCATAGTGAAGGCAGATAAAATTCCTTTTATAATTTCTCTGCAGCATTCTTCTGCAAGAATGGGTTTCTTCAGCACAAACCTTGGGGCTGCATTCAGGTCTTCTCCCCATGGGAGTGCTCTCTGTGACACTCATCCTCTGCTTTATTTTCTTTTCCTGAAATCATCCATTTATAGTCCATGAAAATACAAAATGCGTTGTCCCTTCTGTACCTTTTCTGTGAAGAGACTATGTTGAAGACTGGGACTTGCCATCATCTTCCTTGATAAGTGAGACTTCTGAGGGCTGGGTATGTGGAAATCCAAAAGATGGTTTAGTTAGATTGCCTAGATTTCTCTCAGCTCTAAGCACCTCTGCCTCAAATTAGTCTACCATAAGAATGCACTAACTGTAGTGCTGCCTCATCCATGGTTTAGGAAAGGAATCTTTAAAGGAGCAGCAATAAACCACACCTTACACATGCAGTAATTACTGGAAGTTTGGAAATCTGGCTACTCAAATAATAGTCAGGGAAATACTCTTTTGTACCCTGCAGATCTTAAATTAAGAAGCTGACCTTCCAGCTCTTTCTATAGAAGGAAGGGCAGAGAGCTGCCCTCCTTTGTGATGCCTTTCAGCGGCTAGTTTTTTCATTATTGAAATGTGTTTGTTTTCCAGTGTATTTTTCCAACTTTAGGTTTCTGGTTCCTGTTATGCCTCCCATAGATAAAAGCCTTGCTTTAGCAGCTGTCTTCAGTGTAGGTACTCTAAATGATGCAACAAGAACTTACCTGCTTTATTTTTAAATAAATTAAAAGATTCAGTCCCTTGGTCTTTTCATTTGTAAGTCAGGTTTCAAAAAGCATTCTTTGCTGCCCTCTGTTTTTTCTAGCCTGAAAGAAGAGAGAGGGGAATACTAGGTAGAGCTGGTTGCTCTATCTAATGGGCTGTGTTAGAAGCACCACCATTGCAGGATATTGGACAATGATGTGAAATGGACTGGAAGGAAAAAAGATAAGGGATTGAAACAGAAAAAACTTAAGGGTATAGAAAGACAGTATTGTTTTTGAAAGCTTCCTTCACTCCTGCTAGTGAATCAGTTAATCATTTGGTATCTTTCAGCTCCTCAAACTTAACTTTTCACAGAGATTTTAAACATATTTGTGGTCACTTTCTAGGGCTACTCAGGCTATTATTAACCAGGGCTATGCCTCGGGTACCCTGTTGAGCTCCTTTGGTTTGGTGACCAGCAGCAGAAGAAGTAATTAGGAATCTTTCAGAGTTACCAACACCTAGTGCCAAAATTAGTTGCTTCTTGGAGGTGGTGGTATGTGGAGGGGCTTTGCCTATGTTAAGGAGACATAAGAGGATTCTCTCACAGGATCCCCTGTTCTGTTTTGCCAATGTGCCCCTGCTCTGCTCCCTCAGTCAGCCCTGTTATTCCCCTCTCTGTCCCTGTGTCCCTCAGTCACTACTTCCCAATTTCCCCATTGGCTTCGATACCCCAGCCCCACCTTTGTAGCCCCATGCCCCCCTGATAATTGGTCTCTGATGCTCTCCCAGCCCCCAGCACCAATATACTTGAACCTGAACCCTTTCCATGAGCTTTGCCTTTGACCCTGGACTGTCTGCATGCGTGGCTGGAATAAACATCTCTGTGATCCCATACAAAGGCCATGCCTGCTTCTCTTTACCATCACCACATCAACAGCTATCTCGGTTGCAACAGTGGTATGTTAGCAGAATGATCCTCCTTGTCCTTTCTATGGGCTTTAATTTTCAGAGAAGTTGGAGGGAAGTCAAACTGAAATCCTGACTGAGGTGCACAGGGTAATTCATATCTGCAGAGATATGGTCTCAGGCTTTCTGCAGCCATAGTCAGGCATAATGACCTCTCAGTGTAGTACTCATCTAATACTTACAGGTTTTTATTTTTAAAACATTAAATGAAACAAACCATAATGATTCTAGACGTAATTGTGTTTAAAAGGGGCATTTTCCATCCCCTAATACTGATGGAATATGATGGCAAAATGCCCTTAGTACAGATGCAATTGGTAAAACTGTGCTTTTGCCAGTGCAGCTTTATTTCTGTTTGTCAGAGCAACACAAGTTCTGCAGGTGAGTGCACATTTACGTGTCCATATGGGGGCTTGCTTTTCAGATGAGGTCTCGGAGGTCTTCCCCTCAGCTGTTTGTAAGCAGGCAGAAATGGTAATGCAGGAATGATACTGCTTAATAAAGAGACCCTGACTCAGTCAAAATCTCAGACTGATGCAATATGTCCCTTTGCTACTTGGTAATATTCCATCTAAAAGCTTGCTGGCTCTTTTTTGTTAGAGATGACACTGGGAGCTGTTGTACACTTGGCCATCTGCAAGCCTCAAAATAAGACAGTATACATGAGCTTGCTCCCCCAATACTGTTCATTTTAGGTGGCATCATCTTGCCAACTTTTCTGGGAAAATGGCTACTTCTAGGCAGATGGCAGGAGCTACAGGAAGCTGTGAAGACGACTAATGTGTGAACCACTAGATCTTACAGATACAAGAGCCTCTGATAATCAGTGACAGGTGATGTACCAAGTCCTCCTGAGCTTAAAACTATACCTTTTCCTTTTTTACTGTGCTTCTTCACTTTTTGTTGTACCTTTTTGAGGCAAAAGCATTCTGATGAGTATGTGGGAGTGCAGTGCAGCATGGAGAAGGCATGGAGCAGGAGTGACCATTTCTTGAAGCCTTTTGTGGGCAGCACACTGTAACTCCATGCTCAAGTTTAAGGACAGAGGTCTCACTCAGCCCTATCACTGCTGACAGTAATGGGAGTTTCTCTCTGACTTGCCTGGTGGTGAACTGAGCCTGTAGAGTGATGGCAGAAGCCAGCTGCCCTTACTGTTTGAAAGCCATGAACCTTCTCCAAACACACTATTGAAGGAAATGAGAGTTTTGCATAAACTTAACAGAGTTTGTATGAGTCCCTGTCTAACTGCTGCATTGACCTGTGTGCAGATATATGTGTTACCTGATGAATAATAGCTGCTTAGATGTCTCCTGTGCTTTTTGGCTCTTAATCTTCAAGTAAAAGTACGTTTTATATTTAACACTGCTCCCATGCATGTGAATCAGCTGATCTGGAGAGACAAGTTACATCAACCTGAGGAACAGAACTCCTGGGAGCCCTTCTGGAGCAGTGCAGTTCTAGCCTGTGTGTTTCCCTGGTGCTGGCTGACTGTCCCTGCTTGGCTCTAGAATAATTAATCAATAATTTGATTAAAGGAGAAGGCTCATTTATTGCCACTCAGCAGAAAACAGTTACAGAAGGAATCTTTTAAAGAGCTAACTTTTTGTTTACAGTGATATCTTTTCTTCATTTCCTTTCCCTCTTGCTGTCTTTCTTTGAGGCTTACCCTTTTCTCTTTTCCTCAATACTCTTTTTAACATCACATTCTATTCTTGCTGGCCTTCACTTCCCCTCTCCTTTGTTTTCTCTCCCTAGCAGAGAAATTATATTAGTTCCTTGTTCTTTTCTCCCTCCATCTGTGATGTGGTAGAAATAATTCCAAATCCTGCTTCTCACTTATTAATTTTTCAATTCAGCCCAGCAGAAAGATGCAGTGTCTTTTGTGTTCAAACAATGGGGAGTTATAGTAGGGCAAAGACACATAACTGCCTAGTATGATTAAATATAAATATTTACAATAGAGGATATATTTCTTATCTACTTATATCACTTTATATCAAGCCTTTGTTGATTCTAATAGTTTCAGTCTGAATTTGACAGAAAAAGCTATTCTATGTTAGTACTGAAACTATGCCATGTTAGTATTGAAAGTTAATCACTGTAGGTCTTAGACCACATGCAGGGAAAATATGGATTTCTCTTGCCTTAAACTATTCACCCCTTCTGTTTTGTATCCATTAAAACAGATCTTAGCTTTTAAAGGGCATAGACAGACATATTAAATCCTTACTATTCAAGGCATGCCCTTGCTCCGCGTTTTGCACATTAGGCCACCGCTGTTAGGATCAGAGTGGTTACCAGGTCACTTGGTAATTGGGGCAAAGACATTTCAAATGGTTGCTATTATATATTTCCAGAAATTAAAATATGTAATAAAGCAGTGTAACAGGGGAAAAAAAAAAAAAAACCCAGCAACAAACCAACCCAGACTGTTTCTAATGTTTTCTTACATTTGAACCTGTCTATCCTGGTTTAAAGACTGTTTCACTGACAATGAGCTTTTAAAAGAATTTCTTCTCAGATTCTCACAGCACAAAGTTGGGGGACTATCTAAACTCATGTGACTTATTTCATAATACATGTTTATCTTTTCTTGAAGTAATATAAAAGATTTGCCATTTTCGTTAATCTCACTGTTCAGTCATTGGCCAACAACATGGCATTGTTGTTTCTTTCATCAGTTTGTTTCTAATTACATTTTGAGCAATTGCTGAGCCAGAAGGTGTTTTGTATCATAATTCTGATTTATTTCAGATCTTTGCTTGCCCCTAAATGAATTAATTCATTGTCCTTTTTAGCTCTAACTTCTCATAGAGCTTTGTCACACGCTTATAGCATTTTGTTACAGAGTATCAACCTCTGCCAGTCTTCATTGCCTAGGAACACAGATTAATTCTGCAAAATACATAGAAAAGATAGTTCAGGTTATATGAGCTTGTGACTTTAAACTGTGTGGTGCATTAAACAATGAATGGCTTAAAAGTCTATAACCTTTTGGAATGAAACAAGAAATCTGACCTAAATCATACCCCCTAGTGTGCAGTTAGCTATTCATGTACATAATCTGCTGCACTTGGCAAAGCCTGTGAATGTTGTATTCTTGCCTTTCACTATCTCCACAGTAGTAATAATAATACAAGAAAAATTGTGCTGATGGGATAGGAGGGTATTGTACTGGAGACAAAATAAAAAAAACAGTGATGCCATTCTCTCTTTGTACTGAAAGAGCCCGTGGGAAAACTGTCCCTTTATTTCCCACAATATTTTCTTTTTCACAGAAAGCTGAATAGCAATAAAATGCAGGAAAGCCTAGTTTCTCAGCCTTTAAGAGCCTCTGAAAATATTTTTGAAACATCTTGTGCAAATTCAGTACTTTGTCTGATAATGATAAATTAGGATTTTCCCATATGTTTATAGCATAGAACTCAAAAGATGACAGTAAATTGTATTCTTTGTTAGGGCTGAGATGGAAAAAATCCTGTGTTTCAGCCTTAATACTGGTGCTGTCCACACCTTTTACAGCAGCCTTTATATACACCACACTTACTGGGTTTTACTGTTTACTTATCAGTGATTCCAGGGACAGGGAAGTAAAAAACTCTAGACTTACACATTGACAAACATATGAGTCTTTTTGAACAAAATTATAATAAAATGCAGCAGCAATATTAGTTAATACTAGCGTTGATTTTGAAATCTTTAAATGGAGATCATGCCTCCTCAGTGTTCATTCAGTTAAGTTTAATTAGTTTTAATTCTCTCCACAGAAAGTTTCTGATCTCACTAAACCAAGTGATGAGTTAGGAGAAAGTATGATTAAAGTTGGTTGCCTCCCATTTTTTGTGCTACTTTTTGTGGAGGTACTGTGTGTGTGTGCATATATATATATATATATATATGTATATGGAGGTATATATGTATGTGTGTGTATATATGTATGTCAACAAGACTGCTGTGCTTTCCCATGTCATATAATGTCCACTTTTGCTAAAGGATTAACTTTAACTATTACGCAATTACTCCTAGGTTTTCTCTGTTTCTCTCTTCCGATACTGCAATGCTCTGTAGAGTTTTTAAACTGTGTTCTGCTCTTAATCCTCAAGACTATCTGTTGGAACCAGTTTGATATGGCTGAAAGGCAGACATGGACCATTTCTGATTGCCTTGTGGACCTTCAGTGATCCAGTATTTTGACAGCCACTAGTAAATGCTGATGTATTTTCCAAATCTATCGCTGTTACGAGAAGAAATTTGAAGAGAACTGGTGGTCTCTAACTAATGTCTTGGACTCAAATTCTGGAGCCAAGGTCCTGGAGTACTGGGCCATGCACTAAGGCTAACCTTCTGGAGGTTGTTCTGCAATCACGTCCCTGCAGTGTGCTCCAGGGATGTGACTGCCCCACCATTTAGGATGGGGACTTGTTTGCTTTTGCTGTCAGTCAGCCCATTTTCAAAGCTTCTTCTCAGTGGAAGCCAGGGCATTTGAGAGATATATGTGTGTGTGGGAGAGAAGAGCTCATGTGCAGCCAGCCTTGCCTTTGTAGGAGACTGTGCTGAAAGTGCAGAGCATGTCCACATCTCAAACCTGGGACGCATACTTGAATTCCCCAAACTGGAAGTTCTTATGGTGCCTGGGAAGGAAGCTCAGCTGCATCTAAACTGACAAAGTGGTGTGGAAACAGAAACTAAAATTGCTGCCATCAAAAATCAGCTTGGCTCTCACCTAGGTGCTGAAGCATAGGCAGTGTCTAAAACCTCACTTTTTTTTGCTTTTTTTTCCCTTTTCTGATGTGTTCTTACCCTTAAGCCCCCAGACTCAACAGAAAAGGTGTCCATTCTGTCTCTCTGAGGCTGCTCCATCTAGTTCACATTCCTCAAGCCACTCTGCCAGACTGTGTGCTCCATGCTGAGCTGCAGCTGACAGCATCTGCTCCTGGTTCTAATGGGACTCACCTAAAGGAGTCTCAGGTAATTTTTACTTCTGCTTACAGAGATATTTGCCTTCATCTGTGCTCTGACCAGCAACCTATATGTCTTCTGCAGTAAGTACCTTTCCAGTCATTCTCACTGAATCTGCTTCACATAAGTCTAAAGTATTAAAGTTTCTTTGGGTGCAACAGAGCATGTGGGAGAAATAGAAAGGACTCTTCAGCACCTTGCTTCAAGTGCTCAGGAAGAAAGAGGAGTCTTTGGCTCCAGATGCTAAATAAAGCATTGTATTGTAAACTAAACAGTCACTGCATATAATATAAACTAACCCTGAAACAAAGACTAGAACCCAGGGGCCTCTGTTAGGGATTCCTGTTCCCTCTCTTGCATCTGCTTCTTCTGGTCTAATGAATGTTTGCAGAAAAGAAATTAATAGAAAATAGCTTCAATGGTTAAGAATGAAATCTCCATTTCTCCAGTCCTTCTCAGTCATTACCCAACAGACACCCTAGGAATGTGGATTTTAGTCTTCTCAAGAAAAAAAAAGTCCAACCCCCTCCACCCCGAACCCCCAAAACAAACCATAAACAAACAAACAAACAAACCCCAAAACTTGTTTCTCCTATTTGGGTGAAATCCTTTAACCACAGAAAAGACAAATGGAAGGCATAGATTTCTTGATTCTTCGTCCTCTCTCAAATTCAAATCCTTTGCATATGTCCTTTAAATTGTGCTGTTAGACATCTGCATTTATCATCTTGCCTTGTTATCTGGACATACCTTTTTCCCTTCTGTCGATCAACAGGGATGTTTGGCTACGGCAGGCTCTGAGCATTCATCTTGCTTTATTAGTTCCCAGGGCTTATCTGCACCACCAGATAAGCCCTGGGAAGTACAAAGAGAATGGTAATGTTGTTTATTCTACTTTTTGAGAACTTTCTGTATATTTTTTACAGCCAGGGCTTTTCCTGCTTTCTAAATCTTTAGCTGTCTTGACTTCAGAGCTGAAATCAAAGTGCAATATTTTTAACCTAGTTACATCCTTACAGACAGCAGTGGCAAAGCAAAGCATATTTTGTTATAAGGAAGAAACGGTATCTGGGTAAGTCTTCCAGCAAAACCTGTGTGGTGGCAGCATAGCTCGTTCTTTGATGTCTCTCTGGCAGTTGTCATAACTGGGTTAAGAAGCAGACAGTAGAACATGCATTTTTCATGTTTGGGTAAATGGCTTTAAGTATCACTTTGCTAGCCATGTACCACTAGGGTTATCTCAGGAGGAGGGTAGAAAAGTCAGAGGGGTCAGTTTTACCCCCCATGTGGAATAAAAGTACATGTTTTAATGGCTGAAATATTTTCAGGATGGAGAAAACGAGTCTTTGTTCCACTTCAGGAGACACTAGCAGACATCCTGAAGGAAAATTTTATGTTAGGTTTTAGTAAATCATTAAATTTACCCCTGGGAGGCACTTTGGTACTGTTATGATGAACAAGATATTTTATACAGGTTTTGAAGAAGTGGTCATATCAATGATAGCAGCAGATATTATTGACGTCTGATCATTGTATAAGAAATACATATATAAAAGAATTTGAAATCAAAGACATGAAATACAAGGCTCTTATTTTTCTAGATAAGTGATCTGCAGCTTGAGGTTTAGATTGTTACCTCTCTCACATTATCCATCTCTAAAATCTTACCAATTTATAGCTTGCATTTGGTTGTCTTTTAATGTCAGAAAACACCTTTAAATTATCCTGCTGGGTCACAGAATCATACAATGGCTGGGGTTGAGATGACCTTTGAGATGATCGAATTTAAAGCCCCCTTCAGTGGAGAGAGACACCATTCACTCAGAGCTTCACTCAACCTGGCATTTAAAAACTTCCAGGGATGGTGCATCCACAGCTTCTCTGGGCAACCTGTTCTAGTGCCTCAGCACTCTCATAGTAAAAGCTTTTTTCCTAATAGCCAATCTGAACCTACTCTTTTTCAGTTTGAATCTCTTTCCCCTTGTCCTGTCACTTCATGCTGTTATAAAAAAAAATATCTCTCTCTTTCTTGTAGGCTCCTTTCAGGTACTGGAAAACTGCAATTAGGTCACCCCAAATCCCACTCTTTCCTAGGCTGAACAAATCCAAATCTCTCAGCCTTTTCTCACAGGAGATGTACTCCATCTCTCTAATCAACTTGATGGCCTCCTCTGGACTCACTTCAACTGGTCTGTGTCTTTCCTGTGCTGGGACCCCAGAGCTGGATGCAATGTTCCAGGTGGGGTCTCACTGGAGCACAGCAGAGGGGCAGAATCCCCTCCCTCACCCTGGTGGCCATGCTGCTTTGGATGCAGCCCAGGGCATTTTGGCTTTCTGGGCTGGGAGTGCACATGGCTGGGTCATGTCCAGCCACTCACCCACCAGCACTCCAAAGTCCTTCTCAGAAAGTCTGCTCTTGATCTGTTCATCCTGCAGTTCCTCTCTGGAGCAAGCTGGGAAAGTCACAGAAAATAGCACAGTGCAACTAGAAAAAACAGTTAATGTGTGGGGAACATAGAGTCACAAAATTTAGAATTTTTTTATGCCCATTCCCAGCCATATACAGAGCCATATATGGAGTCCTGAGTGTTATTGCAGCCAAACAGTAAAAGGTAACAGAGACAGAAGCTGATAGAGAGGGCAGTGACCAAGAATGCTTAAGAGTCTCCTATTCTACAAGATCTAAATGTTGTCAAGCATGCAAGTGGTTGCTTTATTAAAAACATCTGCTCTTTGTAACTGGGGCACAATTCCTCAGTCAGATCCCCGGGAAGTGCAAATCACTACTGGCTGCTGGATCATTGAGGACCGTCTTGCAGCAGCATATCTGAGATCATTGTGCAGTTATAACTGTGCTCATTAATGCTTATTGAGAGGAAATCCAAGACTTTTGAAAAGACCTATTAAAAGTTCAGTTTTCTTTAAGGTGATACATGCAGTTGGTTCTGTGGAACTCAATATAAAGGGAGCATATTTGAAGCAAGATGTGCAGCAGTTTTGCTAGAGTGACATCTTAGTATGATTCCTTGAGTTCATTCTGCTCCTTGATGGAAGGTTGTGTGTTTCTTGCTCATCTACAGCGAGCTGTTGTCAGCAGCTTCTTCCCTTCAACCTTGGCTCTTCCGTGGCACTAAGTTTGTTGGAATTTAAGAGATCATGGTAAATTTAAGAGTTAAAGGGGCATCTCTCTAAGGAGAGATAGGGATGACAAGAAGGTGTTGCTTCATTGACGCTACTCCTGGTGCTGGAAGAATGGACAGTAGTAGAGTTCTGCTCATATGCTGCTTTATGGGGACCTACAATTCTGCTGAAACTGAGTTAATTTTGTAGTAGAGCCATTAAGAAAGGACATGAGTGAAAAGATTAATGGTAGTAGATTGTAAGGAATGTGTAACTGAGCAGTTGTGGGTACATGTCTTATACCCCATCAGCATCAAATAAACAGTCTAGAGATGTGCTGACCTGTTGCATAGCAACCAGGAGGAAGCACAGAACCAAATCTCTGGATGCTTGTGATTTGTAAACCATTACAGAACAAAGTACAAGACCTTTGCCCATCTGCTAGAAATGTTCAGAAGCCGAAGGAATAAAAATAGTACTTTCCTTGAAATGTAACACTTGAAAACCATTTTTATTTATAGATAAATACACAGATGCAGTGCAAAAACCCTGACTATTTTGCCTCAAGGTTATGTAGAAAAAATTCTTGGTCTCTCCAATATTACTTAGTGTTTTCCTGAAATTCATCACACGCAGGAGATTCCTTTAAATACTGCAAATGCTGAGTTTTTGCAGCTGCAAATATTTGCTCATTATTGTGATTTCATAAACATTGATATGCCCATTTAGCAAAATTATTTATGTTATTCGACTGAAGTCAAGTACAAATTCTGATGCATGATGAAAAGAGGCACTCATGTTTATTTAAAAATTGCTGTTGAGATGCTTCTAGCCCCTCTCGCCCGTTTGAAGTGTGTTTCAAACATTATTTTCAAATGAATGTGATGTATTAGAATGCATTTATACTAGGCTAGCAACTCCCTCTGGTTTCTTGCAGACCAAAGCTGTTTATCTGCTTTATACAGTTTCATACTTTTCATGCACACTTTACAGTTGTGGAAGTCATAGATAGATCTCATGGGATTTTTTTTTCTATTGTAAAAATATATAATATTCCTAACTGTAGGAAAGATCTTAGTTTGTACCAAGTAGAAATAAATATGGTAAGTTATAAAAATTAATACTTCTTTTCCAGTGGAACACTTCATATGTCGGAGTTTCAATGGTAATATTAGTCTCACTCTATAAACCCATTCTTCAAAACCAAACCCACTGAATAATATATTTTATTGTGCAACATCCTTTGCATTTCACACAAATACATTTTGCAGTTTTGGACTCAAGTAACTGTCTATTTATGAAGGCATATGAATAATACATGTACAGCATCTCTAAATGCTAGATACTACCTATTTATTTTAGAGAAGTATATTAACTAATGAATTACTTATAATTTGTTACATAGGATGACAAATGCCGTATGTAACAGTATTTAATGAACTCCTTTGGTATTTGCAATGGAGGTAATAACCAAAAGGACAACACAGGAAGTCACAAGCCAGGAAAGACTTCAAGGCTCATGAAGGGTAAAATTTCTACTCCCTTTGGAGAATTTCTACTCTAGTGCAGCCTACTGAATGAACAGCATGCAAAAATCCTGCAAACACCAAGGAGCAGTAAAATTCGTAGGCTTTTTTATGTGCTACCAGATTTGGAAACTTAGGTTCCTTTTTAGATGAGCTTGGTGAAAGCATGCAGGCAAAATGCTATTCTAGCAAATGCAAAGAAGAGGCTTGAAGAGAAGGGAGGTCTTATATTGTTTAGTTTTACTACTTAAAAAGTGCAGTGTTATAATTGTATTTTTAGTTTATTTGATATACAGTGGACATTTTGTACTTATTTTTTCCTATACTTTGTCCAACCTATGTACACATCTTGCAACTCTTTGTACCTGTTCTTCTGATTTTATTAGTCTAACAAATATCAACTTACTGGTACTGAAATTCAAGTAAAACCTTTATAGATACCTGTGACTCTTTCTGCTGTTAAGTGTTCATATAAATGTTTTGAAAAAATATCTGCTCAAATATTGTGATATTGATCATTGATAAAGACCTTGTAGCTTATAATGCTGTAGTAAAACTGTCTTGCACCTGTAAAAGTATTTGCATGGCTTTTAGTCCAGTCAAGGATAAAATGGTGTTGTTTGCATGTTTATAGTCTTACTGCTAACACAAATGAAATGGTTGTGAGATGTTACTATCTGTGGGATGAGCTTAGTGGAGTAGTTTGGCATATGCTGTGTACAACAGAGAAGTTTGTGCAAACATCATTATTATTTAAAGATTATTGTAAATTGTCTTTCAAATACCTCGTTTCATGAAGTGACAAGCTGGAGGACTGCTGGGAGCATTTTAAGGACAGGACTTTTCTCACCCTGAGACATTTACAATGGAGATCTCTAGAACTTAATGTAGATCACGCAGGGCCCTTTATCATCATTAAAGAGGAATTGGTGATTTTGGGGCATGCTTAATCTTAGAGGCTTTTAAACATCTGCTTTAGGAAAAGTGGAATCATGTCCTAGGATACCCAGACTCTTGATTTTTACCTGTACTGCTGGTAGGGATAGCTCTGCATGTGCACTGTGGGCATCCAGGATGCTGTGAGCTAAGCCAGTAGATGGTGAAGTCCCAGAAAGCAGTCCCTGGAACCCAGTGCTGCATGTGCACGGGCCTGGGTAGCTGCCACTGTCCTGGGTCTGGTGTGTAAGTGCAATCAAATGTGTTTCCAAGCCTAATAGGGTACTCTGAGACATATTTAATGCACATGGAGAAAACTGTCATCTTGAAACAGAGCACTCTTTTTCATTCAAAGGCATACCATGAGAAGCCAACTCCTTTCTTCAGTATCTCAAAGGAAGGAGAATTTCCTCTGAGTATTGGGAGTTCAGGCAGGTGTTCTCTGTGCATGGTCCTGATAACAAAAACCTGTGCTAGCATGTGTGGTAAGCTCTTCTGGAGTGGGAGATCTGTCTCTCTCCTTTTAAAACCATGACAATAAATTGGGCCAAATAAATAAAAATTCATCTAAGATTATGCATCTCCCTTAAAGAGGGGAGACCCAGGCTATTGCCTTGCTATGATAATTATTTCTACACTTACTCAATGTTCAGTGTGTTTTGTTCCTACGTGTTCCTTCTCCCACACAGGGGATTTAATTGCTTCAGTACAAAATGTGCTCCTTAGTGATTCCTCTGACCAGTGTGTTCTCTCAGGCTGGAGATTAGTTTGTGCATAAGCCTTGGGCTGTCATTCTGCACCACAGAGAATGTTAAAAGTAAATCTCTTTTACTGTTTGCCTTTATCTCTCTTGGTGTGGCATGCCTTTTGGCACTCAGAATGGCATTTATTAGAAATTTGCTCCCAGTAATGAGCAGTGTTAACTCCATGGTTAATGCCAAGCAGAGTGATAATTGCATTTGCCACCTTGCTTGCTACCAGCTTGCTGTCATCTGAGAAAGGTGGTTACATATCCTTGGTGTTTAATTTGTGCTAAAATTGTAAACAGCCAGTCTGCAGGTTGGTAAGCTGTCTTGGGGGCTCAGGCATGACTATAATATATTCAGGATGAAAGTATATAACTGAGCTCTTGCAACATTCTTTGAAGGAAATTTAATACATCACCTTTGTTGTATGTAAGATCTATTTTGTTAAAAATAGAGCAAAGTTATAATAGGATTTGATCACCCTGACTGGAGCACTGTATAAAAGGGGCCAGGCACTAAACCATTGATGTTCAAATCAGGGGAAAAGCTAGTTAGCTTCCCTGACATTAAGGGAATGAATTTTTAGAAAGCCATTCATTGATATCTGACAAACAGCTTGAAAGGGATGCCAAACCCTCAGGGTTTCTGTCAGTAGCCTTAAAATGCATTTGCATGTTTTTTGCATAGAAACGGGAGCTCTCTCTCTGTTGCCAAACTGCAGAACTAAAAGGATGCAAAAACTCTATGTAGTCCAAAGGGCTCTGAGGGGTAACTTCATAATCAGAATTCAAATATGTGCAACAGATTGGGAAAATGACTTCAAATGGATTTCAACCATATGTAAGAGAGACATAGATATCCTGAACAGATTGGTAGGCAAAACACTACCTGCACTGCCATTAAAATGCTAGTTTTTTTTCTCTGGGCATTTCCCATGTGAAAAATAGCTGACTGGTGTCAGCTGATCACACAGATTACTGTTGTTTAAGGTGCTAAAGCTTAGTTTTCTCGATATCAAATGCAATTTTTTTCTGCCAGTTTTGATTTTCTCCAATTGATAGCAGTACTGTTATGGATAGGATTATTCTATTCTTTCTTTTAAGGAAAAGGCTTGCAAAGACAACAAAGCATTTGGGGCCGAGGTTGTGCTTAATGTGCAGGTGATGTTTTGTTGGCAATATCTTCTGTGTCACAGGCTAACTATGCTTTTATCATTTTGAGGAAGCCAGTGTCTGCAGTGAAATTCATGATGGGTGAAAGTGCCATGTAATTTTTAGCAGATAATTTTGCTTTCTGGTCATCCACCATCCAGGCAGTAATATGGGTAGAGTTCTCATTATACTAACAGAGAGCTGACATTCAAATTTCCCATGCATCAAGTGAACAATAGACTTCCATTGCGTATGCATGGCACTGCTATTGATCTGATTGATTTTGAGTTGCAGCAGAGGATATGGTAGGTGATGTGTGAACAGGAAAGGCACAATTAACTCTTTTCATGAATGTCTATATTAGTCAGAACAGTCCTTGAAACAAAGTCTCAATAAGAAAATCAGTGTTGAAACAGTTAGATTTCAGTTAGATTATGATATTAGAAAATCAATAAATAATCTGTGACCTAAATGATGGATTTGTGCAACACTGGTGGAGTTTTAAAACTGTAGAAAAAGAATGGTATCATATTTTCTTTAAAGATCTGAATCTATATCTGTGTAATATGACTCTGTTTCCTTGCCCTTCATTTTCAAGGCTCATGTACATCAGCATAGCTGCCAGAAATTTAAAAGACAGAGAATATTTGTGGCTTCATATCATTATTCTAAAGAAAAGTGAGTTTAAATGATGGAAAAGGTCTTTCAGTATTTCAGAAGAAATGTTTTTGCCAAGTTTGTGTGGTTGGTATCAAATCAGGAGCGCTAGGACTGTCTCCTGCCTCTTGGAAAGATGCTCTGAACACAAGATTGCTGGCAGAGCAATGTGCTGCTTCATTAAAGAGAAACTTCGATTTGCTGGGTTGCCTGGTTTTGTGCCTTGTCTGCTGCTTCTTGGGGGAATGGCCCAGCTTTCCCTGGAAAGGCTGGAGGAGTTTCCTGGGCAAGCTAGCTCATAGCTTAGTGAGAGTGCTCACTGGACGGGTGAATGTGAGAAGGATGCTGAGACTGAACTGTGTGGGACTGTGTTGGTGGAGCAGGGGATCCTGCCTGGCAGCTGTGCAAAGCACCTGCAGAAGCAAAAGCTCTCCTGTTTCCATTTTTTTTCAAGTAAAATTATATTTTACTTAAAATTGTATTTTGTCTCAGAAGTATGGGGCTGTTTGGGGCAGCTCTGATTCTGGTACTTGAAATCTACTTGTGGATCTGAGTTCTACAGTCTGGCAGAGCTGCTGAAGATCTTGGAAATCAAAAGATTTTAGGTTCACTTTGAAAGCATTAAAGCATTCTTTTGAGCGGCAATAGTTTTGCTTTACAAAGGCAATTTTGTAGTTGAAGCAGTCTGGAAATATATTCCACATTTGGTGCTCTTCTGCTCTAGTTTCTTGAAACGAAAATTGCAAAGAAAATATTCCACTTTCTACAATGTCAGTACAGTCCAAGGACCAGTGTTTATATAGAAATATATTTGTTGCAATTTTAGAAGCTCTCCATTTGATTTAATTAACTATCTTTTTTTCAGTAAATAGGGTAATTGTTCAATTTACACCTAGATTTCCATATTTTTGTTTCCAGCAGAGTCAAAATGTCAGACAAAAGTGATTTAAAAGCAGAACTTGAGCGCAAAAAACAACGTTTGGCTCAGATAAGAGAAGAAAAGAAACGGAAGGAGGAAGAAAGGAAGAAAAAAGAGGTAAATTTGCAAAGCCACCTTTTAGATAGCTCATGCTTGCACAAGGGGCTTGCTGAGGTTTTGACATCTCAGTATGCCCCAAGGTATCTGTCATGTGGAATGAGATACTCAAACTCACATCCGACTAACCTTAAAATCAAAATGCTTATTTTTAGTCAAGAATGTTGGGGTGAAGGAATTGCTTTTAAAACCACAGCACAGTCAAATGACAGCAGTTTAGACAACATGATGTGCATGTGTATGGAGAAAGAAAAATTGATTTGCCACAATGCTTTTTCCTGGCTCTCCTTCAATGGAAAGGGAGTGGAGAGTGGGAAAAGACAGAAAGAGGACTTGCATTTTTTCAAGCCATTACAATCTAAATACATATTTTTGTACTCTGAAGACTAGTTTGATTACTAGCTAAGGCAACAGATTTACAATTATTATTCTCCACTAAAGTAAAACATAATTGCAATTGCATTTTCATCTTCTGGCATGGGTGCATCTTTCAGTTCTGTTAAAGTTTGATTGACATATTAGTTTATTTGTCCTTGACAATATGCATTAGGTTTATCATTAAGGGATTTGTACTTCTTTTTATTCAGTCACTTAGTGGAATAGAGGTGAGAATTGACAGGGAGTGGATATTCATTTTCATGCAAAGTCAGACAAGCATTAAGTGATTATGCTTCCTTTCCTTCAAATGTCAACACTTACTATAGTTTAAAGCACCTGTTATCCTTTACTAATAACTGGTTTCCTTTTAAACTGACACTTTAATATTGTACATGAATTTCATGGAATTACCGTGGAAATGTGATGTGATCCAAGAAATCAGCATTCCAGTTTTGGCTGTCTTTTTAATCTTTTTCCATTTGTGCAGTTGCAGCACATGCCCCAGTGAGGCTCCTGGACTCACTGGGGAAGTCCCCCATAAACAGATCTTTAAATGGTAATGATTTCAGTGTTCACTGCTGAAGAACTAGAGGGAGAGGAACCAAGCTAATGGCTCAAGAGCTGCTAGATCCTTTCTTTTTGTGCCCTGACTCTGGCTTCATGCCTTGTGGAGAACTTGTGGTGGTTGAAACTTCCCATTGGCCCTGAGAACCATGTCTGCAGGTAATGCCATAGTGCATAATTGTGTAAAAGGGCTGTGCTGTGATGCCTAATGGGTTCAGGAGTGAAGGCAATACTCACAAAGGTGCTTGGCCATTTACATTGGTGCAGGAAAGCTGTCTGCACCCCTACATGCTGTAAGATAGCTCTTGGGAAGAGCTGAGCACAAGAATGTGCCTGGGACTTGACTATAAAGTCAATTTTTCCTGGTTGTGTCCAAACTGGAGATGCTTCTGAACTTCCAGGTTTTCTGTTCTGCCTGCACCAAGATCAACACCGGTCTGAGGAACTGTACAAGTACTCTTTTCCAACACACTGGTTTCAGCAGAACAGACAACCTCATTGTGGGATTCTGGCTAATGCAAGTTCTCCTACTGTTCTTTGGTACCCATGGATCAGAGTGGGACAAGGCTAATGTGTGGAAGATCCATGGAGGCAGAGATAGCTAGGAAGAGAGAGAAGGGTCTTGTGGACCTTTAGTGGACCAAGGGCTGCCAAAGTCCTAGTTTAAATGTCTAGATGTCAGTCCTTCCTTTGCACCTCTTGGATATTAAAGATAATGGGAAAGTTTCTTGTTTCCCAGCAAGTGCTTGGGACCAAATGCAGGACCTTAAGCCACATCACTGAAACGCAATGAAATTTTATTCTTGATCCTGAAGTAAGTAGGAAAGGTCCAGTTTTATTCAGGGTAATGATACCTTTTGTTCCTTGGTCAGCTTTTATGTTAGTTGAATAAGTTGCACCTAATGAGTGAGAGGCAGAAAATTTCCATCGTTGTCCTGTAAAAATTCTTGCAAATATCCTTGCAAAATTCAGTTTTACCATCCATTTAGGGAAAAATACTATTACCCATATATACAATATAAATTATGTAATTTATAAATTGCCTAAAAGTATCAAAATTAATTTCAAATTGTACTTAAACAGTAGTGCATCCAAATATTTCCACACATATAATTGCTGGAGCTGATTATGTATGAAATAAATTTTTCTGTTTTTTTCTGGTTTAACTCAGGCTGATCTACAGCAGAAGAAGGAGCCAGCTCAGGAAGATTCTGATCTAGACCGTAAAAGAAGAGAGACAGAAGCTTTGTTACAGAGCATTGGTATATCCCCAGAACCACCTCTAGGTATTTAAGAGAAGCACACTGTAAAGCATTCAGCTCTGCCACAACTAATGCTTTCTTTCTACTAAAGCATGCTTGGCTTTTTTGATTTTTTGGCTGTATTAGTGAAGTGAACTCTTCTGTTTGAATGCCTGCCATACCATTCACATATACAAGCTCATGGCATTTCGAGTACTTGTCATTGCCAAAAACATCTGTTTCATTTCTTCAAGAATTTTTTATGAGCATAATGCAGGTTGGTTTTGCATACCAGCAGTGATTTCTTTTCTGATGGACTGTTTTATCTTCTCACTCAAAAATACAAGTGCTGTACTTCATTAGCCCCAAGTTTTGGTTCAAAAATTCAAATTAAGCATTTGTAAGGATGGAGGAGTGTAGTCATGTGGGAACTGCATTTCTTTTAAAACTAGGCAAAACTGGAGAAGGAAAATAAAAGCAGACCCAAATCATAAATATAAAAATGCTTATCAACAGACACTATTGTAGATTTTTGCCCTGGTTTCATGTGCTTGTCTTTTTTGGTTTTGATGTTTCAGTTCTAGAACCTGAGGTCTCCAGTTTAAAATACATACAGTATCTGAGTATGAGTTACCTTGATTAAAACCTGCCTCATTTACTGAATGGTCCAAAAATGAGAAATTCTCTTCCCCTTCCCCTTCCCCTTCCCCTTTCCCTTTCCCTTTCCCTTTCTCTTCCCCTTCCCCTTCCCCTTCCCCTTCCCCTTCCCCTTCCCCTTCCCCTTCCCCTTCCCCTTCCCCTTCCCCTTCCCCTTCCCCTTCCCCCCTCTCTCAAATTCAGGATCACTCTCACTGTTTTAGCTGTAATCTTGGCCTCTCAAGCCTTTTCATTAAGTTCATTGTGACTGAACCTAGGATTTTACCCCTAGTTATTTTTGCCAGTAATACATAAGAGAAACTTCAAATTTGACAAAATACTAAAGTTTTGGGTTCAGAACACCTCGTACAGATGCCTGGGTGCATATGCAATTAGGTAATGACATTCTGAATTGAAATTTGAATTAAATTCTTGCATCAACCAACATTTATCGAGAAAAGTTACTATTTTCAAAAGTTATGGTAGAGTTACTGAAGCATTTAGACACCACTTCTCAGAAGAATTGTCTGACAAGTAATGATTAGGCTATTTTTATGTATAGTAAAATCTGTTTTTAATATTATATCCTGATACAAAGGTAAGGTCCAAGATAAAATCAGATATATTTTTAATGTATAGCATTTAAAATACTCATTTTTATATAAGAATGAGTATATATGTCCTTATCATTTTATTAACCAAACACATATATTCATGTTGCAAGTTATCAGTTTTTATCTTAGTTAATTTTTTGATTGATGCTGTAAAAAGAACATGTAAATTCACATGTAAGATGATTCCTTTTAGTTAAAAATAGTATTTTGTTCTCTTTTGTTCCCTTCACATACACTCACAATAAATATACAAAGGAGGATTTAATTCCACCTTCACATGATGCCAGGTCTCACTGTAAATATGGAATATGTAAACAACCAGACATACCTGTAACCTGCCAAAGGGCTGTCATAAAGATGAATTTGCTTTTCATGCTGCAGTCATTTCTGTGACAGTCTCTTGGGAGAATCTGCATTAAATGTTTGACCACATGGAAAATCGAATCTCTTGACAGGTCTGTCATTATACCTTGTAAAGCATAACAAAGTATTTTAAAGTTTTACTCTGTTAAATCTATAAAAGGAAATGCACATGATTCAAACCAAATGGAAACTTTGCTTTTGCATTAAACCTTCTTTTTGTGTTTTATTCAACGTGGCTGCTTTGAAGAATATTTGCTTTAAATCTAGACTGGAGCCATCTCTTAATTTTTTTTAATATTTTTGAGAAACCATTTTAAAAGAAATCAGGATATTTTTACTCTTTTATTTATTATTTCTTTGCTGAAGAGCTTTAACTTGGGCTGACCTTGAGCTATGAACTTCCTTTCCTGTTTCAGGAAACAAAACTGCCTTTGCATGAAATATGCTTCAAAAGCCCTGGCAAGGCAAAGAGAAAATCATTTCAAGAGCTTGGGCAAATAGTGTCTAAACCAAGGGAAACTTTTCCTTGAGTTGTTGAAATCATGTCCCACCCAAATTGGAAATTTTGTATGACCTACATTACTTAAGAAAACAATCACCAAGTAAACTAATGTGTATTCTCAGAGTCTTTGGGAAATGATTTTAACTTAGCTGGATTTTCTTATTTAGCTTTTATTTTTTATGTCATTTCCACACTGCAGCCTTAGAGTATATCTAGTGGACACTGGCTTTTGATTTAAATTCAGAATCTGAAAAGTATGCTTGTTCTGTTGCCTACTTGACCTTACCAGAAGAGTTCACTTAGTTTTTTGACAAGACAAGCCCCTAATATTTCTTCATACCTTTAAAATCTTTTGCAAGTCAACTTCAAACTAGAACTCAAGAAAACAAGTGCTATTTTATTTCCACAGGTATCTTCTCCATTGATTAGCTATAGATTCCCATTGGGCTTTCAGTCCTGTCTAAATACATGTCAGTTTTAACACTTCCAGAAGACTTAAAATTCACTTGACTCTCTTCCTTTTCTTTTTCTTTCCTTCCTTATTTGCTTTCACCATTTCAAACTCTCCTACTCATTCATCCACTATCATTTTGGTCCATTGGTTTTGATTTGTCTGACACTGCTCTTCATCAGTGCAGTCGCTGCATGTGTTAACATGGGATACCTGTTATTTTCATTATTTAGTCCCAACCCCTATGTCTCCCTCTTCGAAATCAGTGAGCACACCCAGTGACGCAGGCAGCCAGGACTCAGGGGATCTGGGACCCATAGGAAGGTAAGACACAGAGTTTACAGACTTGAATAAATGTGAGGTTTTCTCCCTTTGCTCTTACTTCCCCATTTTTTCCTTTTCTGTTGTAAATAAGAACATGCTGTATAGACTGGGTGCTTTCAATTCTGCATGGTCCACTGGGTGTTACCATCCAGTAAGAGTGATCTCAGATGTGAGACAAATAAATGCGTGCAGGAAATGGATCTTAAGCTCTGAGCCCCAAACCTTATAGTGAAAGCAAGAGCTGAATTTACACTTCTAAAATGGCCTACAGAAAGCTCTCTTGTTGTTTGGATATACACTAAACAAAAGGGAGATGTGCCCAAGGGTAGAACCTGTTATTTATGTTGAGTTATCTTTATCCACACAACCAGTCCCCTTGAAATTCCTCCTCATGTAACACCAGGTTGCCTCAGGTTCTTGTGGCTGCTCATTGCAGTGTGTGCCACTGGCAGTGGCAGAGAAGAGCTTGGACAGGAACAGGCTGAAACATCCCAGGACTCACTGGCAATTCTGCCTTGGAAGCTCTGGATATTGGAGAGCGTCACGCAGAATGGAAGGGAAGCAGCTCTATTGTTGGAAAGTGGAAAGTGTGTGAGGGATGGAAACAAGAGTAATCTTCTTATTTTTGTTTCCATGGGGGAAATAAAAAATGATGTGGCAATACCAAAATAATTCCTTCTCTGGAATACAAAATAAAGAAGAATGTGAGGTTGCTGCTGGTAAAGAAGGGTATGTTCAAGTGAGAAGAGGTGCAAGAAGCTATACTGTATATTTTGAGAAATGTAAAAGATGGATTCTAATAGCTCTTTTTATATCACACTAATTCAACATAGAGCTGAGCTGCCAGCTCATCTAAGACTCTGCTAATGGCTTGAAAGCACAGTGATTGCTTCCTATAGTTAACAGTGCTCAGTAGACATCATATCATACCTCTCCAGACATAGACTGTAATGTGACAGAGCTTCAGGTCACCAGATTTCTTGCCACACCAGCCTTCTGCTTAGAAAAGCAGGTGTTCTATTTCTATTTCTATCACATTTCTATAAGCAGAAAGTATGTTGTGTCCCCTTCAGCCAGATGCAGACACTCTCCCTTGCGATGCGGATGCTGCACATCTGCTATTAAATCATCTCAGCCCTGCTCCCAGGTCTACCCTCTAGGAGAAATGGAGGTTGTTAAGTGAAAAGCTGTAGCCTGTAAGATCTAGCAGTTTAAAACACAGAAAACAGTGTAATTCTGCCTTCAGAAGTAAACGCAGTAGATTTCAGCAAGTCAAAGTACTTTGAGTAGAAAAAAAGTCCTTTTTAAACAAAGTATAGCCTGCTGTTCAGGATGAAGCTATTTACCAGTCCTGCATGAAGCTCTGATAAAGCTGGGTGGAGGCTTCTAAATTCATTCTTTTCCTCTGAACCTTAACGGTGTAACTTTTTTACCATTAAGGTAAAAAAAGGCCCTTGGAAGAATTTATTTGGAGGTTACCCAGCTGTTACCCTGTTACCAGCACTTTGGCTCTCTGTCAGCAACCAGCAATGAAAGCACATGACCACCTGGCGTTTGAGAGGAGAATGGAGTTTGTCCCTTTCTTCTGTGCTCATAACGTTTTGCATTGTGGGCTTTCATTTTGGATCCATTTTCCAGCTTCTTGTGGCCATACTAGGAATTCAGTGGGAATTCTAAGACCTTGCTCGTAGTTTCCCAGTTTGCTTGGCATATTCTCAGGTTTTGAAAGGGCTTTGCTATGTGCCAGGAAGGCTTCTTGCAGCTCTTTGCCTGGAGTGATTGGTTTGTGGTAATGGAAATATGATAATGTCTGGTCCAGACCCTGGGGAATGCCTGTAACCAGTGGAATAGTATTGACTGGCATTTGGTTGAATTAGTGTCTCTGGGTGCAGGCTGATGTGCTCAGTTTGAACAAGTGTACTCAAGCCTGTGTGTGTGGTAGAGTGGTCAGACTTAGCGAGGAAGATGCTGGTAGAGCTGTCATCACAGTGGGTAAACAAGATGAAACCACCTCAGCTGTTTTCTCTGAGAGGTGTCCAGACTGTGCATCTAACTGATTTTGACTGCTGCACATGTTGTTGCCTGTGTATCTGTATAATAAACAAGGTTATCCTGCTTAATTTTAATTTATTTTTCCATTTCACTTTCTGTGATAGAGGGGGCACTTCTACTGGATCCCCTGTCATGCCATCTTGCTTGTTAGATCTTTCCCTTTTCTGTACTAGGCTGAGCTCAGGCTTTAGAGGAGAGCAGATTAGTTTCCAAGCTGCTAATGCCCCAATCTCAGCGATCACAACTTGTCTGTTGTTGTTGCTGCTAACTGCTGCACACAGCCACACATCCTGGCAGAAATCCTGCGGGCAGTCTGATTACTCATTGCTGAAGTGTTCCCTGGAGGAAGATGATGGATATTTAAAAAACAAAAAGCTTGCAGTCACAGATTTCGGCTTGTTACAGAATTTCAGCTTGCTGTGTCGAATGCAGAAGATCTTCGTACGTTCCCATAAGAGGGAGCAGACTCCGGTGCAGAATGAGGTTGTGTTTGTACTTCTTTGAGTTGCTGGTACTTCTGGTAGTTGTCAGACTTAATCTGTTGGTCCCAGTATCACCAAGTGTATTTGAGATACGCTGTGATCAGCAACCATCTGTGATTTCTTATATAAAAGTGAATGTAGTTCAGCCAGAAATACAGATTTATGACATCTACGTTTCAGGAAAGAAAATTGATAAACTGGAGAGTTTGAACACTGCTAAGTAGTTGTAGTCTTAGAACTACAGATCTCAGACTTACTTTGCAAGCTGAAAACTGACTGGTAACTTGCTCACCAAGTGTAATAGTTATATAGGAGTAAACAGGCTCTTCTGGCAGAAAAGGTGAAAGCAGCAAAGTGGTATTGAAGTTGGAGAAATACAAAACAGAAAAAAATTCTAAAGACTCCGTGGGGCCTTCTATCACTGGCTGTTTTGTCTAGGATAATGTGCCTGGCAAACAGGCAGATAATAGGTCAAACAATAATGCATTCATAAAAGTTGCACACCCCTTTTGTTTCACAGGAAGAAAAGCTGCATGGTCACAATAGTCACTTCTGCCATGCGACCTACAGACTAGTAGTGCTGCTATCCTTCAGGACCATTGTCCATTATCTCCAGCACAAGAGTGTTGTCTTTTCTCTGATGCCATTCACTATATTATGAGAGGAGATGGGGTGGACTTTGTAATAGCATTAAATTGTGGAACCGTTTCAGTCTGCTGCATCCCAGGTTTCTATGGGGTTTTCTTTTTCTGCTTAATCTTTAGAACCATTTTGCTATTTGTCATAGTCTTTTCACTGGGGAAAATATTAGGTTTGAGCAGCATTCCAGCTTCCCTCTAAGCCATGACAGCAACCGTAAGAATAAGCAGATGTTAGATGAATAACTGTGCTAGAAACTGCTGACTGAATGTTTTCAGTTGAACAGGAGAGCCAAAATTTTTTTTTTTTTTGTGGTCTTGGTGATCATTTCTGGGTAGGCAGAGGTGTGTTACACTTTGATTCTGGTGCTGCTCTTAGTTACCAGGCTACACTGAACAATTCATTGGAGCCCAGTTTTTGCTCAGAGAGCAACTTACCGCTTACCTGTCTCCACATTGCTTTGCGCATTCCACTTCGCTTTTTTTTTTGTTGCCTGTGTTGCCTGTGCTACACAGATAGGATGGAAAAATTACATAGCCTGAGCAGATACCCATCTCTGAATAGATGGCTCATTGGTACACAGAGCTTTCTTATATGAGGTATTTAGACATGACTCATTTTCCATAAGACAGTATTGCAGGATAGCATGGAGCTTCTCCTTGGAATAGTGTATGCTTGGCTCTTTCAGGATAAGTGTTTTGTTTTTTAATATTTTGTAAGCATTTTGATGATTCCCCATGTCCTCTTGCTGATGGTCAGCTTATACATGCACAGACATGCACAAATTCAGTGTAGGTTAGAATGCATGTGAAGTAAAAGGCTGAGGTAAAGGCATTTGCTGAGAGCTCCTGTGCTGTAGCATAGTGTTAAACACAAAATTGCCTCTAATAATATAAAACTCCTTTGTAATAACTATATGCATCTCCCTGGTAGATACTGTGAACTTTTGCTGCCCTAGTGTGCTAGAGAGGATGCTAACTAATAAAATCGAGCCACCTTGAAACATGCCCAGGGAGAGGTATGTTCTTCTATTCAGAATACCTTAGGCATTCATAAATCTCATCTTTGCAGCACTTACAGCCATGAATTTTGGGTTTGTGCTGTCTGAGGAAGTGCACAAGGACAAACCTTGTACAGTGCCTCAGATCCAGGTAGTGCAGTATAAGGTCTTGTGGGCTGAGCAGCTCCCTGGAAAGGCCTCGTGTCCTGGCTCAGGTAGGGTCCATCTGCACTTTGCATGTCAATCCAACACAAGATAGCAGAAATACATCTGGGAGGCGGTGCTGCTGTGGCTGGGCAGCTTTCAGGGCTCACACCAGCCTGCATTGGTGTGCATGTCTGTGTTACCTGCATGGGATCCTGTGTCCACCTGGCATGTGGCATGCTGGGAGGAGTTCCATTTGGGGACCAAGGTGTGATTTATCTCAGTGGCCCATTCTGACCTGTATCCTTCACTGCTCCTGTTTGTTCCTAGCTGGGAACATCCTACATAGTCTCAGCTAGCTTCACCATCCTACAGTAGTAGGTTTGTGCAGTAGCATCTCATTTATTGTGGATTTTGTGTGTGTTTGTCCAGTGAGTCCCATGCATGCAGCACTTTCAGCTGTGCACTGGGGAACACGAGAATCCCATTAGACTGGGTGTAAGGTTTCCTACCTTCCATCTGCTCGGTGAACTGCACCAGGCTCAGCTGTCTTGGAAGTGTAAAGGTTAATGGTTGCCCTCCCTTCTGCAAGAATTTTATCTGTGCGCTTTTGCTTTCTATCTTGTGTATTTTGCTGTACATAGGTTTAGGCACCTGATTATTTTGTGGGCTCACGTAAAGACAAAGACATTAATCTTCTGGTGTCTTCTTTCAGAAGATGGTTATTTCAAAATGGTCCTTTATCTGCTGTAAAACAATGTAAGCTGGATTATTTTGTACTATTTCTCTCATAGCCCATTAGACTGTGCTGTGGATTTATTTGGCTACAGCTACTCATTCTGTAATTATTGTTCTTATTTGGATTAGGCTACAATGTAATACTTGGTTTAAATGGTTCCTACCTGAGTTATGTTACTGTTCCTTTTATATTACAGGTTTTGAGAAAAGTTTTATGCACTGAAATCGATTATCTTCCTTCAGTGTATGAAGCGTACTTGCAGTAAGGCAGTGTTTGCCCTTCTTTGGATGAACCTCTAAATATTTAATGAAAGTTCCTGTGAGAATGAGTTTGAGTATTGCATTAGGTAGAAAAGAAAACAAAAAACAAAGGGAAACTGCATTTCTTAAAGAGATTTTTTTAGCAGTAATATGCTGGAGAAGTTAGATCACTCCGTAATCCTGATTGTCTCATCATCACTAGTTTTTAATTCTGCATAAAATACATTAAATGCGCAATCCTAGAAATTGAACAGCTGTCTGCAATGCTGGAGCACTTTTCTCTGAGGAGCAGTATTGCCTTTGGCTTTGGCTCATGGCATGATTTTTTTGTCCACTACATCAGTTCATCTTGCAGTCACTGTGACCTCTGAATGTTCCAGTGGTATTCCAGAGAATATAGTAGCAGCTGTCACATTAGGTTGGATGTCCTTACTGATAGAGAGTCGAGAGCATTCTGTTTTGAAGCTTGCTGACAGTATTAGTCTGCATTTGTGTATGATTGCATCAGATGTGATCTTGTGTTCCTTCAATCTACCATGGCCACTTAGAACCATTTTGTTATAAGAAGAAATACACTAGGATTTGTTTTCTTTCAATGTGTTGATGTTCACTCCCAGATTGTATTGGCCCAGTGCAGGAAGCAACAGATATGACTCCAATCCTTTTTCTCTGCAGCGTATTGTTTACTCATTTTTATAAATAATATATAAATATTATAAGTAATAGGTGTTCTGATTTATAATACAGCATCAAAACACACACACACCAGTCGTGTGTTAATCCCACATTACTTCATGTCTGACTACCAAACACAAACATTTCATGCCTTTCAGATACATGATCAAAAGGAAAGAGATAGCTCTGGAGCATCTGGGCACCAAATGAGTCAAAGCATGTTATTATTTTACAGCTTTTTATTTAATCTTGCTCACTGTCAGTCAAAAAAAAAAATTAAAAAGGTATCTCTACTCCAGTGTGTTCTTACTACATAATATTTAAAATCAGAAAGATATTTTTGTTTGATGATCTCTCATGGGAACATCTACATGTCGTCAAAGTGTTTGGATTCTGTCCTTTTTTCCTGAAAAATCATTCTTGAGTCTAAAGTCTCAGTTTTAATTTTCAAACAGCTTCTTACTTAGAACAGTAATATAACACATCAACAAATGAAGAAAGGTATCAGAATGACATTCTCTCTTTTAAGTGTCTATTTTGTTGTTTAATTAGACAGACTCTGGTCTCTATTTCATTTGTACAGGAAGGTTGGATTATTGTAGTTGATGACCTTTAATAATCCATACAGCATATTTCCTATCTTCTTTTTAGCTGTGGAAAACATCTCTCACAGACATAAGCAAAACCATGTTTTTGTAAGATCTGCTAAAGCCACTGCCAACAGAACTGTATTGCCTCGGGCTTAGCTACTTTATCATTAAGTAAATGCATTTGGCAGGTTCTGTGCAATGATGCTATTTCATCACTGCCACTCAGCTTTGCATTACCAACATTTCATTGTGTTACCACATTCAGAAATGACAGGGATCCTTCTTCACTTGTTCCAGGACAAGTGGGCCTGTGATGTATTGCCTCAGGAGCAGCAGCTGTAACAGTTATCAGTAGTGGATTATTTTCTTTATGGTGATTTTTTGTAAGATCAATTTATATGTACAAAATGCTTTCTAAATGGCTGCTTTAGTGGCATACTTATTTCATAAATGGGCTGAGCCAAAGGGAAGTACAGAACAATGTAAAGACTCTAAGGGAGCTACAGGAAAGACTTAGTGAAAATAGCTATTTAATGACAAACTTTGCTTGCATGGTGTTTTATTCGGACAAAGAAGGATTGTAGCCCTAGGGGCTGTTGTGTAGTCCTTCACAGTGCAGAGTCAAGAGAAGTTTTCTGCTTGGTGGCTAAAGATAAACAGGATACCCTCTGGGATGCTGTGTTGCCACTGTTTTGGTTGCTTTGGGCTTGGATTGGGGTGTGCACCATTACATGGTAGGACAGAAACTAATAACACCCAGCTGTTTCATTTTTTTCCCATTTTATTTGCCACAACTCCATTGTCAGGATCACTTGGCACACGTTTCATTTTACGGTTTCCAGCAGACTTAGAGGCCAAGTCGTGCCTTAATCCTTCCTGATCTGAATGGTGATGGCTTCTGTGAAGCAGTGGCAGTGTCAGCCTCCTCCCCTTGCCTGGGGAAACCCTGGCCTTCTCTGCTGCCTTTGGCTTAGGAACTCTGCTGCTTTTTAAAGCGATGCTGCAATCTCTCACACTTCCCAACATCAGCCTGTTTACAGGATAGCAATGGGTGGCTGTGTTGGGCTGTTTGCACATCACAGCTTGCCCTGCACAGGTTAGGATGCAAGGCTGGAGGGTGCCAGATTTCTTACACTGTTTTCCCTCCTTTTCTCCTTGCACGAGAAAGACCACAATCCTCCTTGACATTTAATGAATATTTAGCCCTAGATATCTAAAGCCTCTCCCTGACAGTTTTTTGGTTTTGTTTTTTTTTTTAGCCCATAAACAGAAGCAGACACCTTAGGGACTGATATTTGGCAGTTGCTTTCAAGTGTGTGTGTGTCTGACCTAGAAAGCAGGGAGTGTTTTTCGGTGCGTGCCAGTTACAAAGTCTGAATGGTCCATATTAATTAGAATCATCTGCAATCCTTTTAGCGTGTGAGCCTCTGGCATCATTAAGGATTTTCATGCTTTCCTTCCTAAAGGATTGATAGAGTTCAGTCCTCCAGATCTTTGATTATTTTTCTCATTAGCAAGCATCTCCATGCTATAAATCAAAGAAGAAGGAAAGATTGCCATTCCCAGGGTGCTTTGTAAAATGCCTTGGAAACCTGAGCCCCAGCTGCATCCAGGAGAAAATAATATTAATGTATAAAGCCCCACTTAACCATTTAGGTTATCAGCCCAGCTATACTTAGTTCTCTCTAGTTATTTACAGGCATATCATCATATATTTAGTCAGACAGTCGGATGATTTTAGGGACTAAAACACTAATCCTCTTAAAACAAAACAACTTACTTGCTAAGGCCATCTCAGCTTAAAGAATTCTCTTGCACTGAATTTCATCTTGATTTAATTAAATTGTGCAAGATCACCTCTTATGTTAAACTGTTTAACGTAATTAAACTGGTACAGTTTATGCATATTGATGTTTTCTCCTTCTCTAGCCTATTAAAGTGACCTTAGGAAATTTTCATTCACATTTTTATCTGGAAAAATAAAAAGATTCAATGAGTAACTATTTTGGTAATAAAATTTTTAGGATTTTTCTTCAGATGCGTAAAGTGGGAATTGGTACCACTGGCAAGATATTGCTATTTTTTTAATTTTTTTTTTCCTCCCAAGGAGTTTTGAAACAGTCTAAATATGCCCTATAAAATTTTCCATAAGCAGAACCTATGAAAATGAATGGTTTTCCATTTAAAACTGATCTGATTCAGTTTCATAAATTTTAGATGTACTCATTTACTTTAATAGTTCAAACTCAGAAAATAATTTTTGAGCTGGTCTATTAAAAGTCAGATCATTGGTTCATGAGAACTTTTGACATTTTGACTGTGAATATGAAAAAATTTTGATAACTCTCACACAGTGAGTTCTTGTTTCAACCCTAATTGTAGCAAAAATATCATCCCCTTTTGGAATGATTTTGCTTTTTCTATCACAAAATAAATTGTATAAAGGAAGGGAAGTACTTCTTCCAGCTAGTAGTTACTGGATTTTAGTCCCAAAGAAAAGTGGAAAATTTGCTGAAATCTTTCACCTTCTTCCTCAGCTGAATAATACCAGACCTAAAAGTTGTGGGTTCCAACCTACGTGTTGCCTCTTTGAGTCCTCTGAAAGATTATGGGTTGCCTTTCCTAGATTTGACTATTAAATATGATTTTGTCTTTTATGCAATTGTACCCAAAGCCCCTTGAAGTTTATAAGAAAACTTTCCTTATATGCATATCCATGTAGTCTGGATCAAAGACTCCTTATGTGAGTACTACAGTTCCTTTCAAGCATTTGCACGAGCTGATAGCATACAAAACTTCTCCTGCCAAGTTATTTCTTTACATTTGTGATCATTTGAGTTCTGTTTTGCTGCACAGACTTACTCTTGGTGTAAAAGCCAAGACAAAAATAGAAAAAAGAATTTTCAGGGTTTGCTAAGGGAATAAATCAACTTGTGCCTTGCCCCCAAACCTGTTTTTTATTACTGCACTTTCCAAATTACCATTTTGGTATTTGGCGCTCAGAGTAAATCTGTGTCAGTTCTAAATATTTGACCTTCTGTCCTCACAGATCCAGCCTGCTGCCCACAGTGACCCTCCTGGTAAACCAGCATAAATTTGCAGACTAAGATTTCTGTAGCTGTAGAATATAAAGTGTGAGTATGATATTGCCAGGAGATCTGTAATGCAGACCTGAATCAAAGGACAGATTTTAAATATAGCAGATAAGTTCAGCAGATTGGATGAATAAAATTTCTGATTTAATTAGTGGAATTCTGTGAAATGGGAATCAGCAAGGTGTTGGTCCTGTGATATGTCCTTATCATTGCAGGCTTGCCAGAATTATTCATCCTGATTTAAAAGTCAAATGGTTTTGAAAACCATCAAATCCATTCTGCAGCACGGCCTTGATTCAAGAATAATTTTGAAATACACGTGTTTTCAATATTATTTGTCCATGATTTTTCATAAATATGTCTTAAAAAGCAGTGCTTTAAACTCATGCCATTCTGAAAAGGGCTCTTATGGTTGCCAGGCAGCTAAAAGATAGTGCCGTGCTCTTAGGGAGGTCAGAGTTGCTCTTTTTGTTGGTGACGACTGGGAGTCAGAGGTGTCAGCCTGCTTGGAAGTGTAAATGCAGACCCAAGCAAAACCTTCTGGCTATGCTCCAGGAGTGGTGCCAAACTCCTTGTTCTCTGAATGTATTAAAGCATTTTATTTTATGATTAGCAGTAGCAGCCCAGCTCTGAACACTCAGTGAAGTCAGAGCAGAGTTCTGCTCTACAAGCACAAGTGAGCATCGTGTTGAGAGGCACAAATCCTCCCTAACTGCTGATAGCCATCTTGCTTATAGAGTGTTTCAGAGAACAAGTAGCACAAGGAAGGTATTTTCTTCTTGCCAATCCTTTCAAAGTGGAACAGATCTCCAAAACAGAGCACAGATGGCAGCAGAATAGTGGCTTAGATGCAAACCATCCATTGAGGCAAGTGGTACTTTTCCATCTCTAGTAGCTTTGAATCTCCTTTTTTTTTTTAATATTGTTTGTTTTGGAGACACATGTCAAATGTACAAAAAACATCAGAAAGTGAAAATCACGGTGGGGAGAATTAAAATTATTAAAATGTAGAGTGAAAGGAATAAAAAATAAATAGGTTATTTGTAAACACATGAATTTAAACATCTGCAGTAATTTCTCATCAACCATTTCTTCGTTCTGGTTTTCTATTTAAACAGCAGCAAGTTAGGAGCTTTGGAGAAACTGACACAACTGGGTAGAACTCTTTAAAGTAGCTAGGTAATTATGGAGCCTTAAATTCATTCTGGAAATATTCAGACATAAAAAAAATCTGTGGTCTAGATATGTGATAGATTACACATTGAAACTGCAAATACTACTGGATTGCAATTTGCTGACAATATTTGTTATCATATTGAAAAAATGCATTCATGCACAGATCAGCATTTTAGTCTGTTGTTGATTTTAAAATAAGTCCCTTATCTCACAGTTGTTGTGTCCAGTAATATTTAAGGTTGTATGAGTTGGGCGTAATGTGTTTTTCAATGTACCATCAGTACGAAGATGCTGAGTTCCTAATGTAAGCAATTCTGGATCTTTTGGACATTGTAATCCAGAGTTAAAATTGTAATTTTAAACATAAGGCTCCTCCTTACATCAAAGTCAGAAGCAAGAATTGTGTTTTTTGCAGTTTTGGGACTCTTGGTTAGCTTCTTTTTCCTAATTCACTTCTTTTGCTAGTTGCATTTGAAGTTAGAAGAATAGAAAGCATGAAGCAGACTGAAGCCTGCAGGCTGTCAAGTAGAAGCTGATTGCTTCCTTATCTATTTCTCAGCAGATCAAAATGAGAGTGAACAGTAAAGATACTACCCACCTCTAATATCTATTCACAATTGGAATCTAAGTTGGGTGCTTGGAACTGCTGCATGAAGCAATCTCCTGCCTTTCTGTTTGTATGGAAAGAGTCTATTGTAATGTTTCACTGGTGGAGCCCTTCATTTAGGTGCCTGAAGATTGTATAAATACTTCTGAAACATCACGACCCCCTCCTACCACAGATGAGGAAGAATGAGGCTATTCACATTTACATAATTTTAGAAATATTGCTCTGGTAAGCATAGGTGCCTTGATACTTCCTACAGGACAGGTGAGTCTGTATGCTCTGGGTGAGTCCCTCCTTCATTTCTGGTCTCTTTGCTTCAGTTTAGTAGCAATCCATGCTCTGCTTAGTGGATTGGCCTTTGATTGCTGAAAAACCCTGGCACAGCCTAATCTGTGGAGTCGTGGCACAGTCTGACACTGAATTTTAGGGTTAGGAGGGCATTGCTGGTTCCCATACAAAGAGTCATTTTAGGACAGTGTTGTTGCTGCAAGGGGAGATGCCTGGTTTAGGGCCTGTCAGGTCTAATGGTGTTTCATTAGGGACACATATGGGTATCTCAGTTCAGGAGATACCTCGGGTCTCAGTACACTGTCAGTGCAGTTTTCTCCTGGTCTGGAGAGCACAACAGCTCTTGGTGACAGGAGATGCCAGAATATGGTGTTTGCTTTCCTCTGGTTCTGCTTGAAGGTGTGATTTGCAGTGCTGCAAAGAGCTTTCTGCCCTGCAAGACGCCCCTGGGAAAGCAGAGTTTGCTGTTATTCCTGTAAGAAGCCTTTTTTTCAAAAGCATGGATTTTCAGGCCTGGCTGCTCTTGACCTGGGAAAGGGGAGTGGGGGCAGAAAAGAAGTCATGCAGAACACATGTTCTGCAGCATCAGCAACAGATGAGGGAGGATTTGATTTTGGCTGCAGGGAAGCAGAGTCAGAACTAAGCTGTCAGTGTGTTGCATACCAAAAGTGTTGGATTGGGGCACTCACCCAGAGCCAAGTTCTGTTGCGATATGACCATGATTACAGATATTAAATATCATTTTATGATGGCAGATTACTAAGTGTATGTATTGGAACTGATGCCTTACGTGTCTCATACACTACCACTAAAGCCAGACCCAAAGTTCCTTAAATCAGCTGAGAAGTTCTCATGGATTCCAGACAGTTTTTGATGTCAGAATCTATGCTTCATTAATGCATCCTGATGTTGGGAATTTTCCAGAAGGTTTCTAGTGTTTTATTTTATTTTTAGTTTACTTATTTAAGTCCTTTCCACATTTTTAATCTACATAATTGACATTATGCAATCAGAATGAAATCTTCTGGAGGTAAGGTTACACAGAGCATTGTAACATCTGGCAGTGTCTATTTTTCTGTGGTAGTAATAATAATGCTACAGAAAAGGGAATGCTTCTGTTCAAATTCCTCCCACCTTAAATTTTGCAACAATTCCCTGTCCTTTTAGAACTGTGCTCTGAATATCTTCCTAGTGCTTTGGACTTGAATTCAGAAGAGATAAGTGTTGTTTTACCATCTGATCCTTTAGTAAATATATGACATATGGGCCTTTCCTCCTGTTGGTTTCTTTCTTCAGGTTATTAAAAGATGATGTGTCAAAATTATTTGGTACTTCTTCTGTGGTAAGAACTGAAACAGCACCAGCATTAATACTGTCCTAAATTTGAGAAAAAATAGGCTATTGAGATGCCTATCTAAAGGAAAAGAGTGAAAGCAGATCAGTTTAAAGAGAGGTAATAACACTTGTACCTTGTCCTCTTAGTGCAACATCTAACAGCCCTCATTCCCTTTGTGCTGCTTTAGAACAATCTGTTATTTAGTAATACAGCTTTTTATCCTTCAGTGCGCCAGGCTCAGCTGTTGTGCACTGAACATGTGAAAGGGGGATGGACCATGACACAGGGCTATTGTTTGCCACTATGTGGGAGACTGATATAGCACCCGGCTCTGAAACAATGTTGGGTAGTTCTGATTAAAATAGCGTCAGTGCTGTCTGGGAGTGGGAAACAGACCAATCTGGTTTAGCCCTGGCTGTGCTGTTCAGCGAGTTTCCAGGGGTCCTTGCCATGCCTGTGTCACTCCCTTCACCCTTGGGAGGAGTCTGCAGGACTGGAGACTGATAGGGAGCACAACTTTTTTCCTGCTCAGTCTAATGCTCCTCTCTTTTCCCCATAAAAAAGTTCAACTGAAATGTTTTGCATCTCTTATAAATAGACCTGTGCCAAAACCCATTGAATCCATTTAGGGGAACCTTGACCAACTTGTGTTCTCTGAAAAATCCAGAGTGGGAGCACCTCAGCCTGACTTCTGACTCCTAGGCCATGCACTTGTCCTCAGGGTCTGTGACATTACCTTCTCTGCCTGTGTCTCTGGGTGACTTGAAGTCAAGCCATTGCAATTTTCTTTTATGAAGAAGTAAGAAAGAAAAAAGAAGAGCAACAGCACCTAATCCTTTTCCTCATGAAAAAGTGTCTGGAAGAGGAACTAATGCACTAGTTGGAAAAAGATTGACAACCACTTTTCTGCTGAGATCCAGTGGCATTTCAAAATCTCCACTGAGGAGTGTCCACGGGAGAACAAGCGTAATTACGATGCTCATCCGTATGATCAAGGAATGTCGCATGCAATGTCTTCATCACAAACAGATTAGCTTTAATTTTCTAGTCAGGATGACAGCACAGGCTATTTAACATCATTTTTAGGTTGCTAAACCTCAAAGAATCTCTTTCTTTCTTTTTTGATGTTATTGCCATGGAAACTGGCTAAATTGCAGGTCCAGATTACATCTTTACTGTTCACTCACTTTCATTTTGATCTAATGACATTCTTCAGGTGCCAGGAAGAGACAAAGAACAAATCAATAGTGTTCCTTGAAACACAGAGTCACTCCCTGTGCTCTCCAAGCACTATTACCTGAGTGTAGCCACTTGTGTTCTGTCTCCAATGGCAAGAGACTTGAAACCTGAAGTTTTGTTACCTGCAGCCTCATTTTCTGTGATAGCATTGCTCAGCCAGGCTGGAAAAGACAACTCAGCAGATTGCTTCCTCATTTATTTCTCACACCTGTGCAAGTGGTAACACAGTGATGCACAGTGGAGCACAAATCTGGGAAATGTTTTGCAGATGCATTAAAACTGTTGAAAACAGATACAATTAGGATTCAAGGAGAATTGCTGTTAAAAGTAGGTACCAGTGTCCAGAGTGGTGAAGGCTGTATGTGAGAAGCCAGATAATAAATACTTAAGGGGAGAACATGTCTCTCTCTATACATGTCTGCATGTGATGGCCCGAACTGTAAGTGCTGCTCTGCTCATATTCTTGGGATTTGAGTGCTGTCTTGAGTGTGGGAGATCTCTAAATTTATTTTGTTTCAGCATTTTTATCAGGTGAAAGTGCCCTCTCTTGTGACCAGGCCTGGATTCTTGGAGGCGGAACATAGGGAACATACTTCTAGACCTGTTGCAAGTGCTTGCTTTAATTAAATTATAATAGTGTTCTTTCTGATGCAATAGCCTTTATCCCCCTACAAATCCTGTCGGTTTGAAAGTGAATGTCAGGGGGAGGAAACTGAAATGAGTTATGTGTATTTTCTTTTAAGAGTTTGGAAAACCTGGACATCAATGTATAAGTAATCCCTAGGCAGCAGTAAAATTAGAAACTGGCACTTATATAGCAAGTCCTAATATATGCAACTGACCTTGGTGACATTACAAGAGTAATCTTCACACAGATAGAATTTTTAATGGACTATCTATGATGCGTTAGTCATTGATGCCTTTGCCTTGCATCAGGCTCTCAGATCTTATGTCCATTTTCCACTGTACTGACACTGCAGTCAAGGGAAAGTTACAAGGGAAAAATCTGTTCTTTATTGCTGTATTATTTTATATCTGACCTTTTGTAATACAGTTTCATTTTGGAAAAGTTTTTTTTTTACTTTCTGTCAGTATAAAGTCTTTTATCCTGATAAACATTACTATGTATCTTAAAAAGTTGAGGGAAATGAGTGCCTTTATGTTGCATGAGAAAAAAAGCTTTGCATTACAGTTTTTCATTCTTTTTGTATGCACGGGGTGTTGAGATTGATTCTTTTTCATTCTGAAATGACAAGAGTGCAGCACATGCCTTTGTCTGTCTCTCCAGAGAGTGAGTTAACATTGGTAATAGTAATGTTTACTAAGGACAGAAGGTAGAATAATTATTTGGCTTTAATAGATCTATTTCTGAACTGATTCAGTAACTTGTTAGGTTATAAGAGTGATTCATTGGCAGAGGTTGCAGAAAGACTTGTGTATACTGACCACAACCAATTATATGGCTGGTTTTGGCTGAACCTGGTAATATTATGATCTCTATATCCTCAGAATTCAGAAGAAATTAGAGGAGTTTATAATTTTGACAACCATCATTATCCATCATGTCTTGATGAAGACTTGCTTGCTAGCTGAAGGAGCACTTTCCTTTGCTTTAGCCTCTGCTAGTGAGAACAATGCATAATCTAGTAGTCATACTACAGGAAAAGTCCTCAGGAGCCAATTGTGTGTTCCTGATTCTGTCATGGATTCCAGCAGTTTTCTTGCATATGAGATGTGGCTTCCTGAATGTGGAAAAATAAAGTAAAATTAAGAGACAGGGAAGGAGCATTTTTGAAAATGTTTGCCTTGATATGTCAGTTTTTTGCATTGCTAGACTGGAGGATTCTGAATATTTCACAAGACTCCTTAAAGGCTCTGTGTTTGTGTTTTCAAGGTGTTTTACAGCAGGTAGCATGGGAAACTTCACTGCAGTGCAAGGAGCAACATCTTCACTTCAGACCAAACCTCTGGAATATTTGTACATTTGGGGATAGTCTCATCTGACAGCAGTCCATAAGAGATTGCCATAGATCTGATTTTCTCAGATGTATTATTGCCCTCTTCCCCAGGAATTTTATTGGGAGGAAAAGAATTTGTTTATTTGTTTGTCCCTGATGCCCTCAGAGTATGTCAGAGCTGGTGCCAGTGTGCCATTTGTTGTCATATGCACTTCGTGATTTTCCTGCCCAGAGCTGTGTTGTACAGGATGGATTACTGTGTGACTCAGGAGTGTGTGAAGGGATAAACACTTCAGTGGAGTTCATGGCAAGTGCTCAGTCTACCTTATCATAAAAAGATTGTGCCTGCAGATTTTACAAATTATTGTGAATCCATCAACCTAAGTTAAAGAGTTAGAATTCTTCAGGAAAAGGAAAAAAACCCCAACCCCATGTTTTATTAATCAATATGTGACAGAAAATCCAGCTTCTTTCCTCTTTTTATCAATAAGATGTATTTTTAGTAAATTGCCTGCCCTGTCTCAGTTTGACAAACAAACCTTGTTTGATATATGGTGGCTGTTGCTTGCACCTGGAAGTTGAATGTACTACATAGAGCATGTAACTAAGGATATAGGATTTTGTTCATCCTTTCAGTTAATTCTGTGTGTTCTTTTTTTTCCCTCCCCTTTGTGCTGCACGGCTGATTACCACCCTAGGACCCTGCAATGGGACACAGACCCCTCAGTGCTGCAACTCCAGTCTGACTCTGAACTTGGGTATATGTCAGCTCTTTTTGTTATCATTTCTTTGCAAGAATTATGTTGAAAGTGCTTCCTAGTTGAGGTGGTTGTATGTGATTTTCATTTGCTTTTTTGACTCAAAAAGACCATAATTTAAGTTTCCTTTTTTTAGTTTCATAAATAAGAAGCTTCAGCAAAGTTGTCTTTGTGGAAAAAACCCTCAACTATTTAAACAAGCTTATGAAAAGATAAATTGCTATTTCTGTTGCCTGAAACACAATACAAATAACTATTTCATTTCAGATGAAATGTTATTATTGTGGTACATATGTGCATGTATAGTTACATTGATCTTGTTTTTTATCTGTCGATTCAGATTGTTCTCTCTGAATCTTTTGCAAGATACTTTCCCTCCTCCTTTCTGCCCGCTATAGTTACGCTGTTTTCACATGCAGTAACAATATCCCCTTTCCTCTTAGAAGCTGTTTATGTGTTTAAAATTGGGCAATTAAGCGTGATCATAGTCCAAGAATAAGTGCCATCTTAGTTGAGTTCAGGCCTGTGAAGCTTTTTAAAAATTGTAATAGAGCTAAAATTGATATTTTATAATTTGGGATTGAACTTCTTCACCCCATACAAGTTTAAAAAAAAAAAAAAGTTAAATTATGTAAAAATGCTTGCCTGCAGAGGTATTTAAGGTAACCTGTTCCTCTAAAAGGGTGTGTAGCAATACTTGGAGCTCTTCAGAGCATGAGTCATAGGTAAAACCAAATCACTACACTGAAAATTTTGCTCTACCAATGAACTTACAGGGTTGCCTGTTTTGAGTCTCCAGGCAAGTGTCTCAAGGCTTTTACTTGTTCATGTGCTACTTCATTCACCATTCTGTAAGAAAAACAACAATTTCCCTTAACCTGATGATTGACAGAGCTCCCAGCTGCAGTTAGGTGTGCTAGGTCTATTCACCAGGAAGAAAAGTATTCAGAGAGCTTTCTAAACAGAAATATTTCTCCATATCTAGAACTCCTGGGAATGTTCATAGTTTACATGAGTATGACTTCAAATAGGTCACACTTCTACAATTTTACCTGGGCTGTACCAAAAAGGTAGAGATTTTTGAGCTATTTTAATCTTCAGAAACCTTTTAGAAATTCCAGCTGATTTTTTTACAGAAGTTTGCATTAAAAGATGAGGACTCCTAGGAGCAAGGTTTCTCCAACAGCTGTGCAAGGCAAGTTCCTTTATCTGATTCATAAAAAGATAACTGTGTATGAAGCTACACAACTTCAATCATTCACTAGTGGTCAGTGCAAAGAAAGAAAAGAAGCATGTCAAAGAGTAAATCCGCAGGTGTACATTTTAATGGAAGTCCTGCCCTGTTTGAAAGAAAACTGTCTTCAAACCTAAGGCAGAGTTAAACTTTCCTCTGATGTCCTGAGACTAGAGCAAAAAAAAAAACCCAACAAAACCAGTGCAAAAGAAATCCTGCAGTTAGCAATTAAACGATGTGTGTCACAAAACACTTCTAGAAGATGCATCTTTCTTATTATACCTATGGACAGAAGAATCAGTTTTAATGCATGGGGTTTAGTCACTATCCTCCTACTGACATCCCATTGGCAGTTTGGAAAGGAATCCTTCAAAACTTATGTGCTCTCTAAGATGAATATTCATTGAATTTATGAGAATTATGATGGGAAAACAAAAGACTATTTAGTGTTGCCCTAAATAGAACTACAGCCTAGAGCATTACAGCTCATATTTGGTAAAGTCCAGATATTGAAGGGATGCTCCAGTTGTCCCTGAGGGCTTGGGACCAATGGCTAGACCCTCTTTTAATAACATGAGAACTAGTAGAGGTGGATTGACGCAGGCAAGCAGCAGTTAATAGATCACGTTCCTTCAGATGAAGAAGGAGCTCCCAGTCTTCACCAGTAATTACAGCACATGGGTGGCACAAGGCATTTGTACAGGCACCAACACTTACTGAATTGGAAGTGTTTTAGATGAAGAATTCAATGCACTGTCTCAGCACCGTGCTGTGGAAAGTTTCTCATTTCTGGGATACAGTGAGCAAAGAGGTTCAGTCCACCCAAGTAGCAGTTAAATCCAGCTAGGGTCGTGTTTCCCCATCCTCAGGCAGTCCAGGAGATACAGTGACCTCATGTGAAACTGGTTTAGAATTAGGTGAGGTTCTGATTAGGTCCAGATTAGACACATAATTAATTAGGGATTATACTTAACCAAGACCACTTCAAGAGACTCTTTCAATGCAAAGGCTTAAGAACCTCAGTAAATGGAAAAAGTAGCCTGGAGCAGCAGGGAACTGGTTACGTAGGGCAGTCAAACTGACCAAATACGTAACAGAGATTGCACATCTGCTGCTGAGGGAGCACCAGTGAGAGTTTTCTGGGGTGAGATATTTATTGAAGATTGTATTCATACAGACCATAAGTTAAAGCAGCTACAAAATGTAAAACTACTAAAATTTTTGCTAGCTGAAGAAACTTTTCTGCCCCCAGTAATGAGGTAGAAGTTTTTCTGTAGAGATTTTAGACAGTTAGTTATTAGATTTTAGACAATTGTAGGTTGTCTTCATATTGGCAAAGTCAGAGATGGTTGTAAGGAGGGAGACTAGTTAATTTTTCTTCTTTGAAAAGAGGAAAGATTCAGAGCTACACCTGTTTCTGCTCTAGTGGTTTGTTACAAAATACAGCAGATTTGTACTGGTTACCTGCTGAATCTAATTGCAGTCAGCTTAATAACAACCAAGGCAGTAAAATAGATTGGAAAAAAAATATAGCTGATGCAGCTGGAAAGTTCAGTAGGTGTTATCCAATGATGACAGTTTCCTTTTTAGACTCACATTTCCTTTCAGACATCAATTTAAATTGAATACCTAAGCTACTGTAAATGAGTTAGATCAACCCCCCCATGACTTCTGGTCTTCTGACATTCTGGAAAATGAAGAGGATATGGATAATGTGTAAGAATTTTCTGTCTTTCCAAATTGTGCTCTTCAATAATGTGGCAAGTTGAGAAACACTGTGTCCAGGAGTCTTTTTCCCCATAAATGCGCAAGCATACTCATACTTGTTGATTTAGGTAGCTGGCCTTATTTAGTTCATTTGTTTATTGTGTTTGTATTATTTCTCTGCTCAAAGTTGGCATTTTTTCTGGTAAAACACTTCCAAGTAATCTTTTTTATATTCTTCACTTCTTTATATTATTTAACTTCAGACAGTAAAATAATGTTAAGGAAATAAACTGGTTTTTTCTCCTGCTGCTGAGTGAACTGTGCACAACTAGAAGTGTTCATGACCATGCTCAGCTGCCTCTCTTCTTTTTCCCTTACCAACTTGCAGTTAGTTTGCTTCACTGATATATTTCACGTGGTTTATTTGAAGTAAGGGAAGTAGATGAAATAGAAGGTTATACTTGCCCTGCTCCAGTTGTGTTTTAGCTCTTTTCCAGCCTTGCATTAGGACTCCACTAATCATAAACCTACTTCAATGCCACTATTAAGGACTACTCTGGAAAGGAGAATCTTCTTCTTTATGGAAATTACCCACCTTGCCAGTTAAAGACTCTGTTACTGCTCCCAGCTGAACATTTGGCAGCCCTAATCCATCCTGGTTTAAACCCACTGTTATCCTTTGCACAGCTGTGTATCCCAGGCTGAGGATGAACTCCTTTGAGCAGACAAATCATAGTAATGATAGTATAAAAGAGAATTTTGTTGCATGTTAAGAGGGACACAAGCAGGCTATTTCTCTTTCCCATTGGCAGTCCCTCACAGCAGCATGATCTAGAGGTTCCACAACTGTACTTTATTACAGCAGATGGTTCCCAGGTTAATTTCCTTCACTGCAATGAGGTATTTCTCATGCATACTGTGTTGTGTTTCCTCATAATGAACACTGAAGTATTTTTATCCTGTTCATAACAGCAAACATTTGTTCCTGCTGCTGATTCACATTTAACATGACTAACCTTTTGATGTTGTGTATTCCACCTTAGACGCAGACTGCACAAACTAGGGGTGTCAAAGATCACCCAGGTTGATTTCTTACCTCGGGAGGTGGTATCATATTCCAAGGAGACGCAGACACCTCTGGCCACTCATCAGTCTGAAGGTAAGATTTACAGTTTTTAAAAAAATATATTTTAATAGAAAATTTGCATCTGAGTTAAAAAATGTAATAAATATAATAGTAAGTCATAACATACCCTTATCATGTATTTTCTGCAAGACAGGTATTGTATATGTGATTAATGGCTGTTCTGATGAGAAGGATTATAAAAATCACTTTAATTACAGGTGGAACCAAACAACTTCAGACTTACAATGGGTTGTGCTTAGATAGCAGTTTAATGGGAACATTTTTTTAAATAAATCATTATGAACATAATTAAAATTGTGCTTTATTCAATTTTTTTATGCTTTCTCAAGGAAGTTATAAATTCTGTGCTTTGTAAAGAGGCAGTGTTGGAAAGTTGCCTTCAGTTGTTTGGTCAGGGTAATTTTGTCCCCTGCGATAGGTGAAGCTTAGGGAGAAGTTGTAGCTTAGCTCCAGGTACTGAAAAGGTAGGTTTGCATACTTTGATGTGGTCACTCTTTCTTCCTCTCTGCTGACATCATGCTGGCATCTGTACTCATGGAGCTGTTTGTTGGCCGTTTGTTGCTCTTGTTGATAAGTAAATACACAGAGTGGCAGGGGGTTGCTGATTTACCAGTGTTGTACTGCAGAATGCTGAGTGCAGGTCAGTGGTACCATTTAAACTGAATGCAAAACTGTACATTAGCTTGATGTTACCTAAGCAATAGAACAAAGTGGATAGAAGAAGAAAAGCTTATAACAGTCTCGACCACAATTTCTGCTGTTAACAATGAAGGATCAAGAAAAGTTCAACAAGTGAGTAATTTTCTGCAGAAGATAGTGTAGAACTTTTGGGCTTCATTCAGAGAAGAAAAAGTCTCAAGTAGGTTCAGAAGGTGGCAGAGCTGGTAAATCTGTCTAAATGTAAGTTATTCTCAGGGAAAACAGAGTGATAAATGTAGCCAGCATTTTTTTTTTTTTTTTTTTTTTTTTTGCAACTGGGTGACCAGGTCTGCCTTAGGAAGCAGAAATAGAAACCACTGAGCTAGATGCTCAGATTCTACTCTTCTGAAGCACAAGCTTACCCTGGTCATCTGTGGACTGAAATACTGCTTTCAGACACAGACAGCTCTTTTGCTTGGATGATGCTCCTTGAGCAGAGTGTCCAGAGAGCTTTGCCTGCTCCTAGGGAGAAGCTGTGTCAGAAGCGTCCCTGAGTCAGTCCAGCTCATCTCTGCTTGTCTCTCTGTGGGCTGCTGAAGCCTTGAGAAAATGGGTTTTGCCCCTGAGTCTTCATCTTCTTTGCTTAAGACCAGTTGATGCTCAATCCTGGAGCATTATCATGAATTCATTGTTGGATCAGATGGAGAGGGTGTCCTTCCTCTATGGCACTTGACCTTTATCCAATGCAAGAACCAGTGGATATGGGGAATTTAAGACATGGCTTTGTATTTGCCTCCCTCAGACCTATGACTCCAGTGCTCATGAGCTGACCTGCCTTTCTGAAAAGGACAGGCTCACTTGAGGAAGCATCTTATTTTAGTAAGATCTTGCTTTTTTCCCAAGGAGCTCTTCAACTATTACAAAATCCTTTTCTTGTAGACAAGAGGATAATTTCCTACCTTTCAAGGAAAAAGCCCCAAACAACAGTGTGATGCCATGGAGCCTGGAAGTCAGGACAATGAGCAGAGAGGCAGTATGGTTTGAATTGGTCCTCCTAGCACAGAGGAAAGTCATTTGTGTGAAAGAAGATAAGTGCAAACATAAAACATCATGCACTTTAAACTGCCTGGGCCAAAACTGTGGTGGAATAGGTCAAATATGTGGGTTTGTTGACTGGATTTGTTATCTTTCCTCTCTCTGTCATCACAGCCAAGGAAAAATCATCATCAACAGTGTTGTTTTACATATTGGAACACAGAGGAAGTATCACCCAGCCTCTTCCTTCAGATGTGTGAGGGAGAGAAAGTGTAACTTACGTTTCCTTTCCAATCTGCTGCTGGGGAATTCTCTGCATATAACTTGGATATGATTATGGCTGTGCATCAGTAAAGAAGATTCAGGAAAGTTTGATTATTTCATTGAGAGGATATTTAATTGGAAATTCTCTAGGGGATAAAGAAGCAGTGTAATTTTGGTCTTCCAGGTCTGATGGAAATGAATTCTCAGGTTTCCAGTCTCTTCATGAAAGCTGAGCCCTTCATGCTGTCAGTCTAAACATGAATAACAGAGAGAGATTCCTCAGGAGAGCAGCTTAGAGAAGAAGTCTCTACACTGTTTCAATGCATTCATGTGATAAAATATAGCCATTTTCTTTTCAAGATAAACTGTTCAGCCATTACTATGGTTATGGGCTCAGTTTATTTAGCATCTGAAGCCTTAGAGTTTGAGAATAGAAAACAAGAATCTTATTTACTTGGATGAGTCTGACTTCAGCATTTGAAATTCACTTTCCACTGCCTGCCTGAAATACTGGAAACATCAAAATGCAGAATTTTAGGATGAGATTGTCCCATGCTTGCTTCTTGATTGGAAGACAACTAATGAAGGCTACAGCTGGTTGGAAAGATGGATGGAAAGAGGACTTTGGCTCCATTTAAAGTCCTTCAGCTTTTTCAAAATATCCTCATCGGATTTTCTGCATTTGCTTCTGTAGAGAGCAAGAAAGGAACTCTAAGATACTTTAAACCTACTGCTGTTCTAAAGCTCAGTGGATGTTCTATATGGTAATGGCTATTGCCCACCAAACCTTATAAGACTGGAAAAGGAAGGGTTCACTCTGATAAGTCCATGTGGTGCCAGGGAGCCAGATGCTCTGTGCACTGAAGTCTCAGCTTGTCAGCTGCTAATTTTAGAAGAAATAGTGTGGCATTATTCTTCACTGTATAAAAAACAGATTAACTCCTCTTTTCAGAACAGGTAATTTGCTTTATTTCAGAGGAATAATGACATGTCATTTCCCCCATCAACTCTATTATTTTGGGAGATGTGTATATGCATCATTCAATCCTTTGATCACAAGTACCTAATTCTTTTGCTTTATTTAGGTTACAGTCAGCTTCAGCCTTTTCTTCCTTGCAGGATGGCTTCAAAAACACACAGATCTTGGCTCTGGAGCCTGAGAAAAAAACATGCTCTTTACTTTCCGCCTCATCCTGCTATAATTGAACTTGAATTCAGGTGTTTGTAGGCATTGAGAGATATTTTATTTGTGCTGGTTTTTCCATTCTAGAGTTGATTCAGACCTAGACCATGCCAAATATTTTTTGAGAAGTCTCTGGGACTCTTCCTTCATTGTGCAGAGAATCTCACATCACCTCAGGAGTGGCAGCCCCATGCAGCCTTTGATGGTTGGACCCTGCAAAGCACAGCCAACCTGCTGTTTCCTAAAGATGCCCCTAGGAGAAAAGACAAAGGGCCTGGCCTCTGCCCAGGACAGGTCCCTCACTGCTGTGCAGCAGTGGACTGAGCTTGGTATGATTGCCTGCAATCCACCTTTTCAGACAGAAAAAGAGTCTGCACATTCAGGCTTTGGTAGATGCCTGCCTCATCTCCACCTTACTGTTCTGCTCTTTAATGGGCCAGGAGGTGAAATCTCAGAGAAGGGAGATGCTCCTCTGATCTGGGTTCCCTCAGAAACTGAGGGCTGCAAGAAGGAGAAATTCTGTGACCTTTCTGGCTTTGCTGTCCAGTGTCTGGAGTGTTGTTATTCCTCTTTTGTGAAGTAGAAGCTACTTCGTCAGTAAAATGGGATGTTCTCACATGCTGTCTTGACAGACTGTCACTGCAAATAGGTTAGTCAGAAATGCATTCCTGGAAGAGTAGGTCCTGTGTGCAAGAGAAGATCCAACTTTCTAAAATTTTGAAAGTCATGTGTGCTTCATCAGTTCATCATCTTCAGCAGGTGTTTGTGCATGGGGGGCAAATAAATGATCTGCCATGCTCACCTCCTGAGCAGGGTAACCTCATCCTCATCCTCAGCCCAGTTCTGGCAAAGAACACAACTGAGACCTGTGATCCATCTGTTTATCTGACGTTTTCAAACACTATTAGAGAAAAAAGGAAAATAAGCTACCTACTCCATCTGGAACTAGGTTGGAATGAAGTGGCAAAATGGAGGTGGAGCTCCAGAGGCCAGGTTGGTTCTGCGTGTGTCTGACAGCGTAATTCTCTGAACTAAGGTTCCTGAAAGTTACCCTTTTTAAAGCAGTGAGGGAAGAGAGGGGAATTCTGCTCACAGTCAGACTCATGAGACACGTGAGGTATCTGTGTGTAGTACCAAATGTTAAGTGCCTACTGTAGGGTGAACCAAAATTCTCTAGGTGCCAGTGGTTGCACTGACTAGTTCTTCAGTGACAGATAAGAGAGCACTTTATGTGGCCATATTGATTTAGGTTTTTCATTGTTGAGTAAAATGCATACATCTAAAAGAGTGATAAATTGGCATCACTTGGGGCTTGTGGCCTACTTTGGGTTTTGGCAGTTGGATGGGAAGTTATCTGTGGCTAGGACTCACAAGGTCTAATGCGGTGAAAGCAAGTCAGGCTTCTGGAATGTTATAATTTCCATGATAAAATCCATGGATAAGCCTATTCATACTTGAATTGTCAAGGTCTGAGATTTCCAGGTTTAATCAGTGAGGAGCTCTGTCTCTGTCCATGCTTTGGGATACTGTGCAGCAGACCTCTAGCCCAGCAAACTGTGCCCCAGTCCTGCTGTGCCTTGCTATGCCTGACTGTAGCTCAGCTCTAGCTTTGTGAATACATGCTGGACTTTGGAAAAGCCAGTCCCAGAACTAAGCAAGATCATACTTGAGCTTTCCCATGGCCAATCTGGCTAGAGCTCATGGATCAGAATCTGGGGTTTAAGTTAAAGAGCTTACTTTGGCTTTTCCCTTCCAGAGAATTGTAAGCTCAGCTCCAATCTGAAAAGGACAAGTCTGGACCCAAGAATAGCTTTGAACGCCTCATTTAATGGGAAATGCAGATACACATTTGTACATTACCATGCATGCAACATAATTGTCAGGATGCATAATAATGTGTGATGGAAATCAGATGTCACCAGGAGGAAAGCAAAAGACTTCTGTTGCAAACAAAAGGAGATGCTGAAAAGCAAAACTAGGATAGATATCACTGTTAAAAAAAGAAGATAACCTAAAGATGAATCAGTGTTAAAGCAGAGAGACTCTTTTAAAGAGACAGAGACTTAGGATTTATACTAAGGGACACTTATTTTGTAATAATGTTTTATAATTTTGTAAAATACTATGCTCCACCCTAAGCGGTACCATGTATCACTAGGTGTTCTTAGATACAAACATACAGTTTGCCTTTTCTTCTCAGACTGCAGTCCATCAGAATTGTACCGTGGATATCAATAGATGGCATAAGCACTCTGATTCAAGACAGCTTTGTTTGATTAAATCAACAAAACTGAATTTGTACTGTTGTACTATACTGTACGCGATTGGATGAGACTAGAATGAAGGGGTGCAAATATTTGAGGCATAGCATTGTATAGCAGTCTTTCAATAATTCTTCTTTCTTCCTGTCACAATGGTACCACCTTTTCTAAATAACAAGGTTTCCAACGTGGATTTTTTTTTTTCCTTTTTTTTTTAATTTAAATTTGACAAAAGTCTTTCAAAGGCATTCAGGCAGCGCCCTCTGGTGCTGCAGCGGTGAAGCGCCGCGCCTGAGGAATGCCGGCAGGGAGGGATGCGGGGATGAGGGGGTGACCTGCGGAAAAACACTCACTTGATCTTTTGCCTGAGGCAAGAATTGTACTTGACAGAAGGTGCTTGAGATGTATGACTGAGATGAATGCAAATTCTGATGAAAGACGTGCGAGAAGAGACCAAAGCATTTCATGGAAATCGGTGGAAAAGGTTATATTATTTAGAAATGTTAAAAAGCCTTGGAAAGTCAGTCATAGGTACTCAGGGCAATAATACACTAGTGAAATCATGTGCAAACCCTTGTTATTGCCAATCCTTTTTGAAGTACAGTTAGTAAAGTGCAATTTGGTACGATACGTGTATTCCAGAACAGCCACAACAGACAGCTACCAGGTGTGGTGGGTCTGTATTCCACTCCTAGAAAGCTACAGACATTGGATGTATGCCTCTGAAGGCTTTCTTCACCACCTGGCTCATGATAATTTTATGTGGTACAGAATTAGAATAAGAACTTGGCTTTAGAAATTGGTTTCTCATGTTTTTGTTGTGCGGAAAAATATATTTGATGCTTGTAACGATTTCTTCTTGTAGAAAGAATGAAGAGGCCACAGTCTGGTCACAGAGACTTTGGTGTTTGAGTGCATAGATGGACATCAAATGTCTGTTCTCCTAAAATTTGTAACCGGCTTGGGCTCAAACAGGATTTCTGCAAGACAGTCCCAATCCATTTCTAAAAGGCAGCCTAACAGTATGCTAATCAGCAGTAATTGCTTCAATATTTGCTCCTATTCCCTCTTTCTCTTTCCAGGTTTTCTCTAAAGACTTCTAGAAAAGGGCTTTTCTCAAGATGATTCTCAGATAGTCTTATGCAGAGAGCCCTTTTAATACTAAACTGTTTTGAACAAGCAGATCTGACAATTTATTAAGCATCAGTAATTCTCAGGGAATTATCTACTAAGAACTAGTTTAACAGAGAGAAGATTGCCTCTGGTCACACACAGCTGGAGGTCTGAAGAAGGAAAACTCTTTAGAGATCTTAGACTTTTTCTTAATCATTTCATTACACAGGGATCAAGTAACTTGACTCTTTGCAGCTTCTCCACAATCTTAACAAAATTTTGGGCAGGTCTCCTGAAATCCAGGCACATACACATAGGAGTTTCCTGCTCCAAAGTGTCCCTGACCTTCTGCAGACGCTGGTTTCTTTTGCACAAGGTACCTCTGCATTACATGTAAGTCAAGAAAGTATATCTGGTAATTCTTTATGAGGGTGGGGAGAGAAAAACAGACTTTTCACAGCTGAACTATGCCTTCTCTAAATCATTCAGGCAACAAAAGATGAGGAACAAAGCTTAATTGCTTTCTTGATGAAGCAAGGAACCAGTTTTTGGCCTGTGCTGCCTTGGAGGGGGCTGTTGTGCAATTTTGTTCAGTGCATGGAAACAATACTGCTTCAGAGCTTCTGCAGCCATCATGGAGAAGGATGTACACTGTAACACCCCTCCTTACACCTTCTTGATCCTAATGGGTGATCCTTGCTCTGTGCTTTTAAACAAGTGGATCCCTTCTTCCACCCAAGAGATGGGAAGCTGTTCTCTCCTAGAATAATCCAAAAAGCATTTTGTGGAAATCAACCTTCTCCTTTAGTTGTAGTGGGAAATAATGTAATTGAATAAGATCTTGGTACATCTGGTGTTGCTTGATGGAAGACAAGAGAGCGGATGTTAAGAGCCCTGACCTCAGACTCCTTTAACTAGCTGCAAGTCATCTCACTGTGCCTTTGACCCATCTCTGTGTCCTGACATCTGAAACTAGCAGTGATCCATGAATTCAGAGAGAAGCCCTGTAACACCTGTATGCAAATAGAATTCTTTGTTGGCTGGAAATGAAAACCTTCCTCTAAGTCTTTCTTCTCTGGAAAAGATCCTGGCCATGTTTTACACATGAACAACTGCTGTATTGAGCTGATTTGTTAAATGCTTCCCTCAAGCAACAAAATATTTCTAAGCTTATTTGCAAATATATGACTATCAGTATGTTGCAACTTAGCTTTAACATGAGAACAAGGAAATTGTTCCACTAGTGAACAGCACCATGATTTCCCTAGTCAAAAATCAGTGGAGTGACAGTGGCCAATTTTTCTCGATTTGATGTTTTCACATGTTCCTAGTTATCACTTTTATGTATAATTTCAGCAGTGTTTGAATATGCTTTGAATTAGCAATGTGTATACATATTACAATGCTCAAATGAGAAAGTTCAGACCTGAAACTGTAAAAAGGGTGAAATTTGGGTTAACAGTGCTTCCAACAGAACAATGAAGACATGCCTTTTTGTTTTCTTCAGAAACAAAGCATGCTTTTTCCTGCCATTCCTGTAATTCCTTCTTTAGACTAATGGGTGATGCCTATTCAGTATATACAAGACAATTAATACCCAGCACCTTCTATTATGTGCTTAGTAACCTTTGGCAAATTCTGTCTTTGTAACATGGACCAATCTTCACTAGAATTTAAGACAAGATTAAGAAAAATGTGCATTGCAGAAGTAGCAGTTATTAATCCTCAGTGCTCTAATTAGCACTTAATCTTTCTAATCCTGTAAGTAGATACAAAATCAGGGCTGAAATAGACACAGGCCATAATGTAGAAAGGCCTTCATTAGTGGTGTTAAAAAGATGTACAGAAAACTGCTTGGTTACTTCACACTTCTCAGTTTGATCCTTGGCACTTAGACTCTGTGATGAAATAGATTCAAATGCCAAAATCCCCTCCTCTGTTTTAACCCACAGTATTAATGTACTGGGTCAAAAATTATGCAGCTGAAAATTCTCCTGTTCAGCACCTCTCTATCTTCAATTCTATAGCTGAGCCTCAGCCTAAGAAGCTGGCTAATTGTGCCCCTCTATAGTCTCCTTTAATTGGCTCATTTCCATAGGAGAGGCCACCTGCCTTGGATAGAACAGTGTCAGCTGCTTGCCCTCAGACAAACTGGAGAGGGAGCCAAGTGCCTGGGCTGGGTAGAGTGAAGAATTTGGCACACGCCCCATGACTGCCTGCCTTGAAGATGAATGGAGATGCACCCCAAGCTGGGTCTTTGTTCACCAGGTGTGTCCTCACATTCTGACCTGAGCACCTGGGCACAGCCCCCCAGTGGCACCCCAGGGCCCCCTTCTCCTTCCCAAGCTGCTCCAAGGTCATGCTATATTTAGTATTATGGCAAACTGTAGATCTCATCTGTGTGTAATACTTGAGAATCCCTGCTCAAAATCAGTAGTAGTTGGATCCTTTCCAGAAAATCCTTTCTCTCACTCACACCCAAGAGTTATTCTGAAAACTGAAGAAAGGATCTGGATGAAGAAACCTTTAATGAAATGGATATGTCAGTAAAGTAAAATCTCAGCATGAATTCCCACTGGCCACTATTAATAGAAGATGGAATTCTCTTTTGCTGCAATACAATAGACTGTCTCCACAAATAATGTCACTTTTCAACCAGTCCCTGGCTGTCACTTGCCCATCTATCTTATTTAAAATAAACTTAGCGTGTATTCACTCTGAGCCACAATTACTTCAGATGTATGTCCCAACCATAAACCTCCAAACCAGCACTTTCTTTTCCTGCAAGCTAATACCCTACTTAAAGCACACAGGAAGTGAAAACATAATCATTATTTTTCTGAAATGTGTTGAGCTTGAGCCACGAAGCTTCGCACTTATTTTAAGTCTATAATTGCATGTTGTTGCTGTGGATACTCCTTTTTTTTTCCTTACCCCAATTGTGTTGTGAAGTTTGCTACATCCAAGCTCAGTATGGGTTCAGCTCCTCTGTGATTGGCACAAGCAGATCCTTGCACTTATGAATAGACTCACTTTTCTCAGTAGCAGCTGCTGGGCTTTGAGGACTCTCTCTCAGAATTCACTGCTTGGTTTGGAGCTGAACTTCTTTGAACTGTCTTGCCCCAGCTGCACAACTGGAGAATTTTTAAAATTTTAACCTTTAATCATGGTTGTTTCACATTTTCTTTCTTGTCATCTCCACTCAGAGGTTCACTCTTCCTCTTCTCGGAGCCAGTAACTCAGCAACAACATGCTCAAAACAGCCATTCATCTGCTGTGAAACACGGAATGCACTAAAGATCTCACTTGTGACTGCATGAAGAATTCTCTGTGTGCTGGTATTGCATCACAGACAATGTACAGGTTGAAAACACAGCATCTTACACAATGAGACAGCACAAACTACTCCTGCATGTGTTTCACAGGTTTTCTTACATGTGACATGAGACATGCTGGGATTCACATGGGGGGATAATTGAGGTCAAAAGAGCTGAACCCAACAGTTGTGAGGGACTCTAGCCCAGATTGTCCTTCAGTCTGTGTCCAAGTTTCCAAACCAGTAGAACTAGTTAATTTGGTCCAGATGTGAATCGGGTATGCTCACAGTTCTTACTGATCAGGAAAAAGCATCTCTTATAATCTGCCTTTTTCCTCTTTGCTAGACTGGGTATTGCAGAAAGGATTCAGGATTTCAAAGTAGGCAAGGTTCCCAGGACTTAGGCATGTTTACATACATTTTAGGGATGTAAGAGCTGCTGTTTAAGCAAAGATACAACAAATTCACATCTGATTCTCATTTGTGCAGTCAAGAAAAGGTGTCTAATGAACAGTGAGCTTTCATTTTCAAAAGTGCCTTGGACAGAGTTAGGGTGGAGTGTGCAGGCACAAGTGCACCATGCCACTGTGTGCTTGGGAGACATCTGTTCTATCATTCTTAGGTTGTAACAGGATGGAGGTAGGGAGCAAACAGGAGATGAATCTGGTCTCTCTTTTCTCTTAATGCCTCCCTAGTCTATGGACAGAACTGTGTTTAAAAGTTGCAGATACATTTATGTAGTTATTTAAGTATTTACTTTTAGGTACAGCTACAGATACAATGTTTACATAATGTATTACCTAGCTATATTATATCTGTAGATTTACAGACATTTGTAGATACATACATGAAGCTGACCACTCTGAGATCTCACCCTTGGGCTCAGAGCAATGGTGTGAATCTCAGGAGTCTTATCTTTGTTACAGTCTATAGATGTAATTCAGAGCAAGTCACAAACTGAGTTAGAATCAACGCAGAAACATTGGCCCTTTTCTTCATTCCCTCATAGCAGAGGGAATGAAGCACTAAAAGCTTAAACATGAACTAAGTGAACTCACAGCAGCCTAATTTACTGGGATTTTTAGCTGTCACAGAGCTGTCTGATCTGCCAGCATGACTAGTGCCTAGTGCCCAAGCTAACTAGCTGCATCCTTGTTGTGGTACTTCAGCAGTTCAGTGCGATCACATGCAATAGCTCTACCTACACAAAACCCAGCCTGTTTGTGTAAACTCTCCGCACTCAAAAGAGTGAGACAGAACCTCCCAGAAGGCAATTTACCCTATCTACTGTATTTATCACAACACTGGAAAAATGATCTTCTATTTCTGCCTTTCTCCATTGCTCACAGGACTTAGCCAATACAATCAAATTATAACCTTCATTTTTAGATGATTGAGTATAGGTAATTCTCACCATTTTGTGATGGGAATATGAGCAAGTGCATTATGAAGTATTTTACTGTCATCCCCTGAAACAGTTTTGGAACTACTCTTATTGCTATTTCTTTTCTCGAGCTCCTTCACCTCTTAGCTATTCCCTGTTGAAGTTGCTTCTTGGGCCTCTGTGAAAGAAAAGTGAAAAAACAGGCATCTGATTTTCCTCTGAAACCTGTGTAATTGAGGACAGCACTTCCCCAGCTGATAAAGGCAATATGATAGAGAAAGAATACAAAAAATTTCTTTGCTCTTTTAATCTTCAGTTGTGTTTTCATACTATTCAGATGACTATATTGTGTAGACTCAACACTACACTTCATGTGCTAACATTTATTTTGATACATCAGTCTAGTTCAGTCTAGTTTGAGTATTGTGTAGTTCCTCAAATTCATGTTTCTCTCCCATTTTGCTCAAGGGTTTTGCCATGCAGTAAAGCCCACCAAATTTCTTCCCCCTAAAGGGTGCTGAGCATCAAGGGGATACATATCTAGATACAGAAATTAAAGCACCATGACTGAAATGGGCAAAACCACGACTTTGTTTACTGAGGTGTAGGATGGGGAATATATGCTTTCATCTCTCCTTTCACCACTTTCAACTGTATCACATAGGCTGTTGGAATGTTCACTTGACCTGTGATAATTCTTGTATTAGAGTGTCTTGATGAAGTATAAAAAATGAATACCGAACCCTTAGGTATTAGCTATGCAGCAAGGATGTTTTCAGATCTAATTACTGAATTAGTCAGTACTAGTTGTGATTATCTTTAATGAATGTAGGTTAGAAAAGGTTAGTAAAAGTACCTTTTCTGTTTCACAGTTCATCAGCTAGAGATAATTTAGTAACAAAAGCTCATGTTGCAATCAGGGAAAAGACTCCCACTGACTGAAATGGGACCTGGACTGGGACCAAATTAAGTGCTTGCCATGAACCTAAATAGCTGACATTGTCAGTGACTCATCATGTGAAGCCCTTCAGAACATTCAGAACATAGTGGAATCATTTTATTTGTATTTGATTAAATACGAAAGTATTTGCTAGGCTTTCCAGCTTTGAAAAACAGTCATTTACATAAGAGCCAGGCAACCAAATAACTATCCTCTTTTGCCCTGGTTAGCAGGCTTAATCCTGCAAATACTTATGCATGTTCTGTGCTCATCATTAGTCCTCTGACATATTTGATTGTCAGATATCAGGCATGTATGTGTTTGCAGGAGGGGATCTGGTGCTGTAACATTCATTTGTTGTGTTCTGTTTTGCTGATGGACTGCAAGCTCTGAAGGGCAGTAAATGTATTTGTCTTTTATATTTATCCGTGCAGAATATAGAAAACGAGCTGTAAGGAAATACTGATCATGAAAAACGATATATATATCATAGAATAGTTTGGGTTGGAAAGGACCTTTAAATGTCATTTAATCCAACCACCCTGCAATGGGATATCTTCAATTAGATCAGGATGCTTAGAACTCTATGCAACCTGACCTTGAATGGTTCCAGGGATGGGGCATCTGCCACCTCTGTAGGCAACCTGCTTCTGTGTTTTACCATTCTCATTCTGAAAAAACTTTTCCTTATGTCTTTTAGTTTAAAGCTATTGCCCCTTGTTTTATTGCACCCTACTGAGTATATGTATTACAAATATATGTATGTATATATATATATATATATATATATATATATGCATTTTAAGGGAAAAATATGCTTCTTTCCTGTATTCCAGGTTGATTCACTTTAGAAACTGTTAAAAATGTGCATTTTATTATTAGCACCTTTTATCAATTCAATGAACAATAGAAAGAGCAACTCTGCTCCAATACCAGCCACATCTTGCAATAATTTATAAATGTCCCATATTAAAAATAATACAGTTACTCAAACTTTTTCAAAATGTCCCAGGGTAAGCAAATGCTTTTGTATTATTATTAGTTTTGACAAACCTGATTGTGTGTTGGCCATTGTTAAAGGGTTCTATCTGCCTCCAAACACAGTGAGAGACAAAGAATTTTTAATGAATTTAATTAAAACTTTATGTGGTTTATGGTGTTCACCTCCAGCTGGTGCGCCATTCTTCTCTGTTGAATGAAGTTTCCTCTAATGCATAATGATGTGTTTTATAAGAGGGATGTTTGAACCCCCTTCCTAGTAGCCCTGAGGTAGTTTCCATGGTATGACACAGTGGTGAAGTTTTTAAAAGCAGGTCTCTTACAGTTAGGCAAATTATTTACATGGTTAAATGCACAGGCATGGATGCATAGGTATGAATCTTAAAATAAATTTAAGAATCTTTTTTTTTAATCCTGGAAACCATCCTTGTGGGCTAGCTTTTACGACCCATGCTGCTGAGCATTTGTCTGTACAAATGGCACACTGACATGAAAGGGTCTTGTTATTTGACTGCTTCTGTTTGGAGTAAAAAAATTGAATTATGTGTTCTCCCTTGGTTAACACACTGACATCTGTACCAGGCACAAGGTCCTGATATTGATGGGCACTCCTAGTGCTGCTGTAATAAAAATGAACAATAACATGCAGATAGCCTCGTTAGCAAATGTTTCAGTGCATTTTATGAGACATGCTGAGACACTGCAACAAGCTGGGTCATTCCCATGGCTGGCTAGAGTTAGTGGAATTTTAATCTTCTGAATCTCTTGTGTGTTAGGGTTTTCATCAGGGTCTCTGTAAAGGGCAGTGACCTGTGTCCTTTTCCTGCAAGCTGTCAATTGGTATTTCTTCTGTCAAGAAGCAAGCACTTGCTGAAAGAGGTAGGCTCTTCATTTGTTTTGAGCATTTTCTTTTCAAAATTTTGAGTCTGGGTGTGGCTGGACTGGAATACAGAGCTGTATTTTTGTGGTTCTTTGGATGGTGAGATCTCAGTTGTGCAAGAATCTTGAACAAGTTCCTCAGGGAAGGAACGAATGAAGCAAGATGTCTTGGACCAGAGGAACAGGACTTAGGAACAACTCACATCTCTACAGGGAGTAGCATGATCCCTGGAGAAGTGTCTGCAATGGGGGCTACATACTTCCAGTGGTTTTGCAGAGACTGGAAAACTGAGATGAATGTTGAAAGGCGTCTTCATAAATAATGTGTCTTGTTCTAACAGTTGCTTGAGGAATTGGGTAGGAAACTGGTTACAAAATCATCCTGTACCAGCATGACCCTTTTATATCATTGATCCACTCAATGAGGTTGGGAGAGCCTTTTATATGATCTCACTGGAAGGTGACTAAAAGAAGAGGCTTTCCAGGAGTATCAGTGTATCATCTTGAAAACAAATAGTCAGTGGTTACCTGGAGATGAGACTATTCTTTTTGGAGGGGGGTCTCAGTGTTGAATCCACCTGTGATCTTTAACAGAGTTTTCTAAGGTGTAGCCAATAGTAATACCAACAGTAAATCACTATATCTGTTTCTCTCCAACTGATGATGAAACAAAATGATACTGGAGAGGACCAGTCGCAAGCTAAATCAGAAAAAGTCTTCGGAGAAAATGCTGAAAAATGTGACATTTGGCACTTGGTGGAATGACAAAGAGCTGAAGAGATGGAAGAACATCAAAGGCTGAAGAATACTTCCTGGTGATATGCATGAAAAAGAAAGCATGATGAACAGAAAAAGAAGGTGGATATATACTAGATTGTAAAGAATGAAGAAATTAAAAGGAATTGAATGAAGAAATGAAAAGGAATTAAATGAAGAAATAATTGGAAGAAAGTGGAGGAAGTGCTGGAAACCACAAAGACGTATTTGTATTTTCTTCAGAAATCAACAGGATGCTCCTGGAGGTAACAGAAGGAAAGGATATGAGGAGCTGACTGTCCTACATGGAGAAAAATCTGACCACAGACTAATGAGTCATCTTGTTGCATTGCTTCTGATTCCAGATGCTCTGACTGTGGTCTACAGTGGAGCTTTGCCTGTTAGAGCAAATCAAATAACCTTGTTCTGATAAACTGCAACGTCCCCTTCAGGGAAGGTAGAGCTTCTGTCAGTAAACACAAGGAGCTCTTGGATTAAATGTACAGCAGCTGAGTAGCCGTTGTCTTGGACAGAACATGAGCAGTCATGTTCTGTCCCTGGGGTTCTCTTGTCAGCTGGTGGACTATATTCTGTGCAGTGTAAACCAGAACAACTTAGATATAGTGTAAGCATGAAGGTGGCAGTCTCAGAACTGCCCTGTGCATCATGGTGTGGCAGTTTCTCTGGATATAGGCAGAGCCACATAGAGGGAAGATCACACAGCTGTAACCATGAATAATTTCATCATACGTCATGGGGGTATGCACTTCAGTATGCAGTATCAGTCAGGACATCAAGGGTTCTGTAACTCACCTCCTGGTAAATCAGTGCTGTTCTTTGGTTATTGTTGTCAAGTGGTCAAGCTGTTAGGCACTGGTTTATATTCCTGTGGTCTCCAACTCTAAAACAACATTACGTTTAACTAGTACCCTTTTTTTCCTGGAGTTCCTTTTGATAAGCAGTTTTGGGAACAAAGTAAAAGAAACCTGAGCAGGACTAAAGCTTGGGACTACAAGGGCTGAGTTGTGTACACCCATGACACGCTGTTAGTGTTTCATCAGCCTTTGAACACTGATAGTCTGACAGTAAACCAGTGGGTCCTTTGAAGCAAAAAGGCTTCAAAAGCTAAGAAAGTGTAGGAGGCCAGGTGCTGGTTGTAGTCTTACTGTCAAAAGCAGAAGAAATCAAGCAGGAAAGAAGTCAAATGACTGAAACCAAAGATTTTCTTTTCCCCATGGTTTGTAGATATGTTGCACAGAGTGGTTAATTTACAAAGGAGGAAGATACACAAGGATCTGATTTGCAGCAGGTTTTATTGGCATGTGAAACTGCCACAGAAACAGAGGCTTGAAGAATGATCTTCGAGTGAAAAAGGGGGCCTTTTTCAGCTCAGCTGAAGTGCAACGTTGCCTGCCCCAGCCCTTATGCAGAACAAGAGCACTATGGAAAATGGTGCTGCTAAGAACATTTTGGTAGGAAAGCAAGGTAGCCAAGCACACATCCAAGGGTGTGCCATAGGACACTTGTCCTTCAAGGTACACTGCTAGGTGACCTAAGTGGGAAACTTGTGGATGATTAAGGCCATTGCTGGATTTTGGAAGCAAGTCTGTACACATACATACACATACACAGAACTGTTGGCAGGACAATAGTGGAGAACAGGAACAGGAAATCTGTTCTGCTTCCTCGTTTGCCTGTTTAAGGTAATTATTGAAACACTAAGGGATTTTGAGCCAGAGTGGTCATTAGCAGCTGTTGTACATATCTGTCTGTATATACAAATCATAGAATCCTGGAATTGTTAAGGTTGGAAAAAATCCCTAGGATCAACCCTGTACCACAGCCATGTTCACCATTTATCTGTATGTACATAGATTGGTGTCATTTTAGGGTGAAATAGGGTCATTTTGATGAAAAATATGGGCAATTAGTAAGATACACTATGGATATCCTTTAGTGTTTGGATTGGAAACACTGATTCTGTCAGAATATAAAGAGAATCTTATGAAGATAAAAAATTATAGAAACAGATATACAAAAATAATGGGCATTTAATAAGTCTGACTGTATTTTTCCTTGTCTCTGGCTTCAGGCCCCATTGTCCATACATGAAACATCCTTAAAATGATAAGCAAATTATACCATATTTGCTTCAGAAGACATGCAAGTTTGGCTCCTCTATCTCCCTTAAATGCTTCAAAATCCCTGGATCAAAGCCCACAGAATCTCTCCTGAGGAGAAATATGAATGTAGATAATTATGCAGGAAGCTATGAGCACTTTCATGTTTTAGCGTCTTTTACTATTTAAGTCGAAGTTAAAATGAAATAAAAAGATATATCATGTCTTATCTTGACAGATTTTTTTCTTTGTTTTGGAATCCAATATTCACACTGTTTTCAAAGGCATAACGAAAAATTTTATGTAGAGTTAGTTTAAGTCTTTCTTCCAGTAGTCTTTATACTGAAAAGTATTCTCTTTGAAAAACAAAACTTTTTATAAAGCTTGCCAGTATTGTTAAAATGACACACTTTTTGGTGACCTTTTTTAAATCTCCATAAATATTTCTGTCACTTTTGATTATTTCTTTCTGCAGTTTAGAAAGTACTCTAGAAAGTACTGTGCACCTGCGTCCGTGTGAATAGCAAAACCCATAGGTGTTTCCTTCTCTGAGGACAAATGTTTCTGTCCTATGCTTGCCCACCCTGAAAAAGTCTCCAGCTCTGACTCCTTTGACCCTCCTGGTGATTTCAGTGAAGGCCCAGCAGGAGTTATTTGAGCCAGGAGGCTGTACAGCAGAGGATATAATTCACTTGTGGGGGATATAAATTAGTTATCCACATAGGATAAGAGTCTGTCAATATTTGTCTGCTCGACACACTTCTTTGGTCGCTTTGCCTTGAATGGCACTTTCCACATCCTACTAACCTCCTGTAGATGTGTGTCATGAAGGCAGCAATAACAATTCCCTTCTGGGACTCCAGCAGAGAAATACTTGCTGAAGCCAATTACAAAATACCTGTTGATAAAACTGAGATCAAGATATTATTTCAGTGTTCTAGGTCGCCTGTATAGCTGGGCTGCTTTAGAACATTCCACTAGACTATAAATCACTTTTACATTAGCTTTAACGCCCTTCTCTATCCCAGTGCTGTATAAGACAGCTTCAGTGTACCTGAAAGGGAGGCCAGAACAATTTGCATCTATGTGAATGATTTTCCCTGAAGTGAGAGCCATTTGAAGCATGATTCCCTAGAGGCAAATCAGCAATGTAGCTTGAGATCTCTGCCCGCTGCTCACCCAAGACCCACCATCCCATTCCCAGTTTAGTTAAGTTCTGCCTGGCTGCGTTCCTGTGTAACCTGCTCTGTGTGTCCCTCCCTTGCAGGGGAGTTGGGCTGGATGTCTCCACAGGTCACTTCCAACTCTCAGTATTCTGTGACTGTGATTCTGTGGTGAGAAATCTAGCCTGGAATTCATTCCTGTTACATGGTACTGCACAGGCAACAAGGAAAAGCACCCAAATAAATGAAGGAAGCTGTTTAGTAGACTGAACTGCAACATACAGTAAGAACATCAACAAATGTTTCTGTTGGCTTGGTAGCAAACTTCAGGCTTGCTCTCAGTGCACTCCTGATTCATTGCAGTGGTCACTGTTTACAACAGGGATTAATGAAAAGAGGCAAGTGCGTGTAAAATGATTAAGGTGCTGATCATTCTGCAGCCTAAGGTTAACTCAGGAAAGGATGGTCTCTTTGCCTTGCTGCTGGAATCTCCTACTTTACTGAGGTAGATGTGCATGTAGTCCATATCATTACTGGCGGTGCGTTCTGGAGTTCTTATAAATATGCTCAGTTTGGGTCAGGATTTAAAAAAAAAAAAAAGTGGTCTTTCTGATTTGTTGTAATGATGGTGTGCTGTCTGCACTGTGTCATTTTCCTTACCCTTGTAGTGGGATAACATGCAATTAGAGACTGATGTCAGCCTGTAAAACTTTGGTGTAAAATTTTGGTCACACCAAAATACCATACTTCTTAACAAAGCTGGCAGACATGTCCTTTGGCAGCAGCTGCTTGCCATGTGATTTAAAACTTCCTGTCACTATAATTGATGTGTTTTTATTCTTTCCACTTCCTGAAGCCTGATCAGAATTAAAATTGCTGTTGGAATTTCCTGTCAAAGCAACTCATTTATTCGCCGAGCGCTGCACTGACAGTACTTTGATTGGACATTGCCTTCAGCTATTCTCAGGCAGAGAGATTGCTGTGAATTATGCTCCTTGCCTAGATTTTACTTCCCTGCATGCCACATCTGCAAATATATACAGATTGTCCATCATGTTGTAACCTTGTCCTAATGAAAACTCCACATGTAAAATGTTAGATTTGAATATCAAATTTGGCCACCTGCTGGGGCCCTGGCTTTTGTGTTTATTTAGGAAACTCCTGAGTTCTTCAACTGATTGTCTCACCGTAACTTTCATGTTACCTGCCAAAAAGAGCTCTGCTATGTTTCTGCACTGAGAATTTATGCTCCTTTTCATATTTCCTTTAGAAAAAGCTAATGTTTGTGTGGGTTTTCTCTTGAATTTTATGCTTCAGTATGCTGCTTGCATTCCTTCCCAGAGGTGGCTGTGTTGTGCTGCCATGTGGCAGTTCTCAGATGTTACTGCAGTTTGTGCAGGGCTTTGCAAACATCCTGGGTGAAAGATTCTGTGTAGATACAAGTTGTCATTATTTGCAGTGTGAGTGCAATGAGGTGGTGTTAGCCCTGTCCATTAGGTGAATAAACTGTTCAATTTACTGTTGGATTAATCATTCAGTTGCCCTGTTTGTAACTTCGTTTTCCTGTTAGAGCTTCTTAGAGAATTGCAGGTTATTTTGGGAAGCTGAATAATGAGTAAGTATTGGATTGTTCTTCAGTTATAGCTGACACAAAGTCATTGTCACGTCAGAGCAGAATAGTTATAATGATACTTACTTAACTGCCTTTGTAAAGTGTTTTGATAACTGAGGCTGAAAGGTACTTACAAACCTGTGAACTGTTACTATTATTATTAGAGGCAATATAATATTTTTAAAGTTCTAACCTACATTATTTTGAAGATATATAGTGGGCATCTAAATATTCATGTGCAGGCTCTTTCCCTTGACCAAACTGAGTGCCAAGTACCCTTCCACTATTTTAAGGAAATGCCCTTGACTGCTTTGGCTGGTAGTTGTGGCATGAGGCCATAAGTGGCTGTCTTTGATTCACTCTCTACCTGCAGCTGGTGGAAACAGCTCCCACCAGACCCTGGTTATGGTATAAGCTACTGTTGCATATTTATTAAATCTACTTTTTCTACATAAAACCAACCAAACAACAAAACAAAACACAACTTTTTTTTTTTTTTTTTTCAAATAATTGCCCTAAGAATATACTTATATTCACCATGGGGTATTTTTGTGGTCAGGAACTTGGACTTTTTGCTTAACATGCAGACAAGTAAACAGTATGCCCTCTTCAAGCCTCTGCAGTGCCTGTAGGAATAGAACAGTGTCCCTGGGCTTTCCAGCTGAAGAAATGAGAATGGAGATGCAGGTGTTTTATGGTGATGGGAGAGGACAGTTAAAAGGGAGGAGCTGTGAAAGAGAGTGGGGTACAGAGGAACAGAGTTCAAGGATGGATGGTGGGAGAGCATAGGAAGGGCCTTGCTTTAAAGACTGGTGCCTATTTCCACGTCACAAGCAAAATGTCAGGTCTTCTTTGTATTCAGAGTTACTCTGCATTTAGACAAATATGCTATGTAGGAGAAAATACTGAATAATGGCATTGAAAGAAGATGAAGGAAAAAAAAGAAAAAAAAAGAAAAAAGCCTGTAAGAGAAATGTCCAGGTAGTCAGGACCATTGGCAGGACTGTGAAGTTTCACTGACCAAACGATATAATCAGAAAACTGGAAAAATGGTAATTTTGTGAAGGAAAGCAAAAGTGAAATCCTACTTGGAAAATAAAATTGGCTCTTACTCTGAAGGTCAGAAGAAGGGTATGACTGCTAATGACTCATTTTAGTGCAGAATTTAAGGAAGACTCAGCTATTCAAAATTGGTCCTCTGGACAGGGCTGGCTGGGTGAAATCTCTCAGTAAAGGGAGGATTACAGGGATATATATATACAGGGATCATGAGAAATGGCAGCAGGAGCTCCACTGACCACTCCCTTAACAGCAGAGGTAAAGCCAGGACAGCTGATCAAGACAAAGGGAAACATCACATTTAAAGAGTTTCCCCAGGTCACTTACCCTAAGTAGACACCAATTTGTCCTTGGAGAGTTATTGAGATGAGTCTGCACATTGCAACGTGTCCAACAAAAGAGGCTCAAAGTGAGTCCCTGGCTCTGGGCTGGACTCCTGCCTGCCGTGCATGGCAAGGAGGGGAGCATAGGCAGACTTCTGAAAAGGAAGGGAAAGGATAGTTGAAGTGAGTTCAGTTCTCCTGATGTGGGTTGTGTTTGTTTTTTTTTCAGGAGAGAGGCCAGGATAAAGAGAGAAGTATAATAAAAAACACAAACAAATACACTCAATGTGCTGCTTCTTCAGCTGCCACGTCAGCCCAGCTGTAAATGCCCAGTGTAGGAAGAAGCCAAACCAACAGTGCCGAAGCCTCCAGGAAAGACATAATGCTGACACAACAGTATCTGAGTTCCCAACTGATTTCAATCACTAGATAAATATCAGTTTCAACCCTAAATGATATTCTCAAGTAATTGTCCAATGCCCAGTTGGGCTGGATCGGTGTTCCTCTGGAACTAGTTCAGGCCAACTTTTACTGCTTGGGAGTGCGTGGCCAAGAGCAGACTTATGTGCTGGAGCCTGAAATGCCATTAAACAGGCTGTAGTCGAGAGGACAAAATGCCTCGTGTGTTTAGTCTAATACACCATGGGACTTGTTTGCTACAGTTACAGTATTAAAGCTGTAATTATAGCCAGTGAACCGCAGATGTACTGTAGCCACAGGGTTTAAATGGGGTGTTACTGCAGTAGAAACCACCCCCAGTAGGTTATAAGTTCAAAGGGTCATTTTTCCCTCTCTGTTTAATCAGATACTCAAGCGTACAGACTTCTTAGTGATGATCATCATCAGGTATTGAACATCTCAGCCTGTTTTATGTAGGTCCCTTTGGTTTGCTTTTAGTTTTTTGTTTCTGTTTCAGAAGAAAGACGACAGCTTAATGCTTGCATATGATGTGCAGTCAGTATTTAGTGCATGGTGCAAACAGAATACCATTTTTATGATGTGCTGGTTAGATAGAAGTGTGCCACCCTGCAGCAATATTGGGCTGCAGTTCTCAGCAAATAATGATGTTGATGCTTTGTACTTGTGTCGAGACTGAAAATCACAGCAGAAAATGTCGATTTTGGCACAGGAAAAACAAAGAATACCCTCTTTGAGACAATTCAAGTACAATGCATTTGAAGACAATATTAAAATATGTTCTTTTATTAATTATTAAAACACATGTTAGCGGTTTCTGACCTTGCTAGCCATTGCATGCTGGCAGTCTTTATGACACAGGTCTGAACATGAACACACACCCCTTTTACTAACACATATAGGTGTCAAATCTCGATTTGGAGTGACTGAAGAAAAATGTCAAAAGTCATATACTTTTTCCTCCCTGTGCTTGACAGACAAAATTTCATATTGAATGTAAAAGAGATGATAGCTGAATATTGACTTTCCATTTTAGCAGTGAGCATAACAATTTTTTTTCTGATTAAGCAGGACTGTAATGGTTACCATGTAGGAAAATATAGGTAATATTAGACTGAAATATGTCTGTCTAGGGATCCATTCATTTCCCCAAAATAGCTAGTTTCTATTTATATATGAATGTCTGTATGTTTATATATATTTAAATGCCCCATTTGCTACACTGGTTTTAGCTTCTTGTTAGCATCACTTCTTGTTAGCATGATGTTCTACAGCACAAGGCAGCTGGAAAAGTGAAACATGTGTTCAAGAATTTATGCAGTGTCTTTCTTTCATTAAGAGAACTAACAATTATAGGTGCATATTATAAGTTAGCAGTGCTAAGCAGTATGTTATAGCCATGTCTGACAGACATATTGTTTACATTCATATTTTATATTGGTGAAACTGTAGCTTTTTTATCAACATGACATTTTTCAAATGCAATATTTATACCTCTTCTTCCATACAGAGGAAACGTAGTCGTCTAAAAACGCGATATGTTTTAAATCCACTTGTCTCCTTTTCAATTAGAAAATATTTCCAGTTATTTCCCCAGCAAAATACATAACTCAGCATATTCTGTATTCCAGGCCTTCTATTAATTGATGAAGGGTAAATTTCTCACCTCGTACCAACAATAACCCATCTTATTTTAATATGGCTGAAACCTCTGTGGGTATGTGCAACCCTCCTTTGCTGTCCTTAGCATTTCCTTTGGGCTGCATGTACCATCATTTTGCATGCACTGTCTCTGACAGTGTCAGTGGGTTTGTTCACACCCTACCATTTTTCCCAGAGGAATATCCTTTCTAAACTGCTTGAACTATGATGTCTGTGATCCTCAGAGACATCTAAAAATACAGTATCTTTTCTTACATACATATACCCCAGGGAGATGGAGTGATTATGAGCTCCAAAGTCAAATTGCACTTCATGTGAAATTAATATATATGTTTCATATGAAATTAATATATCTGAAAATACATCTCTGACACTAAAGTAAACAAATAAACAAGTAGTTAGTTTTCTAATAACTAACTAGCTAGTTAATCCATCTAAATATTCTGTCCTTAAAGAAAGCTGCCTTGCATACAGTACAATCCATTGTATCTTACAATCAACAGTGCAATATACAAGAGATATTTGGTAACATAAATGCCAGCCTGGATCACATCTGAGATCCATCCAATACAGTACTTTTATTTTCAACAACATCCAGAATGAGGTATTTCAGAGAAATGTTTCAGCAGCTCAGAGCAGGCAGAGGTGGATAATTCCTCCCTCTTTTCATCACACTCAGAAAAGATCTCTCTTAGTAAATTGAGATTGCTTTAAATCCTGAAGCATAAGGTTTCATTTTTGTTCCCATACTCTTCCTTTAAGCATTAACTATTACAAGCCTGGATATTACTACTGTTTCAGTACATGCCTGCGCTCTCATAAGACCATAACCCCAGTAACATCCTGTCATAATGAGCTCCAAGGTCCAATTACACCTTGTTTGAAAAAAAGTATTTCCTCCTTTCAAGTTTGAATTTGCTGCTGTTCAGTTGTACAGACTATTCACTTGTTCTTATACAGTGCAACAGGAATTTCAAGCTACAGCTTAGCAGCTTTGTGTTGTAAATACACTAGTATCTGAAACATCCTTATCATAGGCTGGTTCTCCAAATATTACAAGGTCTTCTCTTGTTCACCAGTGGATCAAATCCTTGTAGATAAAAGTAGGAAGAGACAAAACCTACCACTTGTAAGGATAGAGTAAGAATGCTAATGCCCAGCGGGGACTATTCACCAGCCCAGTGGTTATTTAGGGGACTCTCCTAAAGTCCAGGAGCACCTAGGAGTGCTAGGTGGATGCTGTGTTTACTGCTGTCTGAGCAGACCCTGCTCAGACCCCAGCTGCAGCCTGATGCCTGAACACAGCATCTGTCTTACCCAGCTTGTTATGGAGTTCCCTGTGTCTGTTGGTCGCTGCAGTTTCCTGTGTAGTCAGGGACATCTCTGGAGAGCAGCAACATAAGAATCTAAGGTGGTATGAGCTGTGTTTAGGAGATGCCTATTTCAGCCTGTTGACCACATGGAAAGCTCAGATAGCTTGCTTAAACTGGGCCGAATTCAGGTAGGAGCAAACCCATCCAGCAGGCAGCAGCTGTGGAGAACATAGTGGGTCATTGCCCCGCAAACACAGTCATGTATGACACATGGCCTGGCAGTCTCTGCAGTAAGCAAGGTGTTTGAAAGATGCTTTGGGAAAGAGAGCACATCCATGCAGCTCCCTACGTGCTTAGTAATCACTTCCCAGTGGTCAAAGTTGCCTTCCACATTTAGATAGTGCAACTGAAACTAGGCAGACCCGTGATTACTTCCTATTTCATGCAATTGCAAGTTGTAGCAACATATCTCTTTCTTTGTGCTTATATTTCATAAAAATACTAGGTCACAAGATAGAAATAACTCCACACAATTTCGATGTTTATTAACATGTAATTCAGAGTCTATTTTGGAAGGATATGTTTGTGTCTGTTGATGATGAGCTGATGTGGTCATTTGATTTCTTCTCTACGTTGACATGCTTTTTAAAATCCTGAAGAGGAGTTTTGTGACTGCGCGTATCCTGGAATTTCTGTCAGTGATTACACAAAATTATTTTTGGAACAAATTTAGTCAAGAAATAGTAAAAAGTACTAGTAAACAGTACAGAGTAAACATAGCTTGTCATTTTTTTGGGGTTAAGGTAATTCATTCATTCAAATGGAGAAGGTATGAGCATGCAGACAGGTTGGTAGACTATCACATAATCTTGAAGGAGGTAAGTAAATAAAATGGACCTATTGAATATTATTATTGCACTTAAAAGAAAGGTTGAAAATTAGTGAGCAGGAACTAGCAATGAAAAAAGGCAATGGCTTTGGTGGTTGTGTAGATTTGTAGATTAATTTTCTGGGCAATATGCTTTTGGTTCTACTGTGGAGAGTGATATATTTGTATATTATATTCTATGCAGTAAAATCTGCACTTCTCTAGATAAAAAATCTGCATTTCAACTGTTCTGCACTTTTTATTTTACCAGAAAATTACAAACTTCTTTTGGATTTGAAAATGACATCATTTTATTAATGAAGTTAATTTTTACCTAGAGGAACAAACTGAGCACAATTGATCTGTATCTCATTATCCCAATTCTCTTTTTCTTCTATTTTATCCTGGTTTTACTGATGTTAGATGCTCAATCATATTTGCACTGACTGCATTTTTATGGAGTTCAGCAGTCAGCTCCTTTGTGTTGCTCATTTAGACGTATGGAATGTACCTTAATTTCAGTAACAGTAAGAAAAATGGGATTTCAGGAAGTGCTTGTGTGGTCAAATGGCTTTGACACATGTACATGACAATGGGAGAGCTGTTTCTGTCAAGTGCCTCTGCCAACAGTCCATACCATCTGACCATTACACTGGGCCTGATAACAATGAAATGTAATTCTCTTTGATGAGAATATGAGGGGAAAAAGGACCCACAAATGTCACTCACATTACTCAATGCTCTGCTGAATAATGCATGGCTGCCTAGAATACCATGGAGATGGAGATTATAGAGGAAAAAAGAGAAAAGGCAGCACCTCTGCAAGAGGAACCCAGGGTTCTGGATGGCATCCTGCTAGGACTCAGCCAGATTTAGAGACACTTAAAAAACACGTAATGGGTACTGTGAATGCTACCTTTATAAATTTAGACTGATTGTAATGGCCATAAAAAAGGAGAGTCCTCATGCATCTGACCCTTACTATTTTAAGTGTCTGTTCTGTTAATTGGTGCTTTTGGGATGTGGAGGGCCTTATGCCATGCACTCCCCTGCAGTGAAAGGCTCCCAGAGCCCAGCTCTGAGTAGGTCCCCTTTGCTGGGAAGGAATGCAGGGCTGGGAGAAAGTTGTTTTCTGAGATGAATTGTAGTTGTTTCCAGTCAGAATCTGGCATTATTTTCTGCCATTAAAATAAAAACAGCTGAATTAGTTTCTGGATATGAATTCTTTTGGCGCACTAAAAATCTCAGCTGTTTCAAGCCAACCATTCTTCTGAGGCCATTATGGAGATACATCAGAGAAGGTACAATAGATTGATGATGTATTCCCCCCAGTTAGTTCTTTGGGAGATAATATTAGCTAAAGTAATTTAGAGCAGCCCTGGGGCTGCTCTAAGCCATGAAACATGCACACTGGTTCCAAGGCTTGGGAGGCTGTGAAGGCATAAGGGTGAGTGAAAGGTATAGAAGCATGGCTTAGGAACTGAGCCAAAGTTACTGCAGTCAGGGGAAGTCTTTCTATTCACTTCAAAAGGTTTTGAATCAAGCCCTAAGGATGAAGGAATTGAAGTCTGACTGGTTGAATTATAATACCAGAAGGATTTAGCTTCTCTTACAGGGTTAAATTTCATCCCTCCTTAGCTGTGAGACAGAAAGAAGTGTGTGAAAAGTAGCAGTTGTCTCATTTCTCTGAAAGAAAATTTCTCTGAAAACCATTCTTACCTGTTTTCCTGGGATACTGTACATGATCATATATTCTTTTGTACACAGTGAAGTAGTTTCATGAAACAAGCTCTCGTCCAGTTTTTCAAGTAAAAAGGCTGGATACTCTATTCATAGGTGTGATTGGTTGAATGTAATCTCTTTTAAGCCTAGAAAAATAAACCTGAAATTCTGCTGAGAATTTGATAAAGGGGAGTTCAGCTTAGTGCTATTAGAAAAGAGATGGAGTTTTGTGGACATGATATTGATTTGTTTTCATATAAACTAAAAATTGCAGCTGCACATAAGAACCAGTTTGACTTTCAGTGACCCCCAGGGAATTGTTTCTTTCTTTGTAGAATAAAAGGATGCAAGTCTCTTGCAATCACGTTGTCTTTTTTTGTAGTCTCTGTAAGAGTTCGGTTGTATTTCTTTATCTGAAATGAGAAAAAGACAAAAACATTAACTGAATTTATAGGAAAGAGACAGGCTATTAATAAAAAAATTTCTATGTAAATATGAACAAAATAATTTGTAGGACCTGAGGCTTTTTTACTTTTTTTATCTTCTGTTTTAATTCTCTATCTCCAGTTTGGAAATTTCATTAAAGAGTGTTCTAAGTAGTCTGTACATATGCAAAGGTGTAGTTGAGGAATGAAACTATGTTCTTTTGAATTACAAAGAAGTAAGAAGTTAGTGTAATCTGTCATAAGGAAGCAAACTTACTGTATCAGTAGCAGTGATATCCTACAAACAGTTGCATAAATTTAAAATTAGATATTTGTTTCAAACTTTTGCAGTACACTAATGACTATTGATAGTTGTTTGTGAAACCAATGTTTTTGCTTTAGCAGCTGAGATTTTTTTTTAATAGGTTAGTTTATTTCTATCTAAAAGAAGAGTTAGTTCTCTGTATTGAGGGATGCTTAAGTGTGCAAGCTCTTATTTTTTTTAGCTAACATTTTGGGAACATACTGAATTGGTATATTTTGAAAGGAATAACACGTTAAACCCATCAGAGAGATGAAACTGGATTCTGTGTACTGGGTGATAACAGCAGAAACCTCACACAGCACTTGAGCACCAGTTTAACTGTTTCTTGTGGTCTGACACAAAACTTGGCATGTAGGGCACAAGCCTCTGAGACTGACTTTTCATGAGAGTGAATGACATCTCTTTGTAATGTACTCCATGCAAAATCTGCAAAATAGCAGTCTTCAGTTTCATCAGTTATAGACTTCCCAGGCAAAATGGTGTATTTGCACAGAGATGCAAAATGAAAGCACAGAGGAAGTTTAACCACAAACATCTTGATAAGTATATAGACATCATTCTCCTGAGACTGTGCTGTGCTACAGCATTGATGAATCTTGAACTACTGAGCTGGTATGAAAGACGAAACAAACCTCTACCATTGTGTTTGCATTGGGAATATTGGAACAACAGCACTAATTCTCTCAGTCTGTGCTTTTAGACTGTTAAGGTCAGTGTGCATTGCAGCGGTTGGTTTCATTCTCCTTGCTCTATTAACATGGGAACTGCAATGCTGCAAGCCGAGTCATTTACCTTCAGCAACTTGAACTGGTGGCAGAAACAGAACTTGCTGTTCATATCCTTTGGTTTTCCTTTTTTCCAGCTACACTATATTTTCTCTGGTAGTATCAGTGGAACAGTAAAAAATCCTGGTTTACAGTCATGTATGGGGCTTTATCCAGAAAACTGCAAGAAAACAGCCAGTAGAGTGTGCTGCTCTCTCATGATGGAACAGAAGAAAATCTTTAGTTGGTTTGCTTAAGACATCCAGAATATATTTTCTTTTTATTTATTATTCCTTAATGCAAAATTATTCTTGCCAGGTTAGACTTTCGATCCCTTTACCACTGCCTTTTCTGGAGTGGCACTCAAAATATCAGCAGGTAAAACAAATTCAAGTTGTGTAGAAGACACCGACAACCCCAAACCAATAGAGCATAGGAGAGCAATGGAATCAGATTATCTCATTTTTTTGCCAGCCTGAAGTTCCTATTTTGAGAGTTCCATTCATGAAGGTCCAAAAGAGTGTTTACATTCCCCCTTTTCCAGCTGACCTTACCAGTTATCCTCTGACCCTGTGTTATGATCTCAAAACATCTGTGCAACCCTGGAACTTCAGTGTTTGAGGGAGGGATAGGGAGGGGGAACTGAGGTTGTACAGGATCTTTCATCACCTTTTGCTTTGGTTATACAGACTTTGCAGTATTTTTTGTGCCAGAGCATGCATAAGAATATTTAAATATTTATATTTAAATAAGGATATTGAAGTATTTATAAGTTATAAATATTTATATTCTAATGAATTGTTTCTGTAAGACTCTGTGTCACTCCTAATACACTCTGTGTATTACCTTTTACAATGTTGTCATAAGGGGTTGTTTTTTGTTTGCTTTTTTACAAATAACTTATTAGAAACAGCATTGCTCAATGTGTCCAAACTTTTTCCTACATGGCATTTTCCCACCAACTGGGAATGGAGGTGATGAGCATCCTTTGCAGCTGGTGGGTGCCACTCTTGGCTGGCAGATTAGCTGGCACAAGATGTGTTGTGACAGCATGAAAAATGTCATGCGTTGGCAACTGAACCCATGTCTTCTACCACGCATGCTGCTTTTGGACTGGGAGTTCAAAAGAAGAAAACATGAGTCATGCCTCAGAGTGCATGGGTTTTGCTGCTCACTATAATTTGAATAAGCCTCTATCTTCAGTGCAAAGATTAAGAGAAAACATTGTAATTGTATTTAATCTTTATTTCTGGTAAAAATCAATAAACAGCAAGATTGCCCCTTATCTTCGTAAATTCCACAGAATGCACTTCAAAATCTGACTTGTTTTCAGGCTTAATGAGACAGGATCTCTCCAGATTATTATTTTGGCTTTGTATCAAAAAATATTGTCTGTCATTATAACAAGACTTTGCCATTAATACAATCTTAACTATTTAATTAGAATCATGAAACTGGAAACATAGTTTTTTCTGCATTTATCGGAACAAAAAAATATCAGTCTATCAGAAGAAATTTTATTTTAACATTAATGAGTTGTGATTTCTGGAAATGATGGGAAAAGTGGCCACAGTTTAAAAAATGGACTCAATAGGTAAAACTGTAAGTGTGAGTGAGATCAAAAGAGAGCAGTACTCTGATGTAGACAGCTCTTCATGGCTTGTATAAACAAGTGCTCCTGTTGTTACTACCTCTGTTGGAGCTGCAGGCATCAAAATGATCACAGAAAACACCATGGAAAAAGGCAGATTTAGCAAATGCCTGAGATGACTGAGGGAAGATCACAGCTTTCCTAATGACATTTATTTAAGTTCTGCAACCATAAATTTAGCAGGATAGGAGTGGACTGACTTAAGTCATAATGAGCCTTTAAGGACCTAAATGCATCAGTGCCAGAGGATGTAGAAAAATCAGTGTGAGTGTTTTTACTAATACAGGTACCATTTCTATCAACATATAGGGGAAATACTTCTGGTGGGGCTTCCTGAAAATGCTCTAGACAGGGCTACACACTCAGACAAGTCAAGCTTTTCCTATATTCTCTGTAGTAGGGAAGGCAATGGGAAAGTAGAGACTTCTCTGAAAGCATGCTGGCTACACCTGTGCTGTGTGTAGGCACATGGGGCCGTGACTGAGTCACAGAGCACAGCCTTCTTCCTTGTTTGTGCTCCCAATATTCACAGTGTGCACTGTGGGACATACCTAGGGACACTCTGTTACAGGGTTAAGGGAGCTCAGGCTTCACCTCTTCCACATTTTGGGTCAGACACAAGCACATGTTGCAGCATGGATGACGCACAGATATCTGGCATGGGGAATTTTGGCATATGTGGGAACTCTTGTCCCACAGTTATCCACTTTGTGCCCTTAGTAATATCTCATACAGGCACACCATGATCAGCTCCTTGCCAAAGACAGAATTTACACATCTCTGTTTTGATCCGTCTTGCACTGAATCCTCACCACAGCACCTCCTTCAGATTTCCAGGCTAGCAAACTAGCCCAGTTCTTTCTGCAAGTATTCATGCAAAATGTTTTTCTTTGTTACCCATCCTAAACCCCCTTGCCACCACCCCTCACCAAAAGAACCCCAAACTAAATAAAAGCAAAAAAAACCCCAATACCAGCCAAAAAAACCCAGATATACATGTCACTTTTACTGTAATCCATGGGAGCTGCACAACTGACATACTGATATGAAGATAAGATTTCGTGCGTCTTTCATTTGGGGTACTGTAAGAAATGACTTTAAAAAGCTTCTGCAGATTGCTGTATGTAAGCATGGCTAAAGTTTATACACTAGACAATAGTGCTCAGGAACTGCGCCTGACATAAAATATTTTGGTTAAGTAAAATTCCATGGTGCAAAAATATACTAGATTCCTAAAAGAGGGTAGAATTTAGTACTGTTGAGATTTAGTCAGAGATCATCTCAAATGCTGGCATTTTTGCAGTGATGAAGAAAATGGAAGGAGAGTGTGCTTTGTGTGCTTGTCCTTCCCCTGTGTGCCTTTGTAATATAATTACTAGGTAAAAATGTAACAGCATAAAAAATTGGTGTGCCCGAATTAAGTACAGCCTACTGCATGCATGCATAGGAGCAGAGGCTTCTGTTAGATTCATTGTGTCCCTGAAATAGGTGTACAGCTTTTATTCAGCAGCAAAGTCCAGTACTTGGGGTGCATTTACACGAAGACTGGGATTCTGCAATAGATAGACACATGCTATATTCATTGCTGTATTTCTTATAGATGTGTGGCACATGCTTCCAAAACACCCACTGTATTTTTTACTTGGCACTTGAGCTTTCCCTTTCATATGACTTGCTCTTGTTTGAAAGAACAGTATATATTTAGTTTGTTGACAGAGCTATGCTTGAGTAACACTGTCAGAGGTGATAGACCTGAGTTCCCAGAGGATAATCTGAACACCAGCTTCATTATTCCAGATATTGACACAACAGTCATCTATGCCAGATAGAGGAAATATATCAGATGAAGTGCACCACTGCTACAGCATCATTACAGTAAGACTAAACAATCTGGAGCACTGCAAATTTTGGAGAGAGAAGGGCTGTGGCATGCATCTTATACAAGGAAAAAGCAGTTGAACAGCAATCATACAGTGAGAGCTCTGATGTGCTAAGGTGGAAACTCTGCTCTCTCCCCAGCAAGCTCTTGCCTGAGGTGGTCAAGGTACAACACACAAAAGAACTTGTGGTTAAATGCGGGTGGCTTTCGGCATCAGTCCAGGCGAGCTCAAACCCTGTGTGTCTGTACGCATAGCAAAACACCTCAACCACTGAGCTCTGTGTGTTCTTGTAAACATCTCTCTTATTTATACACATGATATTTGTGCACTCCCAGTGTATAGGTTTTGTCCATGTGAATCCCAGTGTTTGCATGCCCGAGGGCCAGTGCTTAAAAACTGCACCCACAAAATTACCTGTACCTAAACCTAGCTATCTTGGGTCTTTGAAAATGTGACATTTGCTGTTTCAGGGAGGCATTTTATCTTCAGAAATAAGTGCAAACTTATATGACTGCGGTGTAATCCATGTTTTCTAATAAGAGACACATGATACATTTTTTGACCCTTATGAGGCTGCAGAATAATGATTTTTTGAGAAGTTTATCAAGCTAGGTATAACTAGAGCTGTGACAACTGTCCGAATAGGTTTTTACCTAGGTTTCCCAGCACAGACAATTTACATTTTAACTAGCATGTGGTTACATTTTCTTCCCCAGCTTTAATCACTAAACACTGGAAATCTTAATTTCGTCAAATGCAATCAAAGAATTTTGTATAGTAGCAATTAAAAGTGTAAAACTAGCATTCGAGCTATAGCAAATTAAACAGCTGCATTGGAGTATTTTTAGCAGTCATTCCAATCAAAATGCACAAAAGGCTTTTCTTTTTTTGAGGAGTATCTGCCGGGTGTAGCTCTGGTTTCCATAATTCAACAACCTCACTAAATATACGCACATACTTTTAAAATTTCAGTTACAGAGAAGCAAGAAATTGTATCTTTTCTACCAGGCAAGTCGGGTGAAAGAGTTCAGAGGGCTTGTGCTGACTGAGTTGCTTTTGCAGAAGTGGAGCTTCCAGCTGTAGTTGAAGTGTTTAAATAAGGAAACCAAGAACTACTTTGTTGTTTCTGTTACTTTTACTGTACTTCATGTGTGGCATTGAGTTTTCCATATTGTAAATGCCACACATGAAGCCAGAGGACCTTGTTTCTCATCATTCCTAGCTCCTGCCACGTTGTGGCAGTAGGTCTTTCTATTTATTTTACTTTTTTTACATTTTTCTTACTGGAATGCCCTAGCTTTTGTGTATGTCAGCCAACAGAGTCCTACATAATCAACTATATAATTAAACAAGAGGTAGTTCTAAGCTTCAAGTATCAACATGTTCCACATCCCTACTCTGTTTAGAGACCTAATGAAGAAATTTGGTGGAATTTTAGAAGCCTGTGCAATTCTGAGTTCCTCAGCTGTGGGAATTTGCCTGCATTCCCCAAGTCCGGGAGATTTAAGAGACCTCAGTCTTGGTATACAATGACACCTAGAAATATGGAGAGGGTCACAAGTTTTGTTATGGTCCAGACCACGTAGGAGTCTTTTAACCAAGCATTTGAGTGCAGGATGTAGAGGATATTACAAAGGGACAAAGTGGGTCTGTCCAAGGCATGGATAGAGAAAGCAGTTTTGGAGTAGGGACTGGGTGGGAAAGGCAAAGTAACTCCATCAGCATGTGCTCATGGAGAAACCAATACAGCCATGAAGTTTGATGAACTGTGAGGTGGGGTCCCAGCCTCTCTTCAGTTTCAGATAACTCTTTCAAGTTATCTTGAAACTGCTGGTGGCCAAAAAGATTAGGGGAGTCAGAGTATCTGAAATAAACTGACCTGGTTTCATATCCAGGTCTCCCCTCAGCTCCTTTGTATATTTTTTTTTTCTGAAAAGCAATAAAATAAATGAACACCCTAGGCATTCATTGGGACTGAGATCCTACTTTATCTCATATGTATTTGGGGAACCTACCTCCCAGGGGTTTTGTGTTGCCAGCCCTGTGCTGAGAGTATTCTCTTCCATTCTTCTAGCTTCTCCATCTTCCTCTGTTTCACTCTTTGCTCCATCTGGCTTTTGGTCATTCCTGATGTTTTGCAGATCATCTCCTGTTAATCAAAGCTGTTCTCCCTCCCCCAGTGATTCAGTTTGTTGTTTATCGTGAAATGCATTAGCTTAAATTTAATGAACTTCCACTCGAGCTCTTTCCTTTTACTTGCTGCCATGAAGCATCAATCAGTATCACAACAGTAAGTGCTAGTTCAGTGTGGATGACATCTTTAGAAGTAGGGATGCAGCTGAGGAGGTGAAGGGAAGTGGCTATTTAGAGCTCAAGTCATCAATTAAATTACTCAGTGATAAAGTCACTGTCTTGTTCTTCAGTGATGTTCATGTCATGTTGCTGTGTGGGGAGGTGGTGATGCATCATTACACTCTGGTGCTTTGTGATGTCTTATCAACGCTGGAGATATTTTGGGATAGTGCCAATATTCTTCAAGCTTTGCAGGCATGAGATGCTATAATGAGCAAGAGAAATAATTACTAAATCACCACTCCCCTTGCACTAGGAGCCAGGACTGGAACTCAGCTTTCTTCTAAACACGTTTTCCAGAGAGACAGAGGCAGCTTCCTCACTGCTACCAAAACCACATTCTCTGGCTAGCTGGAAGACATGTTTTCATATGTCTTTATGCCTTTTTCAGGAAGTGACATTATGTTTTTCACAGCACTTTTGAAACCTTTCAGACAATCCCATAAATAAAGAAAACTAGTGTTTCTTCTTGTTGTGTGCTACTGCTAGCACACTGTGAGTCCTCCAGACCTTGGTGTTGCTGTCTTAGTCCCTGGTCTCCATGTAAAGATTTACTCTAACTTGAAAGGAAGGGATGCAATGTAGTTGCCCATTCCCTTGAGAAGGTTCTGCAGAGGAAGTGTGAATTGGAAAAATACGGACATTCAAAGTGGGGAATAACCATTTGAAGAAGGGAGGGATTCAAGAGCTTCCAAATTACTTCATCAGCTGGCTTGCTCCATAAACTCCCTCTAGCATGAAAAGCCTAGAAATGCTCTTAGACACCTAGCTAGGACAAAATGTCTGTGCACTGTCCACCAGTCCTTGCAGTAGCAATGTACAGTGTATAGTGTTCACCTAAATTTCCATGATCAAACATTTCTCTTGCCCAAGTCTGCTGCTTCTGAGTTTTGTAGATTCATACTTTTGGGAACTGTAGCATGCACTGGAAACCATTTTGCTGGTAACGCTTGGCATGAACATACCATCATAAGTATATGGAGCACATGATTACAGTGGCATTAATTAAAAATACTTATCACTCTATCCTGTTGCCAGTGCTTGAAGAGCTTTCTAAGGGATTTTACCAGCAGCACTGTAAATTATTTCTCAATGAATGATGAAAATATTGCATTGTTTATGCTTCAAAATATTCTCTTAATAAGCTACTGCCTCCCTGCTGCCCTCCTTAAATTTTTTCCCCCTACAGAAAGGTGTTGAAGGTGGGGTTCTACTGTGGGAGTTAAGATGCTGTGTTTATATTACAAAAAACAAGTTGAAGCCCTTAGAGTTTGTCTCCAGCTGAGAGAAGCACACATTTAGAAATTACAACATTGGTATTGGCTATCTGGAGCTTTAGGAAGTGGCTGAGAGCTGGCAGTCAATTAAAACTGGGCTGGAGTTCAATATCAGAGTTATGCTGCCTGTTTTTGCAGGATGTGTTTGAATCCCAGGCTGTGCTGCAATATGGTTTTGATGTAGAAGTATGTAAAAAGGAAATGTAACCCTTAAGAAGCTGTCTGCATTTTCTGGTACAGACAGGTTGTTCTACATAACTCCAGGAGCATATTTGGTCTGGAAAGTCGCACCCCATGTACTGTGGTACTGATCCCATTTTTTGTGGCATAAATATGGGGTTAAGTTGATAACTTTGTTCCTTTGAGCGAAGAGCTGTGATACATGTATTTTGTAGTATGTCTTTCTGTCTGCAGCACAATGCTGGCTTTTGAGTGCTTGCTGTGTGCTATGCAGTGGCAGAAAATAAGAAATAGTGCTTCTGATTGACAAGGAAAGATATAATCCATGTATTCTGCAAATTAATGTGGATGTCTAGTGGTTTGATCCCCAAATTTCCCAGCAGTAATATGGAAGATTTGCCTGACTATAGTGAATCTCTCTGCCCAGCATTTTTAAGCAGCTGGTTTCTGCAGCTGAATTCACAATTGCTTTCATATAAGGACCCTGAATTTTCCTTTTTACTTCTTTTGATTATATATCTGTGGCCCCTTTCAGTGGTTAGTGTTAGTAATTTGCCACATTGGCTCAAAATGAGTGCGGTGTCCAGTTCTGTTAGTGCTATCCGATTCACTGTTCACTGGAATAACATTGCTCTTATCAGACAAAGCAGATCAGACTTGTAATCCAGAGACCTCTAGGGTTTTTTTCCTTCTTTTTCTGGTATGGTTTGGGGCTTGTAATAAGAGCGCTTTGGGAGCATTTGCCACACTGTTGTGTATGCATGAAAAATACCACCTCCCGGCCCCACGAGTTGGAGAACAAGTTTCAAAAAGGAATATTTGCCCTAAGGGTTTTCCCCAAAGACACTGAAACTAATTAAAAGACTCCCATTAACTTCAAGAAGTTTTGGATCCGATCACTGGTGTTTTTTGTTTTCCGAGCGCTGCCTGTAACAGAGGTTTTCGAGCCTGTGAGGCAGCCTCACGCCACTTGTGCTTCTGTTCCCAGCAACTGATGCCCCTTGTAATGGGCCAAAAATGTGTAAAACAGATTCATCTCTTTGTAAAACCATTCTCAGATGAAACCATTTAAACTTGCCTTAAAAAGAAAGGAAATAATTATTCCATCTGCTTTAAGGGTTAATTACACTGGCTAACTAGACTGTGCAACACAGAAATGATCCAGGGATCTTCAACCTAGGAGTGAAGTCATGCCCCTTACCAGTAGAGAAAAGAATGGTAATTGCCTGCTGTGAGCATGAATGTATTCTGCTGGCTAGCAAAGAAATGGCATTGACAACTGGCAAACCCACTCTGCTGAGGAAAAAATGTATTTTTGAGGCAGGCACACAGCCAGCATTTTCATTTGGGAAGTCTCATAAGTGGAATCAAAACTCTTGCGGAGGTAACATGAAACTATGCGTTAGAAGGTTGGTTTTTTTAATCCCACATTTAATTCTGTCAACATTTCATGCTGGAATAAGAAAAATATTCCTTAGGTTGGTTTTAGTCAATCCCCCTCATCTTGGTTTCTCCCCCCACCCCAGTTCCTTTCTCCACCCCTCTCCTCAAGACTTCTTTCAGCAAAGCATTTGTTTAGAAAGCAATGGTCCTTAGGAAAATGGTGATATGGTCTCCTCTGAGAAAAGCTGTGTGAGCAGCACTCAGTATTTTGAACCTGGCCCTGATTTGGGGATGTGTTGAAGACTGTGGATTCACAATTTTCTGGTGGACAATTGACAGGTCTGGAGAGCAGCAACCTGTCCAGGTCACCTCTGGCACACCTGTGTCTTCTGCAGCCCTTTCAGCTCTCACATAGTAATGGCAGTTTTGAGAAAAGTAAGAATTGTAAAACCACCATGTGACAGGGGAATTCAGTTGAGATGAAAAGGCAGAGCTGAGACCTTAAAGATGGGCAAGTCTTACACATCCCATCTAATAGTAATAAGCACAGAAATTACTTGTTTTATTGCATTTAGGGAGAGAGTCATATGGTCATGGCTGTAAATCATTTAGGTCTAATTTAGGTCTAAGATAAGTAGATACTGTAATTGATTCTCTACAAGCCTCAAGGTGGCCATACTGGGAATTGTTTGGTATTGAGGTCTTCTGAAAATCTTCTCTACCATGTAGATTTGCACCTAATCTTTTTTACTGCAATTAAGAAATGAGAACTTGTGAAATATTAACCCTCTGCCATTGTGCTTAAGGATTTATAAAGAGCTGAAACTTTGGCTCATAAATCTGTATACAGGCACTTAAACAAATAGCCTGGTTACCCAAAGTGCTGAGCACGCAGCCTTTCCGGTTGATTTTCTAGGGTTTGGCCTAAAAAAGGCTTATAGAGCTGAGCTCCCATTCTTTCCTTTCCTCCCACTCTTTTTAGTGGTTTAAACTGTGTTCTTCTCTATAGGGCTTCACTTTGCAGTGATGTCTGCTGCATTTGCTCTATGTCACTTGCAGAGAGAATCACTAAAATATGTTGTATGGAGGGTTTTAAAATTGCAGGTATCCTTCAATTGCCTTAATCTGATGTCCTTTCTGAACCAAAAGCTTAATTTCATCAACATTCTTTGACAGACCAGTTTTTACCTAAATGTCTGCTACTCTTTATGTCTTCCCTGGCTCACCATGCTTCCATGTACAGCATGTTATTGAAGTATGTTTTGGTGTTTGTCTATTAGGAATTACACTAAATTCATACTTTGTATACTCTGGTGAACAGCTTTCAGGTAGCAATTGTTTCTTGCCATCAGACAGAATTCTATTCATAGAAGTCCTCAAGACCACTTTTTGGTATTTATCCATCTTCCTAAAAACTTTAACACCGCAATAAATGTGCCATTGTTTATGATTTAGCTCGGAAAGTCTATTATGTTCAGTCTTCTGATCTTCATTGGTACATTTGGTGTGGTTCTCTATCACAAAGACCTATAACTTAGGGGAAATAAAATAACTATTTGATACCATAAGTTTCTAATGGGGCATCTTTCCCCCCCTCCCCACCAGCACCCCATTTTTAAAAGAATTCATAAATGAGCAAACTTGTTGCCAGAAAATTGGTTTGTTGGGGTTTCGCTGTTGTGCTGAAGTTTTCTGTTCTGGCAGTTTTTGCCATGGCAAAACAGACGACAAAATAAAAATTTCTCAAATTCTTAAAAGAGTAAAAATATCTCAGAAGATTATTCACACCAGGAAAGAAAAAAAAAAAAGAAACAACGAAAAAGAAGATATTTTATTAGTCTGTCTGGATTTCCTCTAAACAAAGATGAAAACAATTTTGCAGGGATTTCTACTTTGAATGGATTGAGATTTTTTTGCCCTGCATTGTTTTATAGTACTGCCAAAAAATGTAATTGATAGAGGTAAATACTAAAGATAAAATACATTTGTTGTTAACTCTGGGAAATATTTTTTGTCTTTTTACAAAAGCATGTATAATAACTTTAATGGGATTGAAAAGTGAGGGGCCAACAGAAGTTCTCTATGGATTCAGGGATACACTGCACCTGCCTACCATTTTGTTTGGCCTGGGTATAAATAGAGGTCTTTGGACCAGGTTGTCATTAATCTCTCATCTTTCATTATTATTCAGTAATTTAATCCACAAAATACTTTAAGTGGTATATTATGACCCTTTGATTTCTAAATGATTTTCCTCGTAGGTCTTTTTCTCCTTGTGTGTTTATTGCATTCCTGTGCGCATGGAGGAAAGTCTGGGTCTACTAGTGAGGACAGAGCAGTTTTCCAAACAGAAAACCGTTCACTCTGACTTTTGAATTGTAGAACACATCTGAAGGGAGGCTTTTAAACAGCAGAGCAGAACTGAGCATGAACAGACATCGCAGGACTGAGTCCTTCAGAAGCAAGCCTGCTTTGTGCCTGGACTTGCACGCACGGAAATTATGAGAGAAGTGTGAAATAGAGCTGTGCTTGGGGTGTGTAAAACAGGTCCCTGAATGAAAATCAAATGTAGAAGGGGGTTCTAGATGTGTTTCACTATTGTAGGCTCTGGAAGAATTACAGAAGTGAAAGAACAGCCCTTTCCACTCTCCTACCACATACAGGTAACTGCAGGGAGAGCAAATTGGTCTCAGGCTACCAAAAAGAACCGAACCGAGGCCTAAGCTGCAAACACTGAGACAGTATTAGTTTGCTTATAAATATGTTTACTAATAAAATGAATGTAGAATTTTATTAGTAAATGCTGACAATAGGAATGTTCAAATAAAAAAATTTTGTCTGTCCAAAATTTAAACAGCTCATATGTTTAAATGAGCTGTTTTCAACTGGTTTGAAGACCCAGCTAATGTAATTTTTAGTCAGTTTTCACAGAATCCAGTAATGCTTGAGGCCAGAAGGGACCTCAGGAGATCGTCTACTCATTGTTTTCTTCTATTACCTTTTGCACTTGAGCAAACACATGAAAAAAAAATGTGAGCAAGCTGCTAAATATTGCCCTAAGTTAAACCTGCAAGATGTGGAGATTTGAGAGCAGAAGGATTTTCTTGTATTTCCAATGTACTTTCAGAAAAAAAATAGATGTTGAAGTTAAGTCCTCCAAACTTTGGAGAAATATCTGAACTCTGGGACAATCACCAAAACCAGACTGAGGAAAAAAACCCCCAACATTTAAAAAGAGTATTAATATGCAATGGATGTTTATAAAAGAGGCAAAATTGCCATCTGTGAGTATTAAACATCTCTGCTTAAGAACAGAGCTGTTGGCAGCATGAGTTCTGTCTAAGCTGGGCTAAGGTAGTACTTTTCCCATGTAAGCTGTGTGCCCTGTGTCCACAACCTTTTAAATCTGCTGAAGGATCACTCAAAAAAACTCTCACTATTCCTTGTTTAGACTGTTAGAAATTTCTACCTAGTGAATTTTAGCATTTACAAAACTGAGGTTTTGTTATCAATTTCCATTCCCCTTTACTCATGTCATTCCCAAAATAGGTGATCAAGAATTAATTTGGTATTACTCCTCCCAAAATCACCTTGTACAACACGTGTTATGACTGAGTATGTTCTTTTCTCTGCCTTATCTCTTGTGATCCTACATGTCTTCTCCTAAAGTATATAGGTGGCTCTTGGAGCTACCAATCCCCAAAATCACAATTGCTACCACCAAAAGCACACCTTAACATAGAGAAAGCTTGCTCCTAAAAACAAAAAGTTCATTCAAGATCTTGTCCTTGTTTTGAGACATACACCCAATGTGTCAGTACTAGAAACACCTGTCCCTTAGGCCTGGAGAGACTCAGCTCTTCATCCCGTGTCAATGAATCTTGTACTGGAAATAGACTACAGACCACTTTTTTTTTTTTTTTTTAATAATTGCTTTCTTTAGTTTGTTTGCTTTTAGTTAATTGGAAAAAACAGAAACATTTTAAACCAAGTTCAAAGGGAACTTGGTCATCTCTATTTCCCCATCCAAGAGAAAAGGGGTAAAATCTGTTTTGAGTTTAGCTATCAATCTAGTAGCAAATTGAATTAAATAAGAAAATGTTTGAAATCCGAGTTGTATTTCATTCCAACTGCATTGCTGATTTAAAAGGAGTGGAGGGGAGTAGGACTTAAATATTCAGCATTTTATGATCAAGTATCCCTTGTGCTTCTACCACACCTCCTCTGGAGACAAAACACAAAGCATGTTTGGAACAGCTCGTTGCTGCCACGCTGCAAGGCTCCAGTGCCTGTTGCATCAAAGCATAGCCCAAAGCAGGGTGAGGTGCTGAGCTGCACCAGTGCTGTTGGCTCCCTGCGTTTGGATGTGCATGTGTGAGCTTGCATGTGCATGTTCGACCTTGTGCAAACATCACAGGAGCCAGAGCTCGTGCTCTGGATATGCTAGTGGACTCCCAAGGCAAGTAAAGGAAAGGAAGAAAGGGTGTCCCAAACTGAAAAGCCGTTGAAGGAAAATGCCATCTGAAGGATCAGTAGGCAGGAGGGGAATAATGCTAGTAAGAGTTTTCCAAAGGCAGGGAAAGAAAGCAAGTCTGGACTTTAATTCTGAATTCCATGCACAGGATGGGGGGGAAGGAAAGTGTGTACTCTGGCATTTATTTAATATAACGATTTTGTACAAGTGTCTATAGCACAAATTTGTATAGGTTATTCTTTGGTTCTTACAGTGTTAGGCAGGCTCAGTGGAGTGACAGATACACCAGCTGAAATGAGAAAAGTACATGCACAGAAATGGGGGCTTCTATTCACCAACACATAACAAAAGAAAATAGTGTGAGTATGCATGTTCACTTCCAGCACATCTGGGAATTCAGGCATTAATGGCAAAGCTCATCATCCTGGTGTGGTCTTCGGGCAGTGGTTCTAGTTCAAAAGCCAGCAGGTCTTACCCACATTCCAGGTGCTAGAGACTGATTTGGTCACTCTGACAGCCTTTTGTTTAAGGTGTCAGACCCAAACACAGAGCTCTGGTTTCAGTTCTTGTTCCTTGAACTTGGACTATTTCTCTTTATTGTCATGAGGGTTCCCAGTTTGAGCCTCTGGTCAAGGCTGAATGCCTTGGTGCTCCATATTGCCTGGCTGTTGGCTTGCAGTCTGGTACACCTGGGAGCCAGCTCTGATCCCCAGGTGGAGAAACTCAGCTGGATGGGGGCACATCAAGATGCTGATTTGAGTTCCAATGTCACCACCACCAGCAAGTTGGGTGTAATTGTTTGAAACCACATGGCACAGGAGATAGGAGCAGACATCCAGACATGTCTAAATAGGAAAGGATCAACCCGTCCCAAACTGTGAGTCCGTGAACTGAGAAATGATGAACAGGCAGGACAGACAAAACATTTGGCCAAATGTTGAAGCATGGGTCAACATACTAAGGTTCAGCCATGGACTGAAACACTGCAGGAAGAAGCTGGAGTGGTAGCAATACTCATGTGCTGTTGATGAAGCTTAACTTCTTACCATTTGTAAAGAGCTCTGGAGTGCACTATCTGCTAGATTAACCTGCACTGATTTCACATCCTTTTATATGAGAAGACATGTATTTTTAACATTAGTTCTGCTGCATGTTTAAATGAGACATGCTTTACAATGTAATTAAGAAACTCTTCGCACAGTTGTCAGCTCACACTTTTCCCACTTTGCTAATGCCTTCAATGCACAAAAGCCATGAAGAAAATCTTTCCGTGACATGATGGCATTACCAACTCTTTTCAAGTGGGAGGACTGTACTCCTACACAGCAGATTTTCCCTGTGTTGTGGTATTCATGCAGCAAAGAGCTGTACTTCTGAAGGGTTTCTTGTTTAAGCTCTTTCATGCTTCTTGCCTTGGAGACTTCTTTTAGATTTGTAGCCAAGAGGAGGTCAGGAAGTGCTCCGTGCTGCAGCTTCTTTTTCTCTATATGTTTCTATGTGGTTCTCCACAGATCCATGGAACACATTCCCTTCCATCTCTCTCCCTTTCAGAGTAGTTTATGTTTCATTATTTGCAGATGGAAAAATGACAACTTGACAAAGAGGGGAGGATCTTTTTATTTAAATCATTGTCTTCTTTCAAGCTCTCATAAAGTGTGATGGGGCAATACAGAGAATGCAAAAACCAATTGGATTTTATTTGCCCAGTGTATGAAAAATGAACCTCCATGCACATATCCATGCAAGATTATTTTTAACTGTCATTCTGTGGATGGAATTTGCCCATCTTTGTAACTTTCCAATTTGGCCAAACTACTGATGCATTTGCTGATGCCATTACTGCTTTTGGGTTTAGGGGGCTGAGTATGGCTTTATAAAGTCTGTATTTTCAAATCTTCTGTACTTCTTTTTTCATTGCTAAGCACACAGAATAACAACCAGGGGTAGATTCAATCTTGAAAAAGCCACTAGGAATTTTTAGCAGCCTGAACCATCCCAACTAACCCAAGACACACAAGCTCTGTTCCCCAGTTTTGTTTATTCTTTTCCTACCATGATTTACAGCCAAAACACACTAGCTGTGCTTGCTTCTCACATCCCAGCACAAAACCAGAAATGACTTTGTTGAACTGAGCAACACTGTTAAGCCCTTGTCTAACAGTTTCAGATTAATTTAACCATGAGCACAAAGTTAATCAAGTTTCACAAAGATCTGTGTGGGATTTCAGTCATGTTGGTAGGAGCTCTGAAAAGTGGTGCAGTTTGAGGACAGCATCCTGCCTGCTGCTTGTGCCAAGCTGCTTCTCTTGTACTTCTTTCCCTGCTCTTATATTTCAGTTCTGTGGAGAAAAGCACTGAGAGAATGAGGCCAGAACTTACTCAAAATCTTTCAGCGGCAAATGGAGTGGTGGGGAGGAATGGGAACAGCCTGCCTTGAAGTGGGGCACTCAGCTCATGGAAGGAATGATGGGCACTAGCTGGAATTGCCCAACCACCCTCCTGTATCCTCCACCTTTGCTGAGCTGTCCACGTAAGAGAGCAGTGCTTCCACTCACATCCCTGTGAACACAGGGTATTGGCCAGAGGGCTTTCCCCCTCCAGGGAATGATCATCCTGTGCCCAGAGCCAGCCAGTTCAGTAATGCTCTAACTTGAGCAGCAAGGCTATCCCTCAGCACAGCAGTGGGGCTGGCAGGCTGAGCACAGCAGGTGTCCATGGAAGAGGCCCTTCTGCCTTTCTGCACCACAGGTCCTTGAGAACAATGATTGGTCTGACCAGTGCATTTGCTATTTTCTTTTGCATTTGTATTCACAGCAAGATTTTTAGTACATCCAGAAGTCTCTTCCAGAATCCCAGTTTTCTAGCACAGCAACTGAGCTTGTGTTCATAAAAGGAAGCAATAACTTTGTAGCAGCGTGTACTGTCATGAGTCTGTTCTAAGAGCTAGGAGCAAATCCCTAAACTTTCCTGTGTCCTGTGTAATTGGAATAGGTGTTTTTACAGAAACTGATGTCATGAAATCAAAACAAAATGCTTTTTGTTTACCTGTGATTTCCTCTGAATCATGGTTGTTAGTGCAGTATAAGACAGTTCTGCTATTATCTTCAACCTTCTCTCCCCAAAAACCAAGCTATAAAAAAACCTGTCTAGATTTTAGCCACCTGGTTATAGTTAGTTTCTTATTTTAAAATAGCTTTCAAAATAGATCAGACATTACACTGTTAAAAACAATTTTCCCTGTAGGTATTGAATATCAGACAGGGCTTGTAGTAATAACTGATAGGTATCTAGAATAATCTTCAGTATGAACTGAGACTACAAAGATCTGTCAATCACTGTATTTAACTTTAAACACAGATGATTTGAATTCATGTTAGCAGCATGAGGAAGTCAAAAAGATGGAATGGTGCTGTTGGAGAAAAGATGATAGGATTACCTCTGCTGTTAGCCTTTCCTGCTACTTGTTTGAAATACTAAATCAAGGTGAAGTTTATGAAAAAGGCTACAACAGGGGTTTGTAACTCTTCATTCCTGCTGGGATTTTCCTATTATAAATCTGCTGTCAGAAGTAAGTGCTTTACTTGTGGCTTAATTTTATGCAGGCACAAACACCTTGGTTCAACACATTTTGCCAGAGACAATCTTGACTATCTTAATGCAACAGAGTCCTCATTAACAGGGACCTGTGAAAAAGAAAAATGCACACATGCTCTTTTGTCATTGGTCTTTCATAAGCAGCCTGATGAAAACTGAAATAAAACATAAATCCCAAGGTGGTGTGGAGCTGGTGTGGAGACATGAGTGTTTGAATCACACAGCTTATGTGAATTATCCATCTTGGAAGAACATTACACTCCACCTTTTGAATGAAGTTTCATTAATGTAGTGGAAAGCTCACAATTTCTATTTGTTCTGCTGTGGCTGCTGAATTTAGCACTACCCCCAGTACCCACCCCTAAAACTAACACCTCTGTTGAGGTGATTTTTCCTATTTTATCCAACCATTTAACCATATAGGCAGCTAGGACAGTGGTTTCCAAGATGCTGGTAAGACGGCTTGTGCAATTTTTCTCTACGCAAGAGCCATCAAGATGAATTGGTAGCACTTTTCTGTCCTCATAATGCATTTATCCTGTTTGTTTTGAGTTCTGCATGCAAATATAAAGAGTCAGGATCAGGCTTCAAAAGCAATAAATATCTATTTACTTATTTCCTGTTCGATGTAGTGGGCTGTGTTTCAGGCGTGCATCAGGTTTGTTACCACTCTCTGTTATCTTGTTCTCAGGACATGGATGTGAAATTTTCCTCCAGGCACCCAGATCTGAAAGCAGGACTTGAAGTTTGTCCCATCTAAAAGAAATTATTAACATAAAGTCTTAAGAGAGGGAATCTCAGATCACTGGAAGGAACATCTTGTCATTATGGTGATAAAAGACATCCTTATCCCCAACCCAGTGTGTGCTTCTATGTTGCTTTAACATCAGATTTTACAATTGCCACTCGAGTATGACTGCATCCCTTAGGCAGTGGCTGCTTTAAAGTCCGGCACAGAAGGAATCTCTTCTTCATGCAGTGCTGTGAAATTTCAGATTTCAAAGTATAATTTTGTACCAGCTTGAAAGAAGGCTCCAATGTACTGGCACTCCACTTTAAGTAAAATTTGGCTTTATTTTCCAGTCTAGTTACTGAAAACATTTATGTTTTAACAAAAATGAAGACTTTCAATTTTACTTTTCTTTACCTTATATTTTAAAGTCATCTAAAAGTAAGAAATCCAAGTACTTGTTAATGGAAGGTCCCCCCAAAAAACACTCAGAATATGTGAGAACAGTCCATTTTAATGTTTCCAGGACTGCCTCTTCATCTTGGTTTCTTTTTTTAATTTTCCCACTTCCACAGAGAAAGTGACACCATTTTGCAAAAGTCCAAGATTTGGTGGAGCTGCACCTTTTAGACAAAATATGACTCCAGCAGTGCAGGCTTTTGTGATCTGGCTATAGATGGAAGAGTCAACTGAGGAAACATAATGTGCTTTGAATTATCACAGCACAAAGCTTCACTTGCAGTAAATTCATTGGCGTTTATGCATGTTGTGTTTCCTCAGATCAGGATGACAACCTCATTGCTGCCTGGTTTGTGGCATCCCAAGTTAACACATGTAAATTCACAGCTGTGAGCTGTGTTACAGTGAAAGGACACAGGGGCTGAAGGCAGAAACTTCATTCTTTTGGGTTTTTATGGTATTTTTAAAAAAAAAAAAAAAAAGTAGTTGCAGAGGTGCTTCTTCAAGTAAAGGATCATGAGGCAGTATAACCCAGTTTATTTTATCTGCTTTCCTACAGTTCTCCTGACTCAATGCTCCTGTCTGCAGTTGAACTTCCAAAAGCTTGCAGGAGAGGGTCTTGGCAGTGTTTTGGGAGAAAAGGAAGGGTTTTAATTTACAGGCAGGCATTATATGGCTGTAACTTCAAAGCATCCATTTTCCAAACAGGAACAGATATTTCTGTAGCCACAGAAATGACTTTTCTGATGAATCTGAACTGTGAAGTGGGAAAAAGGCAGCATATTCCAGTGAGTGGTTGTGGTGCAGTTTAATCTTCACATGTACCCCAGCTGCAGGTGCAGTCTGCCTGTTCAGACATCTGAACCCATGAAGTTCTGTTGAGCTTAAGCACAGAAAAACATACCTGATCCTCCGAGTTGCAACAGATAAATGGTGTTTTAACCATAGCAATTGTGAGCTTGGGTGATGGGGGCTGGTTTTTGTCTTCTTTTCTTTTCCTTTTTTTTTTTTTTTCTTTTAATTAATGTCATACATCCCAAGTTCTCAGAAAAACCTAGAAGTTCATCTGAGAATCCAAATCAGAGGGCATTTCTGTGTCAAACAGGTATCTACAGGTGGGTAGGGCTCCTGGCGGGCAGAAAGCCCCAGGTTGCAAGTAGGGGATTTTTGATATCTGCTTTGGGAAGACCAAATGCCAGGGAGGCTGGAGAGGGGCCAGGAGGAAGGAAGAGGCCTTCTGGGGGCACAAGAGACTTTGAAGTGTGACCCTGAGCAGAACAGGGGTGGGCAGGGTGGGAAAGGAGGCGAGAGGCAGCCGGGGTGGGCAGAGGGGTGCAGGAGCTGTCGAGGCAGGAGGGGAAGGCAGGGGTCAGGGCAGAGGGTGTGGGCTGGGGGTTCCCAGCCCTGGGGACAGCAGCAATGCCGGGAGCTCTCCCAACAGGCTGCAACAAGCAGCTGGGGCAAACCGGCTGTGTTTTTTAACAGCTGGTTTAACATAATGAGGGCTGAGCAGCCTCCAAAGCAGCCCTGATCACATGCCTCAGGGGAAGCAGTGACTGAAATATCACTTTAGGAATCAGGAGACCAGGATTTTGTTCTGTCATCTGCAGCTATTTCAGGAGTGACTGGGCAAGAAGCTGATGTGCTTGTGCCCTGGTTTCTCTACCACCAAAAGGCATTGCTCGCCTGGATACCGCACAACTGAGCATCTAAAAGTGGAAGCTTCTCCTCTTCCAGTGTGGTAGAACAAAAACATTAAATTGAAAATGAAATTAAAATATGGCAAGTTCAAAACTGTCAGAGGGAATTCCTTTTTCACATACGCTGATGCAAATCATGGCTAACACCAGTGACTAAGGTGAAGTGGCGTCAGTGGGAAACAGAATTAAGTGGGGTCTGTTTAGTGCCTATAAAAGTAATAAGCACACACTCATCGAGCCCTGACCCAGCATTTCTTTTGTAGTTTAAAATTTTTTAATAGAGTATTTTTTGCCTGCCTTTTCCTAAGAAAAATGTTGGAATTAATCTTTGCTCATGTAAAATGCATTTGCCATATGACTAATGGCTATTTCTAAAGTGCTGAGAGAAATGTATGCATGTGTGTGTCAAGGAGACAAAGAGAGGGAGTTTTTGTCTATTTGCTGTGGTAATTGTTTATGAATATAGTTGTTCTTTCCAATTATCCTTTCCAGTTTTAATATATTAGCTGCCTTGTCTCCATTTCTGTCAGTTGAGGTTTGTGTGTAAATGTAGAGATTCATGCTGTCAGATAGTTCAGTTACAAAAGCATATGCTACATTTTAAGCATTGGGTTTTTTTCTTGAAATGCCATAGAACTGAGATGGGGAGATTTGTGGAAAAGATGGCACTAAAAGTTAAACCGTTGTGTCATACAAAAAAACTGTGTGGCCATTCAGATGATTTCTGGGCCTTGAATTGAAAATTTATTTCATGTTCAAAAACAAAGGAAAAACTCTAAAAGACCAGAACTCATGCTAACACCTGGAGGAGAAGTTAAACCCAGAGTCAGGGCTGGAGAATTTGACCTAAGGCATATTAGTATGGCTGCATGAGCAGAGATACAGTATGGAAGTGAAGAATTAATTTTTTCTACAACAGATTTTGTAATTTTGCTTATGCAAAACCACAGTGGAAAATAGGAGATCCCCAGTGGAGTCTAAAGTCATTTGCACTTGGAATAAATGAGTCTATGAGGGAAGTTCTAGTCCCCCATATGTCAGAAGTAACAGTACCACAGAATTTTCTTGGTCTACATTGTATTTAAGGTTTAATGTACCTAGTGCCCAGCTGAGGCAACCACGATTGACCTCTGTATCGGGCACAGTGTAAATGCCAGATACTTCATCTCTGTGAGTGTTTAATGTGAAAGCAGCTTTTGTTTTACAATTGCTGCTCATGCCATAGCTTGTGGGGACTGGTTTTCATTAACATACTTAAGTTTTTGTGATTTAACACTATTGCATGATCTGAGTGTTTAAAAATGACTTGAACAGGCCCTATCCAGAAGTTTGCCACGTGTCTCAGTGCCCTTTCCCAGGGCAGGAGTCATTTCACACTGCTGGCATGACACGATTTCCTCCAGCAGCACAGCAGGAACAAATCCTCACAGGTTTCAGAGGCTATGAAAAATCTGTGTGGTTTAGCAACCCCCGTCTTCATCCACAGAAATAAAAGGTCTCCATCTTTTTCTTCCTTAAGGTTAACTACCGTTATAATGAAGCATGGTATTTCAAATTTACACTATTTAGTTTTGGAGCTGGAGGTGTATAAATGCTACTGTAAGGCTGTTCAAACATTATTTCTTGTTGGCATTTTTATTTGAAGGCCCAATCATGGCCAAGGAAAGGAAACTTCTTTTTGTGTTACAACTTCCAACTGGAATGTTTTCAAGCACAATAGAATTGAACATGAGCTTTGGGGAGGGAAAGAGAGTCAGCTAGAAGAGGTGATGACTCCAGTGGGGTACTTTGCAGTTTATTTCTCTGGGGACTGAAAAATTCTTTCAACCAGTGTGATGTCGCAACAGTCCAAAAGAGGAGAGAAAAATCCACATCTGATCTAGACCAACCAGAAACTAAAAACAAGGGACACTTTGAATTCTTAGACTCTCACCACAACTGAAAACTGTGTTCAAGCCAAGGAACTGGAAAATCATTTTCTTGGGTTAGAGAAATGCTTCCCTGAAGAGTCAGAAGCATCTTTCCATATTAATTGGTAAAGAAATTACTGTATTCTGAAGCAGTGATCCTAATATTTGAACCAGTGCAAAGGTTTGCAGACAGGGCTATGAAGAGCTCAGTGAAATCCTACAGTAAAACACATTTTTCTGTGACATTTTCTTGCCATTTGGCTCTGTTAGTCTATCATTTGTCACAAAATGGAAAAAATAAGATCTGTCTTCAGAATGTACCAAAAAGAAATCTGATTGCAAACACAAGTCAGGAAGAGGCATAGGGACAGGAGCTGAGTGGTGTAACCCTAGATCAAGAGATGGTTATGAGAAATCATATACTGGGGACCTCAGAATCCCCTGACCAGGAGTAATTGAATGTGGTAATTGTTAAGGAGAGCTTTGAGAAGAAATGTTGAGTAAAAATTACTTACGGTGTGCTTGTTTTAAGAGGGAAGTGTAGTAAATTTCAGGACAAATTCTTAAGTGGCAATAGTACAGGCACGGCCTATGCTGTAGGCAAAATAAATTTTCTGAACTAAATGACTCCTCTCAGTCAGCCAGGCTAAGTGTTTGTTTTTGGGGTGAAATATGTATTTCCTTCATTGCACTTGTACAAGGATAGCTGAAGCCTGAGAGGAGGACTCTGGGGATCTGGTTGTAATGGCTGGTAATAACACCTGCCCTTTATGGGATGAGGGGTGAAATCTTGCAAATGTGCATTGCTGAATAAGGGATGAGATCAGAAAACCTTCCTTAGATGTGTCAAAGATATGGGAGATGTACTTAGTTTTGCAAGCATCAAGAAAAGTAGGATTTTTCCCTTAGTCTTGCACTTTTAAAACTGATGTATCATTACTAGTCTACTTATTGTGGAAGACATTATGCTAAATAAATTAATCCCATGGAGAACTGCCCTGCAGTCTTCTGAATTAAAATGATATATGTGTCAAGCATTATATTATTTTATGCATAAATTTTCCAACAATATTTTCTTTAAAATTAGTCAGTCAATATACTCTTGTGAAAGTAGTATGATTCCTTCAGCCTGTATTTTACCCATATGCAAAGCTTCCGTTTTACATAAGAGGACCACAGCACTTTGATAACAAACCATGAGAAATGATAACAAAGATAACAAAATCAAGGGAGTTTGAAGATGCTAGGCAGTCTGTCCTTGTAGCACTGTGATTTTTTTCTTGCTCTTGCAGACTGCAGTCAAGTGACAGACAGATCATTTTCTTCAGGATTAAAAACATGTATGTGGAAAATGAAGGAAGAACGTCATATACTTCTGTTCAAGTTTTATAGGTGCTCTGGCCATAAGATAGTTCCAGAAAATCATTTACCAGTTCTATCCTTTCTTTTTCTAATGTTCTTTTTTCATCTAATGGCCAGTGGAAAGCACAACTCACTGTGCTAGTTCATAAGGACAAGATGGTATGTTGGGAGTGTTCTGCAATAGGGATGGGGAACTTCACAGAGATGACCCAGAACTTTTTTATGTTCCTCCAATGCACACTGAAGTATTTTCTGGGTAGTGAGCAGCAGTTCCTTGTATGCATATGATTCTTGGCTGCAAATATACTTGCAAGCTCCAGCTCACGTGAAATTCTCATCTAAAATTTGCTGCCTGTTTCTTGGAGCTTAGGGCAAATTCTGTTCACTTGTGGGCTCTTTTCTCAGTATTGAGGTCTGATTAGTGTTCCTTGCTTTGCTAAATGAAATACATTTTAGAAGGCCTATTGCCAAGAGGAGCCCTAATGCAAGAATATTTCCATCTGGGATGACTAATGTGCCCAATGTATGTCCAGTCTCACATCCCACTCTGCAAACATGATCCACTGATGAATTAATTCTCTTCTTGCTTCAAAGGGCAATCAAAAGATGAAAGTGAAAAACTGGACATATTTCAAAAAATGACATTATATGAAAAATAGGTCATTCAGTCAGATTGCAAGGCATAGATTTTCAAAAATGTAGAATGTCAGGCAGTCCTTTTTGAAAAAATATGTCTTCCCTTGCTTGTTGCATATTTTGCTAGTGATGGAAAGAACATATTCATAAAGGAAAGACAGTGTTTTAACTCCTGCTTAAGATAATGCCAGCAGTATTCAACTTGTTTCATCCAGGCTTATGCCAATATAAATACAATGCATTTGTCCTTGTTCAGTTTGTAGTTCTTTTGTAACAGAAGCAGGAAAGTTATTTTGAACAGCTGTAAATATAAAACTGATACAGTGGTTTCTGGTGTTTCATAGTTGCAAATATGGAGTCTGCTTTTTGTGAAGACACTTGATTTTATTTTATGTGTCATATGCATGGCTGATCCTTCTCATGCACTGAAGGAATGTCAATGCTGATATAAAACCTCATATAATAACCCACTGGCTTCTCATATATCACTGACTCAGTCAATAAAATATATAATTGTGATGCTAATTAAATTGTGATTGTAAAGCTGTATCTTTAACAAAGGGATTGTTTGTACCTACCCAGAATTAAAACCAGAGCTATCAGTCTAATTCAGTATAGCTGTCAATTCTAAAAACAATACACAGAAGCTGCAACTTCTTAGCTTCAGAAGCACAGGTCTGAGGAGGTGTAAATCCTCCGCTGAGAAGAATGCACAATATGCTGCCTGCTGTTTAACTGGTGCTACATGTATTAGCAGAGCAGAGACCTACAACTACATAAATCCCCCTCAAATCAGCTACTTAGTAATCTATTTGAGCAGTACCAGTGCTGACTGCCTAAAACTGGCAATCCAAAAATGGCAAAAACAGTATTCATCTCAAGGATTAAAACCCTAAGCCAATGTCATGTGTAGTCCTCTCAGATGCAATTATTAATTCTAGTATTCTAATGTGCCTGGTATGTTTTTATATGCTGTAAAAATAAATACAGTGGTTTAAAGCCCTGGAAAGTCCAAGTAGGTATTAAATAGACCAGCATTGCAGAGTCTGATTTTCTGAGATCATCTGTGCTCTCTGTGAATATCTGATGCAATTCCGCACATCTGGGCATTTCTTCTGCAGTTGCCAGGGAGTTGGCTGTGTTTTCACAGGGCTTTCCTCTGTACCACCTATTGCAAGTGGTTGTGGTTGCCAAGGCAAAGACCAGACATAGAGCAGGCTCATTGGAGCTAGTAGTTGGATAATATTTGAAAATTAGTATTTACACACAGATGAAAAAAAACAGAGGTCATACTCTTATTAGGGCAGCTTCTGTAGGTAGGAAAAGGGACAAACTTTTAGACAGACAAGACCACTTCTGGTCTGGAACAGACGCTGGAGTGTTCAAGCTAATACCAAGGTGAAAACAATTGCTCTACTTTTAATTTGTCAAGCACTGTTCAGACTGATTGGCCACCGCCTAGAGCCTGGAGGGTCATCAATCACTCAGTTATGAAGAAAAGCTTTTTTGTCCAGTTATCTTAGTCTGTATTAATCCCACATATGGCTCAATGAGCTTCAGTAGACAAACATCATTATCCAAGCATTTAATGATCATTTCCATTGAGGATTTGTTTATTTACAGTAAAAGGCAGGGTGGCCTTAGTGGGCAGGACTCTAGGCTGAAACTCTAAAGCCCACTCTATCTTGTCTAAGCTGCTGGTCTACTGAGTGATCTGCAGTGAGTGGGTCTATCTGTCAGCTTCTGTGTGGTAAATAGGCATACCAAAACTGGCCTCCTTGCTAAGTCCTTTTATATCTACAAAGAAGAAGTGTTGCACAGCAGTTATACACTTTTTCATTACTAGCTCTTTTTCATGTGGTTCCTTTAATAGACATTTGAGTTCTGATAGTGTTACACCCTGTTCTCTTCTGAACAGGGTGTAACACCACTACTGGTACTGGTAGCATCTCTGCCAAATGTGACTAGAAGACTCCTACTACAGTGATGTGAGCAGCTAAAAAGTTATTTCTCTAAACTTCCTAATATGCTCTTAAAAAATAAATGCTATGTATGTTCAGGAACTACACAAGTTTCTTCATCTCCCTGGAAAATATTGCAATCTGAGCAGGCACATGTGGAAATGAATAACTAGATGTTCACAGATTCTCCAGTAAATGTACAGTAAATGCTATCTTTGTCATATTTAAATAAAAAAGGGAAATGAATGCTGAAGATTTCCCATTATTTTTAATGTATGTGTATGTGCAGTCAAATGTACAACTGCATAACCATACTTAACACAAAAGCAAATGTGCGTGCTCTGAACATGTGTAAGGATGCATACATTGACATTAAATCGTGTGGAATATATATATATATATATATAAAAGTTTTGGCAAATAATCGTTTATATTGCAGAGCCGAGCAACCTTGCATAGTCAAGAATGCAGATTTCTTGGGCATTCTTATTTGGCCTTCTTGAATATGTTGGATGATACAATTTTAATTGCATGATAACATAAAAGGCTTCTTTCCTTAACGGATTCTTGCTTCAGCCAGTCAATAGGGGGGCAGTTTTTTAACCTTTCTGCTTTTTATCTTATTCCATTCAGTGTTGGCCTCTGATCTCATATTAGTGCACATGATCAAAGTATTATACTGAACACAGAAAAAACATTAACCCACTTCCAAAGTTTAGTTTTGCTGTTGCTTGCCCAACAGCATCTTAATATGCCACAAATCCTGATGAACATATCTCTGCAAAGCATCTATGCAGGGTGAGAGTTCTATTTTTTTACAATATTATTGCCATCTTGCAAAAGCACGTAAGCACAGGGGGGGAAAGGATAAAAATGTCAGAATGATAACTTTCAGTGGAAGCTGAAAGAGGGAGCTGTGGGAACCTCTGCATGCATAGAATTTCCCTAAGACTCTCTCTACTCAAAACACAGGGCCAGTTGACTTCAGCCCTCAGCACTTCTGCATTTCAGGCCCCAGGTGTCTCTTGCTGAGCACCCAGAAAATGAAGCCAACTGCTCAAGAGGGAGGAAATTCCAGAATTATGTCATCATGCCTACATGTGGGGAGGGGAAGGGAGGTAATCGTGCCCAGACAATCCAAATTCTGGCATTTGCTAAGATTTTAGCATTTGAGTCACAACCCTGTAATTCTTTTAGCTGAGTTTCTCTATGTATGTGTGTACATTTCTCTGTAAATAAATAAGCACATCTAAACTGTGTCTAATCTGCTAAAAAACTCTTGCACTGCTTTCTCAGTAAAACTAATTTATTGATGTTTGTGCCCTTGGATATGTTTTAATAACCTTTACTTACTTCCATTTATCCCAACTCTGCATTAGAAGCAGGAAAGGGCTATAGGCAAGCAAACAATTTGACACCTAAAATCAGGAGTATTGAGGACTTCTAGAAACAGGGATAAATTTTCTTCACTTCAACCTGAAAACCTGCTACTAAATGTCAAGTTCTAAATTTGCTGCATCATCACTATACATTATCAAATTGCAAGCGAAGCATTAAAAAGCATTGCAAGAAGCCTTTAAAATCCCAAACATTTCAGTTGAATACTGGTGTGATTTTTGTTTGCTGCCTGAAAATTTTTGCAAACTCTTCACGTTCTGAAACTTCCCTTGCACAAGCTGGCAGGTTAGAAACAGGTTAAAAATAGGAATAGAAATCCATATTTAAACAGCTGGTTCCAAGAGTTGGTACTTTCGGGAATGAAAACTTTTAATGCAAGACTCACAAAGCTTTTGTAGGAGCTGGTTTTATTAGTATCTGCCATAATCCTGTCTGTGTGTATATATCTGTACACCACTGGGATCCTATCTGTGTGATCCTATCCTCATGGTACTTGAGGTTAGCGGAGCATTCGCTCCCTGCTGCGCCAGGCACTCACACTTCTCTCTCACCTGTTCTTTGAAACTGGGAGTGCCTGTCTTCCACTCATCCCCATCTCCACTAATGCCACAGACCAATGGCAGAAGGACATTTTTTTTACCCCTCCTGTGTGTGTTCAGCAGGAGAAGTCTTCTCACTGTCTCTCTGCTGACTGTGTTGGATATTCTCTGTCCTTCAGCCAGTGGATAGACCAATGTATTTACCCTGCCAAACTGAACCACCCTGGCTTGCCCTCTAAAGGTTCTTCCTTAGTCCTTCTGTGGAGGGTACCTAGGGAAAAGTAGGCAAATGTGTGTACCTCCCACCAAAGGGAGGCATTGTGAGTACCCTACTCTTTTTTCACTGCAAGTTCCATGGTCTGACAAATCCCTGATAAAGGAGTGGCATTCATTAATATTGCTTTTAATTATGGAAATGCATCTTCATCCACAGTGGATTTCTCCTCCTTTCCTTTGCTTGTGAAGCACATGGTTATCCCTCCTCCCTGGTGGCTGGGGAGATGAGCTTTCCCTTTCTCCCCATTGCAGTCACTAGCAGTAAGGGGAATGATGGCAGATTTTATGCCAAGATCTCCTCATTTTCCCAATAGGGAAAAGCTTGTCTGTCCATGCTGAGACCTTTCCTTACAGTATGTGGCTAAGCCATGATCTCCAGCCAAGATACTGCAGAATCACAGTCACAGAGTATTCTGAGTTGAAAAGGACCCACAAAGATCATTGAGTCTAACACTTAAATTAATGGCCCATATGGCAGCTAGCAACGTGTCTCCTCTGGGCTTCTGGGAGAAGGCCTAGGGTAGGCAAAGTGGTGGGAATAGTACAGTGCCTATTACGTTATTGAAAACAAAATACAGCTGCATGTTCCTGTTGGTTGAATGCAACCTGTCAGCACTGCCATCTCACAAGAAGCCAGGACTGATTACAGCCAGCCTTCACAGCAGAAGGTGCCAGTAACCAACCAGCTGGAGAAGCATGATATGTTTTCCCCATTAACGTGGCAGGTTAGAGCAGGAAGTGTGCCTGAAGAAACACCGTGACACAAGGAACTGTATGGTGACAGCAGGTTGCTTAGAAAACCCCAGAGGAACTGCAGTGTTTTTTCTGATGGCTGAATGCCCCAAGGCCAGGACAACATGTGGTCTCTCTTGCCGTGGACCAATACAGAGCACCACTGATGCTTGCTATGCCTTAGTGGTATGTCAAGCTACAAAATAACTGCAAAATAATTCCTCCATAGCCCGTGGATTTACTCATCATAATTGTTAAATACTTTTAGGACGAGCTCTATTTTCAATCCTCATAGTTAATGGAATCTAGAAAGCTGTGTGACTTTATCCTCTCAAGAATGTGAGTGGGTTGGGTGCCAGCCCTGGGCACAGGGAAGATGGATCACATTGCTGTAACAAGCTGGTAACAAGTAATGAGGGCCAGGTAGATTCCAAGCCATTTTGGTGCATCGCTGTCTTTTCCAGCTCTGCTTGTATTATGTTCTGGTCTGGAAATCAGAACCCTTGTAACTTCAGAGAAACATCAAGGAATGAATGGTTTGCCTTCCTGAATAAAATGAGAACATGTGAGTGTGGAGAGAGAGGGGGAGGGAGAGATGCATTTGCATAGGTCAGGAAAGGTCATTAAAACATCTGGCAGTAGTAACTGACATGTGTCAAATTTTAGTGTTCATTAAATTTGTATTAATGCAAGAATGGTTCCTAAGCTCCAAATGCCACTTTTGGTTGCTGTATTCCCTCAGTGGATGGTGATGACTTTTCAGAACTGTGCCATGCTTGTTTCCTTGCTAGTGGCATCTGACCTGAGGTCATTTTTCTGTTTAACCTATTCCTGTAGGTCAAAAGACAAATTAATCTGGTGAGAATTGAATTGGAAATGAGGTATCTGGATAGCAGGTGTCCCAGCTGTGGAATAGCTGCCAGGCTGAAATATATTTGTATCTGTCCTCATGCCATCAAAGAAGTCATATCTGAGGTCAAGGAGATACTCAGTTGATATCTGAGATGGGAAGTTATGGAGAGCAGAAGTGGCAGGTGCCCTGTGCAAGCAGATTATCAGGCAGTCAGGGGGGAAATGTCTGCGAGTGTCACTCTGAGCATAAATGTACATGTTCCATGTATTGGGGACTTTGCTTTATCTGGGTTTATTACTCATTTATAATTGTAAAGAAATCAGACAATTTCCAGGACCTTTAAAGAGGAGAATCTCACAAATATTTTTCTTTCTTTCTTTTTTAGAGGATGAAGATGATGAAGAGATGGTGGAGCCAAAAACACAGGACGACTTAGAGACAGAGAATCAAGACCAGAAGCAGGAAGTAAAAGAAGGTACTTCAAAAAATGAAAAGGATGATGTTAGATGTTTAAAGAACTGGATCCTGTCAGTAGTTACTCTCATAAGTAGTTTCCACTATTGAGAACACTGAAATTGAAACAGTCACCAGTTTTATTGACTCAAAACCATATGAGTAGCATGAAAGCAGAAAATTGTATCCCAGAGACCTAGCTGGTAGGCCTGAGAAGATTGTGAAAGACATGAGAATTGAGCTGTTTAGAAGAAGCTACATGTCCTTATAATTTCAAAACAAAGTAGAGATTCTTGCATCTCTATACTGGTACGAATTTGTCCTCTGGCTTATATACCCTGCTTATGTGAAAGATTTAAAATGGGAATGCCAAGCATTCCAGCAGCTCTGAAAATTCACTGGTATTCAGAGGTACTTGGAGCCCACAAATATCTGCCTGCTTGAGAGGAACAAACTTAAACCTCGTGGTAGTCAGGAACCTTCCAGCAGAAAATAATTTCACTTGAAAAATGTTTTCTGTCATTTTGTGGGAACTGCCTCAAGGAACTTAAAACATCCCTCTGAAGCCAGACAGGTCCAGCCCTTCTGTCCATTACTCTGCATTGAGGTGTTCTGCATGGCTACAAGAGAAAAAAATTCAGGTTACTACTTGCTTCTGGTGCAGACTAGAGACACTTGTTTAAGTCATGCATGTCAGCACTGGGTGTGGTAGATATGCTTGGTGTCTCTTTTCCTTTCCTTGGAGCTCTCCTAGCTTTCAAATCAGAAGAAGGATGTGAAATTTGGTCTTCCTCATCTAGAAATTTACTAGGGTATTGGCTATTCTAGTGTGTCAATGCCTTCAACAGTCAATGCTCATTCCTGTGTTGAGTAGGGAAAAAGAACTGAAATAACAGCAGCTCCAGGGTGGGAGGAAATGGGTTTCGTCTCCAGTATTTCTTACTTTTGTATTGCCAGGACTGCTCAAAATTCTGCTTAGCCTCTTGCAAGGTAGTTTACTTTTTCAGGTAAGGCCTAAGTAATTTCTTGCTATGGTGATCATTACCAGGATAATTCTGTGAGCTTGGTTTTTCCCAAGATAATCTCACTAGGGGAAAAATATGGAGCCATTTTACGTCGAAGCCCATGAAATCTTCAACTGGGAATACAACAGCCAATGCTTATTTCTCATCCAGGGGAGACGGGTATCTTTGCATCAGTATCAAAAAAAACCATTAATCTGGTACCCAGTGCCCACATTTGCTATCCTCACCCACTGAAGTGAGTACCAGCCATACTGTTTTGATTATAAATTGATCTTTCTTCCCTCTTCAGAGCATCACAGAAATAATCTATGCCATGAATTCTGCTGTGTTCATTGTTCAGGTCCTTGTAGAAATGTGGAGAGATAAACTCAGTCCTCCTGCTCCTCTTCATTCTGCTTCTTCCCCTGGCCCCAGCCACTGATGCCATGGGCAGAGGGGAGAAGGGGGGACAGCAGAAACAGGAGTAAGGCAAAGGCAGAACTGAGGACATGAGCAAGAAATACGGCAACATAGAAAAACTTCATTTTTCATGAAAATTACTCTTCTTTCCAAAGCTGCGAGGTCAGCTTTGCAGTCACTGGACCTGACATAGTATCTCTTTTACTGATGGCTACAGAAAGCCATAAAAACCTCTACTACTGCACACTATGCATAAGCACTGTCTGGAGTTGCTGAATGTCCCTGTAGGATTCAACGTACAGCTTATTTCCACAGAAAAGTGATGTTAATGCTTATACAGGGGAGAAAGCACAAACTCCTGCAAGAAGAGAAGAAGAAAACCAAAATAGAACCCTGAACTGATTTATTTCACTTTTTTAATGGGCTTTCAAGTTAGCCTTTTATGTACTTTGCTCACCAGCCTCCACTGCCAACATCTTTTATTTCTTTGCTGTGTTTTAGTCAGAGGGCAGTGCTCCCCTTCCCTGCCTAGCAGACCCCCAGGAGCGGTAGATCATCTGGGCTGGTTTAGCACTGGTCTCAGGCACAAACTGCAGGCTGTAAAAGCAAAGCAGAGCTTGTTTCAGCAGAACTGATTTTGTGAGGTGCTAGTATTTGACTGGGTTCAAGGAAGAAGGAAACATGCTCGTTGCCTGATAGAAAGTGAACTTCACCTGTAGTATGTGTTGTGAGATAAAATAGTGGCATGCTGCTGACAGGCATTAAATGCTGTGAGTCAAATAAAGCCATCGTCCCCAAACCGTCAGGGAACCGAGTCCCATTTTTTTAGTGTCTGTTCCTGGTGTCATTCTCTCCCTGTTGGCTTTAGCCCTTTTTCCTACAAAATCCCATTTTCCTCTCTGTTGTAATCACCCTTCTCATGTTCTGAGCAACATTCAGAGTTTGAAGCCATCGTTTGTGTTTCATGGAAGTGATTAAAACCATGTTACAAGTCAAACAGGAGTTTAGAAGAACATTTCCTGTCGGTGCTGCACTCTGTGTGCCTACTCAAAATTAATAGCTTTTCTGCAAATTAGCACATAATGGGTTAAAAGCATGTTTATGTTGGCATTAAGTACTCTGGCTTCTTTTTCTCTGCAAGGCAAGACAATATTTTGCAAACTTTTTAAAGAATCTCTAATAGACATTATAGTGGCGCCATTCACACTGCTATATAGTAGTTAAGGCTGTGTCAGCACTTCCATTATGAATCCTGTTTTTCAGGGATTTATAACCCAGCCGTAAAAATTTGCTCTGGGCTGAAATTTGGTTTCAGCTCAGGGAGCACATTTTTTAACAGATTAAAAAAAATCAGCATGGCCCTTTTTGAGTTATAGGAGTGTTAAGAAAAAATCCATGCAGGGAGAGAAAGAAGACCATTTTTTCATGAATATAAGTCAAAAATTGGTTGGGATAAAAAATAAAGTTTGGATGCAGTCTGTTCAGTCTCCCTCTCTCCAAGCCAACAGGACAAGAGTGCTCTATTTTTATAATGGTATTTTAAGAGGAAATGTGATTTTTTTTTTCTATGTGGTTTATAGGTAGCTCAGTTTAATTCTTCAGACACTTATTGCATTTGTGATTTCCTCATTTTCCCCCCACACACCCCAGAGTTGTTCTATGAGATTTGGTGGGATTATTCAGCAGTCAGGGGTGTTGTAGGGTCTGACCCTGGTTCTGGACATGTCCCAGCATCACTGTAAGGCTCACAGTGCACCTGCACTGGGGCAGCCTGTCTGGCATGGCACCTCTTGCAGAACTTCACTGCCATGGAGGCATGAAGAGCAGAAGAACAACTCGAGCCCCCCAAAGTGGAGTGGGAGATGAAGAGCTGACTCACTGAACACTTCAAGTGTATGAAGCCTTGGGCCCACCTTGTGTTCCCTCCGTGGGGTGCCTGTTGCCATCCATATCTCGGGTGTGTTTTCTTGCCATTGTTTTTGGAAGAACTGAGTGTGGGATACCTGACAGTGAGCTGGGCTGGGCTTTGCCTGTTCCCAGCCTCTCCTGACCACATAAACAAGAGACTGGTCCCAAACTGTGGCATCAAGTGGGTTGGGTTTTTCCACCACCAGAGAGCTCTGGAGCTCCACCTAAGACTCTTCTTTGTGGCAGTAGAAACCACATGAACAATGGGACAGGCTAGGTCTTCAAAGTGGGTTTCAAAAAACCAGCACTGATCTGAAGCCATGGGCATATCCACAGAAACTTGCATGAAAGACTGTGATAGAAAAGGCTGGGATCTGCAGCTCTGAAGACCTGCTGTGTTCTGCTCTTGCCCTGGCTCTGTGCATGAGACTTGGGTGTCCACAGAGCAGGCTAGGCTGGTGGGTATGGTTTTGCTCTTGACAGCTCAGGCATCAATATTGGAAAAGCAAGACAGGTTGTACTAAGGTTTGTCATAGCCAGAAATGCCACAGTTTCACTGACACCAACACCACAGTGAGCTCATTTGTGCCAACCCATCCTTACAGCCATCTCCGGCATGCTCAGGGATGGTGTCCAGGTGGCCTCTGGAGAAGCCCAGGCAGTGGGAACAGCCCTGCCTGGCACAGTATCAAATTTAAGGCTCTGCAACCTGCTACTCCAGAATCAAAAAATCCCTAAATAAAGCTTGAAATCTTCCTTCCTATGTTCAGTGGTTATGCCATGAAGGAGCTTGCCCACACAACAAAGAGATGACATATATCAAACCATGGTATGGCACACAGCATATATATATGGCATATATCAAGCCTGACATGAAAGTGCAAAGCACAAGAAAAACAGGAGGATCACAAGGTAACAGCAGGCAAGGACTGAAAGCTGCTGAGAGCAGCTTCACACCTTGAAGTTCTCACCCTGTACCTTTCAGCCATCCTCCATCATCAGCACATCTAAAGTTTACATGGATTTAAATAGATGCTGAAAGAAATAATACAGCTCTTAAAGGGGTTTTAATAATCTCCTTCTGTCTCTCATTATATATCTGGGTTGATAACAAGGCTGCTTCCTGCTTTACTGTTTTTATTAGTTTGCTCTTTCTTTCATTCACTTACTCCTTTTGGTCTTTTTCTTTCTGTTTGTTGTTTTTTTCCTTTAATGGACTTAATTTTCATTTCTCTTGTCAGGTTTTTAGAATTGCTGGCATTCCAGGAGAATCTTTTTATATTTCTTTAAATGTGGGGTGGATTTTTTGGTTTGGTTTTGTTTTTTTCCTTTATGTTTTTTTAACTCCCTTGAGAGGAGCCTCAAAACCTGGTACTTGAATATTTCTAAATTTGTTCCTGCACTGTCATCCAAACTATTTATATTGTATTTATTACTACAGACATGCTTCGGCTGAATATGAATGAGTCTGCAGCAATTTTATCTTCATTCCTAAAGATTCCTAAAGAATCCTAAAGCAGATGTTTTAAAACAATTTTTTGTTTCTTTCTGTTTTGTACAAAGAAATTTATGGATGAAGCACCTGATGTGAAATATAGTATTTCTGAGGATTATGTTAAGTCTTATGAAATGATAAAATGTTCCTACTTTTGTAAATAAGTCTTGAATAAATCGGTCGTTTTCACATCATGTTCAATTATTGTTTCATATTCTAGACCTTCTTGTTCAAGCACAAGTACATATATCTTTCATTACAGATACACCTCACAATTTCTTTCCCTATGGTGTCCTCTGTGCATATATTACTCTGTACAGCTAATTTAGTTTTAAATGTAAATTCCAATTTGTTTTGTACAGTATTATATATTAGCATGAACACAGGGCTTCTTTGATGTGTGTCAGAGCAGCCTGCTGGTGGGTGTGGGATCCTGCCGATGTCCCTGTGGGTTCCTGGGCAGGCAGGATGCCCAGTGTCCTGTTAGATTGGACATGGTCCTCCTGCCATGAGCTATGCAGGGCCACAGATGGGCTCAGCTCCTTCAGGTGGGATCAGAGCAGAGGCACAACAGGTGATTAGGAAGCTGTGGTGCCAAAACGAGAGAAAACTATGGAGCTTTCTTTGCAGGAGTTTTCATTGCACTCCTGGCAGCAAACATGTAACTTTTAGCGGTGGTAAACTACACACTGCACTGGGCTTTGTTAAGCACAGAAGGTTAGATGTGGTTGGTTTGGGTTTTATGCCAGGGAGAGCAGATACTTGAAGACAAATGCTGTATTCTTATAGGGAATTTCTGGAGATATTGTCACATCACGTAGGTCTCTGTGACAAAACAAAACATAAAACCACTTTGATCAGCTACTTATGTTTCTCAGTTTTCCTTGAAGAGAGCCCATGTTTCTTGAAGGCTGAGATCAAAGTCACTGTAAGCTCCCAGATAGGAAGAAAAATTGCAGAAAATTACATAGGTTCTTTTTATTTTATTTGAGGTAATGGACAGACAGGGAGAAGGAACAAGGAGAAAATGGAAATGTCTCTGCAAGATAAATGGTTTGCAAACCTCCATATTTGAAAGAACAAACCTGTCTGTTTGGGTTTTTTTGCTTATACTTCATGTATTTACAGTAGTTATAGCAATGTTTTACACTGGAAAAAGTAATGATGTTAACATTCTTGTAAGAAGAGATTGCCTCAAATAAAACTTCAGAGGCAGCCGAATGAAAGAAGAAAATAAGGCTAAAATATGAAGCTTAATATTGCCAGGGGGCATCTGGTGTGTCAGTCAGATGAATGAGGTAAGCTGATTTATGCCCTAAAAACTTTAGCCAAGGTGTTCCTGATGGTTTAATAGACTGCTGGCCTCCCACAGATCATTGCTAACTTCAAGGGAGATTTTGCTGAGGTAGAACTACATTCATGTATGTCTCCACTGCTTGTGAGCACTCCACAGCTCTCAAGTTGTTTATTTTTTGCCTTTTCCCTTTCTATTGATTTGGGTTGTATTTTCTTTGCAGTTATAGTCAGCAAATGGCCAAGTAATAAATTCATAATTCCAAGCTGCAGAGAGGATTTGATTTAGCAAATAATTTTTACCATTTGGAGCAGTTTAAAATGAGTTTTCCAGTTGCCTTTGCAGTTATTTTCCCCCTCTTTATGCCATTTTGCTGCATTGTCATGCTTGTTGTCTTTGATTCTCGGAAAGCAATGCTTTAGTGGTGACGATGGGTTATTGCCTCATTACAGGCTTCCTTGCCAGATGAGTTCCCTCAGTGCCAATTACTGTTCAGCAGTGGATGCTGCAATAGGTCAAACTGTACTTTTTGCTAGTCATTCTTTTTCTTTCACATGCATTGCTTCTGTGTGAAGCACTTAGGGGCAAATTGTGCTCCTGCCTTGGTAATTGTCGCTCTGCTACTCGGTGGGACCATGTGAGGGGATGCAGATATTCTCTGGATGTGTGGGGCTCCACAGGGACCACTAACCTGCTGGTAGGAGACAAAGGACCAAGGCCATAGGAGATCATCAAAGGCTAAAGTTTGTAACTTTTTAGCTGCTCTGTCTCCTGAGGGCCAAATTGCTCCTCCACTTTTGCATTTCTCCTGCTCTCTCAGCTTAGTTCAGGTGTAGTGCAGAGATTTTGTCTTTCAGAGCTAATGCTTTGATCACTTGAGGCAAACTTGAGGCAACGTGTGGTGATAGCAGCCTCTCCCACAGCAACTCTGACAGCAGGTATGCTGAAAACAGGGCGAGCTGAGTACTGCAGGAGTGATGACCATGCCACTCCTGCCTGCTGCTGTGCCCTTCCATCCATTCCTGCCCTGGGGACTGGTGGTGGCATCGTGCCCCATCCATTTGGGCATTGGAGTGCATGAATCCAATGTGAAGCACAGGAAAATCAGATGGAGAGCAAGGGCCAAATCTGCCTGATCACTAAAAGAAGCTGTGTGGCATGGCACAGAAACTAGAAAATCATTTTGAGCTGTAGCTTGAAAGTGTGTCACTCATTGTTTAATTAAACATTGAGATATGTATGACAGGGCTGGGAGTTAAACTTTGCTGTATGGTGGGTGTTCTCTGAACTGCTGAATTCCCTTTTTTTGGCTGCTGGTGCTTTAACCCAGTATGGCCAATGGAGACTGCAAGGTCATTTTCACAGGTAAACACCTCAAATCTGCAGTGTAAAGCCAAATGCAGGAGACCTTTGTTCACCTGTTAAACTCTTACGTAGGAGTCTCTGTACTTTTACAGTAAATCTGTTTAAGGTATGCTGTTTGTGTTCCTAATTAAAAAATTGGAACAAAATTCTCTGTCAACAGAGCTTTTTGTGCTGGGAGTTTAGGCTAAGTTGCAAAGTTGATTTAGAGTAACTGTAAAGATACTAATGTCATTCCTTGAAATACAAGTAATTCTGAAATATAACCAAAATGATGATTAAAAAACACATGAGGGCAAATGCATAAACAATATACAATATTGCCACAATATCAATATGACCCTGAGAGTGTAATTGAGAACAGAATTTTGTACCTTAGTGACAGCAGCATCCCACCTTTCATTCCCTCTGATGTTCACATTTGAGTTATAATTTACCAAGCGGTCATTAAACTGATAGAGACATTGCATTGGTGCATTCTTTAAAGATAGTATTTTTCAAATGAAGGGCCAAAGTGGAAATATTGGAAGTAAAGGTTTAGCATCTCTGTGTACATGCAAAGAAGCAGCTTCACCTTGTGGGGGACATGCTATTCTTACTGCTGTCCGAGACAGCCCCTACCCCTCCCAGGACAGCTTTGCCCATGACTGTTACATTTGTTGCTCTGGGTCTTAGTATTCCTCTGCAAGGAATAACACTGCCTTAAAGAAACTGCTGTTTGGCTGGCTGCTTTCAATTTTGCTGCCTCAGAGAATATCTTTGGTTATTCACTTCATTACTTTGCAAAAGCTCTGAAGCAAAGACAGAATTTACCAGTGACACCAAGTAGAAATTGGAAGAATTGAAGGGAGAGATTATGTGAGACCTTTTAATATAAAAAACTGTAGTATAAGAAGATTATTTTATCTTCAGGTCCTCTGACAGGTCCTCTGTTACATAAGTGTTCTGCTTTTTCCAGTTAGGTATTGCCTAAACGTCAGTCATGGCCATTTCCTGAAATAGGAAGACTGAGTTTATTTAATTTGGGGGGTTTAAGTATTTTCCATTTCAGAATAATAAATACATAAGATATAGGATCTCTTCTATGTAAAGGCTACATTCTGGTAATATGCAGGAGTATGTTTAGACATATTAAAAACCTCTTAGTCATGATTTTAAGAGTAAAGCTTTGATTTTTCTTCTGACATGGCTAGAGCAAGCTTTCATGTCAGAAGAAACCCACTGAAGATGTTGATTCATTGGGAAGGGGGTGAAATGTCATACTCCTAACTATATCTTTTCATTTTCCAAGCTCCTCCTAGAGAACTGACAGAAGAAGAAAAGCAACAAGTTCTCCATTCAGAAGAATTCCTGATATTTTTTGACCGCACAATACGTGTAATTGAGAGAGCTTTGGCTGAAGATTCTGACATCTTCTTTGACTACAGTGGCAGAGATGTAGAAGAGAAAGATGGGTCAGTTTGGGTTTTTTTTTTTGCTTCTGTAAAATAAGTTTTATAAAGATAATTCTGATAACAAGAAACTTTAATTCTAAACAAAATTTAACATTTTTATAATTAAGAAAAGCTTAAAATCTCTCCATGAAGGTCTGGGTCATTTTGTCATCTGAAATGATATTGCAAAAGAGCTTTGTGCTTTACTGATCTGGGTTTTGGCAGTCTTTTTTTAATTTGATGTATTATTCAGCTGGTTTAATTTTTTTTTTTTTCATTTTTGGGATGAAATTTAAAATTCTGGAAAAATAACTGAAAGAGTTAAATATGTGTATACACTTGTGCAGGTAAATGTGTACATTCCAGCAGTGTACGTGTATGTGCTTATGATATTTTCACAAATTCAGGCTAGTATTGTTTATATTCTACTACTGCCTCAGGCCTGTAATGGATCCCACTTACCTTGTAGTGTGCGTATGAAAATGATCTCCCAAAACGTTTGCAGTCTGAACAGCTAAGACGAGAAGTGACAAGTTTTGTTCTCAGCAATTGATATGGGAGCAAAGCAGTAAAACTTGTTAGTTGGAGAGGAAATATTTAGGTTGCAACAGCTATGTATCTGTTGAAGCCTCATGGCAAAGCCATAGCTGTATTGTATGGAAGATATTGGAGGTTAATCCAGAACAGCATCCCTATGGACCAGCTGAGTGCATCAGTGTGACAGTGTTAGACCAGCACTGAGCTTCAGCTTGTTCTTACAGTGTCACACAGCATCTGCTGGGAGGAGGTGCTGTACCTTTAACACTTTAGGAGCCAAAAGTAAGAGAGGTTGGTTATAGCTCGGGGGTGAATGCTCAGATAAGAGGGAGCTGAATGCCAGGGCCAGATTCATCCTCAGAGACAAAGAGGGCAAAGATGGCCCATGGTGACCCAGAAGAGTCAGGCAGGCAGTGAGAAATTAAAAAATGTGGTTTTGTGAAACAGAACAAAATTTGTTCCTTGTTGCATCATTTTCAGCCAGACAGTCAGTGAGAGCAATTAAATCAAGGTGGCAGACTTCCCCAGGCTGAGCAGAGATCTGAGAAATAGCCAAAAACTTTTCCACTGCTTTTCACAGCATTTAAATCCTGGCACTTGAAAATTTGTCACTTTGTTTGAATTCACATAGAGATGTTCAAGCAGGAGCCAACCTCTCCTTTAACCGGCAATTTTATGATGAGCACTGGTCAAAGCATCGTGTTGTCACCTGCATGGATTGGTCTCTTCAGGTAAGATGTGGAGTTGGGAGATATGTTTCCATATCACTTCCACTTCTCCCTATAAAGCTTATGGGCAGACTCTGTTTGCTCTTCTTTCTGCAGAGCAGGATGTTATTTTTGAGATAACAGCAGGCCCCTGTGTGAATAGAAGCACTTCTCTCTGTAAAGAAGAGTAGTGTACAATAATGAAGATGTCATTTTTTTTATATATGTTACTTGGTCTTCAAAATCAGGATGTTGTGTTAAAACCCTAGGTTAACAAATCTCCCAAGATGAAGTCTTTACTTTTCCTCCCTCTTTCACTACTTCAGCTAAAAATAGATTTTTTTTTGGACAAAAGGTTTAAAATTAATCTAACAAAAATTAATCTACTAAATATGCATAACTACACATAGTAGGATATAAAAATATTAAACTAATGGTGAGAAATAAAATTAACTTTTCTAATATACTAAAACTAAAAATGTGAAAATATCTCAACAATTTGGAAAGATTGAAAAGAAGTCTCAAAAACTGCTGGGTCCTCTCTTCAAGTGATGGAAGAAGAGGCTGCAACTGCTCTGGGTCATGCTAAAGCAACATTCCTGGAATGCACCCAGTTTCTGTGCACTGCAAAACATTGTCCTTGGAAAATAAAACTGATGATAGACCTGCTTAAGCTCTCCAAAACCAGTTGCACATCAGCAAAGTACAGAAACCAGTTTAATTAGGTACTCTGTTGGGGAGCTGGGATTAGCAGACATCATCACAGGTCCTGTTAAATGAATTTGGTTCCAGTTTTACTCCAGCCCCCCTTGTCCTGTTTCCTTGTTGTTAGCCTGTTCCTAGGTTCTGGCCTGGAGCAAAGCATCTGGTTTCTCTGGGGAGAGAACCAAGGAGACTGCTCCTAAATCCACAATACATAAATAACAAAACTACTTCAAGAGGACATTGAGTTCAAAAATGTGAGCACAAGCCAATCTGTCTTCTTGGCCTCAAACCTAGCCTCAGATGTGCCACGGGGTCTCCAGAGACCTGGTGCAGCCTGGTGTGGGTAGAAAAGGCACTACAGATGTAGCTCAGCCCAGTGTTAGGAACAAGCTTTGAGGAACAAGCTTTGCCTAATCTTCAGAGGAGCAGCTCTTTCTGCACCACGTTACATATGCACATGAACAGAGCAAGTGCTCAAGGTCAAGTACATAAATGGTGTGTGCAGGCTGGAGAGACACAGTGGATGAGGAGCACGGGGACTTTCAGTTCATGCTTCTCTCCTTCCCCTTTAAATGGCAGCAGAGCTGCTTCCATCCCTCTGGGTACTTCCCAGGCAAGGTGGCAGCTGACTGCACAGAGGACCTGGAGGCAGGAGAATGGAGAAGAGTCGGGGGGTCCCAGTGAGAGAGGCTGTGGAGGTCTGGGTGGTGCACAACAGCCAGCTGCAGACGCTTCTTGTAATAGCCAGCTTGCACCCCATGTGTGAAATGAAGGATTTATACCTTTGCTTTCATACAAAATATCAGCCTAGCAACAGGTATGCACTATTGTGATGTGGGTGGCCTTTAAGCACATATGGATTTCCACAGAAATCAAATATAAGCCTGAGGAAACACTTATCTTAGGTTGTTCACTTGTTCAGGGGCTGGAAATTACATGGAATTCTTATCTGATATTTTCCTAACAGGCAGCTCTTACTGTATTCCCAGGGCAGCAAGAAAAAAAGCCGCCTCAGAAGAGCACTGCCAAATGTAATTGTTCAGCCCCTGGGGCTTGAAGGCATGTTCTGCTTCCCACCTCTTTGTTCCAGGGTGGCCCCTCCTGCCTTCCTCTTTGTTAACTCCTCATGCTCAGCTCCCTGGCATCCCAGCAGGGGCTTCTCTGTGTGGGGGGCTTCTGCATACTGCCCTATGGTAGCTTGGGAGTTTGGTGTTGCCTCCTGTCCTTCCTGCTTTGAGTTGTATCCATGAGACAAGAGCTGGAGCCAGACAGAGGTATTTCACCTAACCACTAGCTCTGCTGCTCACACATGCTCCAGGACATGACAGTGTCCACTGTGCCAAATAATAACTTGAATGATCATGGGAACTGCAGAACACATTGCTCAATTTTCTGCGATAAAACTGCTGCTGTGAAACAGCCTGGGGGCAAATAGAAGCTTAATCAAACAAAGGACATTGATGCATTGATTAAACAAGTTACTCTGTTCCCAGTCACATGTAGAATACAGTCTGAAACATGTGGGATCATTCATACCATTCAAGTTAACCCTCTAGCCCCTTGATTCTTTCACAGAGCAACAGGAAAATGGCTAAGGTGCTTAAGGATCTTAGGGAAAGCCCAACAGACTGAGAGTAAACACAAAGAATGCTGGCACCTTGTTCTGTCCATGGGAGCTAGCTAAGATCTCATAAAGCCAAGAAAATCATGGTCTCAGGAATAGTGGTGTGTCTTTCTTGACCCTCAGACAGAAGCCTTGAATGAGGTTTTGCACAGCACCATTTCTCTGTTACTTTCAGTTGCAGGACGTCTGGGTACCTGGTGAGGACCAAAACTGTGTAAATGGAAGTAGGTTGAATGGGGCATTGGAGTGTGCAGTGCCAGAGAGGATTTAGGGTACTGCACTTAGCTCTGTATTTTTAAGAGTCAAAAAGCCTCATAATGGTGTTGCCCACTTTAATCTGTTACAAACTTTAATCTGTGTTTCCAGTCAAATACATAAACTGATTGCAAAACCTACTAATAGACCAGCAAGATTTGAGTCAGTGTTTGTTTATGGCCAGACGTGCTGCAAACCATGTTCACTAAACTTCCCAGGAGCATGAACCAGCCCCAAAGTGCCTCAAAATTGGTACTTTGGACCTGGTCACACCCCCTAGCTGGTTGTAGTCATGCTGATGGGATGGCTCATTGCTATGGCCGGCCCACATATCTGCCCCTTCATGACTGCAGGCTTTGCCACTCGCGTGAATGGTCCCCAACCTGTTCGTCCAAAACGTGATGCCCTGTCAAGAGCCTGCTGCATGCTCTGTTTACTTGGACATGGGCCAGTGTGAGATGAAAAGGTTCAAAGGAGAAGCTGAGCTTGCTGTTTAGAAGTGGCTGTAAGCACTGTTGCAGGAGTGAAAGGAGAGGGGTGAGATGGATGAGAACAGTCGGGGGCAGGGTTGGCACAACTGTGTCCAGAGAGGTTGCAAGGTATCTCACGTGTGGGATTAATCCACCCTCAGGTGTCCCTCAGGTCTTAATGAGGGAGAAGACATGGTTGGTCTACTGCATCCTCTAAATTCCATGCAAGTGAATTGGGTGCTAAATCATCCTTACAAGCTGTGCCAGCAGCCAGGGTCTGGAGGGATATAGGCACAATCTAGTCAGAGTTTCCTTAAAATGGGAAAGGGGTAGGCTGTGGTATCCATATGTCATTGCTAATTCTTCCACATGAGTCCAGGCTCATTTGGAGTGCTGAGCTTGAACAGAAAAATCATCAGCTCTGTGATACATTATTCGTGGAAGTGTACAGAATGTGGGAAGCAATAGCTGCTAGAGGCAGAAGTTAGAGCTATGTGAATTATTTCTTCCAAATGGATTTTGAGAGCAAAGAGGTTCAGACCGCAATAATAATGATAGAAAGGGTCATAGTTTTGGGTTTTTTTTATTGTTAAAGTGCCTTTGGACCAAATTCACACCTACCAAATGAGAGTTTCTTTGTCCTACTTTCTTTGAATCTACAATCTGCACTTCTCTCCTGTGAAGTGGTGGATGGTTTGGCAGGAGTTTACCTGGGAAAGACAAAAAGTGACAATAATTTGTAGATACGGAGAAATTTTGAGGGAAAGCATTTCTAACTTACAAAAGGAGAGTGCAGGTGTTGGAGAACTTAAGCTGCTGACTTGGTCTGCAGCAGCCACATGCTTTTCTCTGGACATGCCATAATCTCCACTGCCTTATCCCTCTAAACAGGCAAATATTTAGAGGGAAGGACAGAGATTACCAGAGGTGCCTAGGTGAGAGTGGACAACTGGGAGTTACTCTGTGGACAAAAAGTAATTGATGTTTTGTGGATAAATTGTTACTCCTTACAGTGTTTTAAAATGCTGCAAGGTCATCAAGACAGTGTGAAATTCTGCTTTTTCATATATGATATTATGTGTATATGGATATGTATATATAAACAAAGCAAATAAATATGGGTGTTGCATGCCTACATTTATATAACAGCAGATAATGGGTTACAAAAAAGTGTGGCTCCAATTTTAGAGTGCTCATTGCATCAATCTTACCAAGTCAGTGGAATTCAAGGTCACCCTGTGCTTTACAAGATGACCTCAGCATCTTGCAAAATTGAGCTTCTGTGAAGAAAATATTTTGTTTGCCATTTGACTCATCAAGAAGAGCTTTCAAGTCAATTCTATGCATAAGTGAATAAGAGTGCAAAATGAAATAAGAAAATACTCTTCAGGAACACTGACAAAAGTGTGAATTTCAGAAAAAAAGCAAGTAACCCTATGGTCATTGTGTTTTATTATCAAAATCAATTAAGACAGTGGTTTGTCTCTGAAGAGATGTTTAAGCAAATACATTAAATTATTCAAGCTTTCAAATTTTTTCTCTTCCTTTGTTTTCTTTCCCTTTCTAAATATTTTGCTAGTTGTCTTTTCTTAAGAATTACCTGCAGATAACGACATTGCCTTTATGATATTTGAGAATAACTGATAAAGAGCAAGTATCAGGGGCTTTAAGAGTGTTAGGGATGAGTAAAATGTAAAACCAAAATGAAGCAGAATAATATGATTGAACTAGCTTGTATTTTAATTAAAACCAGATATTTCACATTTAGTGTAGATTATTTCTGTCTGATATAATTTTGTCTAGGTTTTTCATCATCTATGTTATTTTATTTGCATTTTCTTTTCCTTTCTAGTACCCTGAATTGATGGTTGCATCTTATAACAATAATGAAGATGCTCCACATGAGCCTGATGGGGTAGCCTTGGTGTGGAACATGAAGTTCAAGAAAACCACACCAGAATATGTGTTCCATTGTCAGGTAAGGCTGAGGAAACCATTGACTTTATTTTTCAGACAAAACAATTTACTACATGGTGCATCTCCCACTGTTTATGTGAAAAGGTTAAGGTTCAAAATAGGCAATTTTTAGTAAAAGTACAAGTGACAGTCCAGTGTTTTTCAAAGGTAACCAGCCTTCTCAAACAAAAGCCTGTCAAGGCTGCATGTCATTCTTTGTCTATTTAAAGCAGTCCCTAGGAGGTTTAGTTCATAAATCCCTCACACTTATGAAGTAACTGTGGTGTACCACTTCCTCATCCAGGCAGTAACACATGCTTTCCCACCCACGTTAACTTCCTCGCATCCTCTGCACTCAAGCTGCCTACCCTTGCCTTAGTTCTGCTCAATATCATGTTTTCCCTTTAAAATTGGGTAGTAAACTTTGCATTTTTGGACACATGTCTGACTTCCAGCTTGATCAAAATGGTCTCGATTTCAAGAACTATTCCACCAATTTCTTTAGGTCAGTCAGTGTGACTGTCCTTTAGGTCAGCAAAATGGTGCTTCACTTCATACAGTGCTACTTTACAATTATGCTGGGTTAGAATTTTATGGACAATTCAAAAATAATTGAGTGTTTTATTTCTGTATGTCTGTTTACTCCTCTTTTGCCACTGCTTTTGTGTGTGAAATGGCACAGCCTCATATTGGCAGAAGAGTTCAGCTCACTTCCTCTATCTCCATCAAACTGTCCAAACTTTGGAAGAGGGCTTGGGCCAAATTTCAAACCTCTTCATTAATATCCCTCTGTGGTAATTAAATACAGGACAGTGGTATTCAAAAAGCCATATGGAAAAGTTTCAGAAAGTAAAACTTAACAATCAGAGATTAGTAAAATGCAGATAATTCTGTGGTAAAAATTGCTTCTCTTGGAAGGATATGTATTACCTGGCTAATTGTGTAAGCTAAGTGTCATTTTACATTTGAGGAACAAACATCTTTTTGAACTAAGTTTATGTTTGGTCTTGGGTACATTATCAGATGTAACATAGTGGGAGGGAGTTGCTGGAATTGAAGTTGCTGCTTCAACCCGATTAAGTAACCTTTAATGCTGAGCATATTTTTCTAATTTGCTATACTGAAAAACAACTTCACAAGGAGTTTAGTCCTGCAAATATTCCATGTAGATTTATATACATATATATATATATATATGTGTCTGTCTGTCTGTCTGTCTGTGCGTGCATGTGCGTGTGTGTGTGTTTTACCTTTGAATGAGGACTTGTATTTTCTTGGAGATCATAATATCATATTCAGCAGCCAATGTGTTCAATGTGTTCTTTCAGACTGCTTAAGGTCTTAGCTCAGATCCCATGCTCAGATTCTTCTATGATGTACATGCAGCTTAATGTTTTGAACAAAACTTCCAAGAGAAGAGATGGCATTTCTAGGAAGGATAATCCTTAAACTAGGTTGATTTTGCAGAATAATGACCAGATTCAGGGTAGCCCTCCTGCATACACAGAGCAAGACTGATTAAAGACACAAAAATGATTTCCATTAGCGTTCTACCTAGATACATTAAAACAGGGGAGGTATGACTTAGTGCACTGAAAGCAATGAGAAAGGCTACACTCTCCATTAGAAAAACACACATAGGGCAAAGTGGGGGCCAGGGATTTGGCATGGCTGAGCTTCTGTCTAATCTTCACATTGTTGGATGTGCTCCCTTTTAGAACCGGAACCTTAAAAATCTGTGAACTGAGAGACACATATGACACTGTGCTTGCACATGTATCCTGGATTCACTCTGTTTCAGCTAAAGAACATCAGTTCTGCCCATGGGAAATATTTATTTTCTTTTCAAACTGATCATAGCTAGTTTGCATCACAAGTCCATTATGAGTTGGATCTATCTTGGAACCACCATTATAGGGCTTTTGATGTGGAGTATCTTCTCTATAACTTCAGATCAGATAGGGATACCCACATGTGATTAAATGGGGAAGTATTTAAAAAAGTATGCAACTTGGTCTCTTGAACACAGGTTTTGTTGTAATTGACTCAGATGGAAAATAAGAAAAGAGAGGTATTTTATCTCGTAGTCTGGATTTCAGTTCTATAGATCATCATGCCATTCTGTTAGTGGAAGCTAAGTGTATAATTAGTCAGCCCCACATCATTTATATTACCATTTTGCTAGAGAAACATTCCCTTATTCAGTCCTGATTCACTTATTTCTCTAGGCCTTTTGAGAGAGACACAATTTTGTTTCACCAAATACATGACCTTACAACAGTCCAGCCCCACAGCTAGAGATGAACACACACCTTGCTGTTGTAGCTAGGTTGCCCAGATATGACAAACACAGTACTTAGAGTGTATTTCCCCAATAAGTCTCTATTTTCCTTCACAAAGACTTTCTATAAGAAGTGGTCTCAATAAATCCTACAAGATGCTGACTGATACACCTTTTGGCTTGCAATTTTTGGAGCTCAGAAAGCAAGACACAAGGAAGGAGAAACTAATTTCAGGTGTGACTGTCAATGAGCTTTTGCAAGCCACTTCTGAGAAGCCAAATCAATAAACGGGTTTATGAAGGCATTTCTGAGAAACTTGTAAGAAATCTCACCTCAGTAGTTCTGCTAACATCAATAGAGAGAGATCTGTGCAGCATCTCTGGACAGCTAAAGAGCTTGCTGGAGTGCAGCAGGGAGAACTCCAGGTACCAATTGTGCGCATTTGGTAAATTTTTCAAGCTAGAACCCTTAATATTTTCCTGTCTTTCCTGATATATTATCCAGATGCATACCATGGAATTTCTTAATTTCTTGACCTCTTTCTTTTCTTTACCTCTTTCTGTTTTTAATCTTACATAGGAGAATATGAAATGCTGATAGTTTCCAGAACCAAGGGGCTTCAACTCAAGTTGTCTATCAGCCATGACAGACAATGATGTAAAAATCTATTGGCAAGGATGTTTTTGCCTAACTCCAGTCAGCAAAACATTTGATTTCAGTCCTCCAATGTGAGGGGTAATGTATTCTGTAAATATGAAATTCTTACCCAATTCAAAGTCACATTAAGTTGTTGTCTCATTAATACAATTTAAGTAGTAGTAAATTTCATAGATCTACAATGTGTTGTGCTACAAATACTGGGTTCAATTTTAGTTTATATACTTTAAAGGAAAAACGACAATTAGCCAAGTGGACATGCTTACTTATTAATTCATGTGTACTGCAATGTGCTCTATCAGATGCTTTCTAAAATATTCCTGATGGCTTCTACTCTTACCTCTCATGGAATATTATTTTCTTCTATGTGTTTTATTTTTGCCCTTCTTTGGGTTTTTAAATTTCTGCTTTATGTGCTGACAATATTTTAGTTGTGACTCTAAGATTTTTTCCTCTGTAGCTCATCATACATCTCTTTACCACAAGGTTAGAAATAGGAAAACAGGGAAGAATGAGGGATTGGGCAATTTGTTCATTTGTTTTCCTATGCAAGCAAAAATTGTTGTCTCAGAAGCAAAACTGGAATGGGAGGGTGATATAATTTGCCAAAAGAATGAATGTTCAATGGTTTCCTTAGGCAGTGAGAATTAAATTGAGCATGCAGTTAATACTGCAGAGTGCAGACTGGGAATAATTTGGAGGGAAGAGTCAGGGATGTCCTCTTACCCCATGCTGGAGCATCACATACTCTTGGTGTAATCCAGAGCATTCCAGAGGCAAGACATATATCTTTCAGAAGTACTTTATGAAACCATGCAGATGAGTCATCCCTAGTTGGGTTGGTTTGGCAGTATCCAGAGATGGAATGAATTCCAGCAACAACATGGAAATTACATTGACTCTCCCTTGGTTTAGTTGGGAGAATTTTAAGCAGTGGTTCACACTGCTTCTCTCAGCTACTGCTGGTTTGTGTTTAGGTGAGGGTGACAAAAACAAAGAGAATATCTCATAGTTACTGATGATTTGACTCAACATGCGCTCAATCCTATATTGATTTCTGCAGTGCACAGGGCTGGCCTTGTATGTGAACATTCCCGTACCATTGATTGATAGAGTAGCAGCAACTATATTTCAATACTTCTGTCTTTTTCAGAAAGTGCTTTTATTAATCTTTTTTTTTTCCCTGAACATACAAATAAAAATCTACATTACCCATTAATTATGAGGATTATTTGTACTACTCACCATCTTTGCCCTGATGTTGTTTCTGTTTCATGGGGATCTGATCTAAGCTTTCTAAGCCGGAATGACCTGAAGAAGTGTATGAAACTTTGCAGCAACATATCTGGTCAGGTGAGGCAAATGAGAACTCAGAGTTTGCAGTAGATGGGCTAGTAGATGATAGTCTGAGCTTTATACCCCTTCTTTCAGCAGGACCTGTTAGCGTGTGTCCTGTTAGAACAGCACTGCTCTTCTATCAGATCTCATGGCTTTTGGGTTAGAGCTGCTCTGCAGAGTCACAAGTCACAAGTTAAAGAAAAAATCAGTGTATCTAAGGGACTTGAGGGTATTACAAACCATTTCCTTTCTTCTGGAACTGAAGACGGGTTATTAAAGTTGGTTGAGGTATCTGGAACTCAGCCTCAAACATCCATCATTTCAGGAGAGGAGGGGTGGAGAAGGAAAACAGTTAAAGATATTAATTTCATGCAAGTAAACCAAATTGAATGTTACTTTCTGATTTGTAGGACTCTTCATTGTTACTGGAAAGTAAAGCATTCTGCTTTATTACACCCAATCTAATGATAACAGAAACAAACAAAAAAAAATACTACATTGACTGTATTTTGATTTATTATGGATTATTTCTTGATCTACTAATTTCCTCTTTGTCAACTATGCCTTTTCCAAGTGTCTCAACAGGGCAATGAGAAGTATAGATCTGACACTTAGAAGCAACTACATTCAGTGTATTTTTAAAGAAGGAGAGCATATATGAAATAGCTTTTGTTTGAGGAAGCAGTAACCATTTAAGAGTTCTTTCAAGGAGTCAGATCGACTTTTAGCATAATCACAAAAATATTTCAGCAGTATATCACTTTCAATAGCTGCAGCTATTTCTGTCTTTTTCCTAAAATGCTATGCAGTCAGATTTACTTGGTTACTTCCATCTTTTTACTAAACTGTCAGTTTTTTTGTGGGAAAGGGGATTTGTGTTTTCTATTTTAATTTCAAGAAAAGCTGTCCATGCTTGGAAAATATTGGTGGATTGGGTACAGAAATCAGCTACTCAGCTGCACCACAAAATGTTTCATTCTCCCCTAGCTTTTTTGTAGTGGCTTCCATACACTGCCATTAAGTTATGTGTTTGACCACTCTTCATTGCTTATTCTGGTGTGGTCTTTCCCTTTTCGACTAAATGGATGGAGTCATAAATGCATATCTTAGAATTAGATGCATTGAGGTAAGTGAAAGAGTATATTTAGTGGCTGATATTGGCCAGAGTTGCCTTATTTTTTTCCTGATTTGGTTCCTTTGTTGTTGTCTGCTCTTTCAAAATCAACATAAATTCCTTCAGATGTGCCTTTTGCTCCAGCAGCCTGCCTTCTAAAGGTGCTGAGCGCCCAAATCCACAAAACTTGTGTGTGGAACAGGCTGAGGCAAAAGCCTGAATGACTAATAGCCTCCCTTTCCTCTTGTCCTTGAGTTTCCTTCTCTGTGGAAGCCAGACTAGAGCTCAGTCCCTCCAGAGCTTCTAAAGAAAAGAAAAACTACAAGAAAATTAGGAAAAGTCCAGAAAGTATGGTTGGAATACTCAAACAATGAAGAAAATTTTCTCTTTTAGTTATAATGGTGTTTTTACACAAAAACTTCCTCACCTTGTTATTAGTACCTTGATATTAGCACCAAGTTTCAAGCAAGGATTCAGTTCTTCAGAGACATAAAAGAAATAAAAGACCCTGAACTCTCTCTAAGCTTCACAAACTTTCCTAAGTAAAATCAACCCAAAAATCCAGCATGTTCAATTCCAGGGCTGACTTACCTAATTCCTCAGTTTCTAGTGAGAGAGAGGGTACAGGTGATCAGTCTTTAAAGAGCTGTAAATGTCAGAGAAGGCATGTGGTTCTGAGCTGACTGCAAATTTTCCCAAAAAAGCCACAAACCCCATCTTTGGAAGAGAAATTTTTTTGCAACCTGAGTCTCCCCATGACCCTATGATCCTTAACATGAATCAGATTCTGCCTCTTTTTCATAGTAGTTCACTGGTAACTCTGAATATCTGCCTGTGAAGATACTGAGACAGCTGTCATAGTGGGAACACCTCAGCACCCAGAGTCCGAAATTTGTTGCCAACTTTTGTAACACATACTAAAATGTCATCTATGATTACCAACGAGGGCTTTTTCAGAGATAAAGGGGCTGTTTTCTTTTCATTTCAGTTTTGTTTCCTGCTGTGCATCACTGGTAGGATGATCTTTGTGGAGCTGTATAAACTCTGCTGTACCTTTTCTCTGGGACATTCTGTTGCTCCTGTATTTGTGCCTACAAGGTTTTTTGCACACTGTAATAACTAACGCAGATGCATAGTTGTGCAATTTGAATTTCAGTTTGGGGGAATCTCTAATTCTAACTATATGACTGGAGGGGAGGAAGAGTTTCAGCTACAGCTACAGCTTCTGATAGAAGGACATACTTACTCTGTTCCTATTTCAAAACTTTTGTCCTCTGCCATGTTTCTGTTTGGAATGTGGAAATACATAGCACAGTTTGTGCCATGAAGATGTCAGTAAGCAAGACCCCATGTCTTGTCTCTTAGGCTTTTGATTTTGATTCTTCCCTCTGTTCTCAGCTGATACCAGTTGTGTTTTTTTGCTCCTCCCAGTGGAGGCTACATCACTTCTAGCCTTTGTTGATTAAAAATAACTATTACTTGGCCTAAGATTAGTGCCCCAAATCTTGGGGAGAGATTGTGTGTGTCAACACATCTGAAGGCTAAGTGTAGTACTTGGGAAATGGTTTTTGGTGTCTTTGGTGAGAGACCTGCATGCAGCAGATTTGTAAAGAGGGACAAAGAGGACCACATGGACAAGGGATGGAGTCTTCTGTCTCCTGTCAAAGACATTGGTGGGTGAGGACAGAAGAGGCACTGAAAATGTGAAAATGTATATTCTGGCTCAGGTGCCACAATATCTTAGCCAGTCCTGAAATTACCAGTCTCGCTTTACTGCTGAAATGCCACAGGTGTTAGTGTGGCATCTACTAGCATCTGCAATTCAAAACAAAGTATGCCATGTTTTCCACATAGCCCTTCAGTCCTAAAATCCCTTAAATCTGACTTATTTCCACAAAACTCAACTATATTTTTCATAACAAGAGTGGGAGAAGGAAACCTTCTTCCAGGCAAGGTCAGAGAGCAAACAAGCATCATTATTTAGACTAAAGGGATGTCCCAAAGTTGAGTTCCTTCCCTTGGCTTTTAACTGTATTGTAACAAACCCTTAGCAAAGCTGATTTTTCCATGATGACTTGGATTTCTTGCTGTCTTGTACAAAACCCTGAGGAGCGACACACCCATGAAATCCAATTTGTATAACAAAATAATTGTATGCCATGTCAGTCTGTGAAATGACTGCTAATACAAAAGGTGGGTGCACTTCCCCTATTAGTAATTAACATTCTAGATTATCTGAGGACTGTGTTTATACATACAAAGTCTTCTAGCAACAGAATGCTCTTTTCCTTAGAGCAAGGCTTAACAGTGATCATGTTCCTCATTTGAAACTGAGATTTCAATTATGAATCAAATAATTAGGAAGTGACAACTTTGTTTGTCTTGGATAGAAGATTTCAGGCGGTTCTCACATCTAAGCCTTTTTTGGAGGGGGTAGATATCATACACTTAAATGATACACTGTCAATACTAACAATAGCATTTTGCTTTTGCAAGTTGTGAAAATAGAGATTTGTAATGAACCTGTACTTAAAGATGCTATTTCTCTTCCTAAAGTTCTGTAGTCTTCCTTTCAGACCAAATATAAAGAATATGTTGGTTACTTGATACAGTGAGCATTCAATTTTTTTTTTTTTAAAGTTTCTTTATTTCACTGATAATTTGCATTACAGGTTTCTGAATTACTGGCATCTAATACGCAATTTGGCAAAAGCCTAACTTTTGAATTTGCCGAGTTAGACATGAAGTATTTTTAAACTTTAGCTAGCTAAGGGGGAAAAAAAAAAAAAAGATCTCAGTCAAAAACTGTATTTCATAAGAGAAAATTATAGTGATATTGATGGTTTGCCAAAACCTCAAGCAGTGACAAAATCCACACTGTCCTGAAAGAGATGCCTTTACTAAACCATTCCTTTGCAGATGGCTTAGATTATTGATACTTACAAACACATGACATTATTCGTTCAACTCAGAATTTTGAAAATCTCTATTGATAAAAAATTACAGATTTGTCACACTATCCCAAAATTGCAGAGAAAAAAAGGTCACCAAATCCTGCAATTGTTTCTGGGGTTGTTTTATAGTTTAGGAGTTGTTGATTTGGTTACATCTCAACATAACCTAGTGCAAAAAGGAAGGAAGGGGAAAAAAGAAACCAATTTTCCTTTGTTGATATGAACATTACATTTTATATATTTTTTGTATATTTGAAACTCCCAGTGCTAAAAGGGTTTTAGGTGAATAAGAAATGCATGATCAGATGTGAAATCATTAAGTCACTGAGATCCTCCCACCAAATTTTTTTCCGTAAAGGATGTAAAATACCATGCAATTCCCTAGCTGCACTGCAAATGATGGATAAACAGCCATAGGCATGACTTTTCTGTTTGGGTTATGTAACTGTTCTCAGAGCAAACTACTTGCAATGAAGAGTGCATTTGGTCCAAATTCAAGAAAATTATTTCACCTCGTGATTTTTGTCTCTGTGGGAGCTCTATGTGAGGAGTGAAGCCTCTTTTTGTGTTACCTGGCACAAAATATAAAACAGTCACTCTTCTAAATTACTGTAAAAGGCCCCAGAAACCAAGAAATCCATCATTACAGCCCAGGATACAACTGTCCACTGCCTTAAGTCTAAAATCAACAGTTTTCTGCCCTCTGCCCCCGTAGCTGGATGACTGACAAGCACTTCCTTAAAAAGAACTTTTTTATATGGACAACATTGATTTAATGATGATTAACACTCCTGGCTTCCCACAAAGGGAAAGCAGAAGCACGTGCCACGTGGCTGAGATACTGATATTATCCTTGGAAGGTGTTCCCCATGGGACAAAGAGAAAGAAAAGTTAAAGTACATTTATTTTAGCATAAAATGACAAGCAAATGTCCTACATACAGAAGCAGTATGCTTTTAACAGTTTGTCATATTGGAGAGATGAGAGTGTTTTTATTACCTCTACAACAAAATGTGCCACAGTGCATTAGGATCTGTGATTAATTCATTTGATTGCTCTTATAACACCATTTAATATTTTTGTAACTAAGAAAAATATCAATCCCACTTCAGTTCCCTATTGTTCATGAACATATACTAAATACCCAGTCATTTCATGGGGAGGTAAACATGCTTAACATTTGCTATCTCATTTTACATTTGTAAATAAATAGAGTAAGCCAAATTTGGACTTTGGAGTTGTGCAGAACTGCTAACATGAGTTTTCTGGGATAAATCCATTCTTCCCGGCAGGCTAAAGATGCATTATGAAACATCCCATCGCTGGTGCTAGGGAATGACCCTATTTCCTATAGGGATGCTGGTTTTTGAGAAAGAGGTGGTCCTTTGATACTCCAGGAGTCAGCAACTGTAAGATGGCATAACTATGCTGATTTAGTGTTACTAAGGCTTTCACCCTGAGACTGGAAAACACTTATCTCAATCTTTCCTCCTTTACAAGACTACTTTTGGAAAAGAATTGTAGAAACCAAGCAGCATAGCCTTGCAGGTGATGAAAGCAGGATGTGTAATTTCAGAAAACTAAGGTTTGTTTGGTGAAAGGGGAATTAAAAATTGTCTGTAATGGGCTTCATTTAGTCCTCTGTAATTTTAGCTGCTTCCTAATGCTATGGAAGCATTAGGGTGCTTCCTATGGGTGCTGAGTCAGGCTACTGATACTAGAATCTCTACAGTAATTTACTGTAGGAGACATGAACAGTGTGAAAGCAACTCATGATTCTACCCTCATTCTTAAATACAGACTTGCCTGTGGTATCTTCTGTTTTTCCACTAGATAGCTGTTTATTTGTGCCTCTCAGCCTCTCAATCTCCACATCTTTGTGGAAGGTTAGTTTCCAATTATTTCCAATTATTTCCAGTTACATGGTGACACTGCTTATAAAAGGTACATCAGTGAAAGTGATGGATTTGGGAAAACGTAAAAGCCTTTTAGTCTACAGATGACTGACATCATCTACCCAGACTTGTGCAAAGCTTTTCACACTGTCCTGCACAACATCCTTGTCTCTGAAATGGAGAGACCTGGATCTGATGGATGGATCACTCAGTTGATAAGGAATTGGCTGGATGGTTGCACTCAAAGAGTTGTGGTCAATGGCTCAATGTCCAAGGGGTGACCAGAGACAAGTGGTGTCCCCAGGTGTCAGGGTCGGGACAGGTGCTGTTTAACATCTTTGTTGACAACGTGGACATGGACAGAGGGATTGGGAGCACCCTCAGCGTGTTCACTGACCACACCCAGCTGTGTGCTTCACTGACACACTGCAGAGAAGGGATTGGCATCCAGAGGGCTCTTCTTGGGCTTGACAGGTGGGTCATGTGAGTCTCATGAAGTTCAACAAAGCCAAGTGCAAGGTCCTGCACCTGGGGAGAGGCAATAAGTACAAATGCAGACTGGACTGGAAGGGACTGAGAGCAGCCCTGAGCGGAAGGACTTTGGGCTGTTGGTTGATGAGAAACTCAACACGAGCTGGTGATGAGGTCTCCGTCCATGCAGACAGTCAAAAGCCAGCTACACACAGCTGGCAACAATCTGCTCCAGCTGATCCTGCTCTGACCAAAGGGTTGGACTAGACAATCTCTAGGTGTGCCTCCCAACATTGGCAATTCAATGAGTCTGTCTCTGACACTTCATACTCACTTTCCCTTCCCTGTCTCTGATATTGATGTGGAAGACTGCTGGGTTGAGACTATCTCTAAGTCTACAGAGCCTTACCAGGATCATCTGAACATCAGGGTGTTTTTCTTCCCTCACGGAATGGAGGTCATTTACTTTCAGAAGGCCTGAATTTAAAAATTGCTTGTTTAGAAAAGCACTTACCAATTTTCTTGGCTGTGAGCAGGCTTTTGAATCATTAAAATAATGGAGAACTTAGAAGAATTAACTACAATTAAGTTCGTAGACTTCTGAGAAAAGATGGACTTAAGTAAGCTCTCATCTGGGGCTTTAAAGTGTTCATGCTTCAATATGTTCAGTCTTTTGAGTGTGCCTCAGTTCTCATGGCCTTTGCACTTCTTGTGGGGGTTTGTATTCCATGCTACACTTGAAATATATCTGTGATTCTCTTACAAGCAGCTGTGACTACTACACCCAGCTTCACAGGCTGAGTTGTAGATAATTGTTCTTGCAGCATCTGTACTGGTTTCTAATTCATCTGTGGCTTCACATCGTTTGGTTGATCAAATGCATTGGTTTGAGGAACTGCTGCCATAGAAACCACAAAACCATCACCACAGCATGAGAATTACTCGTGTTTCTATTCCTGTTCTCCAGATCTGGAATTTGCTATCTCTGTGGGCTCTCTAAAGTCTGACTCTGGTATTTCCAGAACTTGCCATCTAGTGATTATCTATTGTGCTTTCACTGTGAGAAAAGTCCAGGACACCAAAATCTCAGCCTAAGGTCAGTCTCTGAGGGATCTCTTCTAGTTCTGCATAGTGTTAGATGATGATACCTCTGGATAGTCACTCTTAAACCTCACTCCTGAGGCCTCGTCCTGGTTCCAGCAGGAAGGAGATTCTGCCTGGAGAAGTGTGCAGCATTAAGAAGCTTAAGTCTTGAGACAAATGGCTGGGGCACTTTATGAGCATGGGGCTGACTGCCAAGATCACACCTGTGTTCTATATCAGGTAGTATCAGACAGATAATACGCAGAAGTAATTCCGGGGGAGTGACCAAAACTCCTGGATTTGTCCCTCACAGTCAGGTTCCCCAGGTAATTGCTAGATAGCATTGCTTCACCTTCAGAGATGCTGTAGGAGTCAGCTAACTACAACACTTACAGAAGGCTTTGGTTTGCATGATGTTTTGAGTATATGCCTTTCTAGATCTGATTTCATTTACAGTGCTTAAAATAAGATGCTTATCAGGCATTTCGAACTATTGCACCAAGTAAATTTCTTAGGGAATTATTTGATGGCTTCTAGAGGCCTTCATCAGACTGAGGGATTTTGTTACAAATCCATCATAATAAAGTAGTCTCTGTGCCACAAAACTTGCAGCTACAGTTAGCAGTGGTGGCAGGCAGTGACACTATGACCCTACATGTTTAGCAGCTCTGGTCCAGAAGCCTTTGACTAATGCTGAGCTGAAACCAGTGAGCCCTGCTGCATGCAAGCTGCATGCCAGAGTGCCATGCTGAAGCTGACACTTACCATCTGCTCCAGATTGTGGCCAGCCTGTGGAATGAGCAGGGACGGCAGAAGGTCTCTGCACTCCACCCATAGACACATGCCCTGAGGCTCCGGGTCTGAAAGGGTGGTGTAGACCCATCACTTCAAGCTTGTCAATAATTTAATCAAAACAATTAAGAGTGCTCATGAATAGCTGTAGAGTATCATGACCAAAATAAAATAGACAAACCAAGGAAGTGTTTGCTTCTCCAACATTCAGGCACATGGACGTTAATTGTTTGACCCCCTGAGATCTGATTAAGCAGCCAGAGATCTGATAACCAGTTTCTCCTAATCAGAGAAAACAAACATATTTGGGCACTTAGCATCTAAGTAGTTGGGTGGAAAGAAAACTTTATTTTGATGTGCTGTTGTTATGAAATTACTCCTTATTTCTCCAGGCTTTAATCATCTCATCATCAGTCTAACAAAGACAGTTTGGTACTCAGCAAAGTATCAGCATTCTCAGGCTTGCATGTGTATGCAGTAATTCAGGGTTACTGAATCGATTGCTTGTTGCAGTCATGGATAAAGGCACACAGGGTCTCCCTGTATTAAATTTGAGAAGTATCAAGATTGACTGCATTTGCAATACAGCAAGCAGTTTTGCTGCTTCTCTGAGGCACCATGACACTGCTAAATTAATAATAACAGCAAATGCACTTTGCAGAAGGGCTGAAGTGTAGATTCCCTTTTGCAAAGGCAGCTTGTGAACCTTTTCTCTGATTATTTTTCTTTTGTAGTTACATGGGCTGAACCTGCAGTTACAGAGATGAAAGCAGGAAGCTCCAGCTTTCTGCTCTATTTAAAATGAAGTCATACAGCTGAATATTGCCTTTCTCCCGACTTGGGCAGAGTGCTCTGATTCTACTGCAATACTCAGATGTCAGCACTGAGGTTAGATGTCAGAGTTACCTACCCTGAAAACTCAGCTAAGTAAGGCTGCATTTCCTGACATACTCTTTTCCTTATTTTTAAGGACTTAGTACTTTTTCAATAAAAATAAATTTAATTTGTGGCTACATTTCAGCTCCATTGGTTTGATGGTATAAGTGGAGCAATACCAGCTTTGGATTTAGAGCAGTCGTGTGGCTGAGTCTCTCTGTGCAGCTTTCATGTGGTCTGCTGAGACATTCTTAGAATCCCCAAACATTTTTGAAGATCCTAAACTGGAGACATTCACAATTCTTCCCTCCCTTTCTACCATTAATCCTTCATGTTTTAACAAGCACTGAAGTTAATACAGCCTACACTCTTTCCTGTCACACTGGGCCCCCTCCCTCCTTTCTTTCTCTTGAATAAAGCAATCTGTTCTTTCCCTTCCATACTCTTGTAAATCAAAGGGGTAGATGTCGACACACACCATAACCAAGTATAAACTTCCTTTTTTTAATTAAACAGGGTTCTGACATTAGGTTTGAAGAAGTGTTTGTTTGGTTTTATTTTTTTTTTTTTAATATGTGAAGGATGTCAACTGCTTTTATTTTATTTTTAGTAGAGACAAATTTTGTATGGTACCGCAAATAATCTCTAGCACAAAATCTTTCAGATGTTATTTCATAGTGTAATAGGAAGACAGTTGGAAGGCAGCAGTACAGAAGTCTTGGAATTTGAAGCTTTTAGAATTAAGAGGTTACCTCTTTGGTTAAGATTTTTGTACACATAAATCATGTTTCATCTTCCTTTTCAAATTTAATTTCAAAACCAGCTGTAATTCTGTTGGTATTTTCTCTGCTGTTTTCTTATTACTACTAATTATACTTAGTTATATGAAACACATAAATAATCAAATTCACAGTTGCAGGTACTAAAAATAAACAGGATTCTTAGAAGGAACACAGGCTCCATTTCAGTGTACAATACCAGGTATTTCGGTAGCCAGAGCAAAGTCACCTTAAAGTTGCCTCTTTCAAGATATCTTGCATCTTTTGTCGTGCAAAACCAAAGAAAAGTCCCTAAACCAGAGAAAGTATTCAGATCTGATACTGCTGCTTTCCATGATTATTCTCAGTCTATGACCGATCAGGAAAAAAGAGCTTTATTTGATAATTCAGTTGCTGTTTTATTTCTAGATGATAGTTTCAATCCACATTTGCAGTTGAAGTATATCATCCTCATGATGTAGAGGGTTAGATATATGTGTGTATAGCAATGCCGAAATGAAATGGCTTCCTGTTTTCCTGGTCAGAAAAAGGTTGGGCAGCTCTCAGAGGGACTGTGAGTGCTTAGACTCTGTAAATGCTGCTCTTGATGAGCAGGACTGAGAAAAAAAGGTTATGAGTAAGTAGCATGTGTTCTTCTGGCCTTCCTCTTTATTTATTTATTCCTCAGGAGGGCAGACATAAGTGACCAGTGGTTCAGTCCCTGTTCTTCAGTTCCTACGGATGAAGGCCTATGAGGCACTTTTTCATGGTTTTAGTTAAGGAGCAGTACCACAGCTTTGTCCTTCTGCTCATGGTTCCTCAAGCATGGAAAAAGGTTTGCCACTTCAGCAAGATGCCCAGCTGTGTCCATACATCAGGCACAGCCAGGCCAGCCAGACAAGGGAGGGGATTGTCCCACTCTGCTCTGCACTGGGGCAGCCTCACCTTGAATAATGTGTGCAGCTTTGGGGACCACGATATAAAAAAGACATTAAACTGTTGGAGAGTGTCCAAAAGAGGGCCACAAGGACATGGAAGGGTCTGGAGGGGAAGCCATATGAGGAGCTGTTGAGGTCTTATGGTCTGTTGAGCCAACGACAGGACTCAAGGAAAAAGGTATGAAGCTGCATCAGGATGGATTTAGTTGGATATCAGGAGAAGGTTTTCCACTCAGAGGGTGGTTGAGCACTGGAACAAGCTTCCTCTGGAAAGTGTTAGGGCACCAAGCCTGACAGAGTTCAAGATGTGTTTGGACAAGGCTCTCAGCACATGGTGATTCTTCATGGGTTCTGTGTAGGAGTTGAACTCAATGATCCTGATGGGTCCCTTCCAACTTAGCATATTCTGTGATCTCAGCTGCTCAGCTGATTTCATTCCCTGCAGTTGTCTGTGTCAGAATGACCCACAGCAGCATGCCACTGATGGTAGTGCTTTTTCACATGCATGTGCTCAGCTAGAAAATCTACCCAGGAGCTTCCTGAGAGCCTGCTGCAGTATAACCTGGTCTTCTGGAGCCTAGAAATCCCTGTGAACTCCTCATATTGCTTCTTCCCACTGACAAAGCATTGTTTTGAGATACAGCTGGTGTCAGGCGTAGGCATATGGCACCAGTATGGCAGTGCTGGCTCCGGGGGTGGTTTCCTGCAGAAGAGGTCTGGCTGAAGGCAGTAGTCATTGCCTATTGAGAGTTATTATTATTTAGCACCCAGGTCTTTGTGAACTTGTTTGACTGGTGGCTGGGCAGAGTGCCATCTGTGCGTATGGACATGAGCAGAGACAGCCGAGTCTCCAGGGCCTTACACACATCAGATGTGGGTACTGAGGTCAGGCTTCTCAGCAGGGAGAAGCTAAATGACTGTCTGTCCCAAGCACGTGTACCTGTGGTTGACGGGATATGCCATCATTAATCCAAATCTGGGCTGTATTAAGCTTCTAAAATAAAAACCAGCTTTGCCAGCCACTTGAAGAGGACTGGGGGCCTTTTTGGATCAGTGCATTAGTGAGGAGGGAGAGAGGGAAGGAGCAGGGAGGCAGAGGCAGCTCCACAGTGCTCCTGCCCACAGGCTGAGGTGACTGACTCCCCCACCAAGGCAGGGGGCAAAGGGTCCTGCCTTCCTCCCCCCAGCTGCAGACCTCTCCGAGGGATGAGCAACATTCTGTTTGTGAGGCCCAGCCCTCTCTTTGCTGTAACAAGAGCACGGACATCTCATGTTTTGTTTCTTAATTATGTTTTCAGCACGGTTCTTGCAGCAGCTGGGAGCAGAAGCTTTAGCATTTGAGAATCAGGATTTGCCTGTTACCAGGCAAAATCCCCAGGCTTACCAGCCTGAGCTCTCTCTTATGCTTGGGCAGTGCTCCTGTGTGGAACTAGCACAGGTTTGCTCCTCTGGCCCTTGGCAATCTGCTCACCTCCGCAGAGAGGCAGAGCATGCACAGGGGATGAGGCAGCAGCACCAGTGTTGTGGCCCACCATGAGTATAACATCTGGGTGGAAGATCACAAAGCCAGGAGCACCAGAAATACTTCAGTAAGACAACTGAGAAAGCTAAAGAGAGACAGAAAAAGCAAAATCCAGTAGGCTATATTTGCATGGAGGGAGAAAACACTTGAGCATTAAGCTGAAGTAAATACTGAAATGATTCACTGCACATTCAGAGAAATGCAGATGACCAAACACTGCAATTTTGCCTGTCTCTCGTGGTTCCCATCAGTTGCTCAGACAGATGCTTTGTGGCACCCATAAAAAGATAATGCTGGGGATCTCCTAGCCTTAAGTGCTGATTTTCTGCTATGAACACTAAACTCCCTGTGGAATTGCCTTCTGAATTCCTCCTACATTTATTTATGCACTGTTGCCATATACTGTGAAACTAACTGCTTCTGTCCTCTGCAACAGGTAACTAAGCACCTACAGTATAAAATATCCCTAACTGAAAAATTGGGAAGCTTTAAGCATTGCTATTGGAAAGTGCTGTGAGATTTCCCTAGAAGGGTGTGGTAGAAGAGCAACCAAGGATATGCTGTTATTTTAAAAACCTGACCATGTGCTGGTTCCTCCCCCTTTGAAGTCAGTGGCAAAGCTGTTTCAGAGGATCGAGACTACTTGAACAGGCAAACAAGAGGCAGCCTGGGGGCAGAAGAGGCTTACAGAGAATGGTTTCTGCTGCTGTCCTTGAGCACAGAGCTGTTCAGACAGACTGGAGACCTGTCAGCCACTCTCTCCCATTAAGACTAAGAAATGAATGCTTTTCAAGTTGTTAAATGAATGGGCTTGATCTTAAAGCCCTTACTCATCTGAGTACTGCCATTAATTTTAAGAAAATAATCACTATATTAAGTGCTATGGAATGGAGTCCTTAAATTGTTAAATTCTAATATTTGACAGAATTTTTTATTGGATAGAAAAATAATGCTGACATAATTAAAAGGATATGAACATTTCACCTTTTGAAGACTGCAAGCTGCTTTGGAGCAAGATGTAAGACTAGAAGCAGTGCAGAGAGCTCAGGCCCGAGTCATGTCTGTAGGTTATTTTTGAACTTTATGAAAAACACACTTTAGCAGTTTATATCCTGACCATTCAACTGTATTCTGGCATTCTAAATACAAAAACATGCTAACCATGAAAGCAGAACATTTAAAAATATACTGTCCACTTGGCTTCTTTGCCCTGCTTCAGAGTCTCCCAATTTTGTTTGGGACAAACTTGGGAACTTTGTTGTGGAATGACTGTTTGAATTGGGGTTTCTTAAAATACATGTGGAGCCTTGTAGCTGCTGTGGGGTGTACACAGTGGTGGAGCTGTACTATTTTAAAATCATCTGGCTATTTCACTTCATGTAAGAATATCTGTCAGCTTAGTTATAAGGAATGAGAGGGGTTGATTAAAACAACTCATGAAGCCATTAAACAAAGAGATAAAATGTAGAACATGTGCTGTAGGGTTGTTTTAATTATAATGTGTGTGTGGGGGTGGGATCTCTGGAAACTGGATGGCAGCTGCAGTGTAGCTGAGTTTTAAACCCCTCTGAATAGTAGCTACATCCTGTTCTTTAGGGGTGGAGTTTCTCTTCTGTAAAGCTACCTCTCATTGCTGTGACTGAGCATAATGGAATTGCTGTGGTCAAACACTGAGATATGGACTAAGAGAGGCATTTATGTACACTAATCATCTAGTCATTAGGTGCTAGACTATATAACATCAGAGAAATATATGAGGAAGCGTTAGTCAAGAGGGGAAAGTATAAAGATGTCAAGTGAACAGCTAGGAGGATCCAGAGAGAGTGGAGAAGAAAAAAAGTAATGTCAGCTTTTTTCATTGTCTTGATTATCTTATTAGGTAAAAAAAACCCAGTAATAAATATACTGCTGTATGCTGTTAGTATGTCTATTAAGTTCACTTGGAATATAATCTGTCTTTAAACAATTGATATCAGGCAGCCACATGAATTCAATACAAACTGTTTAAACTTCCCATTTTGCATTATTCTTATTAACCTAGTTATAGGCATCAAGAGTTAGCATAACCAATTCTAGGCATCAAGAGTTAGTATAACTAATTCTAGCCCTATCAGAAGGGGTTTCAAGTCTCTCATGAGTTCAAATCAGTCTCTAGCCACTGGAAATCTTCATGAGGAGCAGTAAGGAGGCAACACATGCCCATGTCAAAGGTTTTACATTCCCATCCACTTCTCCCAGAGACAGGGCCATTACCTAGGTAGACACTGGGTCTAGTTCAGCTTCGCAGCTCCAGTCTACCTAATTCAACAAAGTTTACTTAAATGTCTGCCATGCTTTTTATGCAAATGAAATGTGGTAATTTAGTTACCCCTTGGTCATTGAGTAAAGTGTGCTCCCAGATAGGAATACCAACACTTCAAAATATCCAATCATTAAAATACAAAAAAAGTTTTGCATAAAGCCAAGACATTACATCCAGGACTGTTATATAAAAATGTGCAATAATTATTTAAGAAGAGCATGGAAGACCTGAAGGAGCTACTGCTTCATGCTCTTGGCTTGTTGGCACATGAAAGTCTGGGGACTGTTCCCTTGAGGACTTCAGCTGTTGTATGTTATTTTAAAGACATTGAAAAGTGGTAGTTAGGATAGATAACAATCTCCCTACTGGCTTGTGGTAACCAGGGTACCCATGACACCAGTCTGGCTCCTGAGCATCCCCAGCTAAAGAAAATATACAAAGATAACTGTCATTAGGATGAGAAAAAACTCACTTCTGCTTAAACAGTGTAAAGTGTGGCTCCCTTTGTTCTTAGAAGACTGAAGTAGCAGAGGAATCAGTCATTGATTCAGCAATAACACACAGCTCATCAGCTGATGTTCTCAAGACAGCACATCTTGAGGTGAACTTCACAGGATCTTTCACAGACTTAACTCAAGCTGCCTGAATTAAAAGTTAGAGGAGAAACAGGGGAAGAGCCCTCCCTGATGGGATATCATGGACCAGGATGCCATTCTCTGTTCAGTTGGCATCTGTTTACTTCAAGTTCTCACTTCTGGAAATTAAATTAAGGACTTTACCATCACTGTCACAGAGAGGTTATCTCATGTTTTTAGCATCATTCTCAGACTCATCCTATATTTTCCCTAGGACCAATGGAATAACACATTTTAGGGTCAAAGTTAGTTCTTTGCAAAAACCTGTTGGCTTTTGTAGAATTACTGATGTGCAAGTAGTATGAATACAGTTAATACAGAAATTCCTAAAATACAAAATGCTAATTACAGTATGACTCCCTAGGGAAGCATATTCCCTAGTTCCCTAGAACTGAGGATGGCTGACCATGTAACCCCTCTCTTCTCTACCTCTTTTCCTCCAGTCCTCCGTGATGTCAGTCTGTTTTGCCCGCTTTCACCCAAACCTGGTCGTCGGTGGAACATACTCTGGCCAAATTGTCTTGTGGGATAATCGCAGCCACAGGCGCACTCCAGTTCAGAGAACTCCCTTATCTGCTGCTGCTCACACGGTAAGGGTAAAAATCACCTCCTCACCTCCTCTTTTACTTGGAGGAGATAGTCAGCAGGAAAAGGCAGCTGCCTAGTTGTGTCTACAATGCTAGCTGCTACAAAAATGAAAACAGAAGTGTAGCACTTGAAGGGAAAACAAGTAGGTATGAGACATGAACAACTACCTCTTGTAAGTGCTTAATCATCACACATTGTACAATCAAGTCAGGACATTATTATCCTTTCCAAAGAAGAAGGCAGGGTTGAGTACAACACTTGAGTGAGGCACCTATGTGCCAGCACAGTGACACTGTTGTTCTTGTCCCCATTGTCTGTAAAGAGAGACAGACCACTGTGGAGGCTGTATGTCTCTCAGTACAGCAATGCAAGTCATTATTGTTGTCTTGGAGTACACAAATTTCTCCTTTGAACCAGATTAGGCACCTATGAGACTCACATAGTGTCTTCCTATAAGTAGACACTGGTGCCCTTGGAAAGAGTGGGGCAATTTGCTTCTGTTTTCTAACAGACCAATATGTAAATCCATGCCATGGTCTGCAGTATGTAAATATGCCATGGTCTTCTGCTACAGACAGGGCCACAGGGCAGAGTTTGCACACTGAGGGAGAGTTTGTTTCAATAGAATGATGCAGGAGAGCATTCTACTGGCACACACAGATACTTAGAGATAATTAATGATGGTGGCAATGGGCTCTGTTAATATCTGGGAGATAAATGGGCAGAGCAGTAACACTGCTAAGTAAAATGCATAAGAAGAGACTTGTCTGTGATACAAGGCTGATGTCTGTGATAGGAGAGTCTCTTACATTGCAAAGTACTCATCTTGTGCTGAAGGAAGAGACAAGCCTGTACTGTCTGCTGAAGTGTCTTCACTGTGCTATGGCACTGACACCCAGACCTTCCCACACAAACAACTTGTGCATTCCTGAGCTGTCCTCCTGCAGACTCTGGGCTCGGGCAGACTCTTCAGGAGGGATGGAAGGTGGCATACCTCATCCTGGGAGTGGGCTTAGGGCAATTCTTGAGCAGAAAGTGAAAAGGAGGAGAAAAATGTTAAAAGTATGATATGAGTGCAGAAAAACACAGATTTTCTGTAACATAAGAAACTGAACTCCACAGAGCACTCTGACAGATAAGATAATAATCTTGTTCTAGCAGAATGAAGGATCAGACAAAGTGATAGTACTTTTGCAGCTCCAGCTTTTACAATTCTGTGATTCTAATGTTTGGAATTTGCAGGTCAAGGTTCAGCTTTCAGTTGACTGTGACAACATAATCCCTGGAGTAAAAAGACAACTCCAGAAACCATGCCATGTGAATTACTACTACAGATTCAGTATAGGGCCAGTATGATGATTGCAAGACTTTTATATTAAAAATTACAGGTGTGCACAGACATGCTTAGTGGGCCAGGCAATACAAATATTGTTCCCTAAATTTCCACTATCATGAATGTTGATGTAATTATCTAATGATCTGTGCCATGGGTTGCAGCTTCAACATTGCTTTTCATTTCCCTAATGTTTTTGCTCATTTTGTTGCCAGTAATGTTGTTCAATCTCCATGAAAAGAAACAGTCTCTCCTGGAAGTGCAATTTAGAGATGTAGCAGACCAGAAAACTAGTGGCAAGAAGCTGACTGTCACTGAAAATTGAACAACTGGGACTCAAAATCTAGTGGAAAAGCAAAGATTAATGGGAAGTAATTTGTTTACACTCAAAAATCATTTAAGGCAAAATTGTACCTCCTGGAATTATATATTAAAGCAGTTTTATTATTGCAATAGAACAATATGTAATGTTTTGCTTTCAAAAAATATAAATAAATTACTTTCAGTTGTGGATGGGCACTTTATGTGCTGTCATGGATTGGTATAAATAAGTGTTTATACAGTCTAACATGAGGAAGCATCATGTTTTAAGAGTGCTCAGATTTTACAATAATAGTTGCTTACTTTATATTCGTACATAGGAATTACTTACATAAACTGTAAATGAGGTCTTGGCTGCAAAAGGCTGGCTTGAATCCTTGCTGTCAAGAAAAAATTAAATTAAGACAACACTACGTTAGTGATGTTATTTTTTGTACTGTTAGATACGTGAGCTGAATAGATACGTGAGTCTTTTTTTAATTTGAACCTCTGCTGTATGTGAAAAAAGGATTTTTCTCTTTTCTTTCTCTCGCTTTGTTTATTTGAAACAGATAGATCGTGTTGTTTTCCCTGTTTTAAACCTTCCTGAAATTTAGTATCACTGATTACTGCCTGGATTCACCAGGAAAGAGAATTCTACCCACAGCTTACTCACTAATTTCCTTTCACACCCACCACACATCTGCACTTGGGACAACAGGAAATTTTAATTAAGACAAAACCTTTTTGCATGATGATTTCATTTCCAAGATAAATAAAAGCAAGCTGGCAGCAACCCTTTGAAAGGAAGGAGCCTGTTTAGACTTTCTGTTACATACAGTTGGTTGTCTTTTTCATCCGCTTTCCTTACATCTTTTCATTTCTGCCGTGAGTTTTATTGCGCATGAAATTGATGGCTGGTAGCCCTGATTAAAGCCAGGCCTGACACACTGAGGTGCTGCTGGAAAGACATGGCTCACTCTTCCCCACCTCCCCCCCCACACACTATATATTCTAGATATTCCACTGCTTGCTGTAGCTTCCTCCCGCCCACTCTGTCTGTTTGGACTACTGGAAGTCAAAAGCCCATGAAAAAAATAGCTCTATGTTTATTTCACACATCAACATGCAGTAATCATTTTCTTTCTGGAGATGCAGGTCTTCTATTTATTGGTAAATGCAACAGAGAAATAAAATTTTTCTTTGCTTGACTTTTGTGTATGTCTAACACTTAATTTAGCAGTATCATTTGTACTGGTCAAAGGAAATTAAATCTTATTGTTCAGTCTGACTGATTTTTTGCACTCTGGAGATTGCTGAACTTGACCCATCCCTCATATGTCACCATCAGTTATCAGATGACAGTTTAGGCTCAAAATGTTACCAGGTTCCTTGGAAAAGGAATAGGCCAAGTTTCATTATGCAAATTAACTGGAATTCAGCCTCCATGGAATGACTACACCATGGTGAACCAGGTGTACCACCCTAAATTCAGTCACTCCCCACTTATAATGACAGATTTTAAAAGGTGTATTGGCCAATGCTGAAGAACATTGATGGGCTTGTTCATGTTCTTCAACTGGAGTACATTTGCAAATATTTAGCATGCAAGCCAAATTCTGACAGAGTTCAAGTCTTATGCAGCTGTTTTCTTGAATAAAGTTTTAATTTTGATTCCGTTTGGACAGTTTTCCTCTTTCTGCTGGTTATTTTCAGTGTCAAAAGCTATCAGTAGAATGATACATGTCCCTGTGGGTGAAATCTTATCCACATAATTCAGTATTTTCACAGCATTACTCAGCTGGGCTGTTTTATTATGAGGAAAATGAAACTTTGAAAACATTTCCACCTCCATAACACACTTCTTAAAATTTAAATGAAAAAGAAACACAAAAACCCAACCAAAACAATTCCTATCTGGCAAAAGCTGAGTCTTATATTTTCCAGGCATTGTGTGACTACTTAATCATTCTTTAAAATAACATATGAGACATTAGAATTTTGTTTGTGAAAATGTAAGAATGGCTCTCTGACTTCCAGTGTTCTGTGTTTTCAGCATCCTGTGTATTGTGTGAATGTAGTTGGAACACAGAATGCACACAATCTTATTACTGTCTCTACGGATGGCAAAATGTGCTCCTGGAGCCTGGACATGCTCTCAACTCCACAGGTGGGTTTGTTTTCACTTATATGGGGGGAGAAAGTGTCTTTGGTCGAGCAGGATACCTGTGTAGTGGAACATAGCTCCTAAAAGCCAAAATCTCACATCCTATACAAACTAAAACCAATGGATGCACTTGAAAGAGTAAAGCTTGCTTCCAGCAGTCTCTGCTAAGAGCCAAACCCTATTTCCTTTACCACAAATCGTGTAATTATTGTAATACGTTAATACATAGGTCAGTTTCAAGTGAAAATGAAATAGTCCGTTTTAAAGCACGGTAATTACAGAAGTCGCCTGTGGTATAAATTGCACTTATTCTACACCATTGTTTAACAAATATGGACTAGATTGCACTGCTGCTGAACACACCCTAGGCACTGCAGGTTTCCAAGGCACACAGTCAGAAACTCAGAAACTTTGCTGGCAGCCTTCGGTAGCCAAACGAACAAACAATGCAAATCAAAATTTTTAGATCTAATTCTCCCCCTCTGGAATGTTTGCTACTATTGTCTGTTCCCCCCCTTCCTCTCCTTTGTATCAGAAATGAAAGGAAACACAGGAAAATTGCCCAAACCACTAGTGATTATAATAATGGAAACTAAACAAAGAATCCAATGCTGAAAAAGGTGTACAGAAAGCATCTTTTAAGTGTTATCTTCTGAAGAAGTACATTTTCTATTCCAACACATCACTCATTTTTATACACAATTTCTTAGAAAAAAATTTAATATAATTTTTGCTAAGCACCATGGGATCTGATCTTGTTTCAAAATGCTGCATAGAAACTCCCAATAATGATTCCATTAATCATGCACTAATGTGCAATTACCATTGAATTATTTGCTTTTCAGTGTTGACACAAGAGGTGGGACTCCTCTATCCTAACCTCAGTCATGTAAAAGTTGATGTGTCAAGTCTAAGTTAGAAATTCAAGTTTTCTGTGCAGTTGAGGTAGAGAGAGGCTGGTACTTCTGGAGGATGACTCATCCCATCCAAGCGTGAAAAGCCATTTCAGATACCCACCCTGGGGCACAGAACTGTCGTATCTTAGAGTGGAAAGGATTCTGGAAGTCATCACATCTACTCCTCTACTCGCAGTGAGGCTAGCTTCAAAGTTCAACCAGCTTCAAAGTTCGACCATGTTGCTCATGTGAAGCAACAGTGTGGGGCTGGTAGTTGTGCCCTGAGACTGTAAGAAACCAATACTCTACTGCAATAGAAGTGGAGACATCTAAAATGGCCCAGGCATCTATGTTTAGGCACCCTAATCCCTTCCACAGTTTCTCTCCTAAACATCAAGAAGATAAATCCCACCCCTGCATATTTATTTACTGGAATACTAAAATATGAAGCACAGTCCTGTGAACATCTGAGTTCCAGTACCTCATCACTCAAATGGAATTTCCCTGCTCCAAAACTGGATCTCAACAAGGATGGGAACACACCCCACATTACACTGAAGTTTGGCACACGGCTCGTGGTGATCTAGAAAAGAAAGGCACAGGACTTGACGTAAAGCTGCATGCCATAGCTTTAAACTGGGAGGAGTAAAGTGTTGCTGATGTGTGTCAGTCTGAAACTTGCCAAAGACACAGCTCCAGAACACTTGTGTACAGTCATGCTGTGGGCACTGGGAGCAGAGAGTCCACCACAGTCTATGGATATGTTTCTGCAGAGACACTAAATGATGATCTCACCCCAGATTTTAACAAAAATATAGTGTCTCCCATATTAACAGATTTTCCCTCTCTCACTGTCACTCACATGTTCACAGAAATATGGAGTGGTCTCCCAGTGCCTTTTCCAAGCCTTGTTTTGCCTTTATAATAGAACCAAGCTTACTTCAAAGAAAAGTATAAACCAAGCAGAAGTATTTCTCTGTGGATTTGCCTCGCTGTCCTCTCACAGGAACACCCACTTTCTTTACAGCAAAAAAGTCCTTTGGAGAAAAGGCCTACAGGCTTTGGCCCTAGATGAACAGCAGCATAGACTTTTTAAACATAGAGAACATAACTACTCAAATAGCTAAAAATTAAAATGGTAAAATCATTCAGGCCTTTTGTGGATTTTTGGGTTACACCATTTAGGCTGAAAAACTAAAAAGCTGTGTAAAATCTCTTCAAAGCGTACACATCTTGCAACAGCCACAAACGTGCATGGTGATTGTATTTGCAAAATTGCAAAAATGGGCATGCTGATTTAGTTTAATATATAGCTACCAAATGAAAACAGAAAACATTCCTGCTGGTTTGTAGCTTGATGGTGGAGTCTAGAGGGAATGTTTATGGTTACCTCAGAAAATCCCTGAAAAGCAATAAGCAATGCTTAAAAGTAGTGACAAGACTACAACTTCTTTTTTTTTTTTTTTTTTTTTTTTCTCCCTGCAGAGGGACAAATGACAAAGTGCAAAAAATGCCTCACATGCACACGATATTACATGTGCTTCCTGACAACTGATTTCCAGAATGTAAATAGAAGGGTATTGCATGATTTATTAAAGCCTGAGGCTGGCAAATGTAACCATTAAGGTATTATCTTTAGTTTCTGCACCATTAGATTTTAAATTCTCACCTGTCATCTCTGGCTGATTTAAGGTGATGCAGGAAAGACCAGTGCCTTCCTGCCAGTCTCATATGTGTGACAGACAGCATTGGGGATGGCAGGAACATCCTGGTTTGTGACATTGCATCTTCTTACAACATCTTGTGTAGAAACCAAAGTCCTGTTTGACTGGGTCAAATGATTTCATCTTCTTCTCCTGCTACCCCATGTAATGTTTAGAAATCAGTTATAAAAAACCCAGCCCAGACTAACAAAAGGAGGATCCCAGCATAATAACAAAACCCTGTTTTGGTAGGAGAGCATGGAGCTGGTATATAATAAGTCCAAACCAGTGGCGGTCACAGGAATGGCTTTCCCAACTGGAGATGTCAATAACTTTGTCGTGGGCAGTGAAGAGGGAACAGTCTACACAGCCTGTCGTCATGGAAGGTGAAGTTCAGCATTTTGTACTTATAAAATATTGTGTACCTGTGTCAATGAGAGACAGCCAAGTGTGTGTGGAGAGTGTCCAATGTTTTTTTTCTCTTGGCTCAACAATATCTGTACTGTTCCTGTGACCAGCACAGGAGCTGCCTGACCTTGAGCATCTTTGCTACAGCCTGTTACACCAGGGAAGTTACCCCAGGCTCCCTGTGTGGTTGGTGGAGAGCAATGATTACTCTTAGGTTGACTTCCTTTACCTTTTCAGTCATGTGTCAGAAGAGAAGATGGCTGGGCCCCCAGAAATGCCTCTTTGTCAGAGATGAGATGACATGAGATGAGATGACATGAGATGAGATGATGAGATGGAGGTTTACACAGCTGTATACAGGTTTATACACCTAGCTGAGATGCAGGTGTCTATGTCTGCACAGGTCAAATGAGGCCCTTGGAGACACTTCTGTTGCAGGGTAATCAGGCCAAAACCAATATCAGATGGTAATCTGCTTTATTTTTTACCATTCTCAGTTCCATCATCAGTCTCCACAGGGATAAACCAGAGAAAAGCCACCATGGGCCTGGTTCCCTTAATAATACGGATGCAGCCACAGTGTGCCACATGGCTTCTGGAGAACCCTGTGCTGTCTCACACACAGTGGCCGTGCATAATATAACCTAGGCTTTAGTTTGATACTGCAAGTTCCTTGTTTTGTACCCTGCAAACCTGCTTTGGTAAAGAATAAACTTTTTCCACTGACAGACTTGGAGCTCCTCCCCACCAGTAGTATACAATGTTCTCTGAATTCATATTTCATCATATTCTGAGTTTATGTTGACCCAAAGGACATTGATACAGTGTTTTAAGATCATAAGTCTTCTATTACACATCTCCAGGGCTTTATAAATACTGTTTTACATATGTTTTGTTCAATATTTTTTTATTTTAAAATATTTTTATTTTAGCCTGACCACTGACAGTGTTGCAAAATTGTGTCTACTTAGGCATATACTAATAAGCTGTGTGGTGGCTCATGGTTTGAATGAATCTTAGGTTGCTAAGATCAGTGAAACATGCCCAAGGGCATTTCTCACTTCTGAACTTTCTGACTTGCCTGGTTTGTTCCTCAGAGGAGGAAGGTGCCAGATCATCTTCTTAGCACACCCTTTTAGAAACCTACTGACCATTTACAAAAGCTCTTCTGCTCCTGCCTGTCTTTCCTGGAGCTTTTTGCCATCATCCCTGGTTTATTTCCAAAGGCTTCTGTGTCCTTCAGCCCAGCACAGTGAAGAGCCATATGTTATTTTGGAAAAAGCTGTCAAAGCACAGCAGATACCCATGATGGTCTTAGTGCTCCAGAGCTCCCCTTACCCTGCTGACTACATGGCAGATAGCCACTGGGATAAAATAAGAGGTATCCTTTGTATCCAGCACTGCAGGATTCAGCCCCTGCTCCAGCACATGCTGCAAGGTCTAGCAGGGCAGCCTAAGTGAGGCCACACTGTCCACACAGGAGAGGTGAGGGGACACCGTAGCAGCTGGATGAGGGACCAGTTTCCTCTGGCACAGCTCCATGTCTTCTTTCAGTACACTGTTACTCACACTGGCACAGGGCTGACAGGCTCATCCAAGCTGTGGCTATTTTTAATGTATATTCTTCCACTAGCAATTTCTCTATAATCTAACTAAAAGGGTAATTTTATTATTCCCTTTTCTGTGCACACTGTGAGACAGCACTGACAACTGATCTGGCATCATTTGCTTCCAGGAAAGAGAAAACTGCACATTCTCTCTTACACACTGTTGTACTTTTCATTCCTAATAGCTGTTCTAGCCTCTTGCTGGTGAAATGCACATCTCCCCTTGTTCAAAGTAATGACTGTATGATATCTTATCACAGGATCAGTTCCTTCACTTTTTGTGAAAAAGCATTTGCTTCCTAGTGACTTGATTGACTGCTATGAAAAGTTGTCTTAGATATTTAAGAGAAAAAGAATTGCCCATAATAAGTCATTAACATATCTGCATTTTTATTTTAATGGTTATTCCTTGTGATAATGGCTTACTCAGAGCCATAAGCTATAGTATAATTACAATTTAGAATTATTTTATAATTATACAGAAATGTTATTTCAATCTACAGGAGTAGACAGTGAATGTAGAAGTGAGTAAGATAAGTCTTCAGAAGTAAGAGAAATTCTCCCTGTGCTTGATCCTGAGCATTAATTTTGCCCACTGGACTAAACATCTGCAGGCAAAGGCTTTAGCAGAAGGAGAGATTTGCAGTTTAAATAGATCTTTAAAAGGAAACAGGAACCTAACATTAAAGAAAAGTTATGTTAAATCACTAAGTGGTAAATCACTCTCTGCATGTAAATCTTTCTTCTTCCTGCAGTAAAGCTGGCATTGGTGAAATTTTTGAAGGCCACCAAGGACCTGTCACAGGAATCAATTGCCACATGGCAGTGGGTCCAATAGACTTTTCTCATCTCTTTGTCACATCGTCATTTGACTGGACAGTGAAACTGTGGACTACAAAGGTAAGAAATCCAAGCTGGGCTGGGACAAATAATGTTACTTGTGAAAATGCTGTTGTCAGAAATATTTTGATACTGTCTGTCAAGTCCTAAGAAAGAATTAATTGAAAGGTTGTGGTCAGAATGACCATAGTGATAGAATTGTAAGTAAAATATATAGCTAGTGTAACCCTTAATCATATTTACCCTGGAGCATACCTTGCCCTTTAGCAGGTATGGAGCTGGTCTATAATAAGTCCAAACCAGTGTCGGTCACAGGAATGGCTTTCCCAACTGGAGATGTCATGAGATGAGATGAGTATTAACTCTCATGCAGAGCAGTGTCACAAGGCAAGGAGATGGGGATATCTTGTATTCCCAGCCATCAAACAATCCATTCAGCACTCCCTATGCAGGCTAAATTGCAAGGCTAATACTATGCACCGTGGTGATGCAGGAGGAGGGACACTTTCCTCTGATGAAGCAACAGGGGAAGTGCAGATACAGCTTAGTGCAATCAATAGCACTTGTGAATTTCACTGCTGGAGGAGGCTGTGATAGCCAAAAGGTATAAAATGTCCCAGTGACACTGGAAGCAGGGAGGAAGTACAAGCTGGAACTTGCATTCATGACCACCAGGGATCTGTTGCTGTCTACTCTGCAGCTGTCTGCCTGTGACCTCTTTCAGAGATAGCAGCAGAACAGCAGAAATGTCACAGTCCTGTGACACTTTGAAAGCCCAAGACTCCATGGGACAGACTAAACAGACCAACCTGGTTTATTGTACAGGCTGAGTAAATCAGGACAATGAGATGTAAAATCCTAATTGTAATAAGTAATCTAAACTTATTTTATACACCAAAGTGGAGAACTGCCTTCCAAATGTCAGGTTCTTGCCTTAATGAAGTTGATTTTATGCCTACATTTGGTTCACATCTTGAGCTACACCTGGCAGAGTTCCAGTACTGAAAGCTGACCCCAGTCAGGAAGTATCTCAGCATGTATTCCTCCAAGACATCAGGGCTTGGAGCTGATAGAACAGATGCACAGCAAATGTAAATATGAAAGTGATCAGAAGGGCTCATGTGACAGCCTTGAGCTGGAAAAAGAAGCAGTTACCTAGATAATAACTTGAATCAGCTTCCATAGTAGCTTCCCAATGCTTTTGTCAATGGCCTGACCCAATGTGTGTGCTAATTAACAGGTATCTTTTTCTCATCAGCAGTGACCACAGCTGATGGTTTTGTCTTGAGCATTACACTTCAGGAAGCTTGTAGTGAGAAAGGTGCATGATTCCCCAAATTCACATGTAACTATATATATATATATATATATATATATATATATCACTAGACCCTGCCTTAACCAATGCAAAAGTAGTCCAGAGGAGTGGATGTGGGCAGGCTGGAATGGGTTTTGAATGGTTCCTAGGTGGAAAATGTTAGAAAAGGCTGCAGGTAGCCAAGGGATGGACAGCTTAGATGTTGGCTGACTGGGGCTAGATAGGCTGTTTGGTGTGTGAGACAAGGGAGTCCTGGGCAGTAGTGACTGGGGGCAAGGGAATACTGCAGTGTTGAAGCTGAAGTTGAGTAAGGGGAGAAGAATTTGTGGGGAGTGCAGGGAAGATGAAAGGCAAGTATTGAATTCCAATCAACATGTACAGAAAAGTCTTGGATTGGTATTTAACTGTCAGCTTGAGGCTGAATATGGCAATAAGGGTCTCATTCATCTGCAGCTTAAATGAAATTGCATTAAGGGATAATAAAGCCTGATTTTTATTTTAAACTCTTGAGATTTTACAACTTAGTAGTAACACTAACACAGCACATTTTGGGCACAAAGACACTGCAGATAGTAGCACACAGTTATCCCTGTGGAATATTTCAGTGCCAGAATGGTTGAGTCTGATTTTGTTCAAGACAATCAGTTTTCAAAGAACCAAACCATTTAAATTTCTGATATCTATCAAGCTGTGGTTCATCTGGCAAGAGGGGCTTCCTGACAAAGCTGTTTGACTGAGCTGGGTAAGTTGTGATGTGCATGTGACACACTACAGCACTGCTCAGAGCTGGAAGCTGCATTGCTGTTTTGGTTCACTCACTTTTTCTGGGGCAGGTTTGAACAGCAGCAGCAGCCCCAGGCTGCTGTCCTGCCGGCCACTGTCCTGTGAAAACATCCTCTGAGACACTAGACAAATTCTTGAATTGTGATGAATGTTTTCTTTTTCTCCTCATTCAACTGCATCAGAAGTTTATTTCCATATTGTCTGAATAATTTTCTTGGCTGGAGCTACTACATATTTAAGGCTCTCTTTGTTCAGTTCTCATATTCAAAGCTCAGTCAATCAGTGGGCTCTGAAAAAAAAATAGTGGATTGATATGAAGTATTAAGTGCTTCTGCTAGCTAATAAGATTTTAGTTGGAATTGGTTTATTCCTTTAGTTTCTTATTTGTAAATTTAATCTCCCTATCAGCATCCAAAGCCGTATTGCTTTCCTGCTTCTACCAGTGTTGTCTACTTCATCCTGTGCACATTATCCTCTTTGGTCATGAAATTCAATTCCTTTCTGTTTCACAGGTTCAGAGTCAATGTCCAATTGTAAAGTGAACCATAAAAGCTTTGTGTTTATATTGTCTATTGATGTTGTGTAGCATCCTGGGGTGCTTACAAGAAAGGCACTTTCATAGCAGGCATTTGACTGATGGATTGAAAGCACCATCTCTTAAAAATTCTCGCTTTACATTTTATAATGTTTTTGTGGTTAACACATTTTCTAGCTAAAGGTAGTTCAACCAGGTGACTGAGAGTAAGATTTTTCACTAGTGGATGAATGAGCGTTTTGTAGATAACACTAATACAAGGTTCATATTAACATTCATCACATTAGCCAAAACTTAGATCCCTGTGTGAATAGCAAGCAACCAGAAGCAACAGGAAAAGAAACAGAATTTGCAAAGATAGTTACTTGATAACCACAGCATTGCCTGGTTCCTGATGAAGTTAATAGGGCTTTCATCTGGAATTCATGCTACACCATGTGAGCAAGTCTTGGATGCAGAGCTGTCAAAGGGAAGTCCTGATGTGAAGTGTCTGTGGAGCTCTGCCCTTAATTAGGTAGTGTCGGTACGATGCTTTGAAGAGGTAAAGTGCTAAGTGGAAATGCTAAGTGTTGTTAATTAATTAAACACTAATCCTCATGAATGAATAGCATGAGGTTAAATAATGAAATGTAAGTATTGTTATTATTACAGCAATTGCTGTTTGGAGAGCAAATTTTTTGATATTGTGTCAAGAGATGGTAGCTTTCTTGGAATTGTTAAAACATAGCAAAACACAAGCTGGTTTCAGCTAAATCCTAGAAGATGACTTGTTTGCTGCTAAGGGAGTTAATAAGGGTCTGGACAGAGAGCTGGATTCTGTTAGCTTTTTCATCCTTCACATGCCTTCTTTAGCTCTTATCCTTCCACTGAGGAGAGGTGCTAATGACTAGTTTTCTCCTCTTGCACCTATGCCTAAGTCATGCTCAGATGGGAAGAGACTGGAATAATGTAATAACATTGCTGTATCCCCATTGATGCTTATCTCCCTCTGTTTGTAATGCTGGTAATGCCATAATCAGAAGGAGGCTCAGAGGTGAGCAGACTGGTACTAGGGCTACCACATAACCATTTGCAGGGTCTAATGGAGCCAGAGGTCATGTGTGCCCTCAGTGACAGACTACCCATTGTGTGTCTATGCTCAGTTTTTCTTTACTAGCACATGCATCAGTGGTAGTGCCTTCCTCATTCCTCTCCTTTGTCTTTTTTATCTTATGCTCTTCACATGCTGCTCCTCTCTTCTGGTATGCTGTGCTGTTCCAGTCTGCAGTCTGTTGAGCTTTTTTGAAAAACCACATTTTAAACAGCAAACATTCCTATTTCTATGCTATGTGCCTTCACATACATCTCTGTACCTTGAATATTTTATGCCCATGTGCTTGTTGACAACCTCGGTACAACCCAGTCCTCCTGTCTCTTGGAGCAAATTATTTTACCTGTCATACCTTCCTATCAGCATGTAACTTCAAACTCCACTGGTTTTCATTTGGCCTAGAGTTGAACACCATCTCCTCCAAGGTCCAGCTGAAGCCTAACTCTAGAAAAATGCAAGAAGCACGTGTTGTTGGTGGTGTTACTATAGGCAGGAACTTCTGCACTCCTGCAAAAGCCTTGCTGATAGGATCTGATCAGATCCACTTAATAGACCAAATTTAATGTGATGGAAAAGGGTGTTGCAGAATGAACCAGAGCACTACTTGATGGTCACCTTTGGACCATATCTTCTCATAATATCATGTAAGTAATTTTAGATGACTCTTGCTTCATGTGAAGTTGGATCCTCCTGGATCTTTTATTATGTATAGCTTTCACACTTTGGTTTCTTATGCAGCCACTGGAAAGAAGTAACTGTACTGCATACGTGAGACATCTCTTGGAGAGGCCACCATTCCTGCCCACCGCTGACTATGCAGGAGCCAAGTCTGGCAGATGCTCAGTTGCTGTAGCTTTTGGTGGCTTCCTTGCATCTGGACAGCTTCAGGCCATATCTAAACTGGCAGACATGTCAGCACTTTTGAGCTCCCAAGTCTGTCTTCTTATTCTGCCTTCTCCCAAACCACTACCAGGAGGGAATCAGCCTCTTTATCCACACCACACACACACACACACACACATATACATATGTACCTTGATTTGCAGCCAGAATCCTGTGGAATCCTTTACTACTCCTCCCTCTGACTGATTTTGGTGGAGCTCAAATGTCTGTCTCAGGGGACAGTTTCACTCTTCTTATTTTGGATACCTGACTAGAATGGTTTCCCTCACTGCTGCATTGCCACACAAAGCTCCTTATTTTCTCTTTGATAAAAGCAATTAAAATTATTAATTTGATTAATCACTGTCCAAATGTTAATTTTATCTGATTATAGGGAATGACAAAGGATGATAAAATAGCATGCTGGGATTTAATGGAAATGGTCTCTCTGTGGTGTGAGTTCAGAATTTTGAGTTTGGTCCAAAAACAAGGCAATGAATGAATTTGCTTCAGAGCACACTTTCTGTCAAAAGGCCAAGCTGACTTGGGGAAGAGGGTGGAGTTGCCTGTTCAGACAGGATCTTTTTTTTTAGGTTTTGCCCTTTACCTCTGGAGCCAGAGGTCTGGCTCTCATCCAGCAGAAAGAAAAAAAAAATTTCTAGGTAATTTTAAAGAGCAAAACCAAAGTGAAGTCAGGTGGCTTGAAATCAGTCCCAAGTTCTTCACTTGAAATAATTCTCATGATTTCGGTTTTCTGTGTAGCTGTATTTGATAAGTGTTAGGAAAATACTCATCAGCTGGCCATACTTAATTTACTCACATGAAACATGATGTTTCTGTGTGATACATTGCATGAAGCATGGCACACACACAGATAAAACAGACATCTAAAATACTGAGTTCTAAAATCTCAGTGGGCTAAAAGTGTATTTCAGAAAACCCTAATATAAATCCAGCTGTAGCACTGAAAGCTCTATTTGCACATGGAAAGCAGAATTGGATTTCAGGAGCTTATATAATCTGTGCAAAACAAAGTCATCACTCCTTTTTTTCCTGAAATCTAAATGCAAACCTCCCACTGACAGTTCTGTTGCAGAATTACACTGGAGGATCAAACTCGCATGAAATAGTGAAGCATTTCAGGGCAATTATCAGTATATAAAGCCCAGGACTTTTTCCCTAATGGAAATTTTCTCCCACCTGCTTCAGGCAGCCATCCTTTCTCTGCCATGTGAGAGACTTTTGTTATCAGTTAAAAGAAAAAAGGAACTGTGTTCAAAGTCCTACAAGATGAAGTCATCTTCAATAATAATTAGCCTCAAAATCATTGCTTGCTCACCCCTGAAAGCTCTGCAGGCAATCCTGATGGCAGCAGCTACAAATACTAATCTTGACTGTTTAGCAGACAGTGCTGTAACATCAGGCTGTGTCAGCCATCCTGCAATGTTCCTCGTGCTCCTGCTTCCTGGCAGCTGAACTGCAGCAGCAGGGTCACTTGAAAGCCTGGCAATTCACTGAGTACACACGCAATGCTGGGCCAGGTACCCTGCCATGAAGCAGCATTTTCCATTAAAAAGAAAAATTGAATTTTCAGGGGCCTCATACTGAATGTTCCCATCAGAATCACAGGGGTGGGAAACAACCAAACCGCAGCTACATTATCCCACTCCTCTCCTTGCCTTGCAATTTGAGCTAAACTACCTCTCTTTAACAACTTGAGGCCCAAAGCAGGGAGACCAGTCCCACTGACCCCAGAAGAGGTACGTGCAGGACCTCAGTGTGTGTCACTGCCTCCCCTGCATTACAGGAAAGCACTAATGCACCGATCCAGCTTCTCCCAAATCATCCCACTCATTCTCCCGATCCGCTTCCTTGTCCCATCTATGTGGAATATAAACAAGGAGTGACAACTGGAGGTAAAAGACCAAATTTGCCCTTCAGTGTTTCACTCTGTGTTTCCTCCGACCAGGATCTGGTCATTCTTCCATCAACATGCCGTGATTATATTTCTCAGCAAGTCCCTCAAGAGCTTCTCTGAAAAATAATCCAGAATATAGTAATGTAAAGGTAGGAGTATGAACTAGAGAAGCTATTAATCAGTTTTCTAGGCAAGGACAGTAAGATTTGCTAGAGTGTTTTGAGCTTCTTAAAAGAAATTGAGCCATTTTTAGAGGTAGGTAAAAATTCCAAAAGAAAACAATAGTCTTTCTAAAGAAGTCTTTTGACACAAATGCATAGTTAGTAGTTTAGGAAGAAGTGTTGTCCTGCTTAGAGCATGTTTTAGATAAGTGGAAAACTTGATTACCATTTAGTGATGAAGTCAGCAGTCTGAGGAAATACAGAACAAATGGCAGATACCTGTATAGGCTTTTCCAGTGTTGCTGTCTGCACTTGCCTCCAGCTTGATGTGGGTGAATGAAGCAAAGCATATTAAACCTCACAGAGTGGAAACCCATAGGCACAACTCTTGTAATGGTGGAGTAAGAGAGGCTCCAGATTAGGAATTAAACTGGATGATCTAAAATGCAGAAAAAAGAACACACCAGCCTGGCCAGAAGGAACTAGGAAGCTAGGGAACACGGTAAACCAGTCTGCCTTACATACATTCTGATGTTTTTAAAGTTCATCCACTGCAAGCAAATCTATTAAATCATTTAAATTTACTATAGGCATCAAGTAATACACATTTATATCAAACTCACTGAAAATAGTTCCTCAGTTAATATGCAATGGTGAAGAGGGATGCCATGCTTTCTGCTTTTTTTTCTTTAAAACATAAAAAAGTCTTTTTCCGTTGGGTAAGTGGAAAGGCGTGGTAGAAGAGAACTCTTGAAGTAGAGCAGCACAGCCAGAATGTGTTGCACCTCTGCTCAGTACTTAAAGAGTTAAGAAGGATTAACCACGTAAGGAGTTTACCTGTCAGTAAAACTAGCTTCCAGGCTATCTCCACAGATTTCAAAAGCTCTGCTGTTTGAATTTCTGATGCTCTTAAAAGACAAGTGCTGTCTGACTTTCCAAGTTCTTTTATTTTTTCTTCATACCATAGTATTAGACATTAAGATCAGTTCTCATTAAAACCGCCTGTGCCAATCATCAAACCTTTTTTCCTTTGCTTCCTTCTTTTATACTCACTCATGGCACTTCGACTTTGAAGGAAACCACAAAAATGTAATCATCAGGTTATCTACAGCCTTGGTCTGCTCTCATAGCCCCTTTCCATTCGGTTTTACTCTTGTCCCCTCCTCCATCCATAATAATTCCCACATGTTTATGCAAAAATATTGGACTTTCTTTTATTATTGACAATTAAGAAAGGTAACAGTTTCAGCATCTCTGCAAGAACAATAATTTCTAAAAGTGAACAGTTTTCTGCCTTGTCTGTCTGCAATTTTTAGAATGCCAAAGGCCAATCAGTGTAACAATGCCACAGCACTTAAACAAAAGGGTTGTGGAGAGTGTAGGGATCATTTCCACATTCATTTCTTTCCCCCTGTTGCTACTGAGTCTGAAACTTAAGCCTGTTATCTTGCCAATCAAATCAGTTTAGACTTGATACAGTGACCTAGTAGTTATCTGACAGTGAGGTGACACAACATACAGATAGGTCTAGCCCAGTGAAATGTTCCTTGAGTCCCAGAGGCTCATTGCAATCCAGCACTGAAACTGACTGCCAGATGGAATTTTAAGGCAGGTAAAGGAGATTTTACTCATGTTACTCAGTTCAGGGTATCCCAGTTAGCCAGTGACATTGGGTGGCTAAAGCTGAACATCCCCCTTTTGCTTTCCCATTGCCATCCTTTGAAGGTCTGGCTAGTCCTGGAAAAGGTGGAGCAGTCTACAAGCTGTGAGTTGTATAGTACTGGGGTCTGTAGGATAATGATACCCTTTGTGGAGAATGCAGACAGGCTTTGCTGAGCCATCAGGGATGGACCTGTAACTACTGAATCTGATTTATGACATCTAGTAACAGTTCCTGGGAATGCTATAACTTTTAAAAACGAGCATAAACTGAACTAAATCAAGTCCCACGAGTACAGTGTCCAAGTAGGAGCTATTGGATAATCCTAGATCACTGTAACTATTAGAAAACAGATCAGGGAGAAACATGGTAGTCCAGAACTGGCAAAATTCCTGTGGAGATCAGTCAGTCTGATCTGAAAGCCAAGGCCTCTTTGACTCCACACAAATGGAGAAAGAACATAAAGGCTTGCAAGAGCACTAGAGCCTTATACAGAGCAGAGGACTTAACTCCTCACCACACAAGGCATGGACAAGTAACCCTAAACAGCTAATAGCTGGTGTCTCAAGAAGGACACCATTGAAGGGGGAAAGGTTGGGACCAGAGTAAAGACAATTTGATGAGTATTTGCCTCTATTCCCAGTAGGTTTTAGTTTCTGCTATACTGTCTGCATGCTTTGAGTTGGCCTGGTGAGGTGGCACCATCAGAAGGGAAACAATGAGCCTGGATTCAGCAAAATATTGAGGTCTCTTTCAAGATGGAGAAGACTGGGCCTATAAAACACTGAACTAGCTCAGATCCCATCCTGAGCAGAAGTTCCACTGTCCCAGTTTCTTTCACATCATCTCGTCAATGTGACACTGCAGCACTCATTTTAAAGAAAGACAGAAGATTGTACCTTCCCTATGTGTTATTTCGGCTGAAAGAGATGTCTTTCTTTGCCACCATTTTGCAGGTTGTAGTTTTGGGGTTTTTTTTTAATCAATACAAACTATTTATAGAATACTTGGTCTCACAGGGACCAAGTTCATAGAATGGTTTGGGTTGAAGGGTCTGTAAAGATCATCTCATTCCCAACTCCTATTCCCTGGTTTGTTCAAGCACTAGACAGAGGAACAGACACTCTGCTCAGGGCCACTCTGGCTCTGCTCTTTCCAAGTGCCTGAAAGCCTGAGCTTGAGCCTAAAAAAACAACATTAGCTTGTTCAGAAAGTTTCTATGCCAAGGGCTAATGAATCTGTAATATTTGCTGCACACCTAGAAAAACAAAATCAGCTTGAATCAACTTGCAATACTGCACAACACTGATTGCTATTGTTAATATGGTAAGAGCCAGAAGTATGGTGTTTGGTTTATCTTTAGAATGGAAGACAATCAAGTAGAAAGAAAGAAGTGGAGACAGTGGAGTGTGTGGTGTCACCACACATCTGTACTGCTGAAGGTACAGTCTAGGAAAGTACCTTTAAGTGGAGCTGACTCCCACAGAAATTGTGGCAACTTGTGAAAAAAAATCTTGTGTCATGAAATGGGCAAAGCCAATAGTTTTTTTTCCATGGCTTTTCAGAAGTCAGATGCTAGTTAAAACCTGTGGATATGTATACATTCCTTTATATGGATAATTAGCTACTTCATGTGTGGCGCCTCCTGGATTAAAGAAAATTCTTCTATGCAAATAAGTGGAATATACTGGTCAAATGTACATGTGTAAAAAAAAACCTCTTTTATATAAATGTGTAGAATTTATTTAGGTGAGCTTCTTATTTCATAGACAATTCTTACTTCCTAGGCAGCTAACAGGTACTTAAAATGTTCGCTTTTCATTGTCCTCTTAAACAATACCCCTATACAAAGGTATATATATTTTATATATATTTATACTGAGGATAAATGATTGATTTTGATAACATGTTTAAATAAATGAGAAAAAGAATCACATGTCTTGGAATTGGCTTTTTGCTTTTTCCACTAAATGCTCAAATCATGTCCTTTTGGAATTAATGACAAAACTCCATTGATTCTTTAGGGCCATATTTTCACCCTACACTCTTCTTTTATGCAATAAGTAGATTTGGCCCAAGCTGTCTGAATATACTGCTTTAAACTATTTCTTCTGTTCTACTGAATAACAGAGTGAGTTGATATTTAAGAATGAAAGCTCATCAAGTTTAAATTTCAGTTGTTTTATAATAATAGCCATATGTTAGTTATGGATTGTGTAGGTCTGAAGTTTTGGTAATTTAAAACTGCTTTGAAGTGACCTTTACATGGTTCCACATTTCAACATTTTCTAAAAGCAGTCGGTATCAGTCCTTACTCATAAATCGTTGCCTTACAAGATCTGCAGGCCTGGGCCCGTAGCAAGGAAGCAGGCTCCCAATAAGGAAGTCCTGTGAACATTTATACACACTTAAAACTCAGAAATGGAGTCTTCACAATGAAATCTGCACAACTGCTCTCAGACCAGGTTGAAATGTCAATTTTTAAGAAAGGCCAGTCACTGTTAGTATTGAAGACAGGACACAAAGCAAGTTGTTGCATTCTTCTCTGGTTAAACAGTGTAAAAAGACAAGACAGTAAGGGAAATACTTTCTCTCTTTTCACTGGCAGCTAGTCAAGCTGGGGGGACAGGGATATTGGGGGCAGTATGAAGGTATAGCTCAGCTCCACTACCACTGCCTTATTTCTGCCATGTGATTTCTCCCTGATTTCCCAACCGCACTGCAGCTCATCTTGCCTTTTGGTTGGGCTGCTCACAATCCTGCAAATTCTTATTTCTTTACACTGCTCCACACCCTATTCTTCTCCATTAATTTGTGTGTCATTCTCTGCATGTCTGAGATCTTTCTCAAAAAGCCGTATTATTCCCATTGTCCGCATTTTCCCTCTGACTTCCTATCTGACTGAATATTTCCACTGTTAAGGTAAAGGCATTTAATTTCTGGTATTTGAGACTTTTCACCTCAAATCGCAGCACCTTGAAAGAGTTTTTATTTTGATAACAGGGAAACTGAGGCACATCAGCTAAAGCTATTTGCCAGAAACTACACAGCATGTGTACAGCAAGATATAGACTAGCACCAAATCTCCCGACCCTTCCTTCTAATGCCTTGGTCTTTAGGCATGAAGTGGAAAATAAAGTAACAGAACTAAAAAAAAAAATATTAAAAAAGTGCCACACTCAAGATCAAAACAAGTTTTGATATTCTGACAAAAAGGAAATGCTGATTGAAATCTGCCCTGGATTGATTGATATCTTAATAGGCCCTTAACTTCTGTGGAATTTTGTTACTTCTCCCATGACATTATATGTTAAAGTGCTTTATGTGCAGCACTTTTCCCATGAATAAGAAAAATACCATCCATCGAGCAGTTGACCAGATTTATTTTTCTTTTGGTATGTTACTATCTTCAATGCCCACCAGGATTTAGACACTTGATATATTTAAACCTACATTAGGTGTTCTCAGGGACAATCCACAGTGCAGCATTGGGAATCCATGAAGTCCTCTCTAAATATTATTTCCTAGCTTACAGTTGTAAAGGTCCACTTTGAAATTTCCTATTAAATACCTCTGCCTCTTCAAAAGTTTGCTGTTCATTTGGCCCTAAAAAGCTGGAAAAGCTTTTTGCCTGGAAAAGCTTTAACACAGGCATGTCAGTAATTTCATTCCATTAACACATGTAAGTAACTTGACTGATAATATAGTAAGCAGACACATATGTGTGCAGAGGAAAAGACCTTCTTCGGGAATTAAAATATTTCTGTTATTTTAAAAATTTTCTTCTGCAAAACTCCAGCCTGTGAAAAGATATTAAAATGTTGTATAAATTCGAGGTAATAAGGTCAAGCTCTAATTTAATTTCATTGTTACACAAATTGTTTGCTAGTCTTAAGAAATGGACAAAACCCATTAGGCTGGTTACAAAAATGTGAGACCTGATCCTGTAATCAAAGCATCTTTCATTAATTCAAGCAGAGGAAAACCCAGCTTATGGAATAAATCCCTATTTATTTTCAGTATGCATTCAAATTACGAAGTCATGTAATTAAATCTCGGAATGCTTCCCGTAATTTTTTATGACACCCGTGGTGGCCAGAAATGTTACAGAATTGTTTACAATACAATGTGTTGCTGCGACAGCAACACACCATATCAATAGTCAGAGACATGGCAGCATAGAGGTGGACACACACCTGTCCCATGTGCTGACCCTGCAGTGCTTCCAGTGCTCCCCAACATCCATCCAAGCACCATGGGGTGCAAGAGGACCAGAACTAGCAAGGACTCGTCTGCGAATACATGTCAAACCGACTGCATTATCGCTTTAAATTAATAATATACGAGAGGAAAGCTATATAATAATTGCATTAGTCACTCCACTTTTCGGAAAAATAACGCATGGCTGTGCATTGAGGCACTCCGGACAATGTTTCCTTCGTAAAATGCACGAGGGTGCATTCCAGAGGGTCCTGACCGAGATGTTCTACGGGTGCCACCTGGACACTTGCACGGCCGCTCCGTGATGCTGCCTTTCCCGGGGGGACCGCGGGCGCCCGTCCCGCCGGGCCGCGCTCGCCAGGGAGGCGGCAGGGAACGGCAGGAGGAGGGAGGCACCGAGGGAGACCCTCGGAGAAGTCCCATTGTTTAGATTTCTGTCACAAGCCAGGAGAATACTTAATTTCTTTCATCTCTGGAGTTTTCATTATCATTCAAATTTCATTTTCCATTAATTGATCGGGGATTAGCGAAGCCATTATGCAAAAATTAAAGACAAGCCAGATGCGATGAATAATTCATGAGGGACAATTACACTTTATTCCTGGTGTACTTCCTAACTTCCCTCCGACTCCCCGCCTGCTGCAGATGACAGCCTTCCCTCCCTCCGGAGCTGCCTCCCTCCCTCTCTCCCTGCCGAGCGCGGGGAGCCCGAGGCGGCGCAGGCCGGTGCACTTCCGCCGCCCGCCGCTAGGTGTCAGGCGCCGCCCGCGGAGCGCGGGGGGCCGCGGGGGCTCCGCGCTGCTCCCGCCGCTCTCACGATCCTTATCTAAGGAGCCTCCGCCGGGAGCGGGGCTCCGTGCCCGCTGCCTCCCGCACCGCCCCCCGCACCCCCTCCCGCCGCCGGGGTGCCGGCCGGGAGCGGGAGCGCCCGCGGGCGCTTCCCCCCGCCCCGTCATCCGCGCGTCCCACACCCCTCACACCGGGCATCTCATTTATCCCACCGGACAGTTGTTGCCCCATTAAAGCGCAGTCCCGCCCTTCGCGGAGGACCTTTCATCTGGGGAAGTTTTATGACACTTTGTAAATGTGCAAAGTTTTTAATTAGACTCGCCAGACAGCCCCAGGCAGCACTAGCGCCACGAAGTCTTCATGCCGCTCTCTGCTTTACAGCACAACAAGCCGCTCTACTCCTTTGAAGACAATGCCGACTATGTCTACGATGTCATGTGGTCGCCAGTGCATCCCGCGCTCTTCGCCTGCGTGGACGGGATGGGGCGCCTGGATCTGTGGAACCTGAATAACGACACCGAGGTGAGGCGGCTCGGCGGCGCTGGGAAGGCGCGGGCGGGCGGGCAGCGGGGCGCCGGGCGAGCCCTTAACCCTGTGAGGGCCGGCACTGCCGGGCACCCCCGGCCACCCTCCCCGCCGGGGCTCCGAGGGGCGCCGCGCTCCCTCGGGGCGGGGGCAACCCGGCGTCGGCCGCCGCCCTCGCCCCGGGGCGCGGCGGGCAGGGCAGGGCAGGGTAAGGGAGGGCAGGGCCCGCTGCCGGGGGCGCCCGCCCGTCCCCCTCCCGCCTGCCGTCCCTCCTTCCCTCCCTCCCGCCTCCCTCGCTCCCTCCCCTGCGGCGGGGCTGCTGCGCTCGGTACCTGTCAGGGGCGGAGGGCCGACTCCGGCACCCCCGGCAGAAAGCCAACGCAATTAAATGCCGCGGTGCCGGCTCGGGGAGGAGGAGGCTCCTTCCCCCTCTGTTATTTTAAGGTGCACTTTTAAACCGCGCCCGTTCTGCAGGATTTTTTGTTTTTATCCCCCCACCCCGTCTCTGGCGCACGACACTCCGAGCGCTTGGTTTGCGATTGCGGCCCTCAGCCAGGGGGTCACACTGACGGCCAGCGGGGACCGGGCTCGTCTTGGACTGCGAGACTTCATCTCCCTCTGAATTTATTATCCCTGCGCCAAAATCTCAGGGGACTGTAACTTGGAAGCCCCGTGCCAGTGCCTCCAGCGTGTCAGAAACCAAGCGTATGCCCCTGCATCTCTCCTCGCATCCTGCCTTTGAGTCGCTGGGTACCCTGCTTCAGTCTTTTAAAGCGCAGGGCATCTCTCTCACATGTTATTTGGGGCTTTACATTCTCACCCCTTTTTTTTTTTGTATTTAACCTTTTTTGTGGTACCTAAAGGTACAAAGGCAAATAACAACTAAGTTTTCTTTTCGCCTCTATTAGCTAAATAGTGGGGACCATCGGAGAGGAAAGGTCTCACCTTTGAAATTCACTGGTGAGAAAGGATTAATCAGAGCACTTTTAGCAAAGAGACTGATAAACACTGTGGTTTTTAAAAAGTATCTAAATGTGCCAAACCCCGGTTTTTTTCCCTCTTATTATTTCAAACTTTTAAAAACATCAGAGGCTTAAATTAATGTTCAATGTTTTTTCTGGATTTGAGTTTCACCCAAAAATGATTCTCAGAAAACCTGTTATCACCTGAGGTCAATCTTAGGTGGCCAGTAATAAGTTTTCAGTACAAAAATCAAAGTATTTTTCCACACACAATGTCTCCCGTGTTTTTACTTAGTGCTATGTAAAATTAAGAACAAACAGACTGTAAGAAAATAAAAGGTCACATATTAGCTGGCGAGCTTCTTTTTATGTTCAAAAAAGAGAAGATGGAAGAGCAAGCAGCAGTATTTTCCTTCGTACACCCTATTTTTAAATTTTTCTTTTTTTAAGATTAGTTGGATCATCAATATACCTTTCACATAAACCTGCTATGCGTTTCAGTCAGAGTAAAATACGGGTGCAGTTTATGGCTTCCAGTGAGTGGTGCTTGCCATAAATAAGCATGGACAGGTAAGAGGAACCAGCACCGGGCACTGCACTGTCAAGGGGAGCAGTGAGGCCTTTTGAAGTGCTCTGAGCAGGAAGCAGTGCAGCCTTTTTAATTAGAGCACATACAGCTGGAGGATATACAGGAGGAGTCTCCTAAGAATTTATTTTGGGAAGGGAGGGACATATCCTTCAGGTGTTCTCATTAATGCAGGCTTAAACACAGAGCACAAAACCCAACATTTTGAGAAGGAAAAAAAAATAAAAAAGCCCTCCCCCCCCCCCCCAAGTACCAGGGCTGAAATTGAAATCAACTGATGTTTTGCCATTTTACTCAAGGAGACCATAATTTCTTTCCAAAAAATTAGTCTGGACTGCTTGATCCCATTCCCATCAATAATAAGGCTGTACGTAGCAAAGTGCTGCGTGTTTTCAGTGTGTTTATGTATAAATATATACGTAACATCAAAAAAAAGGAATTAATTTCAAGCTTCATCCTGCTTTTATTCTTCATGCAAGGCCACCCCTTGATTTCACAAATTATTTCCGTTCTGAGAGGTCAAAATCAGCTCTCATGTAAGGATCAGACTGGAATTATTTCCATGGTATCCGAGCTTTATGTTTTTATGAGAATCAAATTTGGATGTCTGGACACAGAAATATCATTTGGTTCTTATACTGAGAAGTGATGAAACAAATAAAAAATCTGTATAAATGATAAATTGGTAGATTCTGAATAGATGTGAAGTTCTGTTGCACAGGAGAAGCAGCAAAAGTATCTCTGAAAAACAGAAATGCAAACAGCTCTTCAAAGCATCGTAACTGAAAGTGATCCTTGTTTGCTTTTACCCTCTATCTGGTAGGTCATAATTGGCTAATAATTTTCCAGATTTCTGTAATTGATTATACCGTTTAAGTCTGCGAAGCTATTTGCTAAGAAAAAACTCTTTGTCAGCACTTTTGCCTTTGTAATAAGAGATCTTGAAACACCTATTTTTTAGATCGTTACTACTTTTAGATGTCAGATATGTGATGTCAAAGTATTTGTGAAGACAGTAGAAAATGACAGGTCTATTACTGTGTTTAACTGCTAGCTATTGATAAAAATCTCTGTGTAAGAACTAGATGTGATTGTTATTAATGAGTCCTGGCTTTGTTTAATTTGGGGAATAAGCCGCATTAATATTTAGGTATTATTTTGAAAATCAATTAAGAAAACACCTGGGTTTCGTTACAAAATGCTACCTCCAAATTTTTGAATTTCCACTACAGAGTTTCCACTAGTGTTGCTCTCAGTATTTATTGAAAACATTTTTCCTGAGAGCTAGTTGCTTTCTGATCGAATAACTTAGATCATTGGACTGTACCAAGGATTTAATCAGTGTAATAATTATTTTCAAAATCTCGTTGCAAAGTTGCAAGGCTATTAGTGTTCTTCATGTTTATTTCCGCATATCAGAAATTATTTTTTTAATAGCAAAGAAAATCATCACGTTTTATTTTATATCTGATAAATTCATATAAAAAAAGTTGAAATGAAAAAAATCCTTACCCACTCCATCATTCTTTTGCAAACTGAATTTTATTTTTAAGCATCAGTGTAGTGAGGTTTGCAAACAGCTTCAGGATAGCAAATGCTGATTTATTACCTACATATCAGTATTTTTTGAGCAAGATTGGAGAAGATCTCTTGGTGCTTGATGAGTCTTATTTATATATGAACTGATACGAAACTGACTTACAGTGTCGCTTCTTTCTTCTGTGTTATATCCTGTTCAGATGTTTCTCAGGTTTTTTGCATGCTGTACCTTAGCTTCTAAAGTGTGAGGATGGTGTCTATCCAGAAACAGGTAAAAGATGTATTTGCAAGCAGGCTTTGACACCACATAGGCAATAAAAATAATAATAAAAAGCTATATTCTTATCTTGCAGGTCTTTCTGACTGCATCTTTTTTAATCTGTTATCTGTTAAAATTTCATTTCTAAATTGTTTAAAATCTGACAAGCACCAACTTCAGAGAATTTATGAAGTATTTAAAATGTAATTTTAAAAACATAATGCTACCATTATAAATAAGCTCTTACCTTGAAATCTAAAATAGGCATGTGTAATTCAAACTATCACTACTGAGAGCAGACAAATCTATTTTAAGATACTATGGTTTGACTATATTTCTCTCCATATCACTGGAGAAAAGGTTTTTTCTTTGCATTTTTAAAGGCTGTTTCAGTTTTGCTTTTTATTTTGTTAGACAGCTTTGTGGATTAGTAACAGGATTTTTCAAAACCATCGGGTTTTGAAAAAAGCATGGGTTGTGTCTTGTGTCTGCGGCATTCATGCTGCTTATTTTTATGTGGAACACAGAAAGAATGCTGTATTAACAACAACAAAAAATAAACCCCAAAAAACAAAAACCTAAACCAAACCCCAGCTCTAGAGTTATGTATCACAGCCTCCTGAAAGATTTTGTGAAAATTCAATGCCTTAAATATACACTGTATATTTGTACATGAAACACATATCTGCAGTTTTCTGAGGAACATAGCTGGTTAGTGACTTAGTCCTCTAAAATGTGGCATTTAGTTGTTTGAAAAAAAAAAAATCCAAATGCTATGAAATTGATTTTGGCTGGATTTTTTTTTTTTTTTCCCCCAGAAATCCATGATCACAGCACTAAAACTTGCTTGTTTTCTACTGTGATTTTTATCATGGATCAATGACTCCATGTCAGCTTAAGGCCATTGACTCTTCTTAGGTAACACAGGATAAGGATTTAGTGCATGCCAGCTTTTTTGGGTAATACTGCCTTGGACAGGACCTAGGCCTTGCACAATGGGGAGATGAGTCCAGTAGCTATTTGCATTTGAATGACTTCCTAAGGAGGGATGGTATCTGCTGATGGTGTCCAGCGTTATTTCTACATCATTCATCATTTTGCAAACAAAATCCTCCCGCATTTCTCATGTGGGGCTCAGGACACTACTGTGAAGCCCTTTGCCGAGGTGATGCTTTAGCTGTGGCAGGATCTTTGAGCTTGAGGTGCCAGTTGTTTTGGCAGCCTGGTGTCAGGGCTGCTGAGGGGGAGCAGGGAGCCACCAGGAGCAGAGTCAAGGGAAGTAGCCCTGCTTCCCGGTCCTTGTCCAGCTGCTGGCGTGGCAGTGCACATGCTGCAACTGTAAGGAGAGTCTCAGCATGTCTGCAGAGGTTGGGCCTCCTGCTGTCACTCATCTGGTGAGACACAATGAAGGCATTAGGGCTGAGGAGGAGACAAGAATCAGAGCTATACAGTGTTCATTTTTAAATTATTTTTCTCCAGGAAAAAATAATTGTCTCATAACAAAAAAGTAAAGCTACAGTCAGAGAACTGAGATGAAGTCAGCAAAATACTGTTTTTGCTAATCTTGCCAGTTTGTTGATGTTCATACCAGGGTTTAATATGACCTTCAAGATGCTTTCTTCCTGCTCCTGCTGCACTGTACTGCCACTGAGGACAGAAGGAGTACCTATTGCTCCTACCAGGGTAGCCTGGACTTTGGTTCTTGTCCAGCTACTTATTTTTACCTGGACTGCTCTCCATGCTATGCCCATTTATAGATTGTGGGACACTCCCTTGTTATTTCATAATGGGACCAAAAGCTTCTCCCACTAGATGGATCTGGCGGAGGAGTTGTTTTTGCAGCTATCCCATCCCATTTGCCTTGACCTAAAAGGCACTGAAACTAAAAAGCCTTGTTTGGAAGACTGTTATGCCAAGCAACTGGCTCCTTGCTCAGGCAGATTCTCTCCCATTAAAGGCAGCTGGGTGGAGCATTAGTAGGCTAGCAGGTTACTGTCATTTGTCATATGAGGTGACCTAAATCAACTGAGTGATACACCTACCTGGGACAAACACCCACGCAGTTCCTTCCTTCTGCAGCATCTTATGATGCCCTCATTCCAGCGTAGATGACAGATACTTCCCTTAAGATTATATTCATTCTTTATTCATCCCACACATTAACCAGAATCTTTATGTATTCTTGTGGGTCACCTGTTAAGTTGGTTGACTTGGGGCAGGGTTAGGAACTAGGCAGCATCCAGGTGTATTTAAAGCAGAAGTAATGTCCTGGGGATGTAAAAGAGAATTGTGGGAATATATTGTAGGAGTTCCAAAATGTCTGCTCAGCTGTTCTCACTAATGCCGTGTCCTCACTTTAAAGTGATTAGCTCAGGACTTTTCTGATAGAATACCTAAGTTTCAACCTCGGCATCTAGCCACAGAGGTGAGTATGGATTCAGAGGATGTGTCAGCATGAATACAGAGATGCGTCTGCTGACGGTCAAGTTATCTGGGCCTGAGTCAGAAGCCAGGGCAGGACTGAAGCCAAATCCTGCTCTCGGTTGGTTCTTGGTCATGTTAGTGACTTTTGAGAAAAAAGATTTGGTTTTGCATGTTTCCAGGGCTGAGGGGGAAAAAATGGTGTCACTTACTGCCCTTTACTGTTCATTCCAAGAAATCTCTTACTCTTCTCTCTTTTTAACATATGTGATGAAAGAAACAATGAACCCCTTTGCTTTTTTTTCTCACTCCAATGAGAGTTGTTTACTTCTTCCAGCAATGCCAAGGGACTTTGACTCATCTGGGACATCCAAAACGGACCCCTGGGTTTGTAGGCAGTGTGATTTTATTGTCCTTCCTATTGTTCCAACAGGTTCCTACAGCCAGTGTCACCATAGAAGGAGCGTCTGCCCTTAATCGTGTCCGCTGGGCCCAGGCTGGGAAGGAGGTAGCAGTTGGTGATTCAGAAGGCCGCATATGGGTCTATGATGTTGGAGAGGTAATTTCTTTTGGGATTCTTTTGGGGTTTGCTTGTTTTTTGGGGGTTTTGTGTTTTGTTTTTAAGCTCAACTCCTGAAGTTGTCAACTCCTGCCACATCCAAGTTTAAGAAAAAAAAGTGTCTTATTCCTTCAGTAGAATCCTCACTGGCTTCGGGTTGCCAACGCTGTGTTAGTCGTAAAGCTGCCTTACAAAAGAATTAACTTGTTAAAATCTCACGAGAGAGGTCTCTTTTGTAAGCATCCTGCATTTTTCAAGCTGTTTTTAATAATGATCTTGTCAGTACAGTTGGAAAAAGTTAAAAGAACATAAAGAAAAAACTGAAGTGCAAAAAGAGGCAGTGCTGTTCTAAAACTGGTCCTAAAGGGCTCACCTTTTATATTCCAGTATCTCTTATTTTATGACTGGCTTATTGCTGTAAGTTTTTGTCAGCATGACATGCACAGAATGCATCTCTTCTTTTGATACTGCTTCATATGTCTGAATACAAGCAAAAGTACTAACAGGAGGAAATGAGAAGTGTCATTTTGAAGATTGGTAGGTGCATGCATGATAGACTATAGCAGGATGCATATTCTGTGTCTAAGGCTGCTCCCAATTCACCGTGCTACATCTTATAACAAGCATCTAAACTGTAGTGTGTTTGGCAGTGATGAATCTAACTCTTTGTTGATGAATGCAGTATAAAGTGTTCCATCGGCATTACAATCCCTTGGAACAGTTAAGGGTGAATCTCTGAGCAATCAGCTTTTATGTAGAGAATTTGTTTTCCATCATTATCTGTGATAGGATACTGAGATACCCATCTCTACACAGTAGGGAAACATTATAGAATGCATACAGAATTATCTGTAACTCTCATAAAGTGATTTTATGGCCCATAGCAAAATTGCTTGTGCATGACTCATATTTTGGATTTCATTCACTAGTGTAGAAGTTGCCCTTTCTCACAAATGTTTGCTGAAACTTCTTGCCATGTTGTTAGCATAATCTCTAAATTGTCTAAGGTTACTGTGCTTAGATTTCTACTGTGACACTAGCAGGTCAGCTGTTTTTATTTATTTTTTATTTTGCATGACTGTTCTGTCTTTCAAGTGATATGACAGGCTGTGGAAATGTCTTTGATGACAGCACAGTCTGATCTTGTCTGAGAGTCTAGACAGGCTGTAGAAATGTCTCTTTTTGCTTATCATACACCAAATCATTCATAGGACTATTTACTCCTGCAAGCTCACCCAGAAGAAAATAGTTTTCTATGCAGAAGTAGCAATATTGAAGTTTTTGAGCTTTTATCTGTATAATAAGACATCATCTTGCAAAATGAGTCATAGTGATACACTCAAAAAAGAAGATAGGCTTCTAGTACTTGAAAAAGAAAACAGAGTCTTTCGACAATATTGATTTGTGTGAGTCCAGTTCAGTGTTACATGAAGGGTTCTGCTTCAGGGATGTTGTGTGCCCTGCCCATGCAGAGCCTCAGTGTCTCCAGCTCAGCTCCATACATGCTTAAGTAAACTGATGGATGTCTGTCCACATGGCCACTGACAGACTATTGCCAATCCTGCTCTTCTGTAATGAATGAAGGAGCTCATTAATTTGTTGCCTGGTTCAGTCTGGCAGTATCAGTCTCTGCAGTAATTCCTGCATGAAATTTAGGTGAGGTCATCTGGGCTGCAGCACTGCTGGGGCTGCTGTGTTGTTAATGCCTTTTTGTGGTTTAAAAGAAAAGGGTGCTCATATATTCTCTTGCCCAACTGTTCTTACTATAAAGCTTCAAGTGAGATGCAGAAATACTTTGCAGATCAAGAGCCTGGAACCAAGGGCATGTGCAGTGAGTAGCAGCCTCATGGGTCATTAAGCCTGTGGGCCAGTCTGTAAGGAGCTCTTTGATGAGAGATTCTGTCCTTAGCTGTCCTCAGGCATGGCACATGTGGGATTCACAGTGCACGTGCACTTTTGGGAGTGTCTGGTACAGAAATATGGCAGCCTTTAAGGATTTTGCTTTACTTCGCTGTGCAGACACTGGCCAGTTTTTGGCTCAGTTGGGGTCCTCCTTTGACTGCCCTTTTTGTAAGGGCTTGATTCTGGTACATGATGGGGCTGGTCTGACAGTTTAAAAAGGAAAGTTCTTCTCCTGCCAGCCATCCTTAGCCACATCCCTTGCTGCCCTGTTTTTGTGCAGTAGCAGTGCTTGTCACCACTCACATTGTGCAGAGATAGATGGATGAGTAGAGAAGTATTTATCTATTTATTTGTTTTATTTTCTTTGGGCTTTTTTTCTCCATGAACTGACTTGTGGGATTAGATGACTGAGCGTGTGGCTGGGGTCAAGGGGCTGGGAGCTGGACTGTACAGCACCCAGCAGCAGCTGACTTTTGTATTTGACCCAGCACCATTGCAAATCTTGACACTAAACTGTGAAAGTTGACCTTTCAGCAACAGCACTCTCCTCATCTCCTACAACATCAGCTTCTGAAAAGGCCTCATCACTTGGAAGAACTCATCTCTGCCTGGCTGATAACTCAGTAACATCCACTAGTTTGAAGGTGCATCTCCCTGATTTGGGAAGATGGGTGTGATTACTTGCATTAGAAAGTCAGCATGCCACTTTACAAAGACCCTAAATACACTTACCAAAACCATTAATGCTCCATTTATACTGCACCCTTTTAAAAACCTTTGTTTTCTTGTGACTGTTCCAAGTGTCACATTAGATCAGCTGTAAAGTCATAAAGCACTGGTTCCATCAGAAGAAAAAAATATTGTATTTGTATTTTAATACAGTATTGTATCTTTGAATTTCACCTTGCTAGATAGACAGTTTTTCTTACCTGTTTCTTAGACAGCATTGACAGCAATTTTGATCAGAGCAGAAAACATCAGGCTATCAACCATTAAGGAAAAAATTAAGTAGTAGGAATTTTTGCTTTGATAGATTCTTCACGTTTTTAAGGAACTATCCTAGAGAGCAGTAAAGTTTACTGCTGCTATTAACCCGTATGGTATAAAAAGAAAACATATGACCTCAGTGAAAAACATAAGACATAAAGCCTAACCTTGCATCCTTTGTGAAGGTAAGGAGCGTGGGATCAGGGCAGTTTTCACTTGCGTAAGAATTTAAGATTTGGCCCACATTGATATGTTATCCAGCCATGGTCTTTATGACAAGAAATGTCAGACACATGAAGAACATGGCAGGGTCCATGACCAGGGAGTTAAAAATAATAGTGACACTTTCAGTTAGGCTGTACAGGGTTATCTCCTTTGACTATGTACTTTCAGTTGTTTGATTTTGGCATTGCGTTGGAAAATAACTGAACATATTTATTTTCACAGTCAGGGGTCTATTTTCTCCTCTATGCACGTGCTTTATGCCCATTAGCATTAGTGGGAGTTACGCACACACAATTCCAGTGGAGAGGGGACTTAAACAGTCCATATAGATGTGCTCTTGTGGATCAGTAAGCACTGTTTTAAGGAATGTGAATTATAAAATGAAACAAAAACCCAAATACACAAAAATCTGGTTGTTTCAGTGTGATAGGGTCTTAAACCTATATAACTCAACTAGTACATATAACCAATCATTGTAAATACACTTTAGTCTCTGTAAGATCTAAATATTCAAACTTCTGCTGACGTAGTAGTTGTGATACTATCGTTGTGATAATTTGTATAATGTATTTTAGCTTCTGTAGCCTTACGGCTTATTTACTGGGCAGCAAGTTTTCTGTATGGTAGAAGCTGATTTTAGAGAACATGGATTTATTCACATGTTCAGGTGATTGATAGTTAGACCTAACTGCATGTCTGTTTGTAGATATATTTTCTAGAAAGCTTGCTCCGATTGTGCACGCTTCAGTGATGTTACACAGTGCCTGCTGTCATAAATATTCTCTAACAACCATGTTTGTTGCTTACCTGGCTTATTGCAAATGCTCTTTGCACCTTTAGTTGTAAAAGAAGCAGCTTCTCATCCACCTTCTATTATTTCTTTTTTTCCCCCCATTTATCTCTTCCAGGTCATATTCTGCTTGCACTGTGAGTACATATATAGAAACTGTGAGTCAATGACTTATTATTTGATTCGAATAAAATATAAAATAAGTTTGCAGCATAGGATCACAGAATTTGAAGCTGTAATCACAAGGAGCAGTTACATTATTCTGTTAAGGTGGTTACAGGAATGAACTATTGCATCCGTTTGGCAGTCTTTCAGACAGTTAGTTCTAGTTTTTTAAAAGGCAACTAGTCTTAAAAGGCAACTAGTATGACAGGTGGACTGGAGACAAGTAAGAAAATGTCTTTCTCAAGACCATCCAGGAGGGCTGGCTCTGCCAACAAAGCAGTTACCTGGGATTCTTTGTACATTTATTGCCTCTATCCTTGTTTCCTTGCAGTGAAATCAGAATCATAGAGATGTTTATGTGACTTTCTTAGGTTACAGCATTAATACTGCCTTAAGCCTTTTTAGGGCTGTTGTATTAGGTTGTTTGTGTATTTCCCCATGATAGATATTACATGTGTACTTGCTCCATGGTAGGTGTTAATCCTGTATCTCATTCTCAAGTACGTGACCGGTGAGGGAGGAGCTGATAACTGCCCTGAAGTATGTCAATGAAGTGGTACAGTAAGGACATCCTGCTGGTGCCTATAAAATAATTTCCTTTGATTTTAGCTGCCTCTAACAGCTGCTCTGAGATTCTTAGGGTTCTAGACAGAAACAAAAGTATATTTGTGACCAGCCCTCGCATTTCAGCATGACTATGGAGCCATTTGCTTTTCTGGCTAGAGTGGGGAAGCATTTATACTTTGTACTCCTGTCTTGTGATCCCCGTGTTTCACTACAGATTTTGTACGGAAAACACAAATCCAGCATCTCTTAAAAGCAGTTAAAAATGGCTGTAGCCCAGAGAGAGAAATACAAAGCTAGGTTTTGTGTCTTGTAGTTATCCAGGTATATTTTCCAGTAGGTTTGCTTCTGCCATCATAAGGAAGCCATCATGCTTCCTTAAAGCATATATTGAGTTGGGATATGTTTTTGCCACAAAAGCAAGAGTTGAGACTCGCCATAAAACATTTTATTTTAAAATCCATGTTGAGTTACAGGTATTCTTGGAACACAGATAAATGGCTCATGCACATATCATGAAAGCAAATTTGAGCAATAATAAGAGGTTGTGCTTACAGCCAAGTTTTATTCGAAAGCATTCAAAGATTAAGTAGGACACAGTAGTTACAACAACATGCACAATCCAGGCATAAAGGATAATTAAATTTCGCCATTGATATTTCTGCTAGGGAGGTTGGAACCCGGGCCTCAGAGAATTTTAAAAACATGTTTTAACATGGCAGAATCTCTTAGATTGTTAGAAAACGTGAAGAACTAGGGTTTTGATTTGCTTCCTCTTTTTTCCCAGTTTTGTAAGTTGAAAGATCTTAAAACTGGAAGCATTTAGAGATGACAAAAAAAAAAAAAATACCAGGAACTTCAGCCTTTTACTTAAATAATGTCTGAAATATTGAGCAGAACAAGCTCCTCGTTCTTCATCATTTCAATTTTGACTGATATAGTCTGTATTCACAAAGGGATTTTTGAAGTAGGTTAAATAAGAACTCCCTAATGAAAAAAACGCACTAGTTTGAAATCAGTCAATTTAATTACTGTGTTTTATGAAGGCCATTACCCATTGCTGATTACTAGGGTGATAAAATCTTTAAGCTTTGGTAGCCTCCATAGGGGGTGAGCTGATCTAAGTAGAGCAAAGTCCAGTCATTATCACCCTAAATACTTGTGTTTCTCATTACAATATTCATTAATTTATGTTACTGTGAACGCTTTGAGGTCTTTATGTAAGCACTGGTTTATTCCTCTGTAGAAAAACAATGTTATGCTGATAAGTTAAAACCAAGTGTTTATATATTTCTACAGTTTTAAATGAGGCTTAGCTACATCCATACATAGAAATGCCTAAATTTTATACCTCTGAGTATAAATTTCCCTACACACACCTATTGATGGCTGTTTTCTTGTCAGTGAGGTTATATTAGTCTGATAAGAAATGGAAAGGGATATGAGTTACTGTTATTTCAGTCTGTTTGGGTACTTTAAGAAGCTGGAATGGAGGCTCATGTTCCTAATAACAATCTTTATTAGGGAAGTACTTTTCAAGAGGGAAAACTGAGCCGTGATCTAATTAATCTGAGTTACCTAAGGCTGGTTGCTGAGGATTGGAGCTCTTTATCTACAGTGCCAGCCTAGGCCCTTGTGTTTCCCTTTCTCTGCGCACCTCTTGTGTATCATGTGGCATCACTGGCTCTCTGCCCCTCTCAGTCTCCCTCATCATGGGTTTCAGACTTACAAAGCAAGTTCATAAAACTGATGTTGTTTAAAAGAGCAAAACTTTGCAAATGCTTTTTCCATCTTTGGCTGTAAAAGAAGCAGCCTTTCAACCACCTTCTATTATTTATTTTTCCTTTTTTTTTTTTTCCCATTTATCTCTTCCAGGTCATATTCTATTTGCATTGTGAGTGCAAAATCTCTTACTCTTATGTTTAAAAAAGTATTTTATTTTAAAAACCAACTCTTGAAATGTGTCAGAGAGGGATGTGGGTCTGGGTTACGGGGAGTAGAGAGTAGCCTGTAGAAAGGGGCAGAAGAATTTGGTGTGACTAAGGCAGGGAAGCATGACCCTGGTGGCAATATAAATGTTTCGTGTTCTTGCAGAGTGCTTGGGGCCAGAGGAGGAGACCTTGTGGAGCTGAGGACATGCTGCCACCAGCGCATGTGGCTGCAAGCTGGCCGTGTATTCACTTGAGTCAAAAACTAAAAGAATATTTTTAACTATCAGAAGGCTGAAGTCCCAGAGTGGGTAAAGACATTGGGACAAACATCCCCTCAAAGTGGAGCCTGTCCCCAGTATTTTGTGATGTGCTTGTGTGTGATGCAGAAGTGGGTTACACAGGGTCACTCTCCTGCCCATGCCCAGATATTTGCTTGTTCTTGGCAACAACAGTTCCTTTTCTTTCTCTCTCTAGATAAATCCTACTTCCATTTTACTATCTTAAGGTTACTTGTTAAAATTAAAGGAGGAAGTGTCAGATTTTTAATGAAAGTACCTTCTTTTCTCATTTGTTGATTAGACAATGAATTTAAATGAGTGTTAGTGAAAACAGACAGAAGGGGTGGGGGGTTTAAATGGTCATCTTAAAAATGAATTTGATTCTTTATTCTTAGCTTCCACTTGCTTATGATGAAATATTTCAGCAGTTCTCCAGAGACAGCTTACTAGCTCCCCAGAGAATTTCATGGGGTAAAAAGACATGAGTTTCCAATATGATACAAATATCTTTTAGAAGAATTATTCAACCTCTCATCATAGGAAATAAAAACCTTAAGAAACCCAGTCAACCAACCAAAAAAAAACCTCTGGCCCTAGTCCTTTTTATTCATTTGCACACTACTTTTAAAGCTGACTTATGTTTCCTTTTCCTTTGCAAAGGCCCAGATCCTACCCCTGCAGAGAGGATCAGAGAGAACAAGCCACATGTGACAGGAGTTAATCATGTAGCTTAATGCATTATTGGAAGGCACTCAGATAACGAAGTGATGAGAGCAGCAGAAGAGAATCTGTAAGAGATCATTCCCTTTCTGCACAGTGCAGCCTGCAGGAGGGGGAGAAGGGAGAGCTGTGTGTGACAATCTTCCTGCTGGTATTTTCCTGCTGAGCTGGGAAGCACTGTAAAGGGCAAGAGGAAAAAGAGCAAAGGGAAGCCCTGATCGGACATGCCCGTCTGTCCACATGGACAATACTGAGAGCTTCACTACTAATTCCTCAGTTACTGCTTCTCCTGAAAACTTGTCAAGAGCCTTAGTGGAAAAGAGCGCCTGGGTCCAGGCTTTCTATGGTAGCTGTAGCTGAGACAGTGATTTTGGCTTTAGCTGGTCTGCCCCTGTCCTAACCCTGTATTGTGGGGGAACACTGTGGGGGAGCACAGCTGTAGTCAATGCATGTTAGTAGTGTCACAGAGTATGCATTTTAAATATCTAGTTAGTCTATCAGGTGACATTTCCTCTGAAATTTTTAACCCTCTTTCTGATGTAAAACGAAATGTTACTGAAAAATATCCATAGCTTTAAGTAACAGAGTGTCTGGAAGAGGAAAATTGCCAAGTATGAAATTTAGTTTAAGCTCAGTTTGTGCAGCAATTTGCAAATTTCATAGAAATCCATGACTTACCATTGTGGTGTTAAAACACTTCTGAGACAAGAGCTGCTTTGTATAATTAATATTTTCAGGGGGCTTCTGTGGTTTCAACCTGTCACATCCAGTCGCAGTTTTCATTTTGAGAATCCTTAATTATTTTTCAATCTTTATGGATTGCAGAATGGTCTGTTTTTGAACATGAAAAAATATTTAATTCGTGACGTGGAAAGTAACAGGTAAAATATCAACTGAGGATAAGTCTGGGCCTTAATACATCCTATTTTTATCCTAATAGAAGGCAGGAACATCCTATTTATCCTGAAATTCTATATTCTCTGTTTAATTTAAATGTGAAATCTGTACTGCAGTGCCTAAAGTGATGGAAGACTCTATGTCTGAAATGAAAAAACAGAAAAAAAGAAGAAAAACAACAAAATAAAACCCACTGGTATTTCATGATGGATGAGCTCTTGCAGATAACAGGATATGTATAAAATCTCGGAGAAGGCATCAACTCTCCTGCTGACTAAAATCTTTGAGCAGTTTATAAGCTGTTATGGTAAGAGTCCATTTGCCAACTGAGAGCCAGAAAGCTGTGGCAGAAGTCTCTGCCACATTTACAGTTTCTGTTCTGCGAGATTTCCTGGCATGAATCCTGGCATGGACATGGCCAGCTTGGTCTGGATGGGAGGCAAGCTGAGCTGAGTAGGATTTATTTCTTCCCTGAGGCAACATTCCTTCACCCAGCTGAACTTCCAGGGAGGCACCTTTGCCAGTGCACATACCCCACAACTAAAACTCTGTATTTCAAGTGAGAATGATGGGCCCGTTTTTCCAATCAATGTAGTTTTCAGTAAAAAGAAAAGATAGTAGGTATTGGAAAGAAAACATCGAGGGCTCCTTACCTTCTAATTTCGTTCATTTGGTATTTTTGGGCTCTCTTGTGCAATGATGACAACTGATAACATAATTTGGCAGAGGAAGAATCCCTTCGCTCCAAATGTTTAATGTCCTGAAATGCGTGTAAAAAATTCCAGGACTTTTCAAAGACTTTTAGAAGTGACAATTGGAGCAGGGCTGAGATCCCCACGGGAGGTGAATGGCAGGCAGCATGCCTCACTGTTTTTCTCAATTCACCTGTAAACTGATGGCATTACAGAGGAAGTGGAGTGGCAGGAACAGCAAGAATTTTGTTGCTTAGGGCACCACCTCTGTTGAAGCAAAATTGTGAGCTTTCCTCAAGTATGGCAGATGCTCTTTCTGCTCATTAACTCTTTTGTTTCCAAGGAGTTACAGGCCAATACTCTCTGCCATTGAAAGTATCCCTTGAGTGAGATTCATAAGAGAGGCTCCTCCCAGTACAACTGGTGAAAGCAGTTTAGTGGGTTCAAGGCCAAGTCATAAACTTACAGTCAGCCGTAGTATTTTAAAAATAAGAGGTAATTTAAGGAAATAAAAGTTATTGAAATTTCAATTTGAAGTCAACTCTTTCAAGATGACTGATGTTTACTGAATGTTTTATCTGCTGTAGTCGATATCAAGTGCAGTATTTTGATATGTTAGTTGAGGAAGGCATAATCTGTTTGATAACTTGGACATCATTCCTTCTATTCCATTTATTCAGGAGAGCCTAAGCCAGCTCTAATTTTAGAGGTAGAACTGTGGCATTGTCTACAATTAAAGATACTTTCCACTTCCTTGTTTTCTTTTCTATATGCCCTATCAAGCTGTAATCCTTCAGGCTGAAGTTTTCCATAATTGGTGTTTGCTTCTAGCACAGGTTTTGTTATTTCTTACCTTTTTTGGGGTTTAAGATTAAAGACATAACACAAAATTAATAACATGCTCAAATTGAGGGAGTTAGTCTTAACTCTGACATTTTCTATCTTTGAAGTGTTACAGTCTGCAGTCTTAATGTTCTGTTAGCATGCGTTTATGTGTCATGTATGTATAATTTACAGGCTATGTTTTATTTTGTTCTGTTAGACTGGCATTGAAATGACTGATGCAGACAAAGAGTACTAAGTTTAGAAAAGAATTAATGGGCATTCAAATGTTCAGTTCCTATGTAGGCCCTTTGTACAGCATATCTTTGCACATTACATATAAATTATTAAAATAACACTATTGTTAGCTTGGTATTCAAAACATAATTTGGCATCAACTGTGTAACAATTCAGAAGTTACTGTTCTTCTTAGAAAAAAGAAAGTCAGAGTTTGCTGAAAATTGATTCAGTTTTTGTTTAAGTTGGGGGGGTTTGATATAAGCTAATATTTTGTCTTTTTTTTTTTTCACTAAGGCAGCACTAGTTAAATCAGACCCTGCTGGTGAATTGCAGAGAAATAAATCACAACAGACATTAGTCTAGATGAGGGCTAAGTAATTAACTTCATAGAAGGGTGGTGTATATTGTGTCTGTGACACTAGACTGACTGCTGTGCATGGAATAAATGCAGTATTTAGGTTGCCTATGGTATTCCACCCTTTCAATTAAGTAAACAAATATATATAGAGCTACTCTGGAGTGTATCCTTTGTGGTCTAAACACTGTATCTTATTAAAATCATCTGCATGCAGTATGTGGGGTTTGGGTTCCTGCCAGTGGTTTCATCCATTGTTAACAGTGATGCTCGGCTCTCCCAAGAGTTAAATACAGTGGTACTTTAGTTATGTGGAAAGGGTGCTCTTGGTTACTTTGGTGGCCATTTCGTTGCATATTACCTCCCACTTTGTTTCCATCCATGTGTGTGGCATAGGGTGTTGCCTGAAAAAATATAGGCTTTTTCAGGAAATAAAATATCCATATAGGTTGAGAAAAATATCAAAGGCAGCCTGTAGTTGATTCTGGGGGGCAAGACCAGGGCCAGAATAGGTGTGTTCCTGCCTTCTCTATGTGTGAATCAAGACATTTAATGTTTACATTTTCCTATCTGTTTTCACCTCAACAATAGTGACAAAATATCTGTTGAACTCCAGAAGATAGACTCTGTTCTGAAAGTGGAACTACAGTCGTTTGTTATTGTTTGTGTTGCGATCCTCATTTTGCAAGTGCTGTCTTTTACCCAGAAAATGAGACCAAGTAATGGTTCTACTTTTTAGAAATCATGAAGTTCTAGTAGTTATAGTTTATCATAATGAAACACATTTTTACCTACAATGTCATAACTGCATTCAGATGTCAATCCATTGCTCAAAGTATTTGCAGCAGATTTCTTTTCCACACTTAGAGAGATGGATGATATTTGACAAAAATTTTGCAAAGAGAAAATATAGCTGAAACTACATTTGCCTTGAAGCTGTTTGTTTGATGATGCTGTTAAATTGGATCGAAGGACTATTAAAATGGTGATAAGCCACATATACAAATAACTTAGTGTGAAGTCTGAGATTTTATTTGCCAAACTTGCTGTTGTCCACAAACTGAGATTAATTGGAGTATTTTCTAAGTTTTAATTAGCTATCTCTTGTAAGAGTGTTTAAGTTGCCCTTCTAAAAAATTGTAATTGCAACAGGCTATTTTAGAACATTAATTTCTATGTAGTTTTTATTTTCCCTGCTAGATATGAGATTTTGTGGCATACACAGCTCTGTGGAAGCAAACAGAACTGTCTAAAATCACCCTTTGCCTCCAAACAGCAACAAGCCCAAATGTGACTAACAAAAGATGCATGTTAAACAGAAGGTGCCTGACCTTTTGGAGCACGGTGATTAGCTATAAGAAAGCCATCAATTTAGATCAGAACGAGCTTTTTCTTAACACAAACATAAGAAAGCATTGTGCTTCTACGAAATGTTTGAATGGGTCACAGATTTTTGAACTGGGAACGGCTATCACCCTTGGAGTGTATCTGGGACCACCATGCCAGCTTGTCTGCAAACTTGTAATTGAAAACAGTGTGTGGCACTGGGGCGGCGTGGGCTGGCCACAGCCACAGGCTCTGGCAGATCTTCCAAGCCTGCTCGTTGTCAGCTTCTCCATTTCCACCTGTGTCCACGGGACGTGTGGGATAGAAGCATTACTGGCTGTGCTGGCTGGAAAACTTCACCCTTCCCAACAGCCTCTCGGTCACTGGCGATGCTGGGGAGGGTCTTCCCGTGGCTGTTTTTGCTTGGAGGTTTCTGAACTGCTGGTAAAGCCAAAAAACCTGTGACTGCTGAACTGGTGACTGGGATCACACAGTTATTTTACCAGTGATCAGTGCTGCAGGTTATGAGCCAGCTAGTCTCAGTGGCAGGTAAATAAACCCATGAGGTGCAGACATTAAAAGGAAATGGAACAGGTCCAACACAGACAGCAGTGCTGCCTTTGAGTTTATAGGACACTGGTTCCTTCGAAGTGGAGGAGGCTGCTCCTGCTGAAATTGAATTTTGATTCCTTCTCAGGAGAGTTCCACTGCCCTCAAAGGAGAGCTGTGATGGACAAGAGCTTGAAGGGATGAAGGCAGGAAGAGTTTGTCCACTCTCATTCCACAGATTTAGAGGCTTCAGTGAAGGCAAGGAGCCAGAAATAAAGTGAAATATCCTCAATGAATAATTCATTGGCTGGAAAGTGGTTTTTTATGGAAACTGAAGCTATACAGGGATTTGGACAAATTCAGCTGAAACACTCTCAGCCATAAAAAAGATTGATAGGAGGGAAATATACAAAAGTCTTGAAATATGTTGTAATATCTTGTTTCAACCATCTGGATAGATTCCTTTAAAAGGCACATTCAAAGATCTTGGGGGTTTTGTCTCAAAATCTTTTTCTCTCTCTCCTTTCTCTCCTTTCTCTCCTTTCTCTCTCTCCTTTCTTTCTCTCCTCTCTCTCTCCTCTCTCTCTCCTCTCTCTCTCTCCTCTCTCTCTCTCCTCTCTCTCTCTCCTCTCTCTCTCTCTCTTCTCTCTCCTCCTCCCCTCTCTATTTCTCTCTCTCTATCT
>CM031858.1:24455694-24526402 GCA_018697195.1 Certhia americana
TCTCTCTCCTCTCTCTCTCTCCTCTCTCTCTCTCCTCTCTCTCTCTCTCTCCTCTCTCTCCTGCTTCTCTTTCCTTTTCCCTAACTTTAAAGAGAAAATGTACTAGAAAGTGTTAATTGATCTTAAAATTAAATTGTTGATTTTTATCTTCAGGCACTGTTTTTTTGTTCCTTTCCTGCTTCCTGGGGGAACCCAGCACTGATTGACTCAGAGGATAGCATCAAGAGTTTTCTGGTCAGATCATCTTCTCCAGAGTTCTGTCAGAGTTTTCTCTGAAGTTTTTTTCCACTACACTGAGTGTAGTAGTGTTCAGTGAAGCTGCTAATTGTGCAGTTTCTAGAAAAACACAGAAATACAGCTTGTGTTTGTCAAAACTCTGGAAGGTCTGCACACAGAGGAAGTCTCTGGCTCCATGAGAAGGTGGAGGAGACTGGTTTTGGTGAAGTTCTCGTGCCTGGTGCTGCCTGTGCTCCCTGGTGAGCCTCAGGGAGGAAGCACTGCCACACACCTACCAGATGCACATAAACCATCTCCTTGGTCAGTCCTAGCAGGGAGTGGGGCACCTTTTAGGGCAGGAAAACTGAGGTAGGTGGAGTGCTTGGCTAGAGTGATCTTCCAAAAAACAGAAGCTTCAGAAGGTTCAAGGTCTCTGTGGTAACACTGAGATACAGTTCGGCTGTGTACTGCATAAATCGTGTAGAGTGGTGACATGTCAGCAAGGCAAGAACAGGTACTTGTCAGGAAGATCCTGGTGGCCACTTTTCCTAGATAATACTGGTTTTCCTCATTAGAATTACTGTCTGATGCAACCTAAGCGTACCATGATGTTAAAGCTAAAGCAGTGTGGGTAATTCAGTCAATTAATTAGGTGTGGGTGGCATTCGCCTTTCATTGTAAAGGGATCAGAGGAAAACACTTAATAGCTTTTATGTCCTTGTTGTGCTCCATACCTTCGCATCAGTTCATTCAAATAACCTTTTGACTCAAATAAGTTATTTTATTAAATTATTATGCTTTGGTGAACATTTCTACCCTGCATCAACATCATGACATGAAAGTTAACACATGCTGTTTTGTAGTAACTGGAAGTGGACAGAAAAATTGCCACGAGTGAGGAACACCCAGATAGCTCTAAACCTCTGCCCTTCCTCCATGGAGTATCTTTTCATTTCTTCCATCTTTGCCATGGTACTTGCGGAAAAAACATGTGCAGAAAAGCTGAGAGGGAGATCCCCCAGATAGACCCAGGTCTCCAGCACTTGTGGATGTCAGGGAGCCCAGACAAAGGAGCTGGAATGGAAAATGACTGGAAGGGGAGCATTAATCCAGAGAAAATTTTGAATTGGAGTTTGTGGATACTTTTGTTTTTATTTATGGGCTTTTCCTGTATACCTAGTGTGGTTTAGCATTGGGATCTTTGCAGAAAGAAGGGTTTGGAGGATAAAAACCAATTTTTCCTTTGCCTTTATTATTGCCAAGGTTTCCCTCTGCACCCCTGAGGAATTTATATTAGAGAGGTTTATTCTACTAACAGTCTATTAGCAGGATTCGCCCCTTGTTGAAAGCATGATGCAGTGCATGAGATTAAATAAAGTAAAATAAGATGAACTTGTAAGGAATTAGGTTGCATGTGGGCACTGAATATTTTTTCCTCTGCGCTAAAGTATTGACTTCAGTCATTAATTGCTTTGTGAACTGAGTCACTAGAAATGGCCCATACCTTGCTAACAGTGTCAGCTAAAAATAAGGCATGTAATGCATACATTCCTGGGGAGACACTTTAAGTTTGAGATACCAAGTTGTTTCAATAACCTGGACTTGATTTTATTTTTCTGTGGCCATGCTGTGGAGTAAAGGCAATTAAATTATCTCAATGTCATAAATATATTTAATTTTTTTCTTTAGAATTACATATTTTCTTTTTCAGCCACTTAATACAATGTAATGCTGTTAAGGACTTTAGAAGGCAAGGAGCAGTGATGCTTTATTAAATTCAGGAAGTCCTTTGCCTAGGATATTGCTCCACTTTAAAGATTGTTCTACTTGAAGTCAGTGAGACTCATTTCATTCAAGAGTTTGACAAATGGTAGTGCTGTACATATTACAAGAAATGAAACCTTTTAGGAGATGCAGTAATAACAGGGAGATGGCTTTGCTTCCATCTCTGATAGAAGGATATCTTCATTGCCCCTTACTACTGTACAGAAACCAGTATAGGTGTGTGGCAGTGACCAAACTTGTGCTGGTGTGCTGACCTCTCTTCTGGTGCTACAGTTCCTTCTGCTGAAGGATTTTGAAAGAACAGAGTGGCCTTTCAAATACAGGCCATCCCAGATCTACACCTGTGCATGTGAGCATGAGAGACAGCTCTGTGAAATTATTTACTCTTGTAACTCTGGTCTCCATTTCTGGGAGAGGTCAAGGAGAAAAATGCCAGAAGTGGAAGACAAAGAAGGGAAACCCCAGAGACTGCAGCAATGCCTATGTTAACTGGGTGGAGATGGCTTTTTCACAGGTTGCATTTCTCAGTCTGTAGCCTCAGCTGATGTTAACTGTACTGTATTTGATGTTTCAACAGTCAAAAACCCAAACTTACACATCAGCCCTTCATAATGTAACTCAGTCATTGATATATGTGTAATTCATGGGAAGCTTTAAAAAACAGTGTTTTCTGCAAAATACTGGATGTAGAGGCAAACCTAGATAAAAAATAATTGAAAAAAACCTGATAATCACCAGTGAGATACAGAGACGTTTAGATCTTGTATTGCAGATTCCTGTCCATATGATTAGCACTTGCAGCAGTGTATGTGGAGGTTTCACATGCAGTTAATCTTGGACATATACACAAGCTCTTTTTCCAGCAGGGTCATATGAAAGATGCTTTTTTTAGGCTCCAGTTCTGTGTATCTGCATGAGATGTAAGAAGAGAAAAATGTGACTGTTTTCCAGTACAATGTACCATATGCCTCATGGGCACCTATGATCTACTAATTCCACATGGACACAGTTAGCTGACCATTTGCTTGGCACTTCCTGTGATGTATTAAAAGATTTAAGTCAGTTCAGATTGAATACTGGGTTGTACATTTGCTATGGTTATACCTATTCTTCAGTCCAAAGGCATCCATTTGCTAAGGTGGACAGCAATTTATTATAGTTCCCTGTAGTTTCCAAAACAGTTGCCTTCTTCAGTACCAAGCACTGTGTAATGTCTTGAAACAGTTATTCTTTAATATTATATGCAGGATGTGATCACAGCGCTTCAGGAGGGCAGTAAAAACTTGCATGGATCATGTGGATGCTTGTTGCTGTTTTCTGGAATTTGGCTTAATGAAAACAAAGTTGAGAAAAGTGCTTGTTTTGTTTTGGTGTTTTGTTGTTTTTTTTCTTTTTAATTATCTCAATCCCAGCTTGCATTATCTTCCAGAAATTGCAGTATTGGATCCAGCTGGAAATGACTGCAGTATTATTTTGCCATAGCACTAAAGCATTTTGTCTGAAAGTTCAACTATTTAGATTACAAGTCCCTCTTGAAGCCTAATGTTCAAGAGCTCTTCATTGGAAACATCAATGGTATTAAATGGAAATGTATCTTGCAAGATGATACAAAAAAATCAGCCTAGTAATGCAGTATCCAGTTGGTATAACATTTCCAATGTAATGCATTTTCTGTAACTGTGAATTTCTTAACATAGAGGAGGGTAACTAAAATAACATAATACATTTATTTTACTACTCAGAGCTTTAATGAACTTCAGGAAAATAGTTTCAACATAGTATTTTAAAAGCTCTGTTACCTTGTGCATGCTGACCTGGGTCCTGCAAACAATTACACTTGGGCACAGCCTTGCTGACAGCCAGTGGCCAGCTCGTGTGTGAAGTGAAACATACGTGTGTGTACGTGTAAAGATCAAGGCCTTGCTCTAGTTTGGAAAATCTGAAATATTTTAACCAAGGGGTAGATTTTGCAGCAACACTACAAAGTCAAGCAGGTAAAGCCTTTTGCTCTGCCACTGACTGACTACAGGCTCCTTCTGGGTGGTACTTGAATAGGAAACTGCCAGATATGCCTTGTGAACTTGGCCGCACTTCCCAGGTGCCAGCTGCCAGCGGGTTGGCGAGGCACATGCCTTTGGTGCTTCACTGTGCACAGCCATGCTGATTGCCGAAGGAGCTCTCCTCAAGGGAGGCACCTCAGTTTTGGGCCAGAGCAAGAACCAGTCCTCCACTGCCAGTGTCTTAATTAATTCTCTGCTGGTTTGTCGTGCAGCTGGCTGTTCCACACAGCGACGAGTGGACGCGCTTCGCCCGGACCTTGGTGGAGATCCGCGCCAACCGTGCCGACAGCGAGGAAGAGGGGGCGGTGGAGCTCTCGGCATAGAGGGAGATGAGCAGTGCCCGCCAGAACAGCAGCTTCCCCCGCCGAGTACACCAGTGTTCAGTGTCAGAGTCAGTCTTGCTGTGGCTTTTGATGCCAGTGTACATGCCAGTATTGCTCAAAGCATTCCATATTAATCACACTGCTTTACACAAGGCTGAAAATACCCAGAGCATTTTCGTACTTTATATTTCTGTCTGAAAAGTAAGAAAGAAAAGACAAATCAACCCTTTATGGGTTTAGTTGTTGCCTTTTAACTACTTAGTAGCTGTATTTAATAGCTAGGAACCCCTGGTTAAACTTGTGCTCACATTGCCCTTCTGGCATAGTCCTATTAAATCCATATGAAGCCAGATATGATTATGTGCAGATGTGTGCTTCACTGTATGGGACTGGGCCAAAGACTTTAGATGTGGTGTATCACATGGTGACTTACATTATGAATGGATGTACTATACGAAAGTTGCTGCTCCTTATTTATTGCGGTGTGCTGCATGGAACATATTTATTTGAAAGCATTAAAATAAACGATCCTAAAGCATGTGCATAATGAGAGAACTGCATTGTCTGTGTGCTGCTGTAGAGGTTACATTAAAGTCCACATAACAATTACAGTACCTCAGTTGTGCTTAAGATGTAAGATCTATAAAGGTTGGCTTGAGTGGATGGAATGAGTTCCCTTTCCTCTTTTCTTTAAGATGCCTATTATTTCTAGGCACTTTAACTATATTTCAGATACAGTTGGTCACTGATACTTGTCATGCAAGTTAACACTAACAGTCTGACAAAGGGTTGTGGTTCCCAAGTATGACACCAGTATTGCCAATAAAATGTATCAGGCCTGTTCTGTTGCAGTGTGGTTGATCTTTCCTTGCCAGCAGCACTCAGCATGTTCATTACCAGTCACTGGTGAGGCACTGGGCAAATGTGACTGCCCTGACTCACAGAAAATTCATGCCGCTGCTCCGTAAATAGATACCTTTGGCATTGGAATTGTCCAGCAGTGGACCTGCTACCAATTTTACATGGGCAAGCACTAATGCATGTCAGCTTATGGGCTAATTTTTATTTTCCCTCTGTCCCTAGCATGCTTACCTGCACACACATGCACACACGGAGCGTGTGTGCTGCAGTGTGCTGCAGTATGTGCTGAAAGAAAAGGAATAGGAGAGACAAGGCCTCCTCAAACTGTCTTGAGAGATGGGTTGGGACAGAGGACAAAGGAACAGGCTCCTTTATGACCATCTCTTGTGGCTTGAGCAAAGAAGCAGAGTACAGACTGGTCTCGTTGAGTGCTGTGGCCGAGATGGATGTTGGTGGTAAGGCTGCTCAATATGTCCATGTCACAAACTCTGCTGAGCCAGAGGACAGCTCTGACATCTGGGTTTAGCAGTTTGCACTCAGGGGCACGGAGGTGAACCATTTTAGCAAGAAATACTGCAAGTCTGACAAGGAAGATCTTGTACATTAAGTTTCTTTTCTTGTTGTCGCATCTCGTCTTTGGGCAGTCGTGTTGAGGAATGAACACATCATCTGATCATGTTTGGGGCTATGGCCCAATCCAGAACCACGGTGAAGTCTGCACTGCTAAAGCCAGAGTAGGCTGAGAAAATGAATCCTTTGGAAAAGTTGCATTTCCCTTATCTCCTTAATGGTTAGAAGCAACTCCTAGCGAGAGTGCATAGCCTACTTTCAACTTCCTGGTGGAACCCGCAATTATCTCCCAATGCCCATGGAAGTGTCCTGCCACTGGGCTGTGGGGAGCATCTTCTCCCAGAAGGGCTAGTACACATCAGAGATACATCAGCCATTTTTGGGTGGCTCCCTCAGATTGGAGCCATGCGTTAGAGAACTTCGTGTTCCTGCTGCTCCCCTGGGCACTTTGGGTGTTGTCCTGAAGAACCAGAGCAGCACTTGCAGCACTTCTGTAGCTTGAAGGAGAATGCTAATAAACAGCCAGGTGAGATGACTGTAAAGGAGCAGTTTAGATATCATGTCTGAGGTTTTCTCTCTAGTTTTGCCCTGTTTTCTTTTCAAAACCTGTAAGCATTGTCTGTGTACATGCATAAGGCATATGTGGTGCAGAGTGGAATGGGGGAGACACACTTGGTTCTCAATGGCTCACAAGCCAAGGAATCTGTACACATGTGGATACGCAGCAATGTACTGCCAGCATGGGATGCAGAGGTGGGAACCCACTACCCTTCCACCCGGTGAAGCAGCTGAGGACATCACCTGCCTGTGGTGTAGGAGGAAGGGCATTCAGCTGATGCCATCTCCCATTCATCAAGATCAGTGCAGTGGGAACAGCTAGCAAATTTGCTTCTACTGTTTCCATATTACCATTCAATTTTTGGAACCTAAGGTGGGGTCTGCATGTTCATGTGCAAGTTCTCCCTTTATAGCATTAATAGCTTCTGAAATGGTTTTAAGAGCAGCCTCAGAGGATCTTCAGCAGTTTCTGCTATGTGCAATCACATTGATTATTCACCTGTATGACATGTACTTTGTTCAAGAGACCCCATGGTAACAGAGAAAGATGATAGCCAGGGTGTACTGAAAGAACATGTGCACAACACTGGCCAAGCTGGAATTTGACCAGGACACACAAAACTGAGCATGGGACTGGAATGCCAGGTACATTGTGTAAATAACAGCACTTAGACCAAGTGGATCTTTGAAAGATGGAAGTGAAATAGGCTACCTCTGAAGTCTGGGAACCACAAACATCTGCATGGAAAGGCTGTCAGATCAAGTCTTTGCTGCTGAGGTTAGACTCCACAGAATTACCTGTAGCTTACTACTTCAAAGAGAAAAAGCAGGTGGGACAAATGGTGCTGGGTTGCAACGATTCAAGAACTGCAGTTTTTCCCACAGGATTTGCTCAGCATGTGCTCCATAATAAATTTTCCAATATGGAAGGTATTTCCTCTTGGGTCTCAAAACCAATGCCCCAAATATTTGCTACTTCTGAAAACATCAGAGCCCCTACCACGCCCTGAATATCATCATCTCACACTACAAATGACAGCCTGCATCTCTAGGGCTATGGAAACAACTAGGAATAGGTTCTTTCACACAATACAGGTGGAAAAAGCTCAGAAGAGTTTTAGCAACTGTAGATAAAAAGCACACACAGCAGAGGACTGGAAACCCCTCACAGAGCAAAATGACATCCCACATGGAGTGGGATGGTCTCCATTGACCAGTGACAAAGGATACTCTCCTGTCACCAGGGCAGCACCAGTCTTAAGGCAGTGCCTAAGGGCGCTATAGAGTAGCCACCTGTCTTTGGGAAGCTTATAGAACTGGTTCTCCTTCAAAGTCATAAACAAAGATACTTCTGAAGTAACACCACTATGTCTGGTACACAGTGTCTGCACAGCCTGGGGTGTGAGGAAGGCCAGGCAATGTAACTACAGCAGCTGGAATGAAATCTTACAAGCAACAGTGCTGCTTCCTGGTGCAATGAGGATCAGTGCAAGGAGCAGTTAAAACGATTACTACACTTCAAAAGTCATCTCTCTGAAGGGCTACAGACACTGGGATGACATCCCCACGATCAGCACTAGGGCAGCCTACCTGAGTTATCCACTGCCCATTGTGCAGAAATCAGAACCACCATATGGCAAGTGGCATTGGCCACTTCATCCCAGGCCGTTTCTGTGTTACTTGATGTTTGAAGGTCTCTGGAGACACTTAAAATACAAACATCTTGCGATTTGTATATTCTCAACCACTGAATAACTTACAAATGATCACTATCTCTGGAAATCACCTTCTAGCTTCTGCAAAAAAGAAAAATATTTAAACTGAAAACAAGAGTCTGAGTTTCACAGCAGTGTTTAAACAGCAAAGCTGAAGGATTTGTGGCCATCCTGTGCCATTGGAGGGGATCTCAGCAGCAGGCAGCGTGACATGTATGAGCACGTAGAGGCTATGAGAGGGTCATTCCAAGCAGGCTGTCCCCTCCTAAGATGATGCAGAGCTGCCTGTCAGGTTCTGTATTTTTAGCAGGTTTAGAAAAACCTGCCCAATTTATTTTTGAAGCCTGTGGTACATTTACTCAAAATCCATCCCTGGAAACTGTCAGTATTAAGTCAGCTTAAACCCAACCCATTCTCTGACGACCAGGCAGAAAAGCATCTTCTGGCTTCTGCTGGACAGAAAAACACAAACATGGGGTATCAGCTTCAGGGACACCCTTGCCCTGCTCTTAGTCTGACAGGTAACATCACCAGTATTGGGCCACTTCTTTTTTTCTAGAAGTGCTGTCACAGTGAGTTAGCTGGAGTGCAGGAAGCAAGTGAGGATACTTTTCATCCATTTGCATAACTCACCCAGAAACCAAGAGGACAAACATTGTCCTCAGGGCATTTTGTTTGTTTGCAAGGCAATTTTACAATTCCTTGGCCTGCAAGCTTTTCAGAGCAGGAATGCATCCTTTTGTGTCTGGAGAAAGCCGACTGTGGGCACAAATCTTCCCCAAGATCTCTGGGCAGAGCTGCAGCATGATTTAGAATGCTTTAACCCAACTTCGAATTAACAAAGCAGCCACTGGTCTTCAACACTTCTATCCCTACCTCTGCTGTCTACTGACCCTGAAGAGATGGGCAGAAGGAGAGAACAATCCTCCAGGGAAACGAATGCTGAAGGGAAAGGCCACCATGGGTGGGGTGGGAGTGTTAGTCCAGCCCTGCTCAGAAAAGATGAAGGTTGTGGCCTTCTGAGATGGATTTGCCATAGGAGAGCTGTACCTGAGCTTTGTTCCTGGGATGGGACCTTTGCCCTTCATCCCCAGAATAAAAAACAAGTCATAAATATACTGCCAGGCCTGGGAACGAGAAGACACCGGGAGGCAGAGAAATTGGTTTGGGGGAACACAAGCAGTGAATGGTCTTTATCACATGAGCCAAGAAGTTGTGCAAACCCTACAATAACCCAGCTCTAATTCCTCTTCCGTTCCTGGCTGCAAAGTCCCAGCAGCGCTGCGGTTCGGTGGCAGACAGCAGAGGGACGTGCTCTGGTGGGTGCAGCCTGGGTGTCCCTCTCCAGAATGAACCAGGAGGAAGCAGCTGCCAACCACGCCCATCCAGTGGCCAGGCATTTCCTCTCCTGGATCAGGGAGAAGGTGCAGCTCTGCACTCAAACATCTTTCTGGAGCTGCTGACTTTCCACAGAAACCCCTGACCATGGTATGTCAGGCGAATCTGAGGGATGAAGTATAAAACCAACTCTTGAACAGCCTAAAATCTCATGTGTGAAGCACAGGCAGCTCCCAATGAGAATGTTTTACTTTTGTGACATGCTTTAACCAAAAAGTCTGATTGTTAATTTTGAAAGGTTATTACAAGGGAGAGCTTTTTTCCCCATTTCTGAAATGAAGGAGATGTTGCTTGGGGAGACTCGTATACACAGGGCTGGGAGGAAGCAGCTGCTGTCTGTCAGAGCCCAGGGCAGTGTACACCTGCACAGTGGTGTAGCCAGCCTCCAGGACGCAGCTGCAGGTGAATGTCACCTGCTCCCCTCACCTTCCTGCACACAAGTGCTGCTACTCCTATCCCCGAGCTCCATTTCAATAGTAACTTCAAAATACAAATTAGTCCAAGAGATAATTTTCACGATGACCTGAATACAAATGCAAAATCAGAGTGATTTCCATCTCAGTATTTCCACAAATTACAGCACACTGTGATATTGCACAGCAAACTCATTCTTCTGCAGAGATGCTGCATCTGTGCATTCCTTCAGTTTACAGCCAAGGTTGAAGGCACGCACCCCTCACCTCCCCAACTGCAAGGAGACAAACAAGGCCAAATTCCTCATCTTAGGAGGTACCACAGAAGACACCCAACAGGACCTTCAAGTGACTAGGTGATCAGGATGTTCATAACCAGCAACATCCCCCCCCCAAAAAAGTAAAGATCGAAGTATCAAAGCTTCAATCTTTGCTTCTGACTGGGGAAAAAGTGAGTGACATGTCCACCAACAGATGTCTTTTCTAGGCAGGGGAATTGTAGTAATTTCTTCTCAAGCAGGTGTTTTTATAGCCTACAACTGCAAATATTAGCTTCATTTTAACCTGACTTTACCACTGAAGTTGAACAAGACATTTGATGTACTGCGCTATTTCCATAACAGAATACCATGTATGATCTGTTTGAAAGGTTTATTTCTATCTTCATAAATACAGAATTCTCTAAACACTGTGCAAGGCACCAAAAATTAAGTAAAATCTTTTATTTTAGACTATTTTAATCTCTTTTGACTCAATGAAGTAAATAAGAATCTGAAACCACCTATTTGCCAATTACAAGCCAGCAGTTAAGGCAGGTACCATTGATACAGTGCATGAATTTTCTATTGCAGTTATTTAAACAAGCAGCGTTTTACTATAGAAGTGCATATACAAACTGAATTCCAAACACCAGCAACCCAAGATAGGCACCTAGTTATGAAATTTCCTTGTATGTGCAGTAGAATGCCAAAAGTTCTGCCATAAAGTGCAAAGACTATGGACAATAACACTTTCTTTTGAGCATTTTGATACCAGTAACATAATACAACGGCTAAACATTTATAAATGTGGTTTCCATTACAAAAACATGTTCCACATAAAAGCTCCATAATACAGTCCAGAAACAGAACTTGTGCGTATACAGATTTAAAAAGTTGAAGCTGTACTGGCATACTTAGGTACCGGGTATATATTTGCTGACCTCTACAGACACGCACCAAGTTTAAAACCAATTTACACGCACAGTCCAAATCATTCTGCTTTGAGCACCATGATATCCATGAGTTTTCCATTTGAGCAACGACGTGCGACATCTGCCCTGGTAATCTGCAACTGAGCATTGCCTGTAAAATGATCTGGTTCGCAGCTCTCACCCAGCCCTCCCCAATAAATGGAACCTAAAATTAGTGTCTTCCCAACACAAGCACATGTCAGATGTGGACAAATACATTCATGATCCCAAACTTAAAACAACTGGTAAGAATTTCACAGTGATCTGGTTACGGAAGCACAAAGACAAATGATTCCATTTAAGATGAAAATTACCTTAAAACTCAAATGAAGCTAATCTTTTATATGATGAGAAGCTAAAGGAACAAAGTATTAACCAATTAGAAAAGTGGCTCTTTCCCAACTAATAACAAAAACCCTACAGCAATAAACTTAGGGTCCTACTGCTGCAGCAGCCTTTGAGGTAGGTGGCGATGGCTTAAACCGAGGTAGGTAAAGTCCAAACTTGTTTTCAATCCCTGCAAAAGTGGCAACTGCCAATTTATAACCACCAACATGGTCAGGGTTAGGAGCAGGGAGCGTGATCCTAGATTTAGGAACTGTCTCTGATCCAGCTGGTTTTCTGCAAAATAATAAAAATAATAAATTAGCTTCCATAGAGTAAAATCAGTATTCACAAAAATTTCCTCCATAAAGTAAATTTAATAAGACATCTGAGTGTACTTCCTTGTAAGTAACTAAATTAAATGCTGCAATGTAAGGAGAAATACCCTGTTTTAAAACCTTCCAGAACAGTTAGGAGCGTTCATGTTGATTGAGTACGGTCAAATCCAGATAAAATTTGCAGTGCATTAATCAAAACTAGTGTGAGGTAGCAGGGGTTCATAAGTCTTTGCTACAGCACACAACCAATCCAGGAACATAGCAGAATAAAATTTTTGTGGTGGCTTTCAAACTGCTGTCCCCAAAGGTCATAGGGTCTGCAGCTGCTTTGGGATCAAGTTAAGCAGCTACACGCATGTCCACCTGCATTGTCAACAAAGCCAGGAGGCACAGCTGAAGCTCCAAAAATTGGGTTTGACCTTGATGACAACTGTATACTTCTTTGGAAGTCAAATGCCCTGTCTAATCAGGGACACAGCTCCTTCACCAAATAGTGAGGACTAATGCAGAGTGTATCCTGACCTGGCAGACATCACATTTTTCCTGCATTTACATCCCCAGCCCATTATTTAGCCTCCCACTGTCTCTGTTTACACTAACATAGGCCCCCTGCTTGAAACTGTGATATAAAATGTGGTAGTATCTTGCTATGAAAAAGGTACTGGAATATCATCCCAACCTCCACCAGTGAAGTGTGGCTGAAATAATATTTACAAATCTTTACAACATGTCCTAGCAAGCCGCTGGATCTAACATTCTGAAAAGGACCAAGACCCAACAGAACCAAGGGTAACTTCAGGATCCTTGGTATGTTTGAACATCACATACTTACACTCCTCCAAAGTCCACATAAAACCATCTCTGCAGTAGCTCGTAAGTCACCAGAGTTACACCAAACTGAGGAGAAGATCGAAATACACGAGCTTGAAAGAAAAGAAGAGAGTTCCTAAGTGACAAAAGCCACAATTAGAAATCACTCGGCAATCAAAGCTCTTTTACACACCTCCTGCGCCTTTCCAGAGAGCCTTTGGACCTTCTTCCCGCAGGATCTTGGCAAAGCAATCCACAACGCCGCTGTAGGTGGTCTGTCCTGCTCGGGCTGCCACCTGTAGCCTTGTTTTGATCACATCTGCAGGGGTGACCAGAGAGGCTGCAGGCATACCTGCACAACACAAAAGTCATCAGGTGGGTATCACTGGCTTTGCACATATACTACACACTTGTTTATCCAGAGGGAAGCAGGTCTTTCCTCCTTAGATCAGAGATCCAGGCACATTTGATTTAAGCAGAACCTGTGAAGGAGAACAAGTAACAAGCAACAAGAGGTTGCTGTTGTGGACGTGGCTTAACCTAGAGAGAGCTTTTCCCAGAGGAACAACCATATCATGTGCTTCCTGCCAAGCTGGGAGGCACAGATTGGAGTTTTCAGTGCTAATCAGAAACTTGCATAGTTAATAAACACAAAGCTTTTGGAGGGAAGGTTGATATTTCCCTTTCCTTTTCATTCCTCTCTGTGGTTCCTGGCACCCTGGTGTACACTGTGCTAGAATAGGCTGCACATAGACACAAACAAAGATACACAAACACCCCTCACGCAACAATGTCACTGAGAACCAGATAAAGCTGTGCATGCTCAGCATCACTTGAGAGTGAAGGCTTACAAAAAGGGTCATTCTTCTCATTAGGAATGGCAGACTGTTCAGCTGCAAAGCCACAGCTGACATCCTCAGCAGAATATGTGGAGGAAGATTTAAATTTACCCTGGCAGATAATCAACTGAAATATAAAATACCAGATTACCAATGGGTGGTATTTCTAAAATCATTCCTATCCAAACTTGGGGCATGTTTAGAACTGGGGGGAAAAAAGCCAAAGAAAAGGCAAAGTGAAGCACCAAGACTGTACCCAGAAGACACTGTCTCTTATGGTTTTATTACTTTTCCATTCTGCATCTGTTCCAAACCAGCTTGGTTAGATGCAGATGCATAAATCTCCTTTCCTTTTTTTTTTTTCCAGCTTAATAATTCTGTAACAAGTTTTGTCCAAACCAGCATGGTCTGGCCTCAAGCTCCAGAGCACCCTTCCTGCAGACTGCTCCAGGAGTTCAAATCATGTCATATCAGCAGAAGATGATTTCCTCCTCCTCTCCTTGTCTCCCCCCAAAATAACTCATACACTGAGCGTGCACTCAGTGCAAGCATGGGCTGTCTGGTAGGCAAGCACTAAAACCTGGTCAAGGTTTCTGAATTCCAGAAATACTGAAATTCTTCTTTGCTTAGACTTACCCTCACCAGGTATTGCTTGAGTCTTCAATTTAAAGCCAGACTTCTGTCCTTCAAAAGCCAACCAGTGTTTTCAAGAAAACCAAACAACTTAGAAGCAATTCTACTTACTACACGTTGACTTCCATCTCCTTATCACTCACTCCATATTATTGAGGATATTTTGCACTTGAGATACTTAGAATCTTTTCTTTAGGAACTATGTGTACCGGACAAAAGCATTTACAGACAAATTGAAGCTAGTGATTGCTGCCAAGAGAAGCTTACAATCAGAATGTGACAAATAGCCCAGCAGGAGCTGACAAGAATAAAAAGGAGCTAGGGGAGGAGAAGGAACTTCATGGAGGCAATAAGCAAACAGAACAAGTTAAGGAGAGATCCTGCAGATGATATTAGAATCATCTCAGAATATGCTACAGCACAACAGGCCGAGACATCTGAAAACCAGAGCAGATCAAGCAAGATGACACGTGTTGCCTGTGACCCCAACCACAATGAAAAGGAAGGTAATGTAAGCGGTACCAGCAACACCCACTGGCAAAGGACACAGATGCACATCTGAGTATGACTAGATGAATATCCCAACACCATGGGCTGTGCATGGGAAGGGGGAGTTCCCCACATGCAGCCAGAGCTCATGCACACATCTGAAGTCTGATGACCAGGTGAGATCCCTGGCCAGCAAAGAGACATCAGCCCAGGGACCAAAGCCAGCTTCTCAGAAGTGGTGGGTGTCTCCGTCTTTCCTTTGACTTTCTTTTGGCAAAACAGTGGACACACGCACCCCCATCATGCTTTACATGTACCCAATTAAAGAAATTTCTTTTTTTTTGTAAACAGTATGATGAGTGTTGTATCTCTAACACTGTAGTTTGCTCATGAGAGTTAACCTAGGATGGGATTCACAGGAAGCACTGGATAAAATTCACATTATAGCTAGATTGGTGAGCCATATCAGCAACAATAAAGACTGCTTCTGTGCCTGAACTTCAAAGGGACAGTTATCTCAGTCTGCAATCACCTGACAATGGCTAGAAAGAGAAAAATAGGAAAATCCAAGAAATTACTTGGCTTTAAAATGCCATCTTATGTTTCAAGTCTGTAAATATGATCTAAAGTTCAAAAATTGTTTTGTTCCATTAAAATGGGTAAGAAATAAGCTGGCTGTAAAAGCTCCTGTTGGAGGGTTTGGAGCCTGGCTTTGGAATGGGGTGGGGGAGGGGAGAGGACAAGAGGGTTTTGAACAGCAGCCATTGGAACACAGCTGCCTTTGCTAGTGCCAGCTCAATTCCTTTGGACTATGAGCTACTGAAGAGAGATCAATACGCTGCCACACGACAAACCAACCGATCCTAGCTGTTCTCTAAGACCAAATACTGGCTATAAAAGAGCCTTGCTCTCAAAGAGACACAGCCCTGTGTGTTAACTTTTACCAAGAAGTTTTCTCAAGGAGGAGAAAGCTTAAAATTAAATGAGAAAACATTGCTAAACCACCTTTCTGTACTGGAGTCATGCCATTCCATCATTTTTCTCACCTGACAGGTCATAGCAGTCTGCCAGGGGCCATGCTGGAGGAGGAACTTGGCTGCAGCTTGGAGAGACCAAGCAGCCCCCAATAAGCATGGTGGAAATACTGGCTGATCTGAGCTCTCCTTCTTGCTACACATTCCCCTAAGGTCCTGTTGCACAAATTTCCAAGGCTATTTGTTTCCTGGATGGAGGGGAACCATGGAAACTTCAGGAGCAAGACTCTCAAGCTGTCCCCTCCAGCAGACAGCTACCAAGTGGTGGTCCCCTTTGGGTGTAGAAGCTGTGTGCTGTGGAGGGACCTGCCATGCAGCAATCACAAGAGCAAGCTGAGGCTTACAAAGCCTCTGTCTTCTCCCTTAGGCTCTGGCACACTCAAGCTAAATTCTTCAATGAGAAGATAAGCATGTTTGGGCTCTTCTGTCTGCTGTGCAGCTGACAAAAACAACCAAGTGCTCAAGGTCACACTCTGTACCTCTGTCATATCTGGGTATGTGAGGAATTAGCAACCTGTGGCACTGCAGCAATATTTTCGAGATATTCTGCTTTGTTTAACAGTTAAAAAAAATTACAAAAGTAAAATCCTCAACAAGCCAAGTAACTTCAATGGGATGCTGAGGGTAGCAAATACTGTCACCATTTTGTCACCTGTTATATCTTTGTGTTTGGAGAGCTGTACTTCCAGTGTGGTTTCTGGACTATATATACCAGAATTCAAGATTCATTCGAACATAAAGAATTTTATGAATGCCACGATTTTGTTATAAATAATTTCAACAAAACATTACTTGCCAGTGAGACAGCCAAAACCACCACAGTAACTTCACATGGAAGTCTTCAATTTAAAGAAGAAATGACACAGATAGAAAATATCAGCAAAAAACTTTCTTTTCCCTTTCTTTTGTTTCCTGAACGATATAATTATACCAGGAACTTAGAGTATCTTCAACTCACTCTACAGACTAGTACCTTTGCTTTTTCTGCATAAGGCTGCAAAATACAGTATTGTTGCATATAGTCCTTTTGAGCATTTTCTGTTATTGTTGTCACTGCCATAACTATTGTGTTGCTAGAGCAGTATAGAGCCATGAAAAAAGAAATCTGGGCACTTACCAGCTATTGATCCAGCCAAGAGCAGATTTCCAGGGCTAACCCTCCCATCTTCATTTGTAAATGAAGCTTTCAAATGAGCGTAACAGGGGAAGTAAATAGCAGAGAAGGGGATGTCACGCAAAAAACATGCCTTAGCACCCTGTTGGAAAAAGAGAAGAAGTTTTGAGAATGAGCAAGTTTACCATAATCAACCATGAATATCAGAGAATAGAGCAACATTGTATTTTTTCATTTTGCTGCAAAGGACGTATAGAAAAAGCCATTTCTCCCTAAAATTTTGAGATTCATTTATTTCACTCTGTTGAGGAATGTCTCTGTGTTGTTTCTTGAATCAGTAATTTCTGTCACTGTATGTATTTTTTTCTACTTGTTTCTCCCTCACTCTGAGGTACCGTAGTTACGTGCTGGTAATGCAGAAAATATCACGTGTTTGAGTAAATTCTGAAAACACCTCTGGAGAACTTTAAACAATTGACCTTGTAGCCATGAACCTGTAGTGGGAATTTAAAAAGTGTTTGAAACAGAGCCACAGGATAGGTCTGTCACCTTTCACTCCCACTTAATACTCCAGGGAAAACAGTTCCCAGTCTATACCTCTATACAGGCACTATAATTGATAATGCAACACGTATTGATGGAGTAGGGGCATAACACCAATTCTTTTGCAGAACAGCAAGAGCTTGATTTACTTGTGAATTTTAAATTATCTGGGATACAGTTTTTTTCAATAACTTTCATCTCTTACTGCTAAATTTGCCTTGCTATCAATGTGTGGAAGTAGCACAAACAGCCAATGAAGTTACCAGCAAAACAGCTGGTTTCAAATCTAAGAGGGAAGCAAACAGGAAAGGAAATTTTTGGGGTGGTGGCAAGCAATCAAATGTTCTTCAAGCAGGGGGAAATGGAAAAAGGCCACTAGGGAATGTCTACCAAAATAAAATATCAAATAGTATCCATGCTCCAACAGCAAAAGGGATTTGCAGTCTGCCTTTCCTTAGAATGGAGATCCAGAGGACACCAGAGCCTGCCAGGACTAAGACCAGGAGGAAAGCACAAACAAGAGGTGGCTTGGGAAAATGGGTAAAATCTTTCAAGCTTGAGAAAGAAATGGTTCATGGATGAACCTAAGCCTCTTCTCTTTGAAGCAAGGGTGGAGACCTGGTGAAACTGCTTGAGGTTCATCCACAAACCCTCGGGGGGGGTGTCCTTGTTACTGTACTTCTGTTGTTCACAGGTCTACCAGCACATGTCTCAGTGCCAGACATTTCACAGGGGACACATTAATATCCAAATAATTAAATTAAATCTAATGATATGCCTGGACACATCTGTAGGCTTAGCTTGTACTATAATACCAGTTAAAATACAGCACTTATCCAAGTTGGATAAGCTGGTTATCAAAAAAAGAGGAGCTGCAAGGTTTCAGAAAACCGTAACGTTGCCTTTCCACGAGGCAAGGCAGAGGAAGGCAGCAGGATGTGTGACAAGATCACCAGGCCCTGCAAGCTACTGCAAGCTACTTCTCAGGAGACTCTAATAAGTGCAGTTTGTAGTCAGAGAATGCCTTTGAGAAAATAAAGATTTCTCTTAAAAAAGCCATTAGATCTTGTAGTGAGACTTTCTGTGTGTCACAGACTCAGCTACTGAACACAGGGAGCACAATAGGCTCTGCTCCAGCCCCCTGTGCTTCCCATCACACTTTCTCAGCTTATTTCTTAATGTTTTCAGACTGAGCACTGACCATTTCTCCTGACACTCCCTTTAGAGGTTAATGACTTCTGCTGTTCAAACCTTATGGCTTCTCACTCAGTTGGATGTCTGATTTATGCTGACCATCACTGGTTCTTGTTATGCCTTTCTAGAGACACCAAGCAAAATGCCATAAAGGAAATCAAAAAGCACTAGTGTTGGTGCTGCTCTGCCCCTTATGCTCTACCTTGAGGACACAGAGAAGGTGAATTTTTTGTATTCAACAGTGACATGGATTCTGGACTATCATGTGCAACAGAAGTCTGTTTAACGATTCACCGTTAATCTTCACATAGACAAGACTAGGGTTTTACCAACTTCTGCATGAAAACCCTCAGCATTTTAAGGATCAAATGTCTGCACTGTATTTACTTCATAGAAAAATTATGAAATACACTACTGAAACATTCACAGACTGACACGGTTTCTTCAAAGATTTATTTTTAGAGCATGCTTTTTCTCAGAGCAAATCTCCTCGATGCCTTTGCCCTCAGGGCACATTACTTGTATTTTCTTTGCAATGTTGTCATTAAACACTGCACACATTTTTTCCTCTGCATTTTTTGCATACCCTGAAATATCCTGATATAGTTAGTTTAACTTACAGAAATCAATAAAGTCCAAATGCAAGCAACTCTCAGTTCAACCTGAGCTGCTAATATTCCTTCCCCTTCATTAAAAGGCTATTTTTCATGGGGCAGAACTGCCATATTATTAATATCAGTAATAAGGTACATTCAGGTATGCAGAGAGGGAGGGATGTCCAACAACTTAGTTGGCTCCATGTAAACAAAACCTGGATCAAAACTTGGATCCACTTTAATAATAACCAAGCTTGGCTCTGGTCCAGCATTGCAACAGTCTAAAGTTTCCCCCCATCATTCCGTTTAAAGTCTGGGAAAGCATGTTTAAAAGCAGGCCCCATTTAACTTCAAGTTAATCATCCGCAACCAGCCTAGGCCAATTAGGAAGGCTTAGGGAGATCGGCCACAGTATCTTGAAAAGCAAAAGCAACATTTGTTTTACTTCTTGCACCTTTTTGATGTGGACAACGTGCTGAAAGCCAAAGGGAGTTTTAATCAATCCCCAGAAAGCAGTAAGGAGCATCCGCCTCAGTTTATTCTGGCAGCCAAGGTGCAGACCTGCCAGGCATGAAATTGGGAGATCCTACACACCAGGACATGCGCCTTCCTCGTACAACAGCCAGTTGGATCCCATCTTCAATCTCTTTAATAACCTTAAAGCTCTTAATCTCGGATAGTATCTCACTGAATAAACCAACAGAGTTAAAAAAAACCCTGATTGTCAAAGATTTGGATAAATAAACCCAAGTCAGTGCTGGGGCAGGTTCTTTAGCATGCTAATTCCTGCTTATACCAGCTCTACCTGCAAATAAGGCTCTAAACAAACTATTTCTACTACAAGGGGAGGGTAATTATACTGACAAAGGCACCTCTGTGTTGGGTTGGGCAGAAGGAGCCGGCAGGTCTGGGAGACGCAGGCTTAGCCTAGTCTCCTGCAGTGAATGCACATTGTCTAGTGCAGGGGGAAAAATGCCAGACTGGGGGAACCTAGCAGCATTCAAGACAACAGTGGTGCACCTTGTCTGCGAGAGTTATTTAATGCTTCTGGCACCTGTACTTACAGCCACCCCCTCTTTTTCTCTTTTACAGGTTTAGAATTTATTTGGCATGTATAATTGTTATTTTGATCCTATAGCTACAAACAATAGGCAGCATGTCATTTCTTGATCATTTTGCATTCTTCTTGGGTTTTACTACAGACTTAACCCTTTGGAATCAGAGCCCTAACAGCACCTAATAGGTTTTGTAACAATCAGTCAAATATTACTGGATTTGCTTTCAAGGGCTGCATTTTTTTTTTTTTTTCCCACTGTAAGATGACATTGCCTTAAAAGCTACTCTAGGTTTTTATTCACATATATTTATACCAACCAAAATATGAAACTGATAGAGAACATCACATCACAGGCATAAAATGCCGATTTCAAATGCTCTACCAGCAATTTCAATTCAGTTTGCAGGAAAAAAATATAGCTGTTTTAGTTGGAACGGCAGTTTTTTGGTTGATTTCAAAGGAAGTTTCTGAAAAGCAGGTTCTCACATATGGACACAGTCACAAATAGGCATGGTGGATGCAAAATGTAACTCAAAACTTTTACTACTGTCTTTCATATGTTTACCATCCTGCTGTAAACCCTTGGCTTCATGACATGAAATAGTTCAGCTGTTATCAAAGGGACCAGGTGAGAGCTTGGTACACATCCTGTCACTTGAGATTACTCTTTCCAGGTCAACACACCAGAAGCTTATTTATGAAGCATTTGGCAGGGAGGAAGAAGAGGGGGGAAAGAAGACTTTTGGAAGCTTTTCTGACTAGTTTTGGAAATGAAAACTCTGTTGGCAATATCAGCCAAAGCACAAATTTGAGCTAAATACCTTGTAGTAATTACAAGGTAATAAACAAAATTAATTTAAATTAATTTGTTTAAATTTTTATTTTAAAAAAATAAACATTACCACAACCAACATATCCTAACCTTGAAGAATCATTTACCACTTTATTATTTACTGTCTTCTCAGGATACAGAATAACTTTATTGTGCAAAATTATGAAGTGTTAAGCTGTAAAGCACTATTCAGAATTATGTATAAGAAGAATAACATTTTATTAAATATTTTATGGCAGATATTATATGGATATAAGTTTCTGTGATGTACAAAATAAGTAGGTATATTTACAGTGTTTATTTACATGGACACTTTAAAGATGTCTTTCAAAAGCAACAGAATACAAATTCAACTGACTTTAACGGGACTTTATTCATATTAAGGTGTAAGACAGAAGACAAAAAATGTATCATCTAATCTTGGACGATTACTTCAATATTCAGTTGTGACAAGGAATTAAAAAAGATCTATCAAAAATATTGAAAAACTGAAAAGTATCCTTTCCCATTTCTGCCAATATAAATGACATTTTGATTAGTTTAAGTGATCTTTTCCCTGACTGCGATATGTTGTCTCTATATTTTTTAGAATAGCTGTCATCTACATAGTATTTGTAGCTAAAGAATTTACTAGTCACAAGCTTCCATGCCCTGGTGCTTTCACAGTAATTATTACTGGGAGAAAGAATACAAACAGAGGAAAAAAAATTCCCTCTGCAGAAGTGCTGTTAGATGCCTCCCCAAAGCAGCATCTGGATTTTGAGAATACAATGTTTTAAAATATTTATTTACACAAGTAGTTCAGAATTTTAGACAAAGACAGAAAAAATATTTACTTTCTAGCTTTAAAGAACTACAGGGGTTCAACCCAGCAGTCAGCTTAACAAGCTTTATGTGTCAAATCTTTTTATTGCTGGAATTAACATGCATTTTATTTCTAAGCTGCATATCATTACAGAATGGCTAATATCTGACCACCCAGTGAAGGCGCAGGGAGTCCAGGAGGAAGTGGTGACTGTAAATTGTTGCACTTATTATGATCCCAGACATACTGTTCTTTACTTCTTTGGTGAGGAAGGAAGAGAAGAGGATATCAATTATCTGACCTGGACCTCTGTGTGCTGTGATGGGAATTCTCCCCCGAATAAAAACCAAGAGGCTGTCCACCAAGAACAGCCTCCTCAAAGCATTAGGAAGGTTTATTCCACTGTGTAGAAGGTTGAGCAATCAAGTCAGATGATCAGTACAGATGAATTCATGATTGAGCTCAAATGCAGAAAATGAAGGGGAAGCAGAGGTGGGGATGGGCTACCCAGGATATACAGAACCACTGCTTGGGTGTGCAGCAATTGAGACAGAAAAGGCAAGGATTTTAGATTAGCTGGAGATCAATCTAGTAAGGGATGTGATGGGGGAGTGAAAAAGGTTTCTGTAAGCACACCAGCAGCAAAAGGGCAACTAAATAGTGAGGCTTTTGCACAATGGGGGCAAAAATTTGAAATTTTTTTTCACTAGGAAACCTAGTCACAAAGTACATGGAAAAAGCAGAGAAATTACCTTTGTCTTGCTTTTTACCAGTAAAATCTGTCCTCAGGCCTCTCAGCTCCACAAGCTTACCAGAAAATTCTGCATTACCTGCAGACAGAGCACTTGGAGCCATCTGCACATACACAATCCTGATACCAGAACATATACTTCCAGTGGTGCCAACACAGCTGGCTAATGATGTTGTGAGGTTGTTACTACCATCAAAAGGTCAGGTCAGACAAGGGGGTTCTGGTAACTAGAACAAACATCACACCAATCTTGAAGACCGAGAAGGAAGATCTGGGAAACTACAAGATGTCTGGGCACACCTCTGTTCCTGGGAGGTTTATGGAGCAAATGTCCCTGGAAGCCATTTCCAAGCATATGAAGAGCAAAAGATATTGGGAACAACCAATTCAGATTTACCAAACCACAGCTGACCAAGCAGTTTGTCAGACCTGTGGATAAGGGGACAGCAATGGATGTTGTACATCTTGACTAAAAGCCTGGCTTTTGAGATGGTCTGTCATCATATCCCAGAGCTAAACCAGTAAAACATGAGCTACACTCACACAGATGATGCTGAATATAGGAAATAGTTAAGTGTGCTATAGTGAGAGGCTGTTTTTTCAGAGATACCTTCACAGAATGGAGATACAGGCCAAAAGCATCTTTGGAGAAAAAGTCAGGAGGATGCTGTGCCCAAGTTGAGTATGGGTCAGCAATGCCTCTTTGCACTGGAGTCAGACAGCCAGACAGACCCTGGGCTATGGTAGCAAGAGTGCAAGGGAAGTGATTATTGCCCTCCATTCAGCACTGCTGAGACCACATCTGGAGCTCTGTGTCCAGTTCTGGTGTCTCCCATACAAGAAAGATGTTTTCACACTGGAGTGAGTCCAGTGTGGGGTCATCAAGCCAGCAGTGTAGTCCATGGCATGTAAAAGTGGAACTCAGTGTGCTCAACTCTGCTATGGAGAGACCTTATTGCTCACTTAAAGGAGAGTGCAGGGAAAACTACTCTTGGAGGTGCACAGTGGAAAGATCAGAAGCTTGAACACAGCCAATATAATTAGGCATAAGAAAAGAGGTGTAGGATTTTTTCTTTTCTATGTTTGCTTTTAAACCATGAAGGTGGTCAAATGCCTGGTCAGGTTGCCCAGGTGACCTCCAGGACTGGCTCTCAACATAAATTATTCTAACATCAAGTAGAGAAAGCACAGAGCAGAGATCTCAGCACAGTAGTACTGTGAATTGTTTCTGTTGGTAGCACAGTAAAGTGGCACATTAACACGCAATAAATGACCCAAAAGAATGTTGCTTTCACTTATACAGAGGGGCACCAAAACTATGTAATCCAGCTTCTCCTCAGTGATCCTCAAAAGATATTCATTTGGACTAGAATGCAGGGATAATTATGATCATAATCAATACAAGATTCACTCAGCTGGATGCAAAAAAGGGTTTACATAGCAGTTCCTTTGTTAATTTGTTGACATGAGACATAAGATTTATCTGTCTGTGCCTTGGTTTTTTCATGTTAATTCAAGACAGGAGCACTGAATTTACCTATATGAGGGGGGTGTGGGCATTTTATCTTAAAATCCACAGGACATGCTTCATAGGTACAAAATAGTACAAAATATAAGAATTAAAATAACAAGCAGTACATGTTGTTAAGACATGCGGGAATTTGCCTCATGAAGCTAAGACTAACTCTTCACATCTTCTGGCTGCACTTATAATTAATATATTCTTCCTTTCTGACTACTATATGGGACTCTTACAGATTTTCACCTGAATTTGAAAATAAATGGCTCATGGGAGCTAAGCATAACATGCCAGATAGATCTGTAGTGGGAAGAATAGCTTTCAGGGATGACTTTTCTCTGAACCAGGAAGGGAGAATTTTCACTGCAATCCTTGCCATGTGGTAAATAAAACTTAAAACCAAAAAAGGCATTCCTTTATTTCAAATTAAAGTTTCTGGAATTAGAAGTCTAAAATTCTGCTTTCAACACTTGCAGAAGAAAGTCAATCAGTTAAAGTTTAAGCCATGGCTAAGATAGACAAGTGTTTAAGCAGCTGGAATACTTACATGAAAGCCCACTAAGGCTACAAAGAAACTTCAATATTCCCAAATAAAACTATTTTCTAGAATAACTACCTATTCTTGTTCTTCCCCAACAGTATCTATGGAGTCCTAACTAGATTTACTAAAGTAAGTACATTAAGGGCTTGACATTTCATGTCTTGAGACACAAAAGACAAAGCTAAAGCAAAAATTTCAGATGCAAATGAGAGCGTTGTTAGAGTGAACAACATGAGAAGTACTGAGATAGTCAGAAAATCCTCATTCCTGTTTCATAGTTTCAAGTTAATTTGACTTGTTAAGAGTATAAGCATTCCAAAAATACCAAGATATTTTGGTTCTCATTAGTAGAAGATTCATTATTATTTGATGTCCACTTGGTCATTATACTTACTAAATTAATTTAGAAGCACCAAATAAGGCAGCACCTACCAAATCTTGTCTCATCTGAAATCAATTTAAAACCATTGATGTCTCTGGGTAACATTTACTGGGGCTGGTGACTGATGCAATGAGTTATTAATATCTGCCTGGCCTCACAAACACTGCCAGCTCCTGCACAAGCATTCAGGAGAGGGTTGCTTTTGCCTCCAACACTGCTGCTCTACCAGCACCTCAAAGCAGTTTAAAACTCTCCTGAGACAGACTGGTTCCCCATGCTACAGCTATTCCTCCCTTCCACTGGGTACAACCATCCTGAGAAGCTACAGAGTGAGCTGTCTGGGTTCAAAACAAAGCCCTAAGGAAGAGGAGGCTTTAATGACTTTCTTGTTCCAGACCAATGTGCTGACTGGCACACAGGAAAGGGAGCAGACAGGACTGCCATTTTCTTTTGGCTGCAGTGCCAAATGTTTGGTAGAGAACAGCACAAACCTGCCCAATAACAGACCTAGCTGTGACTAAGGGTGCCCTTGAACACCAGCCTTGTGACATGGTCTGTGGGTGCTTGTCATTGCCAGGCTAAATGCTCTAGTTTTGTCAAATCACTCAAGTTTTTGTAGGCAATGAATGCTAACGATCTACAAAAGGATATGAACACAGGAAGTGGGATGGAGGGGTTGAAAGAGACAGAAACAGAAACAACAGCTGAGTAACAACAAACCCAAACCCTTCTGTGTTTTTGGGGGTTTTTTTTGTTTTGTTTTGTTGGGGTTTTTTGTGGAGGTAAATGGACTCAATATATGAAGCAGTGAAACTGTGTCTTGTGATTAAATAATTGTCTATTTCAACGCTGTAGTTGTAACTAGTAGTGCTGTAACTAGCTCCTGTTCATGTGTAGTCCTGACTAATATCCATCAGTATTTACTCTAGTGGATAGAAATAATTCATGATACAACTCAGGACATTAATGTCACAAAAAATGGAAAAAATGTAGCAAAGTCTGCTCAACCACAAAGAGCAGGTATTCAGGGAGGGAAAATATAATCAAAAATTGCTACTTGAGTAAACTAGTTCATCACTGGTTCTCATTTTGTGTTTTCTTTTTGCTAGTCCAAGTAAGAGTCAGCAGCTGACCTCCATTCCTGCACAGCCTCAGGGAAGCAGACTCTTTACAAAATCCGTTTTCAGTTGTAAATGTTAATCTGATCAACACCATAATGCCATTTACTAGAAGTTTATACAATAGCCTCAGCTTCAGTAAAACACCTAAAAAATTAGCAAGTCAATTTAAAGGGAAAAACAACTCGCCATTAAATCCTATTCAGACCTGCAACTTCTCTCCAGGCCAAAACATACAGACACAGTTCTCGTGGGCAGGCTCCCTCTTTGTAATGTTAACAGAACAATTTAAAAAGACTGGATGCTTAAAAAAGCAGATGGAATTTAAATACTGGGGAAAAGGGGGATGGGGCTTATTTGGTGTCTTTTGAAGCATCTTCAATTTATGGCTGAACTGCTGTAAATAAGAAACAGAGGAATACTGCCTGCTTCACTGGAAATCCTAGGACAAATTGGAAGTATGCAAGCTTTCTCCCGAGTTGCAGGCTGCAGAGTCTGAAGAAACACCACCTGGTGCTCTGCAGCGTATGGTATTCATTACAGCTTTTGTTTCAATACTGGAGAGTACTGGCTATCTCAAAGTACTTCAAGACCATTCATATTCCCCTGTATCTTATCTCTTTCATCTAAAGGTAGAAGACATCCTAAAAGTATGCCAATCCTTTAAATTATTTGTAGCATATATCCTATTAGATTCAACATTCAGATGATGTTTTTATTCCTGCTGCCTCATTAACCCTAGCTTGACTTCTACATATTTATGTGTCTATGTGAAGACAGTAATACAGCAAGCAGAACTGTAGAGTCTGTAGCATATGCTCACAAAGGCAGCTTTTTGTGGTATGATTTGGGGAAATATTCCTCTAAAGAAGCAAGGGGAAGCTTGCTTTAGGAGTTTATTTTTATGCTGGGCTCCCACTGTCTGTATTTCTTCACTATTATTGTGCTGCAATTAATTCCCATCACCAAATGAACGATGACATCTGGGAAGTTGCTGAATCAAACAAAGAAGAGCAAAAGCAAAGTTCCAAAACTGTAAGCTCTATATCATGTAGCAGATGAAAATAAGCTTATTTTTATAGCAGACAAAATATCAGGAATCACAAATATTCAATGAACCTTAAACCTGCTGAAGTGAGAAAAGAAATCCCAGTAACACTTACAAAAGCCATATGCTCAAAAAGATGAGACATTCTTCCCTTAATCAAAAATGAAGATTTAATACCACATAATAATTTTTCTTTTAAAAAGTAAAATTGCATCCACCTAGGAAAGTTTGTGAGAACAATGAAATTATATGTTGATTTAAAAGATTTATAATAGGCTTATTTTTAACTTTTTTTAAAAACATACCTTGTAGAGACCAAAGAAACCTAAGTCCCTTAAAACACTGAGGGCGCTAACTCGTGGACCAGTAGTAATTTCTCCAGCCACCTGCAATCGAATCTTGACAATTTCCAGTGGATTGGTAAAGATTACTTGAGAACCTCCAGCCTGAAATTAAAAGCAAAAATCAATATATTAACCTGCTACATTATTTGCAGTCTGCATCCTGTTAAATTAAAGATAAGACATTTTCAATCTTGTTGCACTCGGTTAAGCTATTAGCAGTCAAGAGTTTTAGCATTAGTGCACCTCACAAAGCAAGAGACCTAATCCTCCACGAGATGAGTCGTCAGGAAAAAGAGAGAAGCAGCAGGTCAGCCACTGCAGGATGCTAGCTCAATTCTTTTTTCAAGAACACATTCACCAATACCAAGTTATGCAATACTGACAAGCCAAGAACACTAGAACACGAGTAATGAAGTAAAAGGAAAAAATTAGTAACTAGTAAAGCAGCTGTGATGTGCAGTATATCAAAAGTGAAAACATACTGTTGAAGAGAATCTGGCAGAAACTTTTTCCAATTTTGACACAAGCTCATATAACAAAGAATACATGGATTCCAATAAACAGAATTGCAAGTATATTGTGCTTTTTTAAAAAACCCTCTGAACTACCAGTTTCAGTGCCATTAAATGCTGTTTGATTCGAGTTTGAGCTCTACATCATCGTTTATGTATCAAGTATTAAAGAAAAGAAGGTCTACAGACTGAAGGATTGATTCTATTAATCAAGAACTGCTAAATGTTTTCAATGTGTCAGACTCCATTTGTTGGGAAGACACCACTCAATCGATTCCAAAAGTCTGCTTTAAAACACAATCGTGGCAAGCATTTTGGACTCCCTCTGGTTCTCGTAAAGTTCATCTCATTCATCATATGTAACTTAGGGCACAACCTTTCTGCTACACTGACAGATCCTGAGCTAAAAATCTGCAACCAGAAAAAAAGGTAATGTGAAGGTTACCTAAGTGTATTAAAAAATATATTCATTCAAACTCCTTCTGGCTCAAGTTCAACAGAATGTCATTCTGACTTCTGTTAAGTATGTAATTCTGTGGCATGACAGCTATGCCCTTCTCTAGGTTCTAAAATCACACAAACTATGCAAAGGAAAACCCTCGCCCTCCCTACAACAAAACAATTATTTTGTTCTAGAAGGTAATGACTAAAATAAAATAAGCATTTGAAAGTGCTTGCATGTAGTGATGTCTAATATGTAAACACCATGGGCACGGATTTTTAAAATTATCCAAGTGTTAAAAGAATTAATTGTAGCTCAGATTAACTATCATTCAAAATAAAAAATACGTGCAGCAATATGGTTCAAATAATGTGCTGAAGAAAAGGCAAATCACACGAACAACTATTCTTGTCTACCACTTGGAGTGAGCATACACAATGTGGTTACAAATTAAAGTCTTTACATAACCCCCAAAATATCCCAAGTGTTTCCTATTTGGACCAGGAAAAGCATACTCTTGTGTAACTCAACTGGTTTTGACTTTCAAATTGGCATAATTTAATTTAACTGCTTTTACCAAACCAGAATTCTGGTATATATAAAACTGCTATTCTTTTTGCCATCAAAAATTAGACTGATAAATTATTTGGCACATATTCCGATTTAAGTTTTGCACTTAAACTGAAACATGTTAAATAATCAAGCATTCAAAACAAAAAATTCTTTCTTTTACTTGTCTTTTACTCATCTTGCAAAGTTTCAAAATAAATACAAAGAATCCTGGAAAGGTTCTTTGATGAATTGCATATTCCTATATAATAAAAATTTTGGCGTAGGTAATACAATTATTAGACATTTCCTCATGCCAACATACATATTTTCTTCTTAAAAACGATAAAATCTGAATTACAGGTGATAATGTTCATTTGTAAGTTTGTAATACAACAGCCATTCACTAAAACACATTACTTAAAAACTCGTGTCAATCGGTCTGTTGAAGAATGTAGTTACATTCCCTCAGTATGATATTCCTGCAGTTCATTGTGCCATGACTCCATGAGAAATGTTCCTTTAATTTTCACTACATGAAATTTTAAAAGATTGCAACAAAATTAATTATTAGTAAAAAAAAATAGTATTATTATTACTATTAGTGCACCAAAACATAGAACAATTTAAAATATCTATAAAAATGTTCATAAATGAATGCCATTATAAAGAAAGCAAGTAGGAAGATATCTCTGATTTTAAAGGAGAATGAAGGTAAATGATTTCAATATAATATATAAAAATTCCAATGCAAACAGATAGGAAGCATTTCAGGTGCTAGCACATATAAATCCCTATGTTTGCATGTCCAACCTGGCTATGTTGACACTTCCAGCACTGGACATTTGCTTCTCTGGCTAAATCACATAGGACTTTCTCTGCTTCAGCTTGCTATTTAAAAATATGGATGCTATTATTTACCCACTTCATACAATCAAGTTCGCTACATTCAAGGTTTTAACAACAGCAAGACCTGCATGCACCAGATAGTACTAAAAGGAATATCAATTTTGCTGCCCACAAGGCAGGTTTGAAGAGAGACACTGGTCACTTCCAGTGAAGTGCTTCCAGGCTTTCAGATACTAGAACTCCCTGAACAACCTGTGTAATGCTTTGAATTTGATCAATGATATACTCCAAAAATCAAACGGTGAATAACTGAAAGCAATGAGCCAGACAATACCTGACAGAGGTCTCAGTAGGAGGGTTTCTACCACCTGCCTGCCTTGTGATGCAGAGGAAGGCTGGTTTATCAGCCTGTGCAGAGGCAGTTCCAGTGGTAACAAGTACAGTCGCCTGGTGGGGAGCTTTGATCATTCTGTTATTTGAGCATCTGTGCTGGTAACTGCAGCTCCTTGCTCTCAAAATGGGGGGAAGCAAACCGGAGATGGCTACTGTACTCTCTAATGAAATGATTTCTTGCTTATCTAGTACTGGTAACTCCTATTGTGTTATTCATCATCACAGTAATGCAAGCGTCTCATAAATATTAATTTATTTCCTCCCAGTGTTTCTGTGAGGAAAGTACAAAGAATCTGGTTTCACAAGAACGGGTTTTGAGGTAGACAGTTTAATTGTATGACCAGTGTGTGCATTTCCCCCCTGCTCAAACATTCACAACTTGTAAGAGTCTCCAGATACCCTCATCTCCAAATGAGTAGCTTGAATCACAATAGCATGGCTTCTGTCTTCTTTCTCAATTTTTGCATAGTGAATGCAATGAAAGAAATCTCATCAATCTGTTTCTTTCCAGTCTTTTCAAGGTACTGGTATAAACTGGTATGAAAAAAAAAACCCAGACAAAACATCCTCAGCACATTGTATCACTCTGTTCATTAATTTTGTTTGGCCAAAGTTGAAGAATACTGCCTTCTGGTTTGCTAGCTTTTGCAGTCAAAAATGTATTTAATTATAAAATTTTGAAACAAGCTCCCAAAGGGAAGAATTTGAAAGCTACTTTTTAATTTTTTTTTCCCAAATAAACACCGTTTAAGCTCAGGTTGCACAAGCTTAATGATTTCTCCTCTAAGTGTCAAAACATCAAATACATCAACTGTTTAATACTATTCCCAGTAACACAAATTTTTCTGTACTGAAGTTACAGACTTGAATACACTCAACTCTGAATTCCTTATCACATCTTTCAATCATTTTCTAAACAAATGATCTGATTGTATAAGTAAATCTATTACTTTCCACTTATTATCATGTGATAAAAGTAAAAACTATAATTTTGAGTTATTTATAGGTGTAGATAACCAAAGGTACTGCATAGATAATTATCTCAAAGGGCCCATATTATTCTGAAAGAATTTAACATTTGACCTAATCACAAGCACTTATGGTCTTGTTTGATTTAGAGCAAGAATATAAAAGGGAAATATCACTGTCATCCAAGAACAATTCATACATGCATAACTAGAAATCTGCATGCCTTTAAATGTGCTTTAGCAAAGTTAGCTAGCTATGCATCCATACACATGTGAATTTTTAAAAATAATATGGGTTTTTTCACATTTTTGCAGCTCTTCAAACTCTGCAATTGGTATGATATCACCCAACACCTCTCGATGGCAGTATAGTCTTGCACAGTAATACACTACTATCATGTCCCCTGCTACTTTCCTACTTTACTGAACAGAAAGAAGTAGAAAATAGCTGAAGAGTGGTTGGGTTTTCTGTAAAATAAAATAAAATAAAATAAAGCCCACTCTGTAATTAAAAAAATTGGTTTAGTAAAACCCACTTAACAATACTTCAGTTTAAGAAATCAAAACATTTTCTATTTCTTTGTGTTCAAATAATTCTGCAATAAACTTACTGAAAAAAAACCAGATTTTCACCCCCCTCATTACACTGTGAGAAGAAATTCCTGTACTTTTTAATATAACTGCTTTTGTGCCCCTATGAGATTAACTAAGAAATAAGCACACCAGACACAGCTCTCTTCAGGCTTTCATACCTCCATTTGAAAGCTTTGGTGTATGTTCTGAAGAGAATATAGCTTGCAATTTAAGATAGAAATTCTGTGTTTTCCATTCCAGAAGAAAGTATTAAGATTCTTTTCCTTTCAGTGCTACTGACCATCAAATGTTCTTGTTCCTCTAATTAACCTTATTACCTATTTCAAATTGTAGCCCCTTTCTCAGCAAACATCTTGTTGTAGCTCCCTCTCAGTAAACAGCTTTTAGGGTCAGCCTAGATCTTTCTTCTGCATCCCATCCAACTTCGCACATATTCCCTTTTATGGTTTCATGGAGGAAGAAAGGATTACTACTGCTATTAGAGTGCTAATGTTTTTCAACAATATCACCCAGGGATAGCAATTACAGCAATTAATGGCAATCATAAAAATACATAAGCAATATATTATACAATTACCAAAAATCAACCTCTGCAAAAGAAATTGTCTACAATGTCTTGGTTGCTTGTTTAATCTACAACAGACAAGCAGGTGCAAATTCCAAGATATTTAGTCAACTGTTTATCATATTCAGTCCTACTGCATATCATACTCTGTCCCAAGCCCTTACTCCTTGTCAGTTGCCAGATGCAGCTTGTTTTCCTGTGCGTTTCCTAGCATCCATTAATCCTAAATGAAGTCAAGGTTCCTAAAGTACAGACACTAAATAAAGATTGCTCTTTGCTATAAAATAAATGAAATTAAAAACGTACCAATGATTTCAAGAATGGAAGAATTACCATCCTCATTGTATAATAAAGGGCAACCAAGGCACAGAACTGTTCAATGGTTTACCAAAAAACCACATACCAACTCTGCAAGAGAACAAGGCTTAGAAGCCAGATTTACAGATTGCCACTGCAGTGCTTCAAACTACCTCTACAAGTCTTGATGTTTGTATGGCAGTAGGTCCGAAGAGCATTAGATGACTTATGCCAAACTGCTGCAGAGGGGATTTCACTATGGACTCTCCTGTTGCCAGGAAAGCTCCCAAGTAACAGACAGCAGTCCAGAGTGACTGTTTTTCTTACAGATCTCAGAGGTGACAACCTTAATTTCGTGGTCCTGTATGTCAAGAGCAAAGCATACTGGGTTCTCAAAAGCCTGGTTCTGTGTTACCTCTTCATTCCATAAAGCCAGGCCTCAAAAATCTAGACAAGCTATCTCATGCTATTTTGTGTTCTCTCATCTGTGGTCCCATCTACACAGCATTCTGATAATGCTCTTTAGCAATGGGAGTTCATATAGTAAATACCTTTTCTTCAGAGCATGAGATTTCCTGAGCCCTCAATCACCTGCTTTTCACTACCCTGATCAGCCTGTCACAGAAACAGCTTTCATGCTGTTCAGGCAGAACTCTGTTTTTCTCTAGCTAATCTTTCTTGACTTCTGAGGACAGCCTTCCCTTGCTTGGCTGAGGTTTTATTTTGTGCAGCTCAAACAGTGAATGCTGCTAGAAACACAGTCTTGTTAATGTCCAAATGTACATAAAATGTAAAGCAAGCTCTGTCAAATCCTCACATAAAAGTGCTCATAAATAGAATTGCAATTAGTCTGAACAGAAGTACATTCCTGCTACTGCATCAGATTTCCAAGACTCAAATACAAGTTGTGAGGACTGTCCTACAATAGAATATTAATGACCTGTCTAAACAGAAACAAACAGGAGTATGGTTTGTTTATAAGCACTGACCAAGTCAGCAATGGGAAAAAAAATTAAAATTGTGGATACTTTCCACGTTATAGGTATTTCACTTCTCAGAAGCCTAGCCAAAAAAAATCAAAGTGGAGCCTACTTGATTGGCATTATAAAAGCAATTAACTTACAGACCTGTCAAATCTGTTAATGTTTGGCTCTGTCTGCTCTACTTGTCTATTTTGACTAGCTGTAGAATCATTTAATGATTTACAGACCTTTCAAGTCCTAAGGCATGGTAACTGTATTAAAACTGTGACCTATTATTTCTTGGTCACATCATAAATTACTGTGACATCATAAATATCTTCCTTTTTCTCACAGAAAGCTAGATTTTAATTCCTGATTTGAGTTCGAGCCTTTGTTTTTGGATTTGGGGGTTTTTTGAACCTTCACTGGTAAACACTGCAATATTTTACTGCCAGCAAAAGAAGAAGTAAAAGGAGAAAGGGATAAGTGACAAAATATAATTGTCAAAACAAATCCATGTTTTAGAATTCAGTGCTCATTCATGTAAAACTTTGCAGTCATTATTTCTAATATAACAGGAGGAAAAAAAGATTAAAATTGAATATTAAGTTTGTTGGAAAAAAATTGACTTTTTAAGCATTCAGAACTGTTTGGCTCTGGAATCAGAAAACTATCAACCTAAACCTAGGTATCCCTCCTTGTTTTACAGTTTGAAAAATTTTCTCTCTCTTGTTTTTTTTCAGGGGGAAAGGAAATGAAAAGAAAGAGGAGAGGGAAAGTAAAATGAGGAAGTATCTCTAATTTGTTATGGAAAAATACTTTTTGGGAAAAAAAAAGTTAAAATTAGGTTAACTAATGCAAAAGGAAAATTAAAAACAAAGTGAAATCAAGCTCTGCTAAATTCATTACTGATTTTGGGAAAGACCAGTTTAAGTAGGTTTGACTAGGTGAAAACTTCAGCAAACTGTTATTTCAAAAGCATTCAAACCTACAAAAAAACATGGGGTGAGGTAAAAGAGAAGCAGGAACTTTACACCAGTAACTTTCCCAGCCTTTGGTACAACCTCTTGAAAAGGGCTATCATGTTACTGTATGTTGCCTTCCCAAATCTCCTCATAAGACTTAAATCTAAAATTAGATGAAAATTTATCAGAGACAATTAAAACAGAGCAGTGTTGAAATAAAGTGAGTTTTCAAATGTGAAGTAGCATTTAAGTCCAGATCTAATTTGGGTTTTTTAACCAAAATTTTACAATTAGTTTAAATTATTTTCAGCATGCTGAAAATAACTAATTAAAGTGGTTCAGAGAACAATACTACACTTTAAAAATACTTAATTAATTATAGTATATTCAGTTACATTATATTATGTTAAACAGAATTTAACTCTAACTAATTTATTGAACAACATCGATTTTATGCACAAAATAAAAAAGCTTTAAGTTTAATCAAGGAAAAAAAACATGGATTAGGAGATTCTGAAGTTGTCCTTAATGTGATGTGAAAGTTGGGCATACACAAGCAGGTAGAACTCTCCTTGAAAGTAATGGATCCAATCACAGGGAGAACAGCCCTCTGAGAATAAATCTGCTAAGCATTCAAGAGATATATACCATTTGCTGTCAAAAGTCATAAGAGCAATCATCAAGATGACCATCTTCATTTAACTATCTCAATAAACTAGACCAAAACTTTTCTGTTGACAGCAGCTGTTTGCTTTTTTTTTTTTTTTTTCCCCCCAGATGTACATGCAGGTATTTTTTTTCCCTGGTATATATACTGTGCACTTAAATTTCACCCATAGCTCAGCTTCCCTTACCAAATATAGTAGAATGTTAACATATTTAGGTTTCATAATACTGAAAGCAAGAATGACACCTTCAGTCTCCTTTAGTCCACAACTTCCAAATGTCTGAATTTTTGCAAGAGATCTAAAATGTGGGAATTGCAGTTAATATACCCTCTGTCTCCACTGCAATGCCACGAAGAAAATGTAGTTCAGATGTGGCCTTATCTTTATTACTCTCTGAAACATAAAATAAATGTTTTAAGTTGTTTAATAAAGCTATTTGCACTGGATCTGTTATTTGGCACAATTTATGTGGAATTTCACATCATATTTCTGTATAAAAAATAATTCTGGGCAGGATTTTGCACTCCATCTTAACCGTATCTAATTTTTATGTTCCATAGCAGAGTTGAGGCTGCCCAAGCAGGTCCAATACATTTTAATTTTATTATGATTCCCATAAATTCTCTTGAAATATGCCTAAAATTGCCTTGAAAATTTAAACAGAAGCAGATCTGTATGGGATCTGTAATTGTACTGAGCTACATGATTTAAGCTGGCTAATAGTGAGCACACACTGAGCAGCTGGGAAGGAAAAGACTATGTGCTCAGAAGGAGAAGGGAGAGCAGAAGGAAAGGTTAATAAAGCAAAACGTAGTTCTCTTTTCTTGCTGCAAATTACACCTCCTACTTACCGATATCATTGTATTAATATATGCAGACAAGGCAACATACATTATATAGCGATTTCTTTTTAGTTATGCTATAATCTTTCTTCTGTTTTTTTCTCAGTATTCTTTTATGTTTTATATCACTCTTTATTTTGCATATTTGCATCTCCTTCCCAGTTACACAAATGTAATTTTTTCGTTAAATGTTGAATTGTTTTAAGATACTATGCAAAATGACTGTCCTAAAAAGTTAGTATGAAAGTTAATGTCTCAACACCCCAAACACAGTATTTATGACACTTTTACAAAGAGAGTTTTCCATGTGTTAATACAACCCAGAAAAATAAGATATAATGCTATATATAAAAAAAATCAGGTTACTTTCAACATATTCCCATATGTGAATTAAGATTTAAAAAAGCAAGCAGCTAAACTTGGTAGGACTTAAAGTTATTTTTTATTTAAAATATAAAATCAAGTAAAAGACCGTGAAATAAAGTTTCCAAAAATTTCAAGATTATTGCCATGGTAAAAAAAATATTTCAAGTTGTACTTACAGCTTACACATCCTTTTATTAAGGAACTCCGAAGGCACATTATAGCATTAGCAGAATTCAAACCTAGCATATCTGTGCCCATTTTAATTCAGTAAGGTTAAGTCAGCTTTGTGGTTTAGATGCTCAGCAGATCTTAGCTCTACAGCATCATTACACCGTGCCTTGAAACCGAAGCTTTTTACTAGCCTCATAATGATAAGGGCTATATAGGATTTGCATGAGTGATGAGAGTCCGAAATGCACAGCAGAGATCAGAGTTCATGGTGGGTGTCAGGCATTGTGCAGATCTGAAAGCTACATGTATTTTTATGGGTAACAAATACCACAGTCATTAGGAAAATTTCTTACAAACAAAGGAGATGGAAATCTTGTGTTAGTAATTTACATAACAGCCTTCCTTAAGTATAAAGGTTATACTTTTAATTGTATTCTTGGAGGTCTCAAAAAAAAAAACCTCAACCAACCTATCGCTTTCATCTTCACGTAATAAAAAGCTATGAAACAGGCTGTTAACTGAATTAAGTGTCACAAGGTCATGAAATAAAAGATCTATTTTCTTCTTTTCTTCTTTTTTTTTTTAGGAGAGAAAACAGTTTACAAAACAGAAAAAGACTTGTTCAATGAAACAATCAGCTTTAGTTACAAGTGCAAAAGTCAGCCATGTGTACTAATTCACAGTAATTATGATGCAAAGTGAACTCCTTGGAGACTTAAAAGTCAACGCCTGGCAATGGTTGGGCAAACAGCAGAGTGGAGCTACTCAGGTGATACTGACCCCTTCAAAGCCCTTTGTGTTACTGAACAACCCAAACTATCCAAGTATCTGCTTGTCCTCCCTTTCTTAGGTATTATTACTATACCATATTCACAGGGCTGCTATTCAAAATATTACAAACTAGCATGCATCCCAACACTCAGCTCTTGCATAAGCAATGAATACACTGGAAGGAAACAGAAGCACTGATGAAGAAAAATTTAAATCTGTGTTTGTAACATAATCCCAGCTGAGAATTAGATGTGAAAAGTGGAAAGGTGATAGGGCAGGTGTCTTAGTAAATTCATCTTAGCTGGTTTCCCCTTTTTAGACTTCAAAACATCATGCCCTCCTGTATTCTTGCCTCCCACATAAGTGATTACTACATTGTGAAATGAGGTAAAAATCCAAGGCTGACAATTTTTGAGCATTCAACACTGTCCACAAAAAAATGACAGGTTTCAGAATGGCTTAAACAGGGACAAAAAGTTAGGCCAATACAATGCTGAAAGCTAGAGGAAAAAGCATGTCTTTGGCATCTCATATTTAACTCATATATTTACACCATGAGAGAAAAATTCACCCCAAAAAACTTAGGCACCGCTGATAATGAGAGTCTCTGTTGCTAGTCTGAATTGGGTTTAAAATTACAAAAGAACCCAAAGACCACCTGCAGAAGAGACATGTTGCAACCTATCTACCTGGCACCAAACTATGCCCTTAAGTGGAGCACTACAGTTAAAAGAAAACTCAGGGCATTCTGCCACTGCACGTCTACTGCTACAATTTCATGCAGCATCTCATTGTTAATATAAATTTAGGACAAGCCAACATTTACAGCGCATTTAAAATACATCTCAAACCACCTATCTCTTAAAGCAGATCCTTAGTTTACAACGAACTGCTGGCAAAAAGCTTGCTGCAGCATTCGCATGAATGACAGGTCTCTGTAAAAGAGTGCTTTTTGCACTGCATTAAAAATTCACAGCAGTCTGTAAAATAAAAACTCTAGATCAAATGACATTTTAAATGAAAATTTTGCTGAATTCTCTATGGCTGCTATGTTCATGAGACTTTTTATTAGTGTAAGGGGCAAATACTTCTTACTCTGCAAGCGCTTTATTGCATTTTCCCTTCATTTACAGCATGCTTTTTATTTAGGGCTTTAGAGACTCACATTCTTCTCTCCCTCCCCTTCTTTTTTTCTTCCCTGAATGCTCCTAAAGTTACAGAACAAGGGGATCCTACCTGGCAGTCTACAACAGGTCAGTGATCAAACAGAAGGAGCAGTGAGACAGCAGCCAAATCCTGCCCCATCTCCTGAGAATTACAGAAAGCCAGGACTTCTCAGCCTGCAATGCAACTGAGCCACTGCACCCTGAGGCTCAGATAATCGTAGTTGACTTTCTGCAAGCACATACAGCACAAATCTCTGCACCTACTGAGGCTAAGATGCAAGCATTTTTTTTAAAGTTGCTGCTCACTGCAGTTTTCAACACAGGTAGAAGCTGCTTGAAAATGTGACCTCATCTGTCTTATGACAGCAGAAACAAAGATAGATTAAAAATACACCAACATTGCTCTGCCCCAGTGATCAAAGCTGTTTCAAATAAACAGTGCTCTTTATCTGTAAAATGCACTGGTCTTTGAACAACTATTCGTTTTACCTAAAGTATTTACATTTGCTGGAGCAAATCAATACACCAGATACAGTAAGCTGTAATGTGAACAGACAGAACTAGACCAAGTAGTGAAGTATTATCATTTACCCAGTAATATGCCAGTTGTTCATTAAGATACTACTTTGTGCAAGGAAAACACTCTTAAAATTTTAGTGGGTTTTAAATACAGCCTACATTCAGGAATGCATTATGCACTGAGTTAACATTACACAGCCTACGTCTGCTATGAACTCAAAGCAGCATGAGCAGTCTTTGCCATTTCAAAAAGCCAGTATCACTGCAAAAACTGAAAATTAGTGGGTGCAATAACACATCAGGAAAGAAGTGACGTGGTAGAGTGGGTGCCACAAAGTAGTAACTAATTATTAACTTCTGGAAAGGTTAGCATGAATCCTCGTTAGGCCATAAGCTACAGCCAACATGAATAAAGACACATTCTTTATTAAGGAAACAAACTCTAAGCTGTGAGAATTACAGAGTGCAGTTAAAAGGCACGATGCACAGAAACATTTACCCTTTCATCAAGAACGGCTGGCCTATCTAGGAAAGAACTGAGATGCTCTAGGAGAGTCTGCTCTTGAATTGGATCTGTGGTTAAACAGAAGCCATAATCCACACAATTAATCTTATAAACTGCACTTTTATGAATGTCATATGAAGGAAATTAAAGATACTTACACAGCCACCAGCAAGAATTTCTGCAGCCAGTGGGACAGATCCATCTTTAGTCCTAAACTTATCTCTCACAAAATCATTAACCTTAAAAGACAAACATTTATGAAAGCTGATAAATTATAAGGTCAGAAAAAACACTCATCAGCCGCAAATTCTGTGCAAATGAAAATGCAAATACATTCACTAAACTACCAAACTACAAGATATCAAAGAAATCAAAGTCTTAGATTTACTATTAAATATTCTAAAGCTGTGTTCTTCCTTTTAACAAGAATTTGCAGCATAATTCAAATACTTATTATTCAAAAAATAAATCATCACTAATAAGGTAATTCTAAAAATCAGAAAATTATAAAATGCATTCATATTTTAGAAGTGCTCACTATATTTAAAAATTTAAATAAAATGTCAAATTAGTATCAGAATGTTCAATACTAAGCTTATTCAATTAGTAGCATTAGGTGCCTTTTTTTTACACGCATACTATTAGCTATTCGATGAATACTACCTTATCAGTGAATAAACAATATATTATGACTGGATTATAATAAGAAATTTTCAAGTGCCTTACAAATACTTAAGAAATAACACAATTATAGAAGTAAAACATTTAGAAAAAACATCATGCAAACAAGTTCCATTCTTACCAACAATTCACTAAATGCTCATATTATCTATCTCCTGTTGCACTAGAATCATACAGGAACCATGTGCAGATACAAAAACAAAAGCCCCCCCAATAAGTAACTATTCTGATTTGCTAAGAAGTGAAACCAAAGGCCTGTGCTAATACAAACAAGCAGATGAGCTGAACAAGTTGAATGAGCTTGTTATATTTTGGAGCGAGTCCAAAAGCAAGTTTTCAGTAAGATTCTTAAAATGTACATGTACATCTCTGGATGAGACTTGTATGCCACTTGTACTGTTCACAACAGATAGTAACAATTGCTAATTGTGACTTGATGCATTTTACAATGTCGAGAAATACGAAAAAAATCAATTTACAAACTTACAGTAAGTTTTATGGCCTTCTCTGGTGCTACTCCTAATAGCTGTGGTAACAGACCTGTAACATGGAAATAGAGAATTCAAGGCATTGAGTAACTTGGTATTAAATAAACAAATCAACAAATGTATATAGAAACCGGCACCTAGAAACAGGAGATTTTTACAGCAATTTTCTGTTATTATATATAATGAGAGTACTTAAACATTCAATTTTGAGAACAAACTTTGTGCTACCACTTCAAGTGCTACCACTGTCTATACATATTTGTTTCTTTTTCTTTTTAATTCATACTAGCTCATTTTATGTTTGAACACTAATACAGATTTGCCAAATATGTTTCAGTACTGTCCTAAACTGGCTTTTATTTTTCTGCATCTTCACACAAAAATCAAGACTTTCTAATTAATTTTGTGAGATACAGAATGCATTCACTTCAAAAGTCTAAACCTCAGTACCTTCTTCTAGCAAAAACAATGGCATTAGATGGCAGGACCAAAGGGGATGGGAATCAACATAATGCAAAACATTCATACATTTATGACTGCATTCTTGAGCTCTTTGACCAGCTAAATCATCTTAAAATAAACGAAGTTATGTTGCTTTCTACCCAAGCATGGAATTACCTATTTTATTTTGTTAGAAGTGATGTGCAACGTAACTGGAAGTGTGAATTTCTGACTGTCAGCTTCACTTGTTTGAAGTGAATGGTCGATATTTTGTAAACATTTGAATGACACAGCCTAAAAACAGGCAAAGCTTACCAACAAAGCCTGAAGAATGGTGTTGCGAGCATTCATCATCATAATGAAATCAGGACACCATTCAAAAATGTAAGAAAATCACCCCAGCTAGAGCTCCTGGTGCAGAGCCCTTTGTTTTAGCAGCTCAGGCAGCACATTTGGGTACTTTCTACAAAGCCTGACATTTTCACCTTTCCATGGTTTTATTTTGTTGAAAAAAACCCCAAACCAATTAAGTTTTCGCCTTTAAGTTAACCTCCTGAAAAACATTTTCTTAAAGAACTAAATGTCAGAATAACATCGAGAAAACTGCACATGCTCTGGTTTAGTATATTTTTCGATCCTGCCACTATCCACCAGCTTTACTGGCTCCTACTGATGCTCTTAATAAGGAATTGACACTGAAGAAAAGCACCATTTGGTTTGAGGTAGCCGGAGACCCAACCATATCTATATACTGGTATCTTTATACAGCTGATGTGTATATACATGTAACATTTACCCAAGATAACTATGCTGTATTATGATCATATGACTGAATATTCAAATTAAAGAATACAGTAGCACTAAGTTCATATACAGTTGCTCAAAACCAAAAGAGATTCTTCAGAATAAGTTAAATTTCAGAATATTATGTAATTAAATATTACATTATCTGCAACACTATGAGGGAAACACAATAATATAAAATGAACTGGATTTTTCTCATTACAAATTTATCTTCATAATTGCTATAATATTTACAACTTGCTATAGGACATGTGTGGCTTTATAGAAACAGTATGGCAAATGACTTTATATCTTCAGAGATTAAAAAAATGTACTTTAAAATCACAGTACCTAATCTTAAGCCAAATTCTGTAAAATTAAGCAGGTGTGATAAAGCAGATATAATTCCAAACACAAGGTCATTAATTTTAAAATCACACACACATTCACACATATATAAATATATATATATATATATATATATATATATAATTACACCCAAGCCACATATGTCATGACTTTCAAGTCATGTTTTATCAAATAAATCACAGAAAAAGACATTCTAGAATATCAAAATATCAAAATCATAAAAGTAGTCCAGTTGATGAACTGCATAAACTTCCAGTCTTAGAAACAACATTAGCAGGACAAATCACATCCATTTTCACTGAACTGATATGAAGATGGCCTTTCAACCATTTTTCAGCTCCCAAAACCTTGCATTTCTAAAAACACTTGTAAAGTCATAAGAAAAAGAGGCTTATCTTGGCACGAGTTATTTTTTTCCATCTGTTTCATTCCCTTTGTACTCAAATCTGAATTGGACTGTTATAACTCAAAGCTTTCCATAAAACTTTGAGGTAGAGAAGATTAGTAGAATAGGTAGAATAGGTAGTAGAATAGGTAGCAGTTCAAAAAAAACCCAACACCAGAAAAATACAACTGAACAACCAAAACCTAGAATATTTTTCGCTATTCCTGCCTCTACTTCACACATGATTTTATAGTATAAAAGTGATTTGTAAGTTTAATTACAGATAATGCTGAACATATCTACTGCAAGATAGCAGACAGTACTCTATAAAAGGTAGCATGAATTTTAAGACTAGGTTTTATAGCCTATACCAGGTACCAGCTAGGTCTACTGCCTCCAGGACCTTAGGAAGGCAGAGGGACCCTTCATTTGATCTCATACCCATCTCTTAGTAGTACCTGTGCATTCTATATGCTATGACCATCAAAATTAAATTTTCTTTTCTTTATTGTTTTGATGGGAGCCCTGAAACACTGTTGAAAAATTTCTAAACATGATAAAAATGCTAAGTCTTGAAAGAAAGAAAGCACATCAAAGGCCCCATATGAAAATGTCATGTTTCTATTGGGGTTATCTTGACACGGTGGGAATTTCTCAGTGTTACTATGCATTAGCAGATCAGCAATATGACATACACAGATGGAGAACAGGCTTAGAAATGTCTGACAGTGCCTTAAAAATGCATGCCTGTTACAACATCAGAGCATACTATCTTGCACATAGGCAGCCTGCTAGTATAGTACATAGTAAACACATTATTCAATGCCTTTTTTATATCCAAGGCTTTTTAGCAGCAATTACAATGCACCACTTTGTATTTGACACACTGTCATAGTGGGACTCTCAGGGAAGAGGAAGGTGTGTGCAAGAGAGAGCATTAACAGCTGCATTCAGTTTGCAACACCCTGCAAGTTATTTTCTGAAAGCAGTCTAAATACATTGTGAATACATACACAACACCTCGTCCAGCCCAGCTGCACTAATGGCACTGAGAAACAAAAATCTTATTTGGCCAAAGTATTTTTTAGACGTCTAACAGGGAAGCTTCAGTTTCACACTGCGTAACAGATGTGATTTTCCCTTCATATTAGGAGAAAACAGTGACTGAAGATTTTGTTGCTTGGTCTAGATAAAATACTTGGAACTAGTAGGGCATCTTATAGGAAGGCAATAATGGAATACTGCCACATTTTTTCACTACAGATTCACACAATAAACTAGACAATTAATCATCAGTTGCCATTCAAATATAGCTCCCTCAGACTGGAAATAGGGTATTTCCTGAAAATTTTGTGCTTTGACAGAACTTGAGGTACAAGTAGGCTTGTAGTTCCAGTCTATATAAATGGTATTCCATGGCATAATTTGGAAGGTAAGCTTCTGCCACAGTCTTTTTGCATCATTAGCATGGGAGTCCATCAGTATTAATGAAGCTCGATGATGAACACATCATTAAAATCTAAATTAGGTGGCATTTGGAGTCACTGCAGGGCTAGAAGCACCATCAACATAAATAAAACTAACAAACAAGCTCCTGAACAGTTAATAATCACAGATGACAGCGTCTTCAATAGCATTCCCTGTCTTTTCTGTCCTCTAGGCAAAATGATATTAACAGCACAGCTACCAAACATTTTCCTAAATTACATTTTATATCTGGTACTTAAATTTCCCATGAAACTTCTATCAAGTATGGGTGAAATAATCTCTACTGGATTCACTGCTTAAGTCTAAGAAGCATTCTGTGACTCATCAGGTGGACTTCTGATTAAAATTCTGTTATGACATGTAGGTGACCTCATCAAATGGAAGAGACCTTGGCAAATCATAGCTTTCAAAATTTTCTTAAATTTGCATGTATAAAAATACCTGTGAGTTTCTAAATATGCATCTCAGGTATAAACATAGACAAAACAGTAAATTACAGGTATATGAGATGAGCATTCTTTTCAGCCATGCTGAGAGACAGATGAAAAATTTTTCTCAGATATAAAGTCTTTAAAAAGATGCTAACAACACAACGTTCATATAATGCATATTATAAAGACTCTACAGAGGTTTATATAATGTTTGTTTTTGTTGTTTGTTTTTTTTAAATCCAAGTGTCTTCTCAGTGGAAACATTGATTATACTTAGAACCAAACTGACATCAAACCAAATTTAGTGCTCTCTATATATCCACAAGATGGTGTAATTTATCCTTATCTGAGATGGTGGCTTAAAACATGGTTTCCAAGTTTGGAAAAAAACAGTGATACAAAAAGCTAAAATCAGTTCACTTTGTTGGATGGAAATATGAGCCTTTTATTAAAAATATCATCTGAAATGGCTGAGTTCAGAGTAGGGCTTATAATTTCTGCTTGCTTTCTTGAAGTGCATCATGACAGAGATCACTGCTCTAAATGTTTCTAGTGGAATTTTTAAAAAACTTTTGCATTATTCAGCTAAGGAGAAGTCTCCCAATGATTACTCCCTCCTTCAGTGGGGACAAAATTATCCACATTGACTTAACCCTGACCAAAACAGCTGAAGAAAGAATTGCAGTGACCGATGAGTAGCAAAAAGTAAATGTACTCTGTAGTGTGAACTTCCTAGTGTAGGATTCAAGACTGGAACAAGAGGACTCTTGCTAAATGTTTACTGCATTGCATTCGGTAATTACACTAATCTATAAAACGCTCCTTTCAAATGTTCTTGTCCACTCAATCTTAACTGGAAACTTCCTTCCGCACTCAGCTCCTTAACTTCCTTCAACATCTCCTTAGAAAGCATGCAACAGTCCAAATTTACAGAATTGCACAGAGGGAGCTCCAGATTTTTAAGCAGTTTTCTCTGTTTGCCTCCTTAAAAAGAGCTAAGTCAGGGTGCTCTTTAAGGAGAGAATTTGTAGAACCGCAGGTCTCAATTTGCCTCTAAAATGATGGTGTTCTACTATATAATCCAGAAATTAGATTATTGGCCTGGTCTTAGAAGTTCAGCTCCACCAAACTGTCTGAGATTACACTATTCAGTATTCCTTGGAAAACTGAAAAGTAATAAAGATGACGGGGACTGGAAGGACAACCTATACTGATGAAGTTTCCTAAAGTTCCCTAAACCTGGCAGTGAAAAAAATCATTCCAAATTTAAGACAAGCAAACAGAGCTAAGAAGATGCATTTGTGACATTTCTGAGTTTTTATATGTTTATTTTTCCCCAGGTGAAAAAAATCACTGTCCTTCAGAATTTCAGTAAAACAGAAGGAGGCAATAGTAGAATTCTGCATATTTATTCTTTCAGGAAAAAGCAGACAAAAATTTGTAAAGAATACATTTGGTTCTTTAGGTAATAACTGGGACTTTTGAAAGACTTTGATTTCTATAAATCCTTACAAAATAGAGACCATGTCAGTACTCTTTATTAAATTATTATGTCTACTCCAAAAACGGCCTCAAACTCAGTCAGTAATAAGAGAGCCTTCCCATCTCCAATTGTGCTGAAATAATTACAGAGTCTGTATTTTGCAGAGGAGCTACTTAGCCAATCCCCAGTAACTCAGGTCATATGTTACAGTGTGCACACCTACCACACCACCTAGTTTTAATGTTGTTTTCCACACTGTTTTATGAACTGTTAATTTTTTTAAGGTACACATAGTTTTGCGAGTTCATAACAATATGTTACCAAAATCCTCTGTTCTTCATTCCTTACTCAACTGCTTTTAACAAGTAATTTCTTTCATTACAATATTCTTATTTTTACAAGTGAAAAGAAGTTTCTAAGCAAGCTGGCTAAAAATGAAGTCGGTAATTCAAGTTTCAAATTCTACCCTATGAATATGGCAGAGGGAGATAAAAGATCTCAATAAAAATTGGGACACCAGAAATATAATTTACTTTCACTCTGTGACAGAGAAGAACTGGAATCTCATGCTGAGGTTCCTGATTCTTTGTGACTCCTCCTGAGTTACCTGAACTGACACCACTGATACACTGTCCACAACTAGGTCAAGGATAGAACCAAAAAAAAAAAAAAAAAAAAAGCCACCATTTAACTTCAGACACTTATTTAAGATATTCAAAGTGAGGATGATTTACATCCTGAACAGGGTCAATACATTTTGGAGCTTTCCCCATTGCATACAACGGCAGGTTGAAATGGGTAACTTTGTAACTTGCGTGTATTGGTTACATATATAAACCTAAGTGGGCTGAAATCCAGTGAATCACTCTGGCTGACTCCACAGTGACAACCTAAGAGAAAGCATACATAAAACTTGATGAAGATTACAGTTTCCAACAATTACTGAAAAAAATGCAACTGGTTCACAGAGACCTTTTTGTCTCAGAAGAAACACAACAAAAAGTACTCCAAAGAACAAAAACTCACAGATGATACAACTTCTTACCAAACTGGACAAAACACTCTTGGCACTAATCATTGCTAAGGAAATGAGAACTTTACTAACAATATATTTTTCTGTAGGAAATTGCTAATGTTCCCCTATGGCAGGTGAGGAGGGAAAGAACAGATAGGTCCTACAGAAATGTTCTCATTACAGTGAAGTTTTAATTATCAAGAAGTTTGCAAATCCTTCCCCTGTAACAGAGAAGAAGAAAAACTCAAGTCTAAACTTAAAAGACTTAAAAATCCAGTCACACAAAACTCTAAATTGTATCTTACCATTAGTATATAGTGCCTTTAAAACTTACCTCGATAAAGCCCAAAGAAACCTTCATAACGCAGCACTTTCTTGAAGCAATCAAAGCTGTTTTTATACATAAGTTCTCCCACAAAAGAGCCTGTAGAACGCTGGTTTTGCATGCGAGTTTTCACTAAATCAATTGGGTAGACTGCAGTGGCTCCAACAGCTGCAAATAAAATTCAAGATATAAGAAAACATGATTTTGCATTTGCACTGTTTGAGTGTCATCTTTCACATTCCATCTAACACATCAGTTGTATCTTTTTTCTTTATGATATATTCTGGATACATTAAACTACCTCCCACAGTTTTAACCAAACGCACTTTCCAGTCCCACCTCATTATTACTTTAATTTTCCTGAAATTTGTTTGGGGACAAATCAGATAGCAACACCACCTGGAAATGCCAACATCTTATAAATTCCAAAATTCCTGTAGACTAGATGATCCTTTCCCTTTCAATCTTACAGTCATCCCACCCCTAAGAGACAGCTCCAAGGGAAAGTCTGAGAAGCCTTCCACACTTAAATGAGAGGCAGAAGGAGAAGAAAGGCAAAAGAAAAGAAGAAAAAACCCAAAGAGTGAAGATGAATATTTTTCTGCTCAGCCATGACTAACCTCCAGCAACTGAACCAAGGGCAAACCTGTACGCTGATTCTGCAATCTGGATGAGAACAGGTCGAGACACATCGCCTGAAGCTTTCTGTCAAGGCAGGATTTAAAACAAAAGGAAAGACAAGAAAAATAATCAAAACATCTCATTTCCCAAGAGAACAGTTCATGATCAGACAGATATAAGTACATGGATACCTGGAAAAAAATCCACAAGACACTAGAGATTTTGTTCTCAATTATTACTTCTTTTCCACTGATTTTTAAGTGTCATATAAGGCAGTCTCTTCACGTTGGAATAGCAAAGAAAATAGATACTGCTACAAAATTATACAGCTCTAAAATCAATGGTCCAAATGTGGTCTAAATGAGGGGTTACATACTGCCTCTTAGGTCATTAATTTTCTATAGCTAAAAGCAATTCCAGCTTGGAATTTGTTTCTACTGTCACCAAAACCAGGTACACCTATTACTTCCCAGGCTACCAAAGCAAGTATGCAAGCATTAACACAGATTAGCTAATGAAAATAAGGTTCCATAAAGCACCCCCACAATTTCATTTTGCTCAGTCTATGAGTGCTAAATTTGACTCAATGAAAAATAAATTTCAGAAGTGTTACAGCTCAAAAATTGCTATCTAATGAAAGAAAATAATAAAGAAAACAGAAGTTCTGCAGGGGCATTAAGTCTTTCATACTTACTAGCACTTTCTGCAATATGTTCTTTCTAGGCTACTACAAGTAAAGTAACAAAGTAAAAATATGGATACATTTTCCTGTATTTACATTTTATTTAATTCCAGTATAGGTGGAGTCGACCAGAAATAAATTGAAGATATCAATGTAGCTGAAAATCTTTACAGTCTCAGCGTCAAGCAGCTGACATTAAAAAAGGAATTGAGTGGAAAAAAATGAAAAGGTGGGATGCATACACAGAAGAAATGGTAAGATTTAAGCAGGTTCATTGTCCTAGCCTCCTAGAACAAAATCAATCATAATAGCAGAGACAGTGGTCCCAAAGCAATAAGTGAAGAAGCTGCTACTTTTTTCACACATTTTTGTCTACCTTTTACTGCCACCTATTGTAACTTACTTTACTTGATATTCATCCCAATGCAAATGCTTTAAAACTCCTTTAGGAGTCTTCTAGGAATAGATGGTGAGCTTTTGGGAGCCAACTCACTTGAATTCATCCCAGCATCATCACCATTTAGTCACTGCTCAAACAAACAGAAAACCACCACCCCAGATACTGTCTTGGAGTGGTGGTGGGGGTGTTCACATGTAGGGGGGGCAGAAGAAGAAAAAAGAGAAGGAAAAGAGACACATGTGTACACACACACACACACAGAGGCCTGGCTTATGGCCTGGTAGTCCTAAAAATGTAGCCTGGATCAACTCATTGTGGTCAAACTGGCGTCTCCGCACAGACCCAGAGCAGGAAAAAAGAAAACCAACAAAAACCCTGTAGTCTCACAAGACACAAAGTTAAGACTGCCTTAAAAATAGAGACAGAGAGAAACAGAAGGGTTAGTTTTAAATCTATCTGTACAGAAACCTTTGTCAATGAAAATACAAAATACGATAATATTAAAACTAAAAGATAACAGGTTTGACATTTAAAGAACACTCCTATTTCCTTTTGACTCAAAACCAAAAAAAAGGCCATTCGTGGTTATACCACTGAAAGTAAATATCCTTTAGGTTTTGAACATGCAGAGAATATTAATACTTTGAGTGAAACTGTGATGTTAGTCTATACAAAAGCTCCCCTATTTTGATACTCAGCAGAGCATGAAGCAAAGCAGAGAATACTGTGAAGCTAGGAACATGCATATGTGTTCAGAAGGGCTGCCATTTCATAGGCTAGATACTGAATTTTGCCCTCCATATTTGAAGAAAGAAGTCTCTTTTCCTCATTAAAAAGAACACAGAGCAATGGAATCACTAAACATAAACACCTTAATTAGGCATGCATGTAGTATTTATTTACTGAATGGCTGGATGACACTCCTATACATTTTATCTTTCCAAAGTAAATTACGTTTGACCTGTCAAAATGGAGCCCAAGAGGAAGGGGCACAAAGAGGAGATGGAGAGAACATGACACAGGTTTAAAAATAAATTCTAGATCAAGATGTTACTCCTCACAGTTATTACAGAACACAAGAGAAAAACAACTTAGATGATAAGAAGAAGAGGTTGGCTATCTACCTGGAACTGGAAACAAATAATAGCATTGTGCTGGCTTCTGTTCTTACCTGCCTCTGAGCCTCAGCCAGGTTATAGGGCAATGTCCCTTCCTCCAGAGGAGCAATTCTTTCAATATCAGCTAACGTCATGCGTCTGAGGAAATTAATTCACAGTAGAGTTTTCTTAGAGGTTGGTTTTCAGATCACTAAAAGTTACCTGCACATGTCCACTACACTCTCCTGCTCCCCAACACCACCTCCCACTCCTTCCAAGAAGCAGAGAACAGAAAGGAGAGGAGGACAGATAATTCTCCACTTACCCCCGTGGTTCATAAAGATCTGCTAACTGGAACAAGATGTCAACTTCCATGGGTGTAACCTGACCAAATTTCTGGGCTGCCAGAACAAACTCCTCTGCAAGATAACAAAAATACAGAAAATTAAATTATATGAATCCAGAAGAAATAATCCAGAGCACCCCAAAGTTGCACTATATTTTAGTATAAAGTAGAAGATGCTGGCTAGGGAGGGTGAAAGGGGAGTAAGTTACTCAGCATAGAAGTGTTCCTGTCACTACATAAGTGTGTGCTTTAAATGGTCTGTGTTTCATGCAAATACAACTCTCTGGTCTTAAAGCTTAGTCCTACCAGCAGGATTTAGGATATTTGACATACGGTATCAATCAGCTGCAGGTCAGAGGGAAAAATATAAAACAAAAAGCAAACAAAGCAAAACCCCCAAAACAGGAGTCAAGAGATGTGGAACTTTTCATGCATAGTCCCAGGAGGCCACATTAATGAAACTCTGGTGTTGCACAGGGAATTCTCTATAAAAGTGGTTAGATATAGCAGATAACATCTTGTTCCAAGCTTGTAGATCAGCTTACTGTGCCGCCAATACAAGTTTATGGAATTCTTCAACTACCCTTGAAGGTCACTTTAATAGGCTGCCAATTTGGCAGGAGTCCTAGGAAGTTTTTTAAACTTTTAAATATCTTTACATACTTTCCTCACCCTGCCCCCATCACCAGTTTACTAGGACATTTTTCTGATTGAAACAAAATGAAAAAGCTGGAGGGTGGACTCTGACAGGACTGTACAAAACTGAGTGGCAAACTGAGGAATGGTAACGAGGCAGGCTCCCCCCCCATTGATTTAAAAGCATACAGATGAGGTCTTTCCCTCCATTCAAATACCCAAAGAAACTTCCAGACTGCAAATATTTCTACCAACCCTTAGTGACTTCCACATCTTTTCTATTTCCAGCCAGAGTACTGTAGATCTTTCTAATGAGCTCCATGTTGTTAAGGAGAGAATTAAATCCATTAAAATAGGAAAAGCTGACCTGATGGGAAGTGGTACCTCCAGCAGCCTAGAGTACAGACAGTAAAAGAGGAAAAGAGAAAGGAGATTGTTACAAGACTAAAAAAACCTTGAAATAAAAGTATTCAAACAATGTGCTTTTACAAGAGTGACAGTAGCACAGGCTTGCTTTTTAAAAAAAGTTGCAAAATAAAGAACTTTAAACTATGAAAGTTTCTTATGTTACTGAGACTAATCATGACCAGAATATAAAACTCTCCCCACCCTACAAACCTAAACAAATACATATGCAGGATTATAACAACATAACCAGTAGTAATTTACAAAGTTCAAGTTTCAGTACCGCTTCAGTTGGAAATGTTTCATAAGTTGGCATATTTCTAGTAATGAGGAAATCTACTTCTACATGTAAAGCATATTACTATATAGAAAATTTCAACAAAACCAAAACATATTCTGAAAAAGGTCAAATGAAACCTTTAAATTCACAGGCATTTCAAGTCATGGAAAACCAGCACTAAGCTCTTAGGCTTCTATCAGGCAGTCAAACATAATGGGAACAATAAGGTTCAAATAGTTACTCATTTTCAAACATGAACTGAGCCTAAACCTCCGTTGCAAAGTGCTGTTGAGTCTGCACACAGAAAAACTATTGGATCAATTCACTATTTAAATTATAAGATCAATGATCAAACCAATTACTGAAAAAAAATATGCATAAGCTTGCAAAATCCAAACTGACCTTGAGGGATAATCAAAAATCATGTCTGATGTTTCATGACAGAGCATATGACCCAGGAGGGCTGGCAACAAGATTGTGAGGGAACCATGGAAGAAAGTACCAGATCTCACTGTCAGTCCCTAAATTTTCTGGCTATGCTTTTAGCAGCATGCATCTTCTAATATTCTGGTCAAAGTTTGCACTCCTCATCGCTTCACTCATCCCTCTAAAACTCTCCTTTGCAAGTCAAAGCAGAACAGACCTTTAAGCAGATCTTCAAACCTGAATGTAGCCAATCTTTGGATTACTTGGAATGTGCTGCTACAAGTTCCCAAAATTACGAACTGTAGTCAAAACCAAAGGTACCTCTTTTCTTTCTTCAGTGAAACTGCAGAACTGCAGTATTCAATTCAGTTAACGCACTCCAAACTGAGACAAACTATATAGTTAAGTGTAACAACTATCCATCAAGATACAGTGAATGTCCTTGGCTGTTGTTCCAGTTCATATATTGTCCCAGGTACTTGGAAATTACACTCAGGAGCTTAGAATTTACAAAACAAGTTCTTTGAGGATGATGTCCTAAGTGGGATGTAATGGCATTCCAAAATATTTGACAGTCTACTATGATGGAATGGCTGGGAAAAGGCAAACTCTACATTTGTAGGCTGTTACTAAGGTCCATCTACATGCTTTGTCATTTGTCTCTAGAAACCAAGAACATTGAGGATATATATTCAGCAACCAGAGTTAATTTTCATACGTGTAGATAATAACTGCTAGACTTAAAAACATGCATCCTCAAGCTGGATTACATGTCATGTAGTGTTCAAGGTACATAAGAAAAGGAATCCCACATCTGTATCCCAGGTCTGCCAGCTGGGATACCAGAACTACTCACAGCTACTAGACATTCTTCTACAAATGGTGTCAGCATGTGTGGCCGGATAGTGACCATGATGTCCCTGAAGTCCATAGCTGTGACTCTTCCAGACTGAGCATTGTCTCTCTGTACAAAGGCTTGTTTGGCATGTTCTAATTGTATCTCCTGAAAACATACGGGAATAAAAAAGCAGTTAGGTTCAAAATAATCATCTTAACAGTTACATTTAACAGAAGTAATGCAATCCTACAAGACTCTCATACCTAACAAAACACAAGTACATGTAATTAATTTTAATTGGCTGTTGCACGTATATTTTAAGTAAATTTCAGCCTTTTCTATTCAGCCTTTCCTATGGTCTCTATCACTGACCTCAGCACCTAGGACAACATCATGATTTCTTTGCTGTCTGGACATTATGTCATACAATTCATTTAACTGAGAAACGGAGAGCATATACCAACACACCAGTGCAAGTTGAACATTATGTTTTATCATGAACATTAAAGTTTTCCATGATGTACATTATCCAGTTTATTGCATGTGTCACAGCAGGTCAAAATACTTTCTGTAAAAGCACTCACTACTCCCTGAACAAGGACAATGAAACCATACACAGACACCTACTAATCTGGAAAGGATTCCCTCAAAGAGCAAGCTCATTTAAAACATAAAGTTATTGTCTACAAAAGACATCAGCAGTTTAATTTAGAACTCCTTGTATCATGACTGACTAAAGATCAGTTCCCAGCATTTCAGTAGTAGTAACAGGCATAAACGCTATCTGATACAACCACCTGATAATCTCATTTTGTGATTCAAATGTACTACCGAGAGAAAAGAGGAGTAAAAAGGTATATAATCTCTGAAAGTTGTTATCTTCTCCTACTGTGACCTTCATCCTTTCTTCTTAAATTACTCTTACTTTTTGTCATTTAAAAGGAACCATCCTGCACAGATAGTAACTGGATATTACATATGAATTTTTGTTCAGTTCTACGGATTTGAAAAAAAAGAAGTAATGCAATTCGGTGATGAAGTTAGCCTTCCCAACCTGTATTTTTTAGCTGAATGGAGGAACACAAATCATGGCCACGTATTCCATTTAAGTTTCAAGGATTATAAAAACTTCTTTATTGGAAAAACTGTGCTAATTCTGAATACATATTCATAGTCAGTTATTAAGAAAATGGAATCAAAGCAAAACTAGGTCAGCAATACTAAGCAAGTCTTGCAGTGGACCATGACACTATCCAACTATTTCCATTGTATTTGCAAATACGTGCCTTAAAATACATAAATACATACTAATCCAAGACTCGAGCTAGTCAAGAATCACCATCATGAAGTATTCACAGTAAATATGATCTCCTGTAAGTTGATATTTGTCCTCACAGCAGCATTCAAGGAAATAAAGAGTGAAGGATGAAAGGGAAATACAGATGGAGTAGGATCAGACCTGCCAGAGGCCTGCAGATGCCATCCCTCCCTCCTTCTATTCATTCAGTTCACGCTGCCTCTCAACCATGCTTGTCCTTTTATTTCAGCATTCTTACTTCACTAATTTTGGTCGCAATTTCTAATTACAGCACTGTACCCTTTATGATGAAAACCTCCTGATATATTAGGCAGAGGGAGGAAAGGGGTGGGGGAAAAAGATTGACCAATGTTTCACTCCAGAATTAATCTGGAATTTCTTCTTTTGATGGGAAACACTTGTGGGGGTTATAATTTGAAGTGGTACAATTTCACTACAGCCACATTTTCTTTACATTACAGACTCCTATGCTGAAGTGTTACAATTCAGCAATAATACTCACTCTAGCTGGATACAGCCATGCAAGTTCTTACTTCACTCCAAGTGAGACTATAATTTCAACAGAAGTTTGGAAGGAAGCAATTTTGGAACATTTATGGTGAGATGAGCACAAAAACACAGAAAGACTTTGTCAGCTTGAGGCAGGCAACTACTTGGGAGGCAGAGAGCTCTGCAGAGGAGCTAAGTATAATAAAGCTTGCATCCTAAATACTCATCACCTAGCAGGTTGAAATGTATGAACAAATGAACAAAAATGTTTGTCATTAAGTGGAAGCACCACCAGAAAAAAAAAATATTTAGCAGAAGGATTACATGGGAAACAGTGAATGTTGCTTTCTTCTCCTTTCCTCATTCAGTTTGTTTTAACCAGTGAAACTACTGACAGTGTTTCGTTGGCAGAATCCAGCACTAAAATGCAGTAAAAAAACCTCGACACCATTTTTAGAAGTCCAGTCTGTTCCTGTCTGTGTACACCCATCAGTGAGTCTGGTATTATACCACTGGTGTGACCTTGGCTGACAGTGATATCTTAGGCACAGAACAAAGCAGGGCTCCTGCTCCAAAGAGGTGCATCAAGTGCGTGTTTCTTGTCATCACCCAGCTAACTGCAAAACGCCTGCTAGTACTGCAGTTGAGAACAAACCAAAACACCCCATCCTCTCCTTGCTAACATGAGTCTTTCCAATTTTCTTGGTAAACTGGAACCCACTGGAGAGAATTATCCCACTTGGTTAAACATATTGTAAAGGTCTTGGTGCTGCCATTTACCCATCTTCTTGTCAGCCAGAAAAGAGACACTTAGCTGCAGACAGACAGCAAGACAAAACAATGAATGGGATGATGCCAGTCTTCTGAAACTCCCTATTCACACCTCCTCCTTAGTTCAGAAATTAAGTTCCAGTTCAAAACGGTTAGTGCATGCTGCATGTTGATAAAGAAGACTGACCTCAGAAAGGTAGAGACTTTTTAGGCTACAGTTGTTTTGCGCAGTGCTACACCTTTTCCAGTAACACCAAGAAGAAAGAAGTACAGGGATCTTCAGCCACATGACATTCCCAAACCATGACCATGAATGGCAGCAGTATGGCACACAAGAACACACACACAATCACATGGTAACAAACAATCTCAGAACTAAGTTTCAGACAGACCTATGAAGTCTGTCACAAACAAACCAGACATATGTCACTTTTCTATCACTGCACAGAGCAATAGCAATGCAATAAATTCCTTAAAGTGTTTACCTCAAAAGAAAGGCTATCCATTTCCTCAGCCTCCATGCCTGAAAGCTGAGACAACTCACAGCATAACTAACTGTGTTTCAAAATGAGTTCAGTAGCTACTGGCAATTTATCAGGAAATTCTTTACAAGATGTTTGTAACATATGTTGTGTATATGCAGCTAATATAAAAAATATCACCTTAAAAATAAACTGAAAAACAATAAAGTAAAGCTGCAGTCTTCTGAGATGCTATATGACTTGTAATATTTTTAATTATTTAATTTTATTTATGGATTTTATTTCAGTCCCATATTGTTTTACCTAGACAGACTAAGGTTTAGAGAAATACAATCCTCGTTACTTTGCAATGCAAATTACATATCCTAAAGAACTTCTCCAACTAGACTTTTTGCAAACTTAGATATACATAGAAAACAAGCATCTTCCTTGATGCTGGAAGTCCAGAATTCCCTCAGGTAACATAAGACTTTGTGAAAAATTAATTTGTACATCATGGCAGGCATGCTGGCACCAGAATTCTAATGAAATTATTTCCTATCTAGAGATTTTACCTCAGCTTTCACTTACAGCTCATTAAAAGCATCTTTACCTTCCACTTAGATAGAAATTTATGTTTGCATTCCATCCCAATGGATCTACAAGTCATCAGATACAACACAATCTTTGCCACTGGAGTAGATCCCAAGGTTCAATTATAGAGAGTACTACTTCATCAACTAATATTCTGAGCATAAATAAATTCCCAGACAATGCAGAAATGGTTTTACCAGGCCCACATATAAGCATATGTTAAAATTCATTGTGTGGAATAGATTTTACATGCTGAGAAAGGGGGTGATGTTGCTTTTCATAAGGTGGACTTGCCAATTAAATGATGATGGAACATGATCATATCCAAACAGACACATATGATGGATATATACAGCATAGATAGATGAGCTAATTTTAAGCTAGCAAATGAGCAGGGTAAAACAACACACCTTGAACTCTAGGCTGATGCAAATAGATTGTCAACTGTATTAGAGCCAAGGAGTTTGGAGGCTATACTTTCAGGCATCTCTGTTATTGCAGACAGAAAGAGTGCTGGAAGGATATAAATATTCAGAATCCCATATAAACACTTCAGATTTAAAGCCACAAGAGATTCATCTTGTGCATAGATAAAATATACTAACATTATTTTCCAACTACCTCGAGCTTTGCCAGAAGTGATGATTAGTCCAAATGGTGCAACAGATAATGATCATGGGACAAATTTATGTGACATAATGGGACCCAATGTAAAGAAATTTGAATCTAGCTAGATTATTCCATTAAAAGTTGCAAATTGCATTGTACTTACAAAGCAGTACCTGAAGTGCCTTACAGAACCATCTGGTCTATGTTAAGTGCAATGTAAAGTGCATTCACACATCAGGAATGCAGAAAGGTAATTTGGTATCCTCTGTGGTCTCCTGCTGTCTAAGGTCCAAGGTCTAGACATCAGACCAAGAAGACTGACTCATGCACAGGCAGAATGATAGAAGGAAAGACTGAGTGAGTACCAAAGGTTACAGAGCTTAAAGGAAGATTTCCATGCCTATGAACAGTAACTCTCTGCTTTGTGCCGAGAGCCATTTCTGTGCCCAAACTTCAGCATCTGTAATACAATGCTGCAAAGCAAGAATCAGCAAGGAAACTTATGTGATTCAAAGGTTTAGAGTTTTAGAAAGTGGGTAAACATTACTGTAACTGACTGAGCATCCTAATAGACTGTACTGATAATAGGCAGCTTCAGCAGTCTTAGGACAATTAATTTATTTGAAAATCCTTGCTGCCTGCACCAATGCTGAGAGCATCTTTATTAACAGCATTAAAACTTTTCCTGAGCACATCTCACCTCCCAGGGACACACAGAATTGTCTCCTTATTCTCCTGGTTTATGGTCTTCCTCCCATGTTTCTGACCTGTATCGATCATGACCAAAAGGGCTGGCTGGTTCATTAGGACACTGACATCTCCCATCACAATTAATTATCCCCACAGTATCATCCCATCCAAGGAAAGTCCTTTCAGATAAGAGGAACATCCCTCCACAAAATGAGAAAGCCTAATAGTTAGGACTAATCTCCAAAGTTAGAAAACTCCTGCCTCAGTGCTTGCTTTTCCTAGTTCAAGTTAAAACCACAAAAGAGCCTTAAGAAGGAACTCAAATATTGCAAATACCCCGCCTTAACATCACAAGCTCTTTTAGGTCTGTGACTCTAACCTCTCTCAACAACCCTTACACACATGCCTTTTTTTTAATTTTATTTTTTTAATGGTAAGAAAGTGTTGTATTTTTATTCTATGTTTTTCTACAGGTTTTCCTCAGATCTCTAAGCAAATAGACAGATGAGGCAAACAGGACTGGTGCTTTGTTAAAACTGTGACTTTAAACCACCAAAATCAGGATACATTTCCAAGGCTTATTCTGTAGTTAGGATATACCAGAACACACAGGCATTTTTTCCTAATCAAGCAGCACATTTGCTTTTCCATTGAAAAAGATGTTCTGATTCCTATTTCTGTCACAAAACTGATTTATGTCTTAGCTACTTAGGAGTTACAACAGTCAATACAAAGCCTAAGGGAATATGATTTAATCATGTGATACCTGACGTCCTCTTCATACAAAGTTAATTAGGCTCTGTTCTACAAAGTCAATTTGAAACATTTGTCTCAATAGCATTATCTTAATTATTCCTCATCAAAATGATACCACCTCCTACTGTGAACTAACATACTTGTGTAAACAAGAAAAAAAGAAACCTTGCAGTCTTGAAGCAGGTTCCCATTTTAAAACTCTCTAGTGTAAATACTAATACAGGCATTAAGTATTCAGGAGGAATACAAATAAGAAACTCACGTGTTTCACCTCTTTTCCTACTGAAGACTATTTTTAACAGCACTGCTGAAATTCAGATAATCGGTTTATTTTTTATTAGCATAATACTTTACTACCTGTAACAAAGTACCCAAAAGTATGAATAGCCAAGAATTCCTTGCAAAGAGTAGTACCTTATTCTTCATATGCTACAAATTTTCCCTCTCTAATATAAGCTCAATTCAAAAAAGATCAAAAGTAAAGTGTGTGGAAATGGCTTGTAACAAATATTACTGGATATCAATTCTGAATAAAATATATGTTTGGTAAACATGCTGTTTACAGACAGAAGTACTTCTTAATATGAGTCTGGCAAGTGGAGCCCAAAATGTTCAATACTATTATTTAACTTTCTTTGACTTGTAGATTTCAAAATACAGGAGATTTTTAGACATCGAAGTCTAGGTTTTTAATTTCACATCTATGTCTACACACCCCTGTAGAAAAAAAATCACCTTCTGCATACAGGTGCAAAAACAAAGGAAAAAAAAAAAAACCAACTAGCCTGAATCAGCAGCTTTACCAGTAGCATATCCTATTTATCAACATATTACACAAGTCCCACAATCTGACCTGGTATATATTTCAAACTTTGCTACCAGCTTGATATTTGGCAAGTTTGCAAATACTTTGATTCTTGCATCCTTCTTATTACTCTTGAAAAACCATTCTGTATTAGACCCACCAGTAAAAACTGAGTGAACTCCGCATATGTTAGGTGTCTTTTTCTATCCTTTCCAAAATGCAGCTGTACAAACTCTGAATTCCAGTTAAAAGGAATGTGCTGATGAATCGTGGTCTGGCCAAAAACTTGTTTAGCATCCTCTGTGAAGAAAAGAAAAATGTTAATTTAGTACTAGAATAAAATAACAATAGAGACAAACATGTAAACAAATAGGATATTTTTCAAAGGAAAGCCACACTGCTCATATAAATTAGTAACATATTGTAAAGCGAACCTAATGTTTTTTGTTTACACAAATCACCACCCTCACAAATAGTTTCTGAAAAAAATTATTATTTGTGAAGTTTTATGCCCACAGCATTTAATTAAAAGAAACTCTGATATTTCAAGTTTCAAATTCGAACAAGGGATTAAAATTAAAAGACAATTTATAAAAAGATGACTAAGCTAACTGATTTTCAGCATAATCTTTTCAAGCTGCTAACAATGAAACTTCTGTGTCACTATAATTCAGGCTTTTGAATTTTTCCCAGAGTTCTCCACATTTAAACAAATCAACTACAAAAATACTGTTATTTCAAGATCCACTTTCTGGAGTTACTTATGGAGCAGTGACAAGTAGGATAGGGGATGGTGGGAGACATGATAGGCAGGAATAAAAACTTATCACCAGCACTATGCAGACTTTAAGCCTAAATCTCTTCTACAAGGAGGGGGGCAGTGTGGCAAGTATGTTCACATCTAAATACAAGCTTCATATTGAGTAGTCACAACTGGGCAACAGTTCACTACACTCTTGGTAGACTGATAATACACAGCAGTTTCTGGGAAGAAGCAACTAGATACACAGTCAGCAGTAAGGACCATACATTTCTGCAACTAGACAACACATCCTGAAAGTAATGAACACTGCAATGAGATCTGAGCAAGTACTTGTCTAAAGGACAGAGCCCACTTCAATGTGACAGTTCTGTCTCAGCAAAAAAAATAGGGCAAAGACAAGCTCAAGGCCAGAGGTTCCCAGCTGCTATATGCCTTCCTAATTGCTGTATGACTCTTCCAGCAACTCAAGCTAAGAGCCAGTTTTTGTCTCCTGCAAGTTCCTGTGAGCATGGAGAGATGGTTCCCAGGAGTCACTCCCTACCCACAGGCTGGGCCAGGAGCTGGTCTGATCCCTTCACGCTTTGTGGAAGAAAGACCAGGAGTCCAAACCACGAGCTCCTGTCTGTCTCTGTGAGCAGCAGAGCTGTAAGCCAGTTCCCAAGCATGGCTGGTGCCTGGGGTTGAGGAAATCAGCTCAAGCTGGGAGTCACCCCACTGGAGCCAGCCTCTGCCTGCCAGGCAGGACTGGGAGACACCTTCCTGCTCATTCCAGTGCCACAAGCAAAGGTGGGAGCTGACTCCTTGGGGTGATGAGGTCGTGTCTCCTGTTGAGTTGAGGACTCAACTCCTTAATGTTGAGTTCCAGCTTCTGGTTCAGTCCATGCCAGGCAGGCACAGCAGCTCTGTTGACTTGGGGAAATCCAAACAGAGTAAAATCCTTCTTTTAGGCAAGGAAGCAGGAAAGTGAGAGTGAAGTGGCACAGCTGAGAGCCAGGAAGAGGTCAGGAAGAGCCCAAGTAAATGAAGAATAAAGACATAGAAAAAAATAACAGTCACAAAGAGATGAAAGGGGCAGGTGTCCTGCTGCACTGACCCAAAGGCCCTGCAGATACTATTACCCAGAAGAACAGCTTGTTCTTTTCTCTTGTTCACACAGAGAGCAGAAATGGAATTGCAGACCTCTTCCCATCTCACAACCCAGTCAGTAGTTTCAGCTTTAAAAACACCCATTGATCCTAGGAAACGAGTGGTGAAAGAGCAAGCTGGATTTAGAAGGACTAACCCCAGTTAACCTCAAATTCATAAAACTCATAACTCCAAGTCCTAATGTCCTATGAGAATTTTCTCTAAGCAAAGTCAATGCCCCAGGACAGCCCCATTGTTCATTCATGTCTTAAGCTCCATCATAGACAGCTTGGATCTTGTCTGCCAGCATTCTCCAGGAGCAAAATTCTTCTCTCAAGGCAGTAGGAGAGAAAGTCTATTCGTTCAGGGGGAGGTCCTATCCCTCTAATTGAAGTCTTTCATTTAGGATGCTTCCTACCGACACAGCTCAAGGCACCTTGCCACATGTCACTGGAGATCACATTAATGAAGTTCCTGCTTTCTGCCAAACTTTTTTCAAAGAAGGCAATCGGCATGAAAAAGACAGCCTGTCTTGCCTGCATGCAACAAATAAAGGTTGTGTCTTTCTGGCAGTGACCATTGTTTTTCCATGGAAATAAAGAAATTCACAGAGAAATCAATGTTCATTTGCTTCCTCTTTACCCCTCATCCCACCTCCAGACTTTCCCCAGAGCAAGCCACTGATACTGTGTGGATGAGATTAGGACAAATCATCATTTACCAAAAGCATTATTTGGCTGGACTCCAGACATGCCTTTGTCAGAGAAAAAAGGTGCACTCTCACCTGATGCAAGGTAAGAGATAGCAGAAACTTAGCTAGTATAAAATAAGTCTCAAATTAATTTTGATGGGGCAAGGCTTCACACAATTCTTACTTCAAATTGTTAACATATGAAAGCTGCAGAGTCTCCTTCGAATACGCTCCTGAAATTTTATTTTAATTTTATTACCATACACTAGCCAACTAAAAGAAACGATGTATCCTGCTCCCTCCGCTCTGTGTCCTGTAAGCCCTCTTTGGCTGGAGCCCAAAAGTAAAATTCCATCTCAAGAAAATGAAACATACAATCATAGAATGGTTTGGGTTCAAAGAGACCTTGAAGACCACCTAGCTTCAACAGTCCTGCCCATGGACAGGGACACCCTTTCACTAGAGCTTGTTTCTCAAAGCCTCATCCAACCTGGCCTTGAATAATTCCAGGGATTGGACATCCACAATTTTTCCGGGCAACCGGAGTTACAGTGTCTCACCACTCTCCCTGTAAAGAATTTCTTCCATATATCTAACCTAAACCTATTCTCTTTTCAGTTTAAAACCATTCCCCCTTGTCCTATCTTGTAGGCTCCCTTTAGGTGCTGGAGGGCTGCAATGAGGTCACTCCAAAGCCATCTCTTCTTCAGGCTGAACAATCTCAATTCTCTCTACTTTTCATCAGAGGATAGGTGCTCCATTCCTTTAATCATGGGTTTTCTCCTCTGGACTTGTTCCAACAGGTCCATTTCCTTCCTGTGCTGAGGACCCCAGAGCTGGGTGCAATGTTCCAGGTGGGGTCTCACCAGAACACAGCAGAGGGGCAGAATTCCCTCCCTCACCCTGCTGGCAATGCTGCTTTGGATGCAGCCCAGGGCATTTTGGCTTTCTGAACTGCAAGGGCACATTACCCAAGACATGTCCAAACATCAAGAAGTGAGAAGAATGGTAACCAGACTAAACACAATGTTTAATTACTGGCATTACAAAAGGCAAAGGGACGCACAGCAATGAAAGTGAAAACCTCATCAGGTCAATTAGGACTATAATAAGGTCTCTCTCCAGACCATTTGCATTCCCTTGTCTGTTTCAGAGATTAAAGGCCACAAACATGTCTCAGAAGCTCATGTAAGTAAAAGCATCACTCTAAACAGCCCAAGTTAAAGATGTGCACTTAATTTTTCCTATGACCTGGAAAACACAGACTACCACATTAGCGTAGATACAGTAAGAGAGCCACACAATTTGATCTTCACAATCATACTGTATATTGATGTCAATATGACTTGGCAACTATTACCAGATGCTTTTCTGACAGAATGCATGTTGGATTATATAGTGCAGGCAGCTGACTGGAAGATTGCCTACTGTGCTTCTACTGATTCTTTGATGGCATGGAACATGGCAAAGAACTCTTTGCCACTGCCTTTTTACACATACTCCATACTTCATTTTTGCAACCATTTATGGTGCACAAACTCCTATGCCTAGTGAACAGTCTTCTTCCTCTTCCCTTGCTAGATCTCATTACCCATTCATCTACCATGTCAAGCCTCATCTGTAGACAGATTGCCTGATTCAGATATTAAAAACTAATCATACTACATAAAAATCTGGTGTTTTAGCTTGTGATTTAAGCATCAAAAGGTATCCAATTATGTACCAGAACTCACCCCAAGTTATTGTTCAGTTCTAACAGTGTCATCTCCTAATCATCTAAGTCCAGTATGAAAATAAAAAATGGACAATAAAAAAACGCAGTTTTGCATTAAACCTGCAGTTGGAAGTTCTACAGCTATCCACAAGTCATTTAACTAAACACAGCAAAACACAGAGAAGCTGAGGTGTGCTTCAGTAGCCAGGAGTTATGATGTCTGTTAAGACTTTTTTTTTAAAGGAATGTGTTTCAGAACTACAGAATAATTTGTAACGTAAAGGACATCTGGATTTCATACAGTCTAGCCACCAGTCAAAGAAAGTCCAACCAGAAGAGGTTGCTTAGGGCCATGGCCAGATGAGGTTCGAATACCCCTTCATGAATTTCAGACTCAGGACATCAGGGTAAGGGAACATTGAAATCCCAGAGGGTCATAACCAGTGGCACAGGGCCTCTAGCTGGAGACCTGTCACTAGTGGCATTCCCCAGGGTTCAATACTGGCCCCGTATTGTTTAATCAAAAATGTTCCACCCGAACATGAGGAAGAACTTCTTTACTGTGTGGGTGGCTGAGCACTGAAGCAGATTGCCCAGAGAAGCTGTGGAGTCTCCCCCACCGGAGACACTAAAGAACCATTTGGACACAATCCTGCACCATATGTTCTGGGATGACCCTGCTCGAGTAGGAAGGTTGGACCAGATTAGTTTTAAAAAAGCAAAATATTATGCTTTAATGTCAAGAGTCATAACAGCACAAAATCAATCTAAAGCTAGCAAAAGATACGACCATTTGTGTTTGCATTGTTTGAACCCAGAGCTGTCAGAAAACAAAACAAACAACAGGTTGAAGATTTTAAACACTCATTTTCAGAAATCCATGCTGTCACTTTTATCAATCTTTTTAAAAATTCAGCTTTGAAACTCAATTTTAAATAAATTGCAAGGTTCTAAAACAAATAATTGTTTGTCCCTCCATGGTCTCTAACTAAAAAATAGCTACCTTGCCATTCATTTCTGATCACTGCATGAAAGAATTGTTTTATTTTCCCTCCATGCGATCTGCCTGCTGATTTACAGTGGGGGTTTTTGGTCCTTTAAGTCTGGGGACCTTCTTCTCTGCAGTGTACTGATGTGGATGTTTAAATGCTTATTGCACAAACAAGCATGCTGCATTCACATTTTCATTCCTGTGATTCCATTCCATTTTCATTCCTATGACATTCCATTTCCTGTGATTAAGAAGTAAAACCGAAATAAAGCACGCTTTGGAATAACTACAGACACTCTTGATACAACAAGGACCATCAATACTCTGCAAGTGAAATTTGGACTTACAAATTTTAGATTTTAAAAGGAAAAATCTGAAAGTCATAATTCCACTCTATTTTGTATCTAAGGAAAGCCACCTAACAGAATAAGCTAGTAAAATCTTTACTGGGTACAGTCCATAAGTATCTGACATACTAAATCTGAAATTCTTTCAAACTATTTATTTTGCAAGCATATTTTTCAAATGCATTTTGCAAATATATTTTTCACACACCATCGTCATTAATCCCAGTAAAGTTAACAGTCTCAACAGAATCTCAAAAGTTTCATGGTCATCTATAAAAATCCACTGATCTTACAAAATCGTCACATTTTTGCAGAAAACCTGTCATTCTCAGCTCTATTTTATATAAAATCTATACATTTTATGTATCTTACTCCTTTACAGAATTAAATTATTTGAACATAGTATAGAAAATGTGTACCAAAGCCCTGGGCCTTGAGAAAAAATTGGATTACCCTGATAATATTTGTAATAGCAACTTCTGTAAAGAACATGAACTACCTACCTCCTGCAAAGAAGAAAACAACTTTGTTTTGATGAGAGCAGCTGTTTCAATATCATGACTAGGAGACCCCAGCACCTTATCAACCACCTGATCTCAACTATAGAGGAAATAAGGACAGAATGATTTCCACAGGCTTTGGTTGTCACTGACCACTTGAAACAATTCCACATTTTCCATAAGCTTCATGATCCTGAGTTTATCAACATGTTCTGCAACTTCTTCCCCATGACTTCCTCCTCATGCACAAACATGAGGGATGCAGGTCCAGGCATAACACTGCAGGATGAAGAGCTGGAAGAAGCCTCATCTCACGTGTTAATCTCTCTTGATGAGGTTTGCTGTAGGGATGCCTACACATCAGTGAGCCCAACCCCCTGATTTAACTTCCCAGCCTTATCTCGGACCTGCCTCATCCATATAGACATGTCTGGTTGACCTTGGTCACTGCCACCAGACCTGCTTTTGTGTCCTTGCTCAGGTAGCATGGGACTGCACCCCTTGTCAGTGAGAGCTGTGCCCAGGGATCAGCCTCTTGGCATCCTCATTCACATCAGGGTTGTCAGTCTGGTGGAGCAGCCAGCTCCTGCTGTTCCTGGACACAAAGAAATTACAGAACAGTAAAATATCCTGAGTTGGATGGGACTCACAACCATCACTGAAGTCCATCTCCTGGCCCTGCATGAAGCAGCCTTAAGAATCACAACAAGAGCCTGAAAACACTGTTCAAACACTTCTTGAACTCTGTCAGGCTTGGTGCAGTGATCACTTCCCTGGGGAGCCTGATCCAGTGCCCAACCACCCTCTGCATGAAGAATCTTTTTCTATTACCTAACCTATATCTCTCCTAACACAGTTTCATGCCATTCCCTCAGGTCCTATGGTACTCTAGCTCAGGGCACTGCAACCCCCTTAGCCCATCATCAACGTTGAAGACAACAACAAATAAAGTGTTAATCATCTCTGCCTTGTCTATGTACCTGTTTTTGAGATGACCATTCTCATCATTTAATCAATGTTCTTTCTGGACTGTGTTGTGCTATTAGCATATTTTAATTTTTTTTTTTTGTCCCCCACATTTTTGGCCACCTTTTGTTTGTTTGCTGTTTTTTGTTTTGTTGGGTTTTTATTTACTGTTGTGAACTTCAAATTCACAGCTAGTTAGAATTTATTTCCATCCTTGATAATGATGACTTTTATTCTGGAAAAAGTATGTCAACTTCACATCTGTTCAGATGAGATGTGCAATGATAGGCAGTCCATGTACCTGGATGGGTTTTCCATTTATCCCCATTTACGTAGAAAAGGAACAACACTCTGGAAGTACAAGCATTATAATCACTTTCTTCATCTCCCTGCTGCTTTGTTAAAGAAATAGTTGAAATAGTCTTACAGTGGCCATGCAGTAAATTGAATAACACATTGGAATAGTTTCATTACTAAGGACAGCAAAGGAAAGGTACTCACCTCTCCAACTTCCCTCAATAAAGAGCAGGAAGGGCTGTCACAGCCACCTTTTTCCACAGGTTAGAAGTCCTGAAATAATAAACTAATGCTGTATTTTCACTTCCTCTTAATTCCTCACAAAACATGGACCACAACCTTCTTTGCAATTGTGAATTAAAAAAAAAAAAAAAGAAGAAATTAAATTAGGCTACTTCTTTAAAATATTACAAAGAAAGTAGTAGAATACTCAAAGTGAAGCTGGCAGAATAGAAATGGAGTGCATCATTTGAAGATAATGAGAGTGTATTACACAACTCAGAAAGGGGAGGGTGGTTTGAAAAAGCAGCTCAGGTCAGTGCAATTTATCTGTGCTCTACCACGTGGTAGCACTACCATTCTAGAAAAGATCCATTCAAAAGAGTGAAAAACCCTGCCTTCTGATCCATTTATACTAAGATCAGTTTCAGCTGCACCTGAAAAATGTGGCTGCACATATGTACTTGTATTCAAACACCTGAAAACTCCCAGAATTCACTTTTTTTTTATAACTCTGTGTGTAAGTTGTAGTTCATTTTTTCATAGGACTAGTTCCTCCAAATCCAAATAAAATTCCCAAAGACAAAATTCAACTCAAAAAACAAAAAAAAGGAATTTCAACCAATTTAATTATGTTGAGCTAGTCCAACTGTGCACTAGTGCTGAATTTTGCTGCTTAACATAAGCCAGTGTTGCTTGTTTAACCAGAGCTGAATATCAAATTCAATGCCCCATGTGGACAAATGAAATCATCATTTGGACTAATTTCTGTTATCCCTATCATGGAGATGGAAAAACACAGGACTTTCAGACTCCGGAATGAATCAACACCTCTTTTTTTTGTACACTGGCAGGGGCTAATTTCACTAAAGTTGTCCAGCAATAAAAAATTTACTTCAGAATTCACATTTTTGTTTCCTACAGCAATTTAACACACCAATCAAAGTGATAAAAGCAAAGTCCTGGCTCAAAGAAATAACCCTGAACTTTACACTTTACTTTGCAGCATAGACTTGAGAGCTCTCTGTCTTTAACAGCTATTTTGCTCAGATAGATGATGTTAAAAAAAAAAAAAATCACTTTCTTGCAAGGCATTAACATACATTTTCCCCCACTTAAATACTTCAATTTCAAATACACCACAAAATGTACTCCCACAACAGTACTGTATTAGTATAAAACTATTTTAGTTCAATTAAAATGTCTAACTATCTACCCTCAAACCGATCTAAACTGTAATTTTCACTTTGAGCACTTCCAACACATTCTAAGTTTTGTTTTCTTTTATCAGCTTCTCAAATCAGGTCCTGAATTCCAAATGTTAGGAAAAAATAGTCATTAACTGCTAGGTAACAGCAGATTTTCCAATTTACAAAACTAAATTACACACACCACAAAAATATGTGTATTTTGCTATCTGAAATTTCGTATTAAACTCTGTAATAACAAAACCCTTTTCCGGGTCTTAGAACCTTAGAGCCAGTTTGAAAATGGAATGGGGGATAATCTTAATAAAAAAAAAAAACAAGCTTAAAGTGATATACTGCTCCTGACATGATTTAAAATATGGTGTGGAGGCTTTTGGTGCCTCCTCAAGTGCTGTCTAGTAATCATGTTGGGCTTTTTATTCCAACAGGATATACAGATGGTTGACCCTCAGCTTACCAAAGAGTTCCTATGTTAACCAAAGAGTGACCTCATACAGTTGAAACTGACTATTAAACTGGCATGTTCTTACCTTTTCCACACCTATTTTTTTCTTTTTAAGTAGCATGAAGTAGCAGCAGAAAGCACAATATTTTAGCCGTCTGACCATGTAATATTCTCGATTTATCCCACCAATTGGAAGTGCTCTCTGTTATCTCTATCTTTTAAAATGGGAGCCATTATAGTCAATTGTGCAAATCTACAGTTGGTCTTCCGTAAAAAGAGGATATTTAACCCACTGAACTGGAACATCTTCTAAGCAGTTCTTCAGATCTCTGACAAGATACCATACAACACACACATGCCAATATGATATTCCCATGTATCTAGTTGTTCAGAAAACACACATATGTCGCTTAAAAAGTTCCAAAAATCAGCATAATTATTTTTGTAATGAAAGTTGATCATTACAGAAGTGCAATAAAGCTCCACATATATAAAAAAAATGTTGCACTCACAATGTTTTTTCACCTCCAGATCACATACCAATATCTGGAGCCCACTAATGAGAAGCAAAAGTTTATGATAGTTGTTGAGCTCTCCTAGAAAATTGGTTAACTCAGCACACCCTCAGGCATTAAAAACCCCAAGGGAGTGCCAGCATCCTTAGAGGCAGGTACAGCAGGGAGGAGAAGCAGGAGGCTGGAATCTCCCACTCAACCTGGTCACTTCTGTTCTGATGGGAACCACAACCATTTTGTGGCTGGAAGAAGCAACAGAGGCTGTGCAGCACCTGTTGAACACTGAGGTGAGATGAAGACCAGTATTGGTAAACAAGTATCTATCAAATGTTTTAGGTAGACTTTAAAGAAGACAACAACCAACAGATCCCCCAAAATGCATGCAGCAAACCATAAAGTCCAGTACCAGTGCTAAAAAATGTTCAGCATGCATTCCCTTCCAGGAGAGAGACATTAGTTACTGAATGTAATTCATTGCCCTAGCCAGATTTTTCAACAAGGACAGAGCAGTCTTAGAGATTAATTTCACATTAATGAAAAGATTATCACACAGAACATGCTTGTACCTTCATGATTTTTCCCACGCAAGAAGATCTATGACAACTTTCAACTTCACAAATCTGCTGAAATTGTTGTCTTTTGTATCCTCTTACCTTCCCCCTGCTATGGTTGTTTGTGTTCATCACTGCTGAAAACTACTAATTCACTTTCTCATGACATATCTATACAGCATCCTGTTCAACTTGGCCCTAATTTTTGACTGAGATACTCATGCACTTCTGTTACCTGTGCTAAACACTGCAAATACCACCAAAAAAACCCAAAAAAAACCACCAAACAAAAAAACAAACAAAAAAAGCAGGCTCTTTCCAAAAGTATCATGACTCTCACCAAGTAAGACTGGACTCAAGCTTGTCTAATTCTTTTGTCTCCATGGTATGTAAGGGGGAATAACATGAATTTACACACGGAATATTACATAGTTTGCTTACGTAAAACATTTTCAGAAACTTTCCAGAAAGCAATCCCTTAAAAATATTTCTATTTGAACTGTGGCTATCCATAATTTCAGTTCACTGGCAATAGCCATACATTTCCTTACTACATTTTCTAGCCTCATTAGAAGTTAGCAACAAACTGCCAGCACCCTATGACCTCAAGTTTGAAAAGCACTAGACCCCCTGTGGGCATAAAAAAAAAGAATTTACTCCTCTTGCCTGTGTAATAATAATAATAATAATAATAATAATAATAATAATAATAATAATA